>CM066041.1:256695694-257895694 GCA_033557465.1 Ichthyophis bannanicus
GAGTAAGGGGGGATTGAGGATGGAGGGGTAAAATTTGTGTGGATGAAATAGAGAATGAGGAAACAGAGCAAATGGAGAAAGATTAGTAATGTCAAGCAGAGTGTAGAGAGAGAGAATGGAAAAAAAAAAAACTAGAAGAGAGAAGGAAAGAACAAATGGGACATGCAGACGATGGACAGATTAGCAGAAAACATGAAGAACACCAGAAGAAAGTGGCTGGAGCAATTGCAACTGAAAAAAAAATGCACTAAAGGTAGAAAGATATCTCTTTATTTTGAATTTTATTAACTGATATGAAAGCTGTGGGAAATGTGCATCAGTACGTCTGTGCTTTGTTTGTACAAGAGGAAATTAATTTATAGGTTTTATTTCTACAGTGTTGTTGTAACATTCCAAGTTTGGCTGTTGGGGTTCCCAGTTTACTTATTGCCTTCCTATTTCTAAATTGTGATTCCTTGTTTGGTGATGGTCTATGTTCTGCATGTGTAACTGAGCTGAGGTATTCTATTTATGTAATTCCTATTTGACATTGCCACTTGTTCTCTTTCCCCAGTATTCTCTGAAATGTATTGGTTTAATATTTGCAGTGTTGCCTTTTGATAGGTAGGTAATGGTGCTTTGTGAGTCCTGGTAATGCTGTCAGGATACGGCGGGTTTGCTATGGGTTCTAAATGGGCAGCGTTTGTAGTATTTCCTAATGTGCCTGGCGGTTGTCAATGGATTATAGTAATGTAGAAATCTTTTATTCTTTATTTATTCATTCACTCATTAAGAGACATGTTTATTAAAAGTTAGTGTATGGTAACATTATGCAAATATTTATGCAAATAAGGCCACTTATGCAAATGAGGCCCCGCACCGAGTCTCCGCACATGGCCCCGCACCCCCCTTGGGCCGCCCCTGGTTCTGGTCATTTTATATGTTTATTTGCCTTTTTGGTTCCTGCATATGTACCACTATTATCACTTTTCTGGGTTTCCCTGCCTTTGCTGCACATTGCTGACTTAAATCGTTTCTCTCTCCTGCAAATGTGCCTAACGCGAGGGTTCCACTGGCGTTAGTTTTCAGACCCAGATTTCACAGAGTTAGTGTGCCTTAACGCCGCCACCGCGTTATCGCGTGATAAGTGACGTTATCGCGCGATAATGTTACATTATCGTGCGATAATGTCACTTATCGCGCGATAATACCACCGCTGCGACATTAAGACAGTTTAGTAAACATACCCCTAAGTCTGCGGAAGACAACAGTCAAGTGTGGTGTGCATTTTTAAGTCTGTATATGTTGTTTTTCCTGGGAAACGCGTATGCAGAAGTAGGTGCAAATGTCCATGACTGCACGTTGTACCTTCTACTCAATTGCAACCAATATTTCACCATTCGTTATAGGCCCATCAAAATGCAATTGTAAAACAATTGGTCAAGATTTTTAATAATTGTAGGACCCAGTCAAATCACTGTGTACAGTCTTTCCAAACACAGAAATTCATTAGGTACAAGTTAGTGAAATTATGTGGTCAGAAAAATCATTTCAAAATTTATATAAGATTCCATTTTACATTTTTATAATGGCTTCCAAAACCTTTAACTTAATAATCAGCTCCAACAGTCCTCTGGTCCATTTCTTCCGACTCAGCACTGGGTTTCAAACAAGAAACCAAAGAATACAGTTCTGCAGCAGGGATTCAATCAGCCCGAGTTAAAATCCCAAAGTTCATCCAATATGTCAAAGCCCTTACTTCAGCTGGCCATTTCATTATACCTTAACGTCTATATTCTGTACCTACAGCAAATTTCAAAGCAGAAGTGTGCCTGGGTTTCTACGTTTTAAATTGCTAAGTCTACAGGTGGAGAGAGCAATTTTCAAAAGCCATATGCCTGATGAAGGACTGTTTACCCATGTAGAATGGCTGACTGAAAATTGTCCACCCTTTTGCCAGGCAAAAGTTTGTATGGGGATCAACAGCACGCGTACTTTTACACAGGGCTTTTTTTTCTGGGGCTACTTGGTGGTATTGAGTACCGACTCCTTTCATATTGCCTGCTAAAATTGACCTATGGTCCTCATGTATTAAGGAAACAGCCCTGCATATGAATACCGGCACTGGTTTTGCTAGGAAAAATGCACTACTTTTACCCATGAAAACAGTAGATGGGCCCAAAGGTGTTGTTAGGTCAGGCGAGGCAATAACTCACTCAATTTTCATTGGCAGAATTATCTGCATGATTTTACAGGGAAAAAGTAACCAAAGAAAACGGAAAACATTTCAGTGGATACTTTTTTGCTAGGCAGTTTTGTACTTTCCCATGGTCTTTGGAGCTCTGTGTGCTGTTTTGAAAATTGTAAGCAACATCCAAATGCAGATAATTTGAACATTTTTCATTAAGGATGACTATTAGCAAAGCCTAGCGCCATGCGAAGAGAAACATTTTTTAGTACTACTCTGGAACTGGGGTATATTTATTTATTTTGTAGGTCCTTCCATACCGCCCTATCTTCCATTCCGGGAAGTTTATATTATAGCAGCAACAACTTTACATTGAACAGGGAATTAAACTTGGAGATATGTACATATAACATATATGAATGTCAATCAGCTATTATACAGTAGGATTATAAAGTGGACATTAGGACTTTGGGTTCAATTGTCTGTTATACTTATTTATTTACATTCTCTTATATACCGCGCTATTCTGCATCAGTGCAGTTTACATTGAACAAACTGAAATTACATTGAACAGGGCATTATAACTTGGAGATAACTATTTTACAGGGAACATGGGCTATGGAGGCTTAAGTGGCTTGCCCAAGACCACAAGGAGCACCTGTGGGACTAGAAACCCCAGTCCTTCCGGCCCAAGGTTGCTGTCCTCTAGCGGGATTTGAACCCCCGACCTTCCGGCCTGAAGTACCTTGCCCCAACCACTAGGCCACTCCTCCACTCCGATATACTGGGGTATTGCAGGGGGTAGTGGTAGGGTGTGTGAAGGGGACTGATTGTGTAAGAGGACAAGAGGGTGTTCTTGAGGTAACATTGGCATAATGCTCTGTGAATAACAGCGTCTTTATGGATTTGCGAAAATCTTGTAGGTCCCTAGTTTCCAGTAATGAGTTCCAAAGCATTGGTGCATAGAGGGGGGGGGGGGGGTGCTATGTTGCAGATTAGCTGCTTGGCTTTACTTTTTACCTTTGGAATGAGCAATAGGTTTCTTATAGACGCTTGACGATTCCTCGTTTCTGGATCTCTCTCGACTATTGGCTGGAGGGTGTGATTGGTGCCAGTTGGTGAATTATCTTAAAGATGATCGTGAGATATTTGAATTTAGTTCCTTGAAGGATTGGGAGCCAGTGCATTTGTTTTAATGTAGGGGATATGTGTGTGCCCCTTGGTATCTGAGATGTTATTCTTGCTGCCGTGTTTTCTATTAGTTGTAGGGGCTGAATGCTGTGTTTTGATTCTATCTGTTCTGTGATTCTCTGCATTTATATGCTTTCGGGAAGGTGTCCAACCTAGAACAAATCACAGGACAAGAAATAATCTTCTGTCATAATGACTAATGTACAGCAAGGACACTTGGAGATCAATATTCAAAATATTTATGTGGGTAAAATTTGGATAACTTTGTCCGCACAAGATTTTTGTGCGGACAAACTTATCCATCCAAAAAGGTAGAGCTAGAGGTGTAGAGAGGGCAGACTAATGTGTTTAGCCACCATATTGTGCTCTGGTTACATTTATGTGAACAAATCGGTCTGCACAATTAATAGCCCTAAAGCTATTTGGATAACTTTATCTGGATAGCTTCCACTGCATTGCTGAATATCTGGATAATGATAATCAACTAAAATTAGCCAGATTGTGATTTCCACCTTCCTACTTCCTCTTCTTTGCATGTTGTATCACAAGTAACACAGTGAGGACAGGATTGCCCCTTCCTCTGTGAACCCTCACTCCCCCCTTCCAGTTTTTACCTCAAAAGAATTACACAAGGCTTCAAGAGGCTGGCTGCCTGCTTAATTCTTCTGGCTAGGAATTGTTTGCAATGCAAATTTCAGGACTCCAGGAAAAACCAATAAACTTAAGTCACTAGAGAATCTGATCAAGCAGTCACTTTCACAGAGAGGAAGCAGAGGCCTTCTGTGCAAGAGTAGTGGAGGGGGTCACTAGACCAGAGAATGGGAAAGCACTCATGGTCCAAGAGAGCCTTTTATCCTGTATAGTCTAAACCAAACAAGTCCCCTGTAAAGAGCTGCCTGGATAAAGGCTTTATTTAAACACACACAGGAAGTGGCTAGAGGGCCTTCCTAGCTTCGGCCTTCAGCTAACTCCTGATATGGAGAGGCTTTATCTACCTAGCAGAATGTTAACACCAATCTAATTTCTGTCAGCGGTTAAAATGAGCAAAATCATCCAGGGTAACATTCCCAGATTTTTTGCAGGTAAATCTAAGATACTTATCCAAAGAGGGTGGGGGGGGGGGGGGGGAGGAACACCTTTGTTACCAAATGTCCCCAATATTTAGCGCTTGTCCCCGATTTTCCAGTGTGTCCCTGACTCCCACCTGTTTGGCAGCCACCTGTCCCCAATTCCAACAATGAGGAGAGGGGATAGAAAAACAATATTTTCACTTTAGTAGTGATTTGAATGTGTCAGTTTCTGGAATTTATACCCATTATCTTTATATGTTGCACAGTATGGGGGAAACGCATCACTGTTTCTATTTCTCGGTCGATTTGTCTGCTTGGAAGTGATAGTGTTGCTGTTATGGGATGGAGGGGTGCAGGGTAATGACCCCTCTTCTCTCCTCCACACCTGGTTGCTGAAACCTGGAACTAAGGTCTCCCTTCCTCCCATCCCCCAACTCCGCACATACACACACTTCCGATACGTCTCCCGGACTTTCCTGCAAAACATCTGGTAACCTTAGGCACCTTAGTTCCAGGTTTGAGCAATAAAGCGTGGAGAAGGGAAGAGGAGTCATTACTCTGTCCCCCTCCCCCCTCCACCCACCCATCCCATGACTGCAACACCATCACTTCCAAGCAGACAAACTGAAAGTGAAACAGAAGCAGTGATGCGTTTCCCCCGTACTGTGCAAAATATAAAGATAATGCATGCAAATTCTAAAACCCAACATAGTCCTATCACTAAATAGAAAATAAAATATTTTTGCTATCCCTTCTGTCTCCATTGCTGGAATTGGGGACAGGAGGTCGCCAAACAAGTGGGAGTGTGGGATGCAGCTCAAAAACTGGGGACAATCCCTGAAAATCGGGAACGTCTGGTAACCTTAATCCAGGGCCTATTTTGCAGCATTTGCAATGGCTGTATGTACCAGTTACACATCTCACATTATTATTTTCTAGGCCTGACCAACTAATCTAATAGGCCATTGCAGCTATTTTGAGTGAACGTTGTTGGAATGCGTGGCTGTAATAATGGGAACTGAGATATATAGTAGGCTGTTTTATAGCAGTGAGCACAGTACTTGGAGTGTAAAGCGGCAGATCTGGAAAACTTGATTCTTTCTGTTTCCCTTACACCATGTGATCTTGAGCAAGTCACACGGCCTCCTAGTTTTCTGGTACAGTCTTTCAGTAGCCATAAAGGCCCTAAAGAGCTTTATGGAATGTGATGTGCCCTTTGTTTTTGTTTTGGTAGTATTGCTTACTGAATAATACATAGCACTCAAGAGTTCTGGAACAATCTGTGGAAACCCGCGACAAGTTCAGTAAAGTGAAATGATATTTGTTTCTAATGACTTGCACCTGGTTATTCACCTGCTTCTTTTACTCAGTGGCACCTTTAGGGTTGGGCAAGCAGGGGAGTTGCCTGGAGGACTGCATGAAGAGCAGCAATGGCAACTACCGATCACCACTTACAGTATTGTTGATTGTGTTGGAGCACTGGGAGGGGAGAGGAGACTGTATGCGGGCTGGCCCAACCACCAGATAAGCTAAGAAGTTGCCTAAGGTGGGAACTTCTGGGGGGTGGCAATTCAAAGCTAGACAATGGATTTTGGTAGCCAAGGTGGGTATAAAGCTTAAAGTCTGCGTAGGGCACCAACACGAATTCTGAGGCCGGCCATAGGGGTGGGATAGGAAATTTGCCTGCCTTATGCCAATCCAGGGGCTAAATTTAAAAAGCCTGCATGCACCCAACCTTCTGCCACTCCAACTACTGGGGTTCAGGGGAGAGGTACAGCAAGAGGGGTGAAGATAACACCATTGATGTGGCCCATCTAGGGTGCCACTTGTCCCAGATCTCAACTGATGTACCCCAATGATCTGTCTTGGGTCCACTGCTTTTCCCTCTCTGTACCCAGTCCCTTGGTGCGCTCATCTCCTCCCATGGCTTTCAGTATCATCTTTTTGCTGATGATTCCCAGATCTACCTCTCTACACCTAAAATCTCTCTGGCCATCCAAGCCCAGATTTCTAACAATGCTGCTTGAATGTCTCACCGCTACTTGAAATCGAACGTGGCCAAAACTGAAGCCCTGATCCCTCCATCTCTCCCAAGATACACACCCGGTGACCCAGTAGCCCTGATCCTCCCCACCCACCCAAGTGAAACAAAGACCTGGTGGCCCAGTAGTCCCTGGTCCTTCCCACCCTCTGAAAAAATAGGCCTGGTGAATCTCTCCACCCCCCCTCCCCCAGTTATTTAAATGCTTGGGTGGGAGTGTTGCCCACATGCTCCTGCCATCGTGCTGCTATCTTGTAAAATGGTGATGCCTGGCTCTGCACAGGGATACACTGGGTGGGGACAGATTGCCATATAAGGCAAAAAAAATACCTTATATGGCAGAGTGACCCCCCCCCCCCCATGTTGCATTTTGCCTTATATGACAGTCTAATCCTGCCTGGTGCATCCTACAATGGATCAGGCAGGGGCAGATGCTGCCAATTTAGAAGATGGTGGCATGGGGGCAACACTCCCGCCTCAATATGTAAGGTACTGGGGTGTGGAGATGTTTGGGACCACTGGATCACCAGCCCTACATTTCGGGGAGTGGGGAGAGCAGGGTCTGCTAGGCAACTAGGTTTTTGTTTCATGTTGGGTAGGGGTGATCGGAGCTGCTGGGCCACCAGGTCTATTTTGGAAAGGGGGGGAGGTACGGGAGGACTTCTGCTCTGGGGGGGGGGGAGCACTGCTGCTTTGGGGGGGAGGACTGTTGCTCTGGAGGGGGGAGAAGGCATGGGAGGACTGCTGTTCTGAGGGGGAAGGCATGGAAGGACTGGAAGCAAACTCATACTGGGAGGGACTGGAACTGAAGAAGAGCTCATGCTGGGAGGGACAGGGACTGGAGAAGAGCTCATGCTGGGAGGGACAGGTACTGGAAGGGAGCTGATGCTGGTGAAACTTGGAAGGGGGTGATGCTGGGGAGCTGAAAGGAGGCAGATGCTGCGAGCAGAGTGGAGAAAAAGGCTGGGGCAGTGAGGCTGAGGAGGAGGACAGATATTTTGTGTAAGAAGGAAGAAACAAGGCAGATGTAGAGAGAGAGTGGAAAACAATAAGAGACGAGAGAAGAAAGGATAAATGGACAGCAGACAATGGAGAGTTAGCAGAATTTATGAAGAAAGCAAAAGAGGGAAACTGGAGCAATTGTGACAGAAAAATAAAATCCCCAAACAACAAAAGGTAGAAAGAAATTATTTTATTTTGAATTTATTAACTGGAATATGTCAGCTCTGGGAAATGTACATCACTGATGTCTTTGTGTTTGTTCAGTACAAGAGGAAATGAATTTATAGTTTTATTTCTCCAGTGTTGTGGTGCATTCCAAGATTGGCTTTTGGGGTTCCCAGTTTAATCATTGCCTTTGTATTTCTAAATTGTGATCCCTTGTTCTGTATTTGATGATGGTCTGTCTATGTTTTGCATATATGACCAAGCTGCGGTATTCTGTTTGTGTAGTTTCTGTTTAGGAGTCCCACTTGTTCTCTTTTCCCAGTAGGAGATGTGTTGGTTTTCTGCGGTATATTGGTTTTATATTTTCAGTGCTGCCTTTTATATGTAGAGTTTGGTGCTGTGTGAGTCCTGGTAGTGCTGTTATTATACGGCAGGTTTTCTATGGGTTCTAAATGAGCAAGATTTTGTAGTGCTTTCTAATGTACCTGTCAGTTGACACTGGAGAATTGTAATGTAGAAATATGGTAACCTTTCTTTATCCTTACTGCCCATGCAAATGGTATTAAGACACTTGCTCATTAAGGGGTATGTTTACTAAATGGCGCTAACGGCGCAGCAGCGGTATTATCACGCGATAAGTATCACGCGATAACGCGTCTGCGGCATTAAGGCACCCTAGCGCTGTGAAATCCGGCTCTGAAGGGTGGAGTAAGGTTTCCCAGAGGGTGGAGAGAAGGGGTCAATGGGCGGAGAATCAGGCTGTTGGGCCCTGCGCGCAGCAGCATCTACCAATACTAGCACCTTCATACCTAAGCAATGCCGTCTTAAACGTGGAAACACGTTCCACATATATCAAAAGGTTGCTATGATTAATGGCAGATAGCAATTCCTAAGTTAAGCACAATTTGCTGATAAAGCTGCATCATAGCAACCTTTCTGATATCTGTGGAGTGTGTTTCAGTTTTGGTTTCTGACAGTGTTTACCACCCCGGGGAGTGACCCCAACAGTATTGCATACCATAGCCATGCCTGCATTGTGCCCAGGACTGGTGTGGTGGCCAGGGCTGCCAAAAGCCTCTATATTTGCACAATGCTGGCATAGGTGTGGGAGTGTGTGTCTGTCTATCCAGTGTGTTGTGACTGCCTATACCTTACTCAGCCCACACTGCTTGCACTGTTTCCAGTGTTAGCCTGCCAATGTGCATAATGAGGAGCAAGGTACTGTGGGTATTGCTTGAGCAGGATGCATCTGCACAGGGCATAGGGCAATGGCTGGGACATTGTAGTGCCCGATCACCACCAGCACGGACAGGGTGGCCACAGTATGTCATGCTGGGGGGTCACTCTCACCCTGACTGAGCAGTGACCACGGCATGGCTAGGTTCCCCCATAGTGTTATATAGTATTTTTTTCAAGTGATATTTATGAGTTCTCTTTTCTGGGGCCCAATCACTGACTTATCTGCTTGGTGTGTGTGCTCACATCCCAGTTTTGGGTGCATGCTTCTCCTCCAGGAATGTGCACTATAGACTAGCTAGCAGACTGTCTGCAGTTAGTATGTGTATGGCTGGAACACCTTGCAGGATGCAGCGGCTGGAGAATGTCAAATTGTGGTGGGAGGCAGCTGAGCATTTCCAGGTCTACTGTCTGTCTGTTTGCCATTGCCTTATGGATGTGTACAGATCTGCATTAACTTCCCTGTAGGGTGCCTGTTCCCCAGCAGGACTGGGGTTGATGGTCCCCTCTACTGCCACCACTGCAGGGATGTAGAATGTTTATCTGTTGGTGGGAGATCCTGTTCCCCCACCCTAAGCCCCAGAAGGCTGGTTGGGTGATGCTACATAATTTGCCTATGGGTCCAAGCACCCCCCTTCACTTAAATCATATGACCATGGCACCCACACAAGATATGCACTATTCTGGGTGCATCATAGACCACAAGGGCTAGACGTGCCTGGGAAATACGGATGGACACAGGTGTATCTGCAAGGACTACCTATCACACACTGGCACTGATGGAGACCTGCAGCATAGCCTATCTCAGCCAAGTCAGGTGCTGTGGACCTGGTGCTGAGCGCCCCACCTCACCCTCAGGGTGAGCATAGGACCCACACAATGTCACGGTCTGTAGCAACTCTGTGCCAGTAACACACACGGTCAGTTCCCCCTACCAGGCCGAGGTGCTATGGGGGTGCATACCCCATCTTGTGATCATCTGTAGACTGCTGATCTGCATGTGCAGTGCATCATGGGTATGGGTTGGTTAACCCTATCCTGGTAACCACAGCAGACAGTTTGTGTGGTGACCTGCAGTCCTTCTGTAGCCAGCCAGGGGTTTGTTGGTAGCTATAGAGATGTAGCCCACTGGTTACTTCACTGACTGTAGAGGCAGAGGTCATGGGCTTGACCCCACAGTGGTGTTATTTGATAGGGCTGTCTGAGGCATTTCCTTTTTTAATTTAAATTAGTGTTGCCAGCAAACACACCCTCACAGTGCTGTAACCTTAAGGTGCCTCATAAGGCGCCCTGTAAAGCGCCCTATAAGGCGCCCTATAAAGTGCCTTATAAGGTGCCCTATAGGGAACATTATAAGATGCCTTGGCGGACAGTGCACTTTATAATGTGTCCTCTGGAGTGCCTTATAGGGCGCCTTATGCGGCACCTTAGGTTACGGCACTGTGAGGGTGTGTTTGCTGGCAGCACTAATTTAAATTAAAAAAGAAAATGCCTCAGACAGCACTGATTTAAAGTAAAGGGTAATGCCTCAGATAGCCTTACTCATTGAGCCCCCTGGGGGATCAAACTCATGACCCCTGTTTCATCAGTCAATGTATTAAGCATCGTGCTACACATCTGTTGCTGTGCTTGTAGGTCAGCGCGCCTAATTAAGGCTAACGTGCCATGGCTCCCTCTATCGCGCGATAGTGTGCGCGGCACACTTTATCGCGCAATAACCCGCGATTGCTACCTTAAGACCGGAACGCCCACTCCTTTTATGGCATTCTTCACATTATCGCTGGAGCTAACGCCGGGAACATTGAGACGGTTTAGTAAACCTACCCCTAAGACATATGTTTATGAAAGGTTAATGCGTATTCACAAACGTTAACACGCACTAAGTGCAGCAGTACCCATTTATTTCTATAGGTGTAGTGGATTTTAGCGCACATTAATATTTATTAAACATGTCCCTAATTCATTGCTGGGATAAAAAAGAGCTCCTTTGGAAGACTGAAATCGAAAGGACCAGATTAAGAGCATTCTATGCCACTTAATAAATAAAACATGTAATTGATAAAAGTCTGATGTCAAGGGGGGGGGGGCACCAGTTTCACAAGTCGCACAGGGCACAGTTAGAGCTTGGTACAGCCTTGGCGCAAGGGCTTTGCAGAACTTAGTAACTAGGTCCCCTGAATCTTTAAAATACATTTGCTACTCCTGCTCTGGGACGGGGCTGTCGAAAAAGACAGTGGTGCCAACCTGGATTGAGACATGGCAATGAAGACAACGCTAGGAGGCCTAGAACGATACTAGGGAATGAGGTTCTACATTTGAAACAAAATACAAAAAACAGGGAGTAAGTGAGCAGTAGATGTTGAGCCAGCAGTATATTATACAATAAAAGTGAAGAACTCTTTGGGAGATATCTTTTTGGTATACTATGTAATCTCAGAGAAGTACTTTCAAGCACAGTTTGTCAATTCCATTGCAGGCTGAATGCAATTTATATTTATTTTTATTTGTGTGTTTTTTTATTCCGTCTTATCGATTAATCAAAGTGGTTTACAGAGAACACATAACACTAGGTGCAATTAAACAGTGAACATTGAACTTATGTTGAAGAAATTTTTTATATTTTGAATTGAGTAAAATGACTATTTACAATAGTATTTTAGGAGTAACTGTGAGGAATTGTTGGATCAGTTTTAATTACATCAGCCATTTCTCCAAAGTATTCAGAGAACAAAAATGTCTGTACATGTTTTCTGAATGTGTGTGAAAAAAAAGCATGAATGTGAAGAAACATTTCAGCAAGATATGGAGTTAGAACTCTGGATATACTGAGAGTTGTGCTTCCTAAACTGTGCATGTCTGGTAGCGTGGGTTTAGTGTGTGGTTTGCGCACTGCGGTTAAAACTAGTATGGGCCCTGGCACCAAAAATCCCCTGCTACCTTAGTAGCACCCGTTGGGGCTGGACAGGGGTGGAATGTAAATGTTGTTGGCGTCTAGTGACTTGCATGGTATTAGTGGGCTTGGTAACTGCGCTTGTCGCCCTGATTGCAGGAGCATTTAGTACCACCTCAGTGGGTGGCATTAAGTGCACCTGTGTGTCGGCTTGCACAGTGCCGTATCCCAGGCCTTCACTATCTGCAGGGGAATTGCAGCACGCACCTCCAAAAGTTAATCCTAAACTCCTCCCCGCATGTTACTGGCACGGGACTTAGTAAACCTGCCCTTGAATGTATTTCAATTGTCCTCTGAATGTGCAACCTCTGTTATATGTAAACTGCACTGAAAACAAATAGCGCGGTATATAAAAGATGTTAAATAAATAAAAATAAATAAAATTTCAGACACTGTCACATACGGTCAGTTTTGTGTCGACTAGGTAAGATCATCTCCTTCCGCACTTTTTGGCATCGCACACATTTTAACCAGTGTTTCTTCACGTTCAAATGTTCGAGTTTATTACCCCCTGAATAAGGCAGGTTTGCTGAAACACTTCCAGTGTAGGGGTGGATTTTAATAAAGCTGGTTTTCGATAATTGAAAGGTGGATTTTTTTTCGCCACACTCCTCTTGATGTGTTGCTTTTCTAAGAGCATGTGTGCCCCTCCGTGGACTCTGAATGTTCTGTGTGCAGCACATAATATTCTATAGACATATATATATATATATATATATCATTTTTGAATAGAATTGTTTTCAAATGGACAGTCTTTGGAAGAAACCATAGTATGGCTAGTGGCATGCATTTTTTTTACATTCAAGGTAAAACAAACAAAAAAAGGCATACAAAAAAGGTAATTTTATATAAAACAGCTTTTATAATGGTGACCCCAGAAAAAATCTGAACTTGAAACCTGGATATTGAATGCCATGGTTATATTTGGGTTCCAGCATTGAATATCTCGGGTGCCAAGATTTCCATAAAGCTAACCAAGCAGCGGCGATATTCTGCACGTTTCTGCAGCGAACGTTTCCAGCGTCTGACTTTCACGGCATGTAGTTAACCGGGCAGCGACGGGTTCCACCCTGAAATGCTTCTGGCATACCCTGATGCTAACCAGTTAACATCCAGCTGTCTAGAGGGGCGGCACCCATGGATATTTCAGGAGCACTAACCATGTTAGTGTCACTGGATATCCCGCTGAACGGCATTTACACGATTTGCAAGTGAAAACTGAGTAAATGCCTTTGAATATTGAGCCTAAGTATTTACAGTCTCTCAAAAATTCAAAAGGCAGCTCTCTTACTTCCATAGCTTCTATTTTGGAAGCTGTCACATTACCTCTTTGTTCTTCTTTACGTTATTTGGTGGAATTGTCATTTTCTCCTAAGCTTTCTCATATCATTAAATCTATTTTCTTGGCTCTTTGTCGCTTTCGTGCAATTCAACCTTTTCTGAATGCTTCGGCACAAATGTCAGTCTTGGAAAATACAGTATTAGCCAGGTTAGACTATTGTGATATAGTCTACCTGGGTATACCCCAATACCAGTTGAAGCAGCTACAGACTTTGCAAAATTCGGCAGTGTGCATCATTTCACGTGCCCATCAATCTGACACTGTTTCGCCCTTGCTCATGAGGCATCATTGGTTGCCCATCTTTTTTCATGTTCAATTTAAGGTTCTATCTTGTGTACATAAAATTATTCATGATGTAGATCCAGATTATCTTGCTTCTTTGGTTTCTCTACATGCTCCAGCTGGAGCTTTCGGTTGTATATACCTTTCCCCTTCGATTATAAAATGTGAGTTTATATGCAAGTCAGTGTTTTTTGTAGCCGCCCCTTCTCTCTGGAATTGTTAACCCACTTCGGTGCGTGCTGAGACAAATTGTAAAAATTTTAAGAAACCTCTTGAGACTTTTTTTGCTTGTGTCTGCCTTTAACTTGCCATCTTCCTTTTTAGCTGTCCTTTTTCCCTTCTTTAGTTATTTTTATTCTATATTCCTTCATTTAATGGTGCTCGTTTTCTATTATTTATTGTTATTTTTAACTTTCTAAACCACATAGATTGTTTTGTCATTTTTGCAGTTTGTCAAATAAATGAAATCATAACCGTAGATCAGAAGTAGGAAAAAGGGCAAGAAAAACCAAAAGAAAACCAAATTGGGGGTTGTGGGAGGTCCCGGCGGCTTATCTGAAGGTGCCGCGAGCAGGAGAGAGTTGCAAGATCAGCCAGCAGCCATTTGTGGAGCTCCCCGGTCGGGGTAGAGCACAGGGGGAGCTTCGGTTTCCCGCTCCTGCACTCCAGCCCAATCCGGGTTGTGGGAGGTCCCAGCAGCCTCTATAAAGGGTGCCGCCGGCAAGCGCACCCGCGCCTTGCGGGCCCGCGCCTGAGGGCCTCGCCAGAGGGCCCTTTGGCGTGGCCCTTAGGCAGTGGCACGTCAGCAACCCTACGAATGAAGCCAGAACTCTCACCTGCAACAGAATCTGACTCCTGCGCCAAGAAAACATCAGAATAATAACCTGAGACTCTGATATACCCTAACAACTCACCTAGGTAACCCACTTCTACCCCATCTATAAGGTAACAGCAGACCTAATATACTAGAGAAGTTCACTCCTTGTTACTCTGTTACAAACAGACCTCCCTTAAAATAAGATTTGCTACTGTATCTAGTTAACAGAATACATTGTTCCTACTTGATAGGCCTGCTTTGATACAATTGTTACCTATTTCCACTGCTCTGTACCTAACCAGTTAATCTGCATTTAGTGTTTCTAAAGACCCGTATTACCTACATTGTATCCTCCCATTGCTGTAACCATGGCTCTCTCTCTATTTGCATTAGTTAGCCTCTATCTGTTAACACACACCACCCAAAACACAGCAGCATTCCCTACCACCTCACACAAGATCCCCATATTGCATGGACTAGGAAGAAAATATCATTCCTCCTATCATCACTCAGCTCCACAACCACACCATGTTAGGCACTCTCATCTACTATATATCTCCCTTAACACTGTTAGTAGTTCTAAACCCAATCCTGTTCCCTCACATGCTAACTTAAACTGTGCACTCATCAACGCCCGCTCAGTACGTAAAAAGTGGCCAGCCATTACAGATCTCATCACAAAGCTGAAACTAGACATCCTCCTGGTCACAGAATCATGGCTAGCGGACACAGACAATGTCCTTATAAACCAACTCATTCCCCCAGAATACTCAATACACACATGTCACAGAGCAGACCGAAGAGGAGGTGGTGTTCTCATTCTTTCACGAACTAACCTTCAATTTAGATTACTTTCCACCAGGAGTACCACACACATGGACCTAGTTACTATAGCTAACAAACATATCATCCTAAATCTCATATATAGAGCCCCATCCTCACCACCAGAAGATTTATCTAATATAATAGAGCTTGCCTGCAACCCAGAAAGCCCACGCAAATCCAACTGGTTAATGGGCGACTTTAACCTCTCCTCACTTCACCATAGCCATTCTACCACATTCCTTGATGCCATGGCTGACCTCAACTACTCGCAGCTAGATAGCTCCCCTACACACCTCAAGGGTAACACCCTTGACCTCATTTTTGCGCCTCAGGCTACAGCGAACACCAACTTTAAGCTATCTCATACCCCTGTCCCATGGTCTGATCATGATTTATTATCCTTCCAAGTCCCATATCAGCAAAACAGTATCCCAGCAAGACATACAAATTTAATCTCATCAGGACCAACAGCCCGTTTCAAAACGCTCAACAAGGATGACTTCATCAGCCAGACTCTTCCAACCCTTTGTCTACCAACCAATGACCTTGATGAACTGATCAACAATTGGTACAACACCCTGAACTCCTCTTCACATCTACCTTCCTCAGTAAGACCACCAGCATCCAGCACAGCACTAAAAAGTAGAAACCCAAAACCATGGTTCTGCACTGAACTACGACTATCCCTCCAGAATCTAAGAAAACAAGAGAGAAAATGGCGCAGATCACGTGCTCCAATTGACCAAATGGATTACGAAAATGCCCTAAAGAAACACCGGGAGAAAATAGCTGAAAAGATGAGGGAACACCATACAGAAACCCTCCTCCAATCACTGAACAAACCACGAGACCTCTTTAACATCACTAAATCCTTAACCAAGGCACCATCCTCCAACCAAACAATATCAATTCAACCTCAGGCTTTTGCCGACTATCTTCAATCTAAATCCATTAACACGAACTCCACACCAAGTTGTATACCTAACCCTGTCTCAATTACTCAGCCTCTAAAAAATTTTGTCGCTCCCACAGTGAAATCCATCACTGACCTTATTGCCACCTTGAATACTACCACAGCCCCAAACGATCCATGCCCTGCCTACTGGATCAGAACAATGCGTGCTGAACTGAGCCCCATACTTGCCCTTATCATGCAACTTTCCTTCACCACCGGATCATTCCCATCATCTCTCAAGCAAACTTCAATACGCCCTCTCCTAAAGAACAATAAACTCGACCCAGCAAAAACTGATTCATATCGTCCAATTTCAAGTATACCCCTTCTAGCCAAAATCATCGAGAAGGTGGTACAAATCCAATTGCAACAGCATATAGATACTTCAGCTCCTCTCGATCCCTGCCAACACGGATTCCGAGAATCACATGGCATAGAGACCCTTCTCACACTACTCATCAACACCTTATCAAGAGGGATTGACAAAATTGAAAATGGGTTCATCCTCATCTTCCTTGACATCTCAGCAGCGTTCGACTCGGTTAACCATGTACAACTTCTTCACCGTCTTAAAGAAAAGGGAGTCCAGGGATCAGCTTGGGAATGGTGTAGATCCTACCTAAACAACCGCTGGCAACAGGTGCGGATAGGATCTTCAACCTCCGATCCTTTCCAGCAACAACAGGGTGTACCCCAGGGATCCTCTTTATCAGCTCTTCTATTTAACATATATATCCAACCAATCTGTGAAATCATCAAAACATTTAACGCCTCCAGCTTGATCTACGCAGATGACGTACTAATATTCACGCCAATAAAAATTAATGCCCCTGACTTCTCCCCAATTATCGCCTGCTTCAACGCGATTACAGATTGGCTCCTATCCCAGAA
The DNA here is from genome assembly GCA_033557465.1 of Ichthyophis bannanicus. Taxonomy (NCBI): domain Eukaryota; kingdom Metazoa; phylum Chordata; class Amphibia; order Gymnophiona; family Ichthyophiidae; genus Ichthyophis; species Ichthyophis bannanicus. The sequence goes on from CM066041.1 coordinate 256,712,629, forward strand.
CCTGCGAATAAACTTCAAGAAAACGGAAGTCCTATTCGTAACCAGGAATAAGAAATTCTCCCCCCCCCCCCCCGCAACTTTGAAGGTGAGAGATGCGGAACTACCATGTAAATCATCAATTCGCTACCTGGGAGTAACCATCGACCAAGAACTGACCTTCAAAGATCACATAAAGCAGACCGTTAAATCCATTTACTACAAATTAAGAACGCTGAAACCCTTAAGACCACTACTCGCCTCCAATGACTTCCGAACAGTCTTCCAAGCCCTTATAACACCTCATTTTGACTATGCTAATGTCATCCTGCATGGTCTACCCAAGAGCACCCTCAACCCACTCCAATTGGCGATGAACTCAGCAGCCCGCATCCTCTGCGGTACTTCCAGTAGAGACCACATCACCCCCATACTAACAGAGCTTCACTGGTTACCCCTACAAGCCAGGATAACTTACAAAGCACTTCTGCTATCCTTTAAAGCAATTAATCAAATAGCCCCACCTTCCCTCTCATCACTTATTATCAACACCCCCACGAACAGACTGAGAAGATCCGCAGCCGCCAATACTCTTGTCGTACCAAAGGAGTACACTAAATGTAACCAAACAACCAGAGACAGGGCCTTCACCTTATTCGCTCCAACTTGCTGGAATAATCTCCCTCCTCATATCCGATCAATAAAAGACCTCTCTCAATTTAGAAAGGCCCTCAAACACTACCTATTCTGTCATCATCTTTTAGGCCCTAACCCTACACCTCCTCCCCCCATCTCACAAATCACTCACACAGCCTCTGACATTCCAACAACATAGTCATAACAGAACACGACCTAGACGCTCTGCACACCCAAAGTTACGACCCAATTTAACTGTAAATTTCCAGAGGTAATATATCTTTCTGTATATAGCTTGTATATAGTTTACCATGTTGTCTCCAAGTTACTGACCCTGTTATAATGTAAGCAAAAGACCCTGTTATAATGTAAGCAAAGGACTGTTCTAATGCGAAATTTGTTATCTGTAAACCGCGCTGATACCAAAGAGCGCGGTATATAAAAACTGTAAAATAAATAAATAAATAAATAAAATTATTTTTGACTTCTTGTAATAGAATTTCTCTATAGCTGTCTTCTTCCTTATGCTCTTGTTCTCCTTCTCTGTAAACTGTCTTGAGTTGGGTACTCCGCTTAACACTGCTTTTACTTAAGCCCTCTTGGATAAGAAGCCAAAATATATATCTTCAGAATTCACATCTCTCAGTTTAAACACTATGGGGTAGATTCTGTTCACCCAGAATCGGGGTTGTACATACTGGTTGGACGTACAACCATCGTTCAGTCACTGCTCCCAATTCTGATCCTTGCTCTCCCCACACATACAAGGCTGTTGTGCGGGGAACAGTGTATGGAGGCGGGAATAGGCAGCTTTGAGGTGGAGCGGGGGTGGAGCAGGGTGCGTGCGCAGTGGCCAGACATACAGAGGGCATTCGGGTTGACCCTCTGTACGTCCGGCGGCCCCAATTTGTATGCCTGGCTTATTCCACTTCAGGCGCCTGTGCGATTAGTGCATGCAGCCCCCCAGCACAACAGGGATGCCGCAGGAGTACCCCTACTGCCTGATCCTGGCCCTGGTCCTGGCCGCCCCTGCCGAGGGTCAGGCAGTGGGAAAAAGGTTTGTTATTGCAGGCAGCATTTCGGCTCTGAGGCTGGACGTGCTGGTGCCATGGCAATGGGATGCCACGGCACCAGCACACCAGCTGGAGCCTTGAGCGGTGGGGACAGTAGGCACTTGGACATATCCCAGCACAGAACACTGTGAATGCCAGGCCATTCGAGTGCCCTGATTCTGCAATCATGGGACTGTATGGCTCCCGCGGTTGCAGAGTCATGTCCAAATCAGTGCTGTACATTTTATGAATGTCCAGACGGCCCAGACATGCAGAGTATAAAAATTGTGACATTACCAGGACATGATTATTGGCACCCTTATAAACAATTCACATCAGTTTAAACAGAAGAATCACATTCCCACTGCAGTAAAATTAGATGCACCTGTGATCAATTGTCAGTACTCACATGACTTGAATGAACCAATAAATAATGGCTCTAATCTCTAAAATAGCCACATTCACTCCCTGTCCATTTTCATAATGGTGAAGACAAGAGAGCTGCCTGAGACCATTAGAAAAGCCATTATCACCAAACATCAAACTTCAAAGGGGTACAAGGCCATTTCCAAAGACCTTGAGATTTCCAGTTCACAATATTATTAAGAAGTTTCCTGCTCATGGAACTGTCAAGAACATCTCAAGACATGGTGAGAAGAGGAAAATTAATTCAAGAAGTCTTTGAAGGTTAGTGTGAACTGTTGGAAAAACACCACATACAACATCTAAAGAGTTTAATGCTGACCCAGAGTAATCTGGAGTGGTGGTTTCAACCCACACCATACGCCGCGCACTAAATAAAGAAGGATTTCACAGGCGAAGGCCAAAGAGGATGCTACTGCTCAAAGACAGACATAAAAATGCATGCCTGATCTTTGCCCAAACCCACATTGAGAAACCACAGTCCTTCTAGGAAAATATTCTATGAACAGATGAAACCAAACTTGAGCTCTTTGGTATTGCAGGTGAAGAAATGAAGCTTATAAGGAAAAAAACACCCTTCCTACAGTTAAATATCGTGGAGATTCCATAATGTTATGGGACTGTTTTGTTGCCTCAGAAACTGGAGGCCTAGAACATATTAAAAGAATCATGAAGTCAGAGTACTACCAAGTATTTTGAAGCAAAATGTGCTACCTAGTGTCAGAAAGCTTGGTCTGGGTCAAAGTTCATGGGTCCTCCAGCAGGACAATGACCCAAACCATACATCCAAAAGTACAAAAGAATGGCTAAACAGGAAAAAATGGACTGTTTTAAACTGGCCAGCAATGAGTCCTGATCTCAATCTAATCGAGAACCTTTGGAAAGAGCTATAATCTGTCACTGGTAAAAGAAATCCTGGAAACATTCATGAGGTGGAACAAATCACAATTGAAGTGTTGGAGAAACTACCAGCAGACAGATGCAAGAAACTTATAGATGGTGACAAGAAACGTTTGGAGGCTGTCATCACTGCCAAGGGTTGTGCAACCAAATATTAGTGAAGGGTGTGATTAATCCTATCCAGGTCATATTTTGTTTTTTTCTCAGAACTTACTATGTCTAAGTTGCACAGACATCTTTTTTTGTTGTATACCTTTGAACATACTATTAAAATATTATGACAATTGGAATATTTCCAGTTATTTATCAAGATATTGTACACAACATACCTAAAATGCAAGGGTGCCAATAATGTTAACCACAATTGTAGTTTGCCTAATGGTTGGGTTGGCCCTGATAATCCCCCAAATGCAGTACTTCCAAAATATATACATTCTGCACTGTTCAATGTGTGCACAAAAATACTAAACTGTGCCTTTTTCCCCATAGGGTTGTCAGCCCACCCTAGGTCAATCGAACAAATCACAATCTAATTCTAATTTTGTCATATTGGATTCATAAATTTGTTCCTCTGATGATCATTGGATAACAGAGCTACTATTGAATGTATGTAATAGGGAAAAAAGCAGAACTGGATCAGCGCTGCTGTTTGGCCAACCTAAAGTGAGCTATCAACCCTGTGCCCCCACCATGCAATACAGTTCTAGTGATTTTTGAGTCCTCACGGTCCCCAGTGGTCACCAATTCCAATATCAGCCATAGACAGCAACATTCAATAAACCTTTCTATGAGGGCGTGAAGTATGAATTCTATACAGGATTGGACAGAATGTAGTTTAATAGTTTATTAAAAACATAATATACCTCCTCACAACTACCTATCGACGTGGTGTACAATTAAAATGCTAGACAGAAAGAAAAGGTGAAATGAACTACAAAACTGATAGGACAGTTAAGGAGCATTTACTGAAAGAGAAGAAGGGTTGCTGTTGTTGTTAAGTGCCGTTGAGTCGGTATCCTTAAGGTGACTCTCTGGATAATTGTCCTAAACGATCTTCAGTCAGGTAGCTTATTGTTGATAGAGTGGCACCTATAGCCGCTGTTACTGTATCGATCCATCTTTTTTGCTGGCCTTTCTCTCTTGCGTTGATCTTCTACCTTGCCAAGTATGATGTCTTTTTCTAAAGATCTCTCTCTTCACATGATGTATCCAAAATATGAAAGTCAAAGTCTTGTCATCTGAGCTTCTAAAGAAAGCTAAGGTTTGATCTCCTCTAGTATTGACTGGTTTGTTCTTCAGGCAGTCCATGGTATACAGAGTATTCATCGCCAGCACCATAATTAAAAGATTGATTTTCTTCCTGTCTATCTTTTTCACTGTCCAACTTTTGCATCCATATGATGTTATTGAAAATACCATGGCTTGAACAAGTCGAATCTTTGTATGGAGTGAGACATCACTGCTCTTGAGAATCCTGTCTAGGTCCTTCATGGCCATTCTGCCAAGAGCAATTCATCATTGGATTTCTTGACTGCTTGTCAATTCTTCATTAATAGTTGAGCCAAGTAAGTTAAAGTTGTCAACTATTTAAATTTCTTCTCCATCAACGATGAACTTATTGATTTTGCCAGTTGTCAGGATCTTTGTCTTCTTTACATTAAGGTGCAGGCCCATTTTACAATTTTGTTCTTTGATCTTGAGAAGCAAATGTTTCAGATCTTCACTTTCAGCCAGTAATGTGGAATCATCAGCAAAGCGATGGTTGTTGATGAGTCTTCCACTAATCTTCACACCTTGGCTGTCTTCATATAGTCCTGCTTCTCTGATGAAATCTGTTGTCCCTAGTATTTTGCGCGTGTCTGTTCCCTTGGCTCGACACCCTCTCTGTCGTGCCCTGTCTGCCCTCTGGGACTCCTCACGACCCACCTCTGGTAAGTAGCTGGCCTTCTTACTCCACTCTTTCTGCATTACCCACTCAAGATCTCATGGCCTCCATTCCTGTGCTCTGGGGCAGAAGACTGACCAAACCCCCTAGCACGCGCTTTCGCTGTACTTCTAATCTCCGTGCTTTTTCTTCCTCTATTTCCCTACCCTCTTCCTCCCCAGTCTCTCTAGAGCCTCCTCAATCTTCCCTCTCCATTGGTCTTGTTAACTGTCGCTCATTACATAATAAGACTCTTCTTGTCCAAGATCTTGTCCTCCGTTCCTCCTTTCAACTCATCCTTCTCACTGAGACTTGGCTCAGGGATGGCGAAGATGCTGTGCTTGCTCGTTGCCTCCCCCCTGGGTACTCTGCTGTCTCTCTTCCCCGTCTTGGACGGTCGGGCGGTGGTGTGGCTGCGCTACTTCACCCGACCCTGTCTTTTACTCGGATCTCTTCCCCACTACTGCACTACCCTGAATCTCTCTTGCTTCGCCTTCATACTTCTCCTCCTATTCATGTACTTCTTATCTATTCCCCTCCCACCCTTCGCACAGAGCTTTGGGATGCTCTCCTGTTAACTATCATTGATGTCTCTTTAGCTTTTCCCCATATACTCATAGCAGGTGATTTCAACCTCCATGTTGACTCCCCTACTTCCTCTCGAGAGCACTCTTTCCTTTCCTTCCTCCTGGACCTGTCCCTCTTACAACATGTTACCATTCCCACCCATCAGGCAGGTCACACTCTTGACCTTCTCCTAACGTCTTCTTCCTCTTCTCTCACGCTTTCCAATATCAGTTCCATATGTCTTCCCTGGTCCGATCATGTTTGCATTGCCGCTTCCTGCTCCTGGTCACATGACCCTCCCTCAGCGTCCTCTTCTTCCCCTCCCCCCTCCCTTCCAGAGCGTCGTTCACGCCCACTCACCTCTCTCACACTGCAGCAGTTTCCCCCAGCAGCGGAGCTTCTACCTTCTGATTTTTCCTCACTCTCTCCCAACTCCCAAGTGACCCTCTGGTCCTCCACCCTTTCCTCCACTATCGATCGCATGGCCCCCTGGCGCTCCCACTCCCTTCGCCGTCGCCCTTCACACCCATGGTATCACAGTGGTTTACGGCTGTTCCGTTCACATCTTAGAAGAGCGGAACGGCTGTGGCGCAAGGCCCCTTCCCCCAACACTCTAGCAGTCTTCAACTCCCATCACACCTACTACTGTTCTAAGGTGCACGCTGCCAAGCGCTCATACTTTTCTAACGCCATTTCTAATGCCCCAAACCAAACCCGACATCTTTATTCCACCTTCCAATCTCTCATTTCTCTACATGCCCCTCAGTCAGCCTCCTCGCTCCGACCCACTCCCCCTCCTGCGCATTTAGCCTCCTTCTTCAGTGACAAGGTCTCGTCCCTAAGATCATCCTTACCTTCCTGCCCTGCTCCTATCACCTCTCCCCCCCCCCTGTTCCTTCCCCCCCTCCCACTTCACAGCTTTCCCGCTTCTGGGCCTCCTTTGACCCGATCGCGGCACCAGAACTTCACCGTCTCATCTCTACTTCCAAGAAAACCTTCTGCTCCCTCGATCCCATTCCTTCCTCCTGGCTTCTCACCCCCTCCCTGGGTTTCCTTCCCTATATTCTCACCATGTTTAATTCTAGTTTGTCCACTGGGACTTTTCCTAAACCCTGGAAGCACGCCTTAATTCGCCCTATTCTAAAGAACTCTTCACTCGACCCTTTAATCCCTGCCCACTATCGTCCTGTCTCCAACCTCTCCTTTCTATCTAAACTTCTCGAGAAATATGTATTTGCACAACTTTCCCATCACCTTGATACCATTAACTTTCTTCACCCACGTCAGTGCGGGTTTCGTCAGGGGCACAGCGCCGAGACTGTCCTACTGGCTTTCACAAATGCTTTACACGTGGCTCATGACCGTGGTGATGTCTCGGTGGTGGTTGCTTTGGATCTTTCTGCTGCTTTTGACCTGGTCGATCACTCTCTCCTCCTCCAACGTCTACGGGATGCGGGTCTCTGCAGCACAGTTCATCACTGGTTCCACTCTTTTCTTTCCTCTCGGTCCTGTGCAGTTCTCTCTTCTTCTTCCTCTACCCCCCCTTCTGTTCCTCACCATCTTCCTTGCGGGGTCCCTCAAGGTTCCGCTCTCGCCCCGCTCCTCTTTAACCTCTTCTTGGCCCCCCTCGCTTCCTTAGTACAACAGTTTGGTCTATCCGTTTTTCTCTACGCCGACGACATTCTTTTACTCCACCACACCTCACCTTCCTCCCCTGATCTTACAGTTCTTGACTCTTGCCTTTCAGCCGTGGCGAATTGGTTAACACTCAACTGTCTCCACCTTAATCTCACTAAGACTACTGCTATCTGGTTCTCTCATAACGGCCCCTCTCCTTCAATAGCTCCTTCCTTTTCCGGCACCCCTGTACCATTGGTCTCTACTTTCCGTTATCTTGGTGTGCACTTTGACTCTGACCTTTCCTTTCACACCCACATCTCACACATCACCAAAACATCCTTTTTTTTCTTCGCCAAATCCGCTCTGTTCGCCCCTTCCTTTCCCCCTCGGCTCTCATTACCCTAGTATTATCCCTAGTTATGTCCCGTGTAGACTTTTCCAACTCACTATTCATCGGTCTCCCTAAATACCATTTAACTCGCCTTCAACGGATCCAAAACACTGCAGCATGCCTCATCTCACACACCTCCCTTCGAGACCATATAACCCCTCAACTGTTTCACCTTCACTGGCTGCCTGTTCCTTTCCGTACTACCTTCAAACTTCTAGTCCTAGTTCACAAAGCCTTTCATAACAGCACCCCTCAGTACCTAACAGATCTCCTCTACTTTCACTCTCTCCGACATACCCCTCGCTCCTTTCACCTTAACCGTCTCACCTTACCCTCCCCTTCCCACGCTCACCTGCAGTCCACCCGTTCTTCTGCTTTCTTTTTTGCTGGTCCTGCCGCCTGGAATGCCCTTCCCCCCTCCCTCCGTTTAGAACCACAACACGCAGTATTCAAACGCAATCTAAAGACCCACCTATTCTCCCAAGCATTCAATGTTCCCTCTCCCTTTGTGTGATTTCCCCCTCTCTCTGCCCCTCCTTTTGTGATGTCCCCCTGTTTATGTTTTGTCCTGTCTTCCTCCTTCTCTCTCACTGTCCTTTTAAAAGATTGTACATTTCCTTTCCTTTTCCATGGGCCTTGGCCTCCTTTTATTGCTTTGTTTTTACTTGTACACCGCCTTGGTTCTCGGAAAGGCGGTTTTTATCAAATACAATAAAACATAAACATAAAACATAGAGGGAAAGTATGCAGCCTTGTTGTACACCTTTGCTGATTTTAAGCCATTCTGTTTTTCCTTGTTCCATTTGAACTGTTGCTTCTTGATCAATGTAAAGGTTGTGCAAGAGAACTAGCAGGTGTTCTGGTATGCCCATGCTTCTTAATGTGGACCAGAGTTTCTCATGATTTACACAGTCAAAAGCCTTGATGTAGTCGTTAAAACACATATAGATATCTTTTTGGTATACTTTTGTTTTTTCAAGGATCCATTTCACATCCACAATGATGTCTTTCATTCCTTGCACTTTCCTGAATCCTACTTGCACTTCAGGCAGTTCTCGTTCCAGGTATGGCTATATTCTTTGCTGAATAGTCTTGAGTAGGATCTTGCTGGCATATGGGAGCAGAGCGATTGTGCAATAATTTCCACAGTCAGTTGGATCACCTTTCTTTAGTATTGGTATAAACACAGATCTTTTCCAGTCATTTGGCCATGATAATGTCTTCCAAATTTTCAGGAAGAGCAGCTTTGTAAGTACGGTAACAACTGAATCCGATTGCTGTAATACTTTAATAGGAATGCTATCAGTGCCTGGTGCTTTATTGTTTGATAAGGCTTTCAATGCTGCTTCAACTTCTTCTTGCATCACTATGATTCCTGATCATAAGGTACAGGTTGATGCGACTGTTAGTCCACTTGATTTTTATGGTGTAATGATTCTGTATTTTCTTTCCACCTTTTCTTGATCTTCTCAGCATCATTCAACATGGATTCTTGAGCATCTTGTAGAATTCCAAGTCGAGGCTGGAATTTTTTCTTTAACTCTCATAGCTTTAGGAAAGCTGATCTTGTTCTTCCTCTAATAGTTTCTGATTCTATTTCCTTGCATTCGTCCTTGTAGTACTTCTCCTTGTCTTTTCTTGCTGCATGTTGGAAATCTCTGTTGAGTTCTGTGATTGCCTCTCTTTCTTCTCTGGCTGTAGCTCCTCTGCGTTTCTGGGCAATTTTCAGAGTTTCTTCGGTCATCCATTTTGGCTGTTTTGCATTTTTACGGTTTGAAGAGACTTCTCATTTTCTTCCAACACAACCTTCTTGATACCATTCTATAATTCTTCTGGAGCTCTGCCATTTGTATCTAAAGCAGCAAATCAATTTTTCAGGTAGTCTTTAAATTCCGGTGGTATATTCTCAAGGTCATATTTTACTACATTTGTGAGTGGCTTGCTCTTTTTCTACTTTAGCTTTAGTTTGCATTCTAGTAGTTAGTGATCTGTACCACAGTCAGCTCCAGGTTTTGTTTTTGTTGATGTTATAGAGCTTTTCTATTATTGACTTCCACAGATGTAGTCAATTTGATTTTTGTGCAATCCATTGGGTGAAGTCTATGTTGCATGTTTACTAAACCGCGGTAGCAGACTCCGTGCGATATCGGAGCCGCGGCTCCAATATTGCACAGAGTCCGCTACCATGGTTTAGTAAACATGCCCCTATGTGTACAGTTGCCACTTATGTTGCTGGAAGAAGGTGTTTGAGATGAATAGATCGTTGGTCTTGCAGAATTCTATGTCTTTCTCCAGCTTGATTTCTGTTGCCAAGTCCATATTTTCCAACCACTTTGCCTTCTTCTTTGTTACCAACTTTTGCATTCCAATCCCATGACTATCAAGATATCCTGTTTGCATATTCTGTCAATTTCAGCTTCACAGAACTCAACTTCATCCTCTTCTGCAGCTGTTGTTGGGGCATATACCTGAATTATAGTTGTGTTGATGGGCATTCCTGATAGACAAATAGAAATTAAGCATTCACTGATTGAATTGTATTTCATTACAGTTCTTACAAGTTTCTTCATGATTAAAATAAGGACGTGGAGGGAATATTCAGGCTTGGTGGAAGAGAGAGTTCTAGCCGGAGTACTTTATTAAATCTAGCCCCTTTGTGGAGCAGCCCGAACCCTGCAAAAAGACTCAAAGCCTTTACAGCGAATAAGATACCAAATCAATATTGACTTCAGGGATTCAAACTGCAACACCTCTACCTATGAGAGGGAAAACATATGAATATATATATATATATATTTTTTTTTTTAATTTATAAATTTTTACAATGCAGTCAAGCAAACAAGCTTGTTAGCAAAGATAAACCCTCCAGAAACTATTTCATCAACAAGGAAAAAAATGAAAATCAAATATATATTAACACTGATTTATCTATAGTCCACATATATGGAGGAGAGGTAAAGAAACAACACTCAGTGGCAGAGGACACCAACTGAGCATAATACAAGTAATCAAACCAAAATTAGAAAAAGATGGCAGTAGAGCTAGGAGGTAGATATAATTTTTACAGCAAGATCGCTTCAACCCTCAACAGGGGATAAGACAGGGGGCAACCTAACACTAATAAATGAAGATAAAGCTTCAGGCTGATAGAAAATAAATTTCTGTGAATTAAACACTACTACACATTTACAAGGAAAACACAAATGGTAAGTTCCCCCAATCTGCAAAACACCGTTTTTTAACAAAAGAAATTGCCTGCGTCTGTTTTGTGTATCTCTACATTTATCAGGAAACATTGATATCTTAACCCCATAAAACAAAGAGAGACGTTTTTTAAGGAATAATTTGAGCAACCACTCTCTATCTGAAACTAAAGCAAGAGACACTAACAGAGTTGATACTTTAACAGAACCTGAGGTTGGGGAGGATAATAAATCAGAAACATTCAAAACATCTGTAACAAAGGGGCATGTTTACTAAACATTCCTAACGTGCGGGGCCGCGGTAGTGTGCCTGTGCCATATAAGGAGTGGGCGGATCAGGCTGAAAAAAGAAAAAAACGGACCGTACGTGTGCGCGCAGCGCAAATGTGCGGGGCCCACATTAGCGCGTGGGAAGGCTAAGTGGGGCGCCGCTGGGCACACAGAGGAACAGAGCCGTAGCACAACAGTGAAGACACACATCAATGGTGCAGGGGCCATGGGTTCAATCCCCCAGTGTGCACAACTAAGAAAGGCTGGCTGAGGCATGTATTTTAATGGTGAAAAGTGCTTTAGGAGGCATACCAATTTTGTTACTTTTGGGCGGCAGCAATTAATTTTGTGCAGCATTAGGCGTTGCGCTGTTAATGTTGGGCGGCATTAGGTGGCACGCCGTACAGTTTGCGTGGAGTGGGCGGCATTAGGCGGTGCGCTGTCAGCAGTGGACGGCATAAGGCGGCGCGCTGATGTCCACACACAGGAACAGAGCCACAGCACAAGGGTTACAACACTGACCAATGGTGCAGGGGCCATGGGTTCAATCCCCCATTGTGCCCCACAAAAAAGGCCAGCTGAAGCATCAACTCTAATGGGTAAAAGTGGGTGAGGAGGCAAGATAATTTTGCGCGGCATTAGGCGGCGCACTGTTCATTTTGGGCAGCAGAAGGCTGCGCACTGTTCATTTTGGGCGGCAGAAGGCGGCGCACTGTTAATTGTGGGCAGCAGGAGGTGGCGCGCTGATGGGCATCAGGCTGCGTGCTGATGTGTGTGGAGGCATTCAAATAGTGGGCGGCAGAAGTAGCGCGCTGATGCTCATGCACAGGAACAGAGCCACAGCACAATGGTGTGGACACTGACCAATGGTGCAGGGAGCAGGGGTTCAATTCTGTACAGTGCCCAGTAGACAAGACTGGCTGAGGCATTATATATTATGGGGATGAGTGCTGTAGGGGGCAAGTTAAGTTTATTTTAGTACTCATGACTACCAAACGCACTCACAAAGCGTGTCAACATAAGGCGGCCCATAAGGCACATGTTACAGTTCACTGTCCGCCAAGGCACCCTAGAATGTCCCCTATAGGGCACCATATATGTTGCGTCACAGGATAATGTATAGTGCACCTTATATGGACGGCAACCATAAGGTGCCCTATAGGGCGCCCTATAAAGCACCCTATGGGTACAGTACGCTGAGGGTGTTATTGCTGGCAACAACATATGTACCCAAAATTAAAATATGCTTTGGACAACCCTATCAAATAACCCCACTGTGGGTTTGAACCCATGACCTCTGGTTTCACAGGCAGTGAAGTAACCATTGGGCTACAGCTCTATAGCTGCCAGCAAGCCCCTGGCTGGCTGCAGAGAGCCTTCACGTCACCACACAGACAGTCTGCTGTGGTAACCAGGATAGGGTTATGCCACCCGTACCCATGATGCACTGCACATGCAAATCAGCTGTCCACAGATGAACACAAGATGGGGAATGCACCCCAACAGCTCCCCGGCCTGGTAGGGGGAAGTGTCCATGTGCACCCACACAGCACCTTGGCCTGGTAGGGTGTACTGAGCGGGTGTTCCACTGGCACAGAGTAGCTACACCCCGTCACATTGTGCGGGTACTGTGCTCACCCTGAGGGTGCGATGAGGCGCCCAGGACCAGGTCCACAACACCCACCATGACTGAGAGAGGCCATGTCAGAGCTCCAAAGCAGTGTTAAGCTGTGAGATAGGTTGTTTCTGCAGAAACATCCTGGATATAACATAACATTATCCTTCATAAGAGCCATAGTAGAATTGGAAACAGAACTCAATTTTTGATGGTTCTCTCCAACCTGGTTTTTAAGTTGGTCCACTTCAGTATGATATTTCTGCAAACTTTCCTCAACCTGAGACACCCTCACCAAAGTCCCAGCAGTTTGAGAAGTGACTGCTTCTGATAGTCGAATCATGGCATCCCATAAAGTGTCCAAAGTTATTGTCTTGGGGCAAGACAGCCTAAAAGCAGTTAAGGAAACCTCAGGCGCAGCAATCAAAAGACTTACGCTTCCCTCACCCGGAGTTTTCTACCCGGAGTTTTCTGTCCGAGCTGAGGAGAGCCGTCCAACGCATTTTGTCCACCGGTGGTACAACACACACTCCCACCTTCCACATCACTGGCTTCCTGCCACGCCCCCCCTAAGCCACCACATTCCGCCACACTAGCAGGGACAGCTGCCAACAGTGGTGGGGAGCACGCCGGGGGCTGCGGTGGAGACCTTGCCTCGGGAGAAAGTGTAGAATCCAGGCACACTGGAGAAACAGCCTCCTCTTGCGGTTCTCCTCCACCTGCTCGAATCTCCCACACCATTTCCTCTGACAGCTGAACAAACCAATCTATAAGGCCAATTAGAGGCTCGGTCAGGAACACCCTCATCTTGCCCTTACGCTTCGGCATCAATGTTACACAGCACACACTCCAGCAGCCATCTTGGAACAAACCACTCCCCCCAACATGTGAATATTAAACAAGATTCTGAAATGCTCATACTCCTTCACAGAAATCACATGCTAGAAGAATCCTTTACCCTTGTCACACACGCAGAACATGGATGACCCTCAGCTAATACAGAATAAAGGGCCACAAATTAGAAACAGAAATACAGTCAAAAACTAAAACCGAAACCCCAAAAGTGAGACTGAGAAGTACAACACTGAAAAAAGAGAAACAGAAATGCATTTCCTACTCTACTCTGCAAAGTACAAAAACAAACGAGATACAGTACAAAATTCCCCATGTTCATATAAGCATTAATTTTTATGCTCTGCCTTTCGATTTTCTAATTGGGCTGCTTCAGTCTCTCTTTTCCACTTCCCTTGTGTCTTGTCTTCCCAGTATTTCCTTTCCATTTCTTCTCTCTCCTCCTTTACATCTTTGACATTGATCTTTCCTTTATACCATTTCTCTATTCTCCACCTCTTTTCACATTCATATCTAGATTTTACCTCTCTTGCTACTTTTCTCTCTTTCCCTCCAGTCCTCAGTCTCCTACTTTTCACCTCTCACCTATCTACCAGCTTCCCATCCCCACTCTCACCTCCCACTGTTCTCCCATTTCCCCCTCTGTCTCTCGCCTTCCTCAGCCTCAGGTGTTCTCTCTTCTTTTCACCCACTCCCTAGACCTATATTTCTATCCTCTGTACTCATTTCCTCTACTTTCATCTACCACCCTTTGCCTCTCCTCCCCTTACCAGCTCTTGCCACTCATTTCCCTCCCTAGTCTCCAGTCCATGCTTCAGTCTCTTCCTCTTTACCCAACCTCCTATTACTGCTCTTTCACCATCTCCTCAGCCCCATATTACCCTCTCTCATCTCCTTCAAAGTTCCTTCTCTTTTCATACGTCCCACCCCTCTCTCCAGTCCTCTAGGTTATTCACATCAGGTCTCAACTCCTCCCTACTCTTTTCCCCATTCTCTTACCCTCATCTCACACCCTGACTCACACTGTATCTACCAATTGCTAAATCCTGGCCCTTCCAAATGTCCACCCAGTCTCTTGAATTGCCATCTCTCCCATCTCAAATTCTGTGTTCTGTTTCCCAGTCTCTATCCCAGTTCCCACTCTTCCACCCAATCTGAATATAACCCAATCTGAATATATGCTTTCTTCGACAATTAGTAAGTCATCTCTTTTTTTCTCCCTAAATCCACATTCTTCCCTTGCTTTCCCCCACATTCCTCTTTCCTGAGTCCCTGCAGTGCTTCCCTTCCAGTTCCATCCTTTCTCTGTGCTCCCCACCACCACCACCACCATCTTTTATTTCATTCCAAATCTCTATTTTTTCCCTCTGACTTATGACTATCTTTAATGACTCAGGCCCAGCATTTGGGTTCCAGGTTCGGATTGGCTTAGCCCTGGGGCCTCATCCCTCCTGCAGCACCATGTCAGCAATTGAACTACTCACTGTTTGAACCATAGGGCTCTGTATCTATGGAGCCAAGCACGTTTCACACATCAAACTGCCAATTTACCTGTTGTCCTACCCCCAGCTCTTGCTTGCATTGGGATCAACAAGGCAATCAGCTTTCTATATCTTGGCACCTACCCTTTGGAGCTTATTGAGGAATGAAAAAAGGATGTTCTCGGTGCTATGTCCTGGTCTGAAACCAAACTGACGGGGGTGAAGTGCAGAGGTGGTGTCGAGGTGTGTGGACAGTTGAGTGAAAACTAGTTTTTCCCAGGATTTTTGATAGGAATGGGAGGTTAGAAACTGGAAGCCAGTGTGCAGGGATGGAAGGGTCGAGAGACGGTTTTTCAGAATGAGCTTGATAAGAGCATGATTCCAAGGGGAAGGGAAGGTACTGGAGGATAAGCTGGTGTTAATGATTTGAAGGGCACATGGGGGAGAGGGCCAGAGCGGGTTCCAATATATAGGAGGAGGGAATTTAGGATGATGTAAAAGCCTTAGTAAATTTGACGGTTGAAACTGGCTGAAAAGAGCAACAGATGTGCAGGAAAATTGAGGAGCAGTAAGGAGATGGGGGAGAAGGGGGGGAGGACAGGGAGCACGGGAAAGGGGGGAAGGGCAGGGAGAGAAAGGGAGATGGAGAGACTGTATTTTCTGTGAAAAGAAGGTGACCAAAAGAGTCAGATCCGGGGCTGTGAGGCGTGAAGCAGGAGCTGAGGCAGGTGATTGGGTGGATGACAGGGAATGGAGGGAACGGAGCGTGTGGTAAAGCTGCCTGGAGGGAACAGAGCGTGTGGTAAAGCTGCCTGGAGGGAACGGAGCGTGTGGTAAAGCTGCCTGGAGAGAACGTAGGGTGTGGTAAAGCTGCCTGGAGGGAACGGAGCATGTGGTAAAGCTGCCTGGAGAGAACGTAGGGTGTGGTAAAGCTGCCTGGAGAGAACGGAGCGTGTGGTAAAGCTGCCTGGAGAGAACGGAGCGTGTGGTAAAGCTGCCTGGAGAGAATGGAGCGTGTGGTAAAGCTGCCTGGAGGGAACAGAGCGTGTGGTAAGGCTGCCTGGAGGGAACGGAGCATGTGGTAAGGCTGCCTGGAGGGAACGGAGCGTGTGGTAAGGCTGCCTGGAGAGAACGGCGCATGTGGTAAAGCTGCCTGGCGGGAACAGAGGAGTTGGTAATTAAGTTAGAGTAGTAGGACTGCTTGGCGTTTCAAATCATGGAGCGATAGTGGGTTTTTTTGTTTTTTTTTTATTAAACATTTACAGTGAAATATACACCAAATTAAAAAAGGAAAATAATAAGAATGATACAAAATACATAAGTAATAAGAAACATAATACAATATATAGTCCACATTAAATGGTGCTGCCAGATTTAACTAGGAAAAGAAATTAAATTTATACGGAAAACCAGGCTAAAAGCCTACACTATTGGAGAACCTACCATCTAATTACCAGACCTATCTCCAGAGCCTACACCTGAACGATCAAACACAAATTTCTCAAGGTGAGTTATATGCTGGCAGAGAAACGCGGAGGATTGGGGCAGAACAACAGCTCCTAGGCTGCCTGGACTGCTGTAGCTGGTGCTCGGCTTCAGCGTGGTTTTTTTCTCCTTGTGCCTCAGGAAATCGGGCAGGCGGGCCCCGGGCACCCTCCTCTCAGTGGGGACCTGTTATATATTTGGTTTCCAGTTGTTACCGCGGAGCGTGTCCGCGGAGCGTGGATCGAAGGAGCGTGATCAAAGGAGCAGGTTTTGCTCCTTTGGCGCTCCTTCGGCAATACTGCGGCTCTGCTCTGCGTTTTGTCTTGTTACCGGTTGAGTGATGGGGAAACGGAAGGCCAAGAATGTTGATAAGGCCCCTGCTGCAGCAGGTCTCGGAGAGAAGCAGATTGGTCCATTGGACAGGCATTTTGTGCCTGTCCCCCTTGTGCAGTCTTCACCAGATGGAGTATCTCTCAATTCCAGTGGGAGATCTCCGCCTCCATTGCCTGCGCCTCCACAATCTATGGATTTGTCAGTTAGGACTTCTGACTTCGCAAGTATAGCTAAGTTACCATTGGTTTTACCTACTCCTGTTAAATTGCAATCTTTGAATGTGGTGTCTGATATTTCTCCTACCTCTCCTGATGGTGATATAACATTGAAAGATATCTGATCTGCTTTAGTAACTATTGATAAGAAAGTTTCTTCTACTTTAAATGTGCTTTGTACCTTCTCTCAAGAGGCTGTTTTAACCTTTCAGCAACTTGATGAGAGGGTTAATGTTCTTGATAATGTTGTTCAGTCCTTGAATTCTCAGGTTCCTCCACTTTTGGCAGCGCATACAGTTGCAGTTAAAAATTCCTTGGTTTTATACTCTCGGGTGGAGGCCCTTGAGAACTCTTTTCGTTCATGCAACCTCAGGTTTCTTAATTTTCCTCATACTTCTCTTTTAGCCCCTGGAATACTTTTAGAAAAGTATTTCAAAGAAGTTCTTAATATTCAAGAGCCAATTGTTGTTTCACAAGCTTATTATATTCTTGCTAGTAGTAAAAATGTTAATCCTCAGGAAGGGGAGATGGATGAAATTGTGCCAGTTATTTCAAATCTAACTGCATTCTACTGGCAATATTTCTACCCGCTCTACTTTACTAGTTACTTTTGCCTCCATCGAGGTTAAGCAGCGGATACTTCGTGCTTTCTTTAAGAAGAAATCTGTCCTCTTTTGTGGACAGTCTCTTAACATTTTTCCCGACGTATCCCGCGAGACTCAGCTTCGTAGGAGGCAATGTTTGGCTCTCAAACCCAAGGTGTTGGCCTTAGGGGCCACTTTTTTCCTTCGTTTTCCATGCAAATGTTTGATTGGCTTTGAGGGGGCCTCTTATGTTTTTATGGATGGAGCGATAGTGTTGATGGCAGGACTTGAAGTGGGCAAGTGAGTCTGGAGAGGGATGTTTAGTCCATGTTCGCTCTGCGCGACGGAGCTGAGTGCGTTGCAAGTAGAGCCCCGGGTGAAATCAGGGATAGTGAGAAGTCAGACGGGATGAGGGGATGGGACATAAATGGGTAAGATGATCCAGAGCAGAAGACAGCGTGGAGGTCCAGGTGGTGACCTGGTCATCTATGGGAAAAGAGGAGAAAGCAGGGGGAAAGAGTGTCAGCAGAGGGGAAATGCAAGAGCATTGATGGTGTGATATGATGCTTAAGGCGAGTGTGCAGCCCAGAAGGAATAGTAGATGAGGATGGTACCACAGGGAGAGGGAGAGAAAAAAATAGGCAAAAATGGTCAGACCGGGGCAATGAAAGGGTAGAAACAGCGAATGGTGTGAAAGGGGAGTGAGCTGACGTAAGAATGAGGTCCAGAGTGTGGCCTGCAGCGTGGGTGGGACAGGAGACATGTTGGTGTAGAGTCAGGTCTGCAAACAAGGTCAGAAGGGCCTTGTCTCTGGGATGGGGGGGTGAGACAAGGTGCATGTTAAAATCGCCGAGAATCACCAGATGAGGGGAAATAAGAGAGGCCTCTGAGGGAGAATAGCAGGGCGTCCCTGAGATCCGGGCGAAGTGAGGGAGGGGCATAAAGAAGGAGAAAGCAAAGCAGGGGAGAGGTATCTAGGTGAAGGAGTAAGGATTCAGGGTACCACAAGGGGAGAAGGATTTCTGTGAGGGAAAGGGATGAGCGGTAGAGAGTCACAACCCCCCCCCCCACTCCGACCCTGATGCAAGGTAAAAATGGCAGAATATCCAGGTGGGAGGCAGTGGTGCAAAAGTGCCTCCTCTCCTTCCCGAAACCAGGTTTCTGTGAGAAACACAGCATCTAAAGAATGCTGGAGAGTTAAGTCGTGGATGAGGTCAGTTTTAGAGCGATGTGAGTGGCAATTCAAAAGGGCTAAAGAGAGAAAAACCAGGGAGGTCATGGAGCATGGTGTAGGGGGTGGAGATGAGGTGTGGAAACATGGTAGGAGATTAGCTGGGTTGCGAGTGGAAAGGCCAGATGGGTATGGCCGCAATGTTCCCTCTAATTTTCTGTAGGCTGTGTGCGCATAAAATATCAGCTGTGTGCAACTTTGAAGGAAGGTTAAATTTTTGTGCGCCACATAACGACACTCGGAGTTAAATACTTTAAAATTTGACTACCCATCAGAATACAGTATGTACACCACATTGATTGCACTAGAAAATATTGTAGAACTTGTGCAAACTGTAAACACACAACAACTTTTAAATTTTAAGACGTCTGTGTTGTTTTCTATCAGAATCAGAACTGCAATTTTTGTGCGCTCTGTTGTAAAGTATGTGCGCTCGCTCGGCGAGATGTGTGCGCGCGCACACACGCACAGCTTAGAGGGAACAGTGTATGGCCGTGCGGGTCAAAGCGGTGACCCCAGAGAACAGGGATGGCACTGCTATGGAAAGCATGGTCCAAAGAGTAAGCTGTGAGAGCGGGAGGGAGAACTGACCTGGAACACTGAGATGATATCTGCTGCCAGGCGACCAGGGATGTGAAGATGGAAACACAGTACCAGCACCTCTGTTGTTGCCCCAAGGAGTGTGTCCTCCCTTCTATTGCCCTCCAGTCTGCCAGTGCCAGCTGCTAGAAATGTTTGTTTCTCTTTTGCCCTAATCCAGCATCTCTCTATTTCCCCTCCCTCATACCAAGCATATCCATTCTCACTTCCCCCCTTCCCCTTCCCGATGTGATCCACCATTTCCCTCTCCCCTCAGACCTCTGTCGCTGTTGTGCCCACCATGGTAGTATAGTATCAGCATTAAAAAGAACACCAACATGCTGCCTGTGGAGCTTTGCGCTGCCGCTGACGCACTCTGCCAGGTTCCACCTCCATGGCAACAGGAAGTGACATCAGAGGGGTAGCACCCAGCAGAGCACTTCAGCGTGAGGCTCCGAAAGCTACACATAGCTCTGCACTACTGTAAACCTGCTGAAGGTACAGGGGTTTAAGAGGGCAGCGGTGGATGGGGAGGGGGGGGATGAAGAGAGATAATGGAGCACAATGGGTGGGGGAGGGAGGGGAGAGCGAAGAAGCTGCAGACACTTCTTTCCAGTCCCATGCAACCTTTGGGGGGCATTGTCCCTCCTCACCATCCCCCCCAGACTATGCCTATGATGGGAGCAATTCTGGAAGAGCAGGATAGTGGTGACTCTAGGGGAGGGAAAGAGCAGAAAGTTCAGGAGGCTGACGGTGGTTTCTTGTCCTGCCTGCTGCCAACTTCCCTTCATGAAAACCGGCCAGGCTGACCAAATACCGGACGGTTGGCAACCTTGCTTGCTGCCTGAAAAGCGCAAGCAAGTAGGAACAAGAGGAAAAGTGTGGAGGAGCAGCCTAGTGGTTAGCAGGACTGGCACTACTACTAGGCAGTGCCCTAGGGTGCCAATTGCCTCTTCAGGGCTGCAGTGCTGATAATAGCCCTCAAACCACTATGCAGCACTTACTAACACTCTGGTGCTGCATTGCGGTTTCCTCCTGTCCACAATATGCCGTTTCAGTCCCTCTCTGAAACAGGAAGCGGCGTTGGAGGGGGTGGAAACGGCACATTGTGAACAGGAGGAAACTGCGACATAGCACTGGAGTGCTATTAAGTGCTGTGTCATGGTTTGGGGACTATTGCTGCCACTGCAGTCCCTGGAGAGGGGCGACAATGGAGGCCACAGGGGACAGCAGAATGCAGGGCCTGCCTAGGGCACCCCCAATCCTTGTGCCAGCCCTCGTGGTAAGGGCAGAAACCTGGAACTGGAAAGACCAAGGTTCAAATTCCACTGGCAAGCCACTTAACCCTCCATTGCCTCAGATACAAACTTTGATTGTAAGCCCTTTGGGGACAGGACAATAACTACTATACCTGAATGTAACTCACCTTGAATGTCTACTGGAAAGGTGTGAGCTAAATACTAATAAATAAATAAAAACAGCACCTTGCTGCCCTGGGCCACAAATGTAAGCTGAGGCAGCCTCTACCTTTCTCCTTCTCCTTGGATGCCTTGGGGAAAGAAGACACTAAGAGCCCGATTCAGAGAGGCGACTTGCGGGGCTGCACATCTCAGCGGGACTTGCAGCCCTGCAAGCTGTTCTGCCCCTATTTCCCCTCAAGTCCCTTCCTGTATGGCTAGGGCTGCAGTACAGGGAAAGCCGGTGGGGAACGGGAGGGGGCGGAGTCTGGGCAGAGCAGGGGTGGATCAAGGTGGTAGGATGTACAGGGCCGATTCCAGTCAAGGCCCTGTATGTCCTGCGGGGTCAGGGGGAACGTGCTGTACAAACCAAGCAATTGGGGTTGGAACCCCCACCCACCCTGGGGCCAGGGCCAGGTACAGGTAGGTCCCTGCCACCCAATCCAGGCCCTAGCTAGTCAGCCATGGGTCTGGCAGTGGGGAAAAAGAGGGTCAGCACTGTGGGTGACAGGGGGGCCTGTGGAAAGAATGTCCCCATAGACATGTCAATGGGAGCCATTTTAGAACTGCCAAAGATACACGTGTCTGACACAATCATGCTCAGGTCAGCTGGGGGCATATCTGGGGAGGAAATAATTTGGGTGAGTTGATAAAGATATGCATGTACACACGATTTCAGACTAGCGCTACACTTCTGAAATCACCAGCCAGGACGTCCATGGCTATATCTGCTCTAGAGCACAAAAAGGATTATATAAGGTGCTCATTTCTTCAACTCAACAATAGTAAGATGAAGAGGGAAATGCCCGTTCATTCCTCCAGTACTTTTCACTCCTTTCTCCAGGCTTCCACGCAAAATGGCAGGCCACTTGTGTTCTGCAATATGGTTGTGTATATGTCTATGTTTCCTATTCTGCAAATGCAATGTGGGCCTTAGAGCCAAGGCTGACTCCTGGGTTTTCTTGCTAATGTGACCAGAGGTAGATTGCCAGGCCTTTTTTCTGAGTCAATAGAGGATTGGGTGATTTGCTCAAGACCACAAAGGGTGCTAGTGAGAATCAAACCCTGGTCTTGTGGCTATTAAGCCTGTGTTCTAACCAGTAGGCTACTACTCTACTCTCCCCCACAACTCCTGAGGACAAGCATATATGGCATATGCAAATTTCTGAAAAACAGTGACATCCTACACATGTCTAACCCATACCTCTGTGCATCCCTGTTTTCATTTATATGTAGCAGACACATACTCAACTGCCTCTCCCGCTGTACATCAGATGTTTTGCAGCCAAAAGCCCTTTCTAAAATGTGCCTTCACACTTCCAAATGGGTTCGTTTTGCAAATACCATGACTGCATTGAACCTCACTCCAAAGCCAGTTCTGCATCATGCCAGACAGAGCTTCCTTCTGGAGTTCATAAGATGTAACTTGTATAGGCAACTTATCAAGGTGCAATTGGAAATTCCTTTTAATCAGGCCTGAGGCTCCCAATACAGTAGGAAACATTTCCGTATCTTTCTGCCACACGGTCTTCCTCTCTGATTGCATTTCTTAGTATTTGAAAATCTTCTCCCTGTCCACATGATTCACAGAATAAACTCTTGGAACCGAAAAGGACGCTGCAGTAACGAAAGAGATCACACAGGATGTCTTAATTCGTGGCTCTCAGGTATTGGACCAAAGAGTCGCTGCCCGTGATCGCTTTATGTAAAGTGATTTTATTAGCTTCCTAGTTTCTCATAAATAGTTATGCTCTACAGATTAAGCGGCAAAGTGTCTTCACTATATAATCTGGAAAATCATTTTCTGTTCCTCCTAGACAACTGATAGATGTCATTAGTGAGCACCTCATAACATTGTGCTTGTTTCCAGATATGTCAGGGATCCAAGAGGTTTCCGACAGGTGGATTTCCGAAGGACACAGGCATCTATCCAGAGACATGCACATTTCAGAAAATAAGCTCCATGTAACTTTTCTTTTTAAACGGAGTATGTCTCTTCGCTCCCCCTCTTCAAATCCGCTTGTGATTCCTAATCCCTTATTACCATTGTGTCTCCTTCCCTTTCACCACTTGTCTCTTCTGTCTTGTGCTGTCCTTCTTCACTAGCTCGTGAGTTCTTTGAGCAAGGACCGTCTTCTTTATGTGTTTGTGCAGCTCTGCGTACGCCTCGCAGCGCTATATAAATGATTAATAGTGGTAGCAGTAGAGAGCTTAAGCTGTTTCTTTATTGCAACTGAAATACTAAATTTAATGTTACAAATAGAAGGATTTGCATTTGGTCTCAGTGCAATTGCTGCTTTTAATGCTTCACACTATGATTCTCTCACTGATAATGGGCAATCTTGCAGTTCTAAGAGTGGAGCAAGAAAAAAGGTGGAAATGGAATTGCTGTGGCTGGTTTGCTGCCAGAAGATATCGTGTGATAATGTGGATTCATGTAGCGGCCGATATTCTTCTGGGCAGGCTATGTGCCACTACGGCGCATAGCCGCGCCTCCAACCCTTAACCCTGAATATTCAATGCCGGGATCTTATGTGGTCCCAGCATTGAATATCCGGGCAATTCTGCACATGCCGGAAGTCACATTAGGTACCCGGGCAACAGCGATATTGCATGCTGCCGGGTTAGCTCCTGTGCCAATAGATAGGCGAGGGTTTGCCTCACCTATGTTTTCAGCGCAGATCGCTAACCAGGCAGCATGCAATATTGCTGTTGCCTGGTTATCATTTGTCATCACCTCCGCTCCGGTCCAGAATGCCCCCAATGCTCCCTGATGCTAATTGGATAGCATCGTGGCACGTAGTGGACTTAGAAGGGGATATTCAACAGCCCTAACCGTGTAAGTGCTGTTGAATGATTTAAGGCATTTATACAGTTTACTGGGCTGTAAACCGTGCAAATGCCTTTCAAATATCGGGCCCATAGTGCCTATTGTCCAGGGACACATTACAGACTCATGTTCTATGGAACTGCAGCGAACTCTAGGATTCTGCCATCTGGACAACAGTGAAGCACCAAAGTGACCAGGAGAGCGAGAACAACACAAGTAGCTGAGTAGACTAAGATGTAAGGAGAACATGTGATTTGATCTGACTCACATAGGAAGTCCATTACAGAACACCTGTACTACAAACTCTGATCTAGATAACACTGAACGCAGTGTACATAGCATGGGCTGGTAGAGGTCAGAATAGCTCTTTGTCCTAGCGAATTAGTGAGTACCAGGCGGGCATCTGTAAGCATGTATTTGGTTTGTTTAGGAACCTAAAAATCACTTGTATGTATCTGTACCTCTGAATTATTGTTCATATAATGAATTTCTACTCTTAAAACATTTTAGCGCACATTCAATGCACGTGCAAGAAGGGGTCAATAAAGCAAGCACACCCCTAGTGAGTATTATATGGTACAGACTTTTGTGGTAGATGTCTCTTCCTGAAGGGGTGTGGTATATTGTGGTAAAATCTGAGGATATGTCAGGGTGGTGAGCTGACAAATTTCTCAGCTGTTCTCCTTTGTATATTTTTCTTAAAATTTAAATGTTTATTAATCAATCTTCAAATGTTAGAAGCCATGAACTCCAGTTAAGAACATCAATCCCTTCCCTCTTTGCTCTTTTCATACATCTCAATTGTTCAAGCTAATCTGCCGCCAGGTCTCATACACATTCCAGCTAGCAAGAAATTGTGCTGCTCTGGGACCTTGTCCTACAGTTGCGGCAATCATACAATATATCCACTCCAAGCCGGTGTCACCTTAAGTATACCAGGCAATAGCTTGTCATTGCAGTGCTTTGCCAAAGCCTTGTGAGCAGCTACTATCCACATTCTATTTGGTATATGGGCTTCTCCGCCCACCCCCTGTAATGGTCCATTCAAGAGACAGGCAATCGGGTCCAGTTCCAGATTACTCTTTCCCATGCTTCCTACTAGATCCTGTACCGCCTTCCAATATTTCACCACCTCTGGACATCTCCAGCGCATATGTAGAAAGTCACCCACCTGTCCACAGCCCCTCCGACATTGCCCGTCCCCCACCAGTCCTATCTTATATAATCTTGCTGGATCCCAGTACATCCTATAGAGACGTTTGTAACCGTGCTCCAATATGGAGCCTAGTATGGATAGCTTCCTATATGCTCCTCCATTTCTGGTCACCTAACTGTATCTCTGGCTCTTCCTCCCACTTTCTACGAAACTTTGGGTTCCTGGGACATGCTGCTTAAGTAGTTTATACAGGGCCGAGACTAATCCCCGCACTCCTTCCCATGTTTCAAAGAGCACTTCAAACTCACTTCGGGGTCCTGCTTCACATTCCTGGCTATGGCTGGCCTGCACACAATGCCCTGCACCTGCATAATAAAACTCCTGGTCTGCATTACTACTACTACTATTAATCATTTATATAGCGCTACAAAACTTATGCAGCGTTGTACATATACATGTAGAAAGATGGTCCCTGCTCATTAGAGTTCAAATCTGAAACAAGACAGACAATATAATTGCTGAGAACAGGGATACAAATAGGGAAGGTAAGGAGACACAATGGATCTGGATCCAAAAGCAGCCTCAAAGAGGTGAGTTTTTAGCATGGATTTGAAAATGGACAGAGAAAGCGCCTGACGTACACACTCAGGTAGTTTGTTCCAGGTATAAGGAGCAGCAAGATGAAAGGATCAAAGTCTGGAGTTGGCAGTGCAAGAAAAGGGCAAAGAGAGAAGTAAGCCAGAAGAAGAGCGGAGTTCACGAGGAGGAGTGTAGGGAGAGAGAAGAGAGGAAAGGTACAAAGGAGCAGCAGAATGAGTGCATTTATATGTCAGAAGGAGAAGTTTGAATTGGATTCAGAAGCGGAAGGAGAGCCAATGAAATGACTTGAGAAGAGGAGCTATATAAGCATAACGGGGTTGGTAGAATATTATCTGCGCAATTGAGTTCTAATATTCAACTGATATTGATCCCGCAAGGCATGAAAACTCACCAAAGAACCCTCCTTATCCAGGAACCTATCCATCTTGACAAGTCCTAACCTGTTCCAGTCCCTGTAGACACTGTACATCTGCCTGGCGGAAACTGTTCATTAAATTGAAAAAGGAATATTCTGATACCAAGATTACTGCCCTCACAGACGTGCGCGATAGGAACACCCTGAGGGTGTGGGAACGCTAACACAAGGTTACCTGGCTGCTAGATTCCTCCCATGCCCTGGGAGCCAGAGTGCCCCACCCAGAGGCACCAGTCCCTCCAAAGCCTACTCAATCTGCACCCACTGCTTTCCTCCCACCCCCTCCCCCACTCTACCATCCCACTTAACATTGCCGCTACATAGTACTCCCTCAATGCTGGAATGCCCAACCTTCCCTCCCATGTCTACCCTGCATGAGCACCTGACCATCAACCCGAGGCGGTGATCTCCGCCAAATGAATCTAAACAGATGTCGCTGCCATACCCTCAGTAT
Source organism: Ichthyophis bannanicus (assembly GCA_033557465.1). Classification (NCBI taxonomy): domain Eukaryota; kingdom Metazoa; phylum Chordata; class Amphibia; order Gymnophiona; family Ichthyophiidae; genus Ichthyophis; species Ichthyophis bannanicus. The sequence goes on from CM066041.1 coordinate 256,738,878, forward strand.
CTCTCAGATAGTGAGATTGGTAGGACCATAAACAGAAACAAGAGTCTGGGGAGCACATTCATCTTTCTAGTGGCTATCTGTCCCAACCATGATAACGTTACCCTATCCCATCTCTCAAAGTCATCCCCTAATAGATAGCCATAACTTCTCATGATTCTTTATCTTTATTAGAGCGCTGGATTTACCGTACCTTCAGGAACCATCAGGGCGGTTTACAATAGAGTAAGTTTATACATGCCATCTGGGATGTTTCTGGAGATATAACAGTTTCTGCTCTCCAGGTGTTAATCTCAAATGGTGTACCAGTGGGATGGTATAAGATTGCTTAACTCTCAGATCCCAGGTGCAGACAGGAAACCTAGGTTCTCCCCTGGAATACCCTTAGTGGGAACAACAGTTGGGATATAATGCTATAAACTAAAGGATAGCAAATGGAGTATTTAGGTGTTATCGGGGTCATTCTGTCCTGCGAATAGTGGGGATGGATGTCCCGTTGGGATGTCCATCCCCACTATTCGGCCCCCCTGCCATTCCCGAATAACCTTCACATACGAACAGGGAGTTTGAACGGGGAGGCTAGATGGGGGTGGGAAAGGGGCAGTGTGGAGGCGGAGACAGGGTGGTCTGTGGGTGGTCTGTGGCCCCAGACATACAAAGCCGATTCAGCTGTCGGCCCTGTACGTCTGGGGCTGGCAGACGGAATGGGGAATTTATTCCACCTCTGAGGTGGAATAAGGTCCCCTAGATGGGGGGAGAAGGCAGGCCGGGGCGCATCGAAGGGTGGAGGGGGTGCAGGAGATTCCCTGCAGCCTGACCCTGGCCATGGGAGGCCGGATCGGGGGTCAGGCTGCAGGAAAAGAGCCAAGTCCACGGCGGCCAGGGATTGTGGCTCCTGAATGGAGCTGCAGTGCCATGGCAACCGGATGCCATGGTGCCGCTGCTTCATTCAGGAGCCCTGACTGAGTTAGCTGGGTGGAGGCCTGTATGTACAGGCCTAGTCACGATTCTGATCCCACGTGGCTATATATGCCCAGTGGGATCAGAATCGCATCTGCCCCTGTGCGTCCAATTCTGATTGGGTGCACAGGGGCATGGATGTCCCAGACGGAATGCCGCTCTATGCAAATAGAATTTATTCTCCAAACACCTCAACACTGGTAAGTATATATGAAAATATGTATAGAATGTATCTACAGGTAAGTACTGTTGATACACATGTTCTTTGGTAATAAACAAGTTAAAGATTAAGCAATAAAATGTTCATAGGATTTTTTCAGAGAATACCCCTTATTTGAGCTCAAATAACCATTATCAGTTCAAGTTAATTACTTATTAAAAAGCAGTCTTCTTCGTCGGGGCCCAGGAAATCTTCTCCTCCTCCCGACGCAGATGCTAGGCGTCATTGTGGATACCATGTTTAAACCCTCAGCCCAGTGTGCAGCAGCGGCCAAGAAAGCAAATAGAATGCTAGGCATGATAAAGAAAGGAATGGAAAATAAAACAAAAGATATTATAATGCCTTTATATCGTTCCATGGTGAGACCGCACCTTGAATATTGTGTGCAATTCTGGTCGCCGTATCTTAAAAAGGATATAGAGATTTTAGAAAAGGTTCAGAGAAGAGCCACCAAAATGGTAAAGGGGATGGAAGGATACTCCTATGAAGAAAGGCTAAAAAGGCTAGGGCTCTTTAACCTGGAAAAGAGACGACTGAGGGGAGATATGATAGGAGTCTATAAATTAATGAACAGAGTGGAACGGGTAAACGTAGATCGATTGTTTACCTTATCAGAATATAGAAAGACTAGGGAACATGCAATGAAGCTACAGGGTAAACTATTTAAGACTAATAAAAGAAAATATTTTTTCACTCAACGTGTAATCGAACTCTGGAATTTGTTACCGGAGGATGTAGTAAAGGCTGTTAGTGTAGCTGGGTTTAAAAAAGGTTTGGACAAGTTCCTGGAGGAAAGGTCCATAAACCATTATTAAGAAGGGACCCAGGATATCAATGCTTGAAGCAATACAAGCATGTGGAACCTGTGTCCCTTGGGGAAACTGCTAGGTACATATGACCTAGATTGGCCACTGTTGGAAACAGAATACTGGGCTTGATGGACCTTGGTCTGACCCAGTATGGCATATCTTATGTTCTTATGATGTTCTCCACCAAGGACGAGACAGGAACTCTGCAGAATCTTCAGTTGGAATTATCTCTGTATGCCTATGCTTAACCCTCATAACTGTTCTTATACTCCACCCTCAAAATAGGTACTAACTAAAAAATTTCAACTAATGGAATAAAAATTGTATACTGGCCAGCTTATAAAAAGGACTTGTTCAACTTATTAATAAATCTTTATCCAATCCACGCTTATCCACTCAGACTTGTTCTCATAGGGGTATGTTTACTAAACTGCACTAATGTGCGCTACTGAGCGCTAATGTGCGCTGCGCGACGTTAGCGTGCGCTAAGGTACCTTAGCGCATGCTAATGTCGCGTACGGGGCACAAATATGCACGCTCATGTGCACGACGTGCTTATGTGCGATGAAGGCGGGGAAAGGCTCCCGGAGGGCGGAGGAAGGCTCCCCAGGGGCGGAGAGAAGGGGTCAATGGGTGGAGAGTGGGAGGGGAGTGGGAGGGGAGTGGGAGGGGAGAGGCTCCCTGCACATTAGCGAGGCTGAAATCCGAGGCAAAAAATTCCGCGAGTGAAAACCTCGCGTTAGAGCCGATTTAAAGGGAAGAGAAACCATTTCTGTCAGCAATGTACAGCAAACCCAGGGAAACCTACAAAAAGTGATAAGTGTGATACATGTGCACAGAACAAAAGGGCAAATAAACACTGAAAATGACCCCAACAAAATATAGAAAAAACATAACCAAGCTGGGCAACAGTGGTTTTAATGGGAAACATCAAAAAACACTCCCGAGAAAGCACAAAAAAAAAGATATGAATTATGGAAAGGTCTACGCTCCGTCCCCATACGAGGTGAATGATCCCACAGAAATAGCACTGATCAGGGTTTTCCTCTGCATCAGACAGGTGTCCTATGGCGTGCACATGTCCCGCAACAGCAGGGCGGGCATGCTGGAATGGGAAACTGGACAGATGCTGGGAAAGGGGATACAGAGGGCTGCAGGCGGCACATGCTGTGGTGCAGCCGGGGCACAGTGCGGACCAGGCAGATGCCTAGGTGGCACATAGGAATGCTGAAACTGAACAGCAGCCAGACAGCAACTGATGAGGGCCCAACATGGGTACGAGAGTGTTTATCACAGTGTCACAGGGGATAGTACCCAGCAGGTACCCCCAAGGGCACAGAACATTGGCAGGCGGTGTTGGGGGGAAGCGTGGACGCCTATGCAGGCACCCCTACCCCAGAACACGCACCATAGGCAGCCACCTACCTGCACACTGGATGGCATGAGACTGCACACCACCAGCACCACCAGCAGAAGGGCATGTCAGCATGATGGCAGAGGGGTACTTGTGGTGGAGGGGGGCAGTGGCAGCTGCCCAGAGCCGACCATGGCCTAGCCCTGTGTAGGTGGGTGCCATGCACTGCAACAGACAGGCTGTGTCTGACAAACAACCATGGTATCTCCAGGGACTGCACTGTCTCTGTGAGCACAGTGTGGTGCGGTGAGCACAGCCAGTGTGTTCAGGAGCAGAAGCTCACAAGTTCAAGTTCCAGCTGGGGCTACTGCCAATCCAGTCCCCATATTTTACCCGCTACCAAACCGTGATAGTAAGGACAAACCTTTATTGCAGAGAACATACGCATGGTTCAAACGCCTATATTTTACCCCACCGAGCACAGACACCAGAAACATGCGCATTACCTAGAGCAGAGTCCCCCAAATTCAGTCCTGGAGGCCCACAAATCATTCAGGTTTTATGCTGTCTCCAATATAAGGCCATGTCAGCATGGTGGCGGAGGGGTACTGTTGGTGGAGGGGGCAGTGGCAGCTGCCCAGAGCAGACTATGGCCTAGCCCTGTGTAGGTGGGTGCCATGCACTGCAACAGACAGGCCCTGCCGGATAAACAGTCATGGTATCAACAGAGAATGCACTGTCTCTATAGCAACATGGTGGTGCAGTGCACACAACCAATGTGTTTGGAGGCAGAAGGTCACAGGTTCAAGTCCCAGCTATGGTGCCTGCCAACCCAGTCCCCATATTTTACCCACTACTACAACGTGCTAATACAGACAGAACCTTTATTGCAGATGACGTAAACATGCCCAAAACACCTACATTTTACCCTACAGAGCAAAGACACCATAAACAGGCGCATTACCTAGAGCAGAGTCTCCCAAATGCAGTCCAGGTGGGCCAAACACCATTCAGGTTCCATGCTGCCTCTAATAAAGATGCCTGTGCTGTATATCTATGCACCACCCCCATGGTATGCAGATGTATCTCATGCATATTCATGAGGGACAGCATGAAAACCCGAACAGTGTTTGGCACACCATGACTGGAGTTGGGAACCTCTGCCGTAAAGCAGCAGCCAACAGGGGCAGACACACCCACACCCACACCTACAGGCTCCATTAGCCAATGCCTCCTGGAGAGGCATGACATTGGGCCCTGCGTGCATCTCCCAATACTAGCCCTTGCATATCTTAGCAATGCCACCCTACACCTGGGAATATGGTACACAGCTATCAAACGTTTGCTATGATTACTGGCAGATACCAATTCCTACGTTAAGCACAGTCTGCTGATTGAGCTCCATCATAGCAACCTTTCTGCTGTCTGTGGAGTGTGCTTCAGGTCTGGTCTCTGACAGTGTTTACCACCCTGGGGAGTGACCCCCAACAGTATTGCATACCATATCCATTCCTGCACTGTGCCCAGGACTGGTGTGGTGGCCAGGGCTGCTAAACTCCTCTAGAGTAGCACAATGGTGGCATAGGTGTGGGAGTGTGTGTCTGTCTATCCAGTGTGTGGTGGCTGCAAACACCCTCCACAGCCCACACTGCCAGCACTGTTGCCAGTATTGGGCTGCCAATGTGCATAATGAGGAGCAAGGTATCATGGGTATAGCCCGGACAGGGTGGCCTGGCCAGGATGCATCTGCACAGGGCATAGGGCACTGGCTGGGACATTGTAGTGCCTGGCCACCACCTGCACAGACAGGGTGGCCACAGCATGTCCTGCTGGGAGATCACTCTCACCCTGACTGTGCAGTGACCACAGCATGGCTAGGCACCCCCATAGTGCTATATATTATTTCTCTCATGTGGTATTTATGGGTTTCCTTTTGGGACCCAGGCACTGATTTATCTGTTTTGTTGTGTATGCTGACATCCTAGTTCTGGGTGCACGCATTTCCACCAGGAACATGCACTAGCTAGCAGACTATCTGCTGCTGGTATGTGTCCTGATGGAACGCCTTGCAGGGTGCAGCGGCTGAAGGCTTGCTGCAGGAGAATATCAGATAGTGGTGGGGTGCAGCTTAGCATATCCTGGCCTAATGTCTATCTGCTGTTGTGTTATGGATGTGTACAGAGCTGCATTGACTGCCCTGTAGGGTGGTTGTTCCCCAGCAGGACTGGGGTTGATGATCCCCTCTACTGCCACCATGGCAGGGAGGTAGAATGTGGATCTGTTGGTGGGAGACCCTGTTTACCACCCTCATCCCTGGAGGAGGAGGAGGAGGAGGGTGGTGGTGGTGGTCTGGTGCATCCCGTAACAATGTAGATTGGGATACCCGCGCACACCACCCACTTCTGCTACACATTAAGCTTCAGCACTCGGTAAAACCCAAGAAGGTAGAAATCTCCTACCCTTATAACCTAAAATGTGCCCTCATTAATGCCCGGTCTATCCGGAAGAAGTGGCCAGCTGTTATCGACATTATCTCCCTCCACGACCTTGATATACTCTTAGTCACTGAAACATGGCTATCCGACGAAGACAACGTTATACTCAATCAGCTTCTCCCACCGAACTTCACAGCTCACATAAATCATAGACGAGACAAAAGAGGTGGAGGGGTGCTCATCCTCACCAGGACAGACCTCCATTTCCAGACGGTTGACGCCACCAACACTAATCACCTTGAGACTATCACCGTCTCCAATAAACGATGCTCACTCAACCTACTTTACAGAGCACCCTCAGCTCCACCGGACGATCTTGCTGCAATAATTGATCTCGCCTCCAACATGCACAACCCAAGCGTCCCAAACTGGATCCTAGGCGATTTCAACCTGCCAACACTGCAGGACAATCAAGTGTTATCCTTCCTTGATGCCCTCTCAAATCTCGGTTTCAAACAGTTAGTAAAAGAATCTACCCACTCTAAGGGAAATATTCTGGACTTAGTTTTCGCCCCTCAGATATCTCTTAACACTTCGCATGACCCCATAACATCCATAACTCCTGTTCCATGGTCAGATCACAAACTGATCATCTTCCAGATTTACTCGCACAAAACTGATGCAAAGCTCAAGAAGATACCAAGCAACATTACAAGACCACACTCCAGATGTTTCAAGCCTTTCAACAGAGACCTTATTCTCACGGAAACACAACAACTCATTAATGAAACCACCTCGAACCTCGACGACCTGATTACACATTGGAACAATTGCCTCAGTGCAATAGCCCTACGCACACCAACCAACAAGCCCCCAGGGAAAAGAACCAGCGCTCCATGGTACACAGCCAATCTTAGAGTTTCTCTTACCCAATTACGGAAACTCGAGAAGAGATGGCGCCGATCCCACTCTTCAATTGACCAGACAGCGTACAACTGTCACCTGGCTGCACACCGCAAGGCAACCACCGATGCAATGAAACAATACTACTCTGAGACCTTAAAGAGATCACTTAATAAACCCCACGATCTTTTTGACCTAGTCAAGACTCTATCTAAAGAACCAACCCCCGGACCCCAATTTGAGATTCACCCACAAGATTTTGCTAACTATGCACAATCCAAGATTTGCCAGACTATCAATATCTTGACTACAACCACCACCCCTGAACGAGACTACCCTGCAGCTCTAACTGTATTCTCTACCCCAACCAAGAATGGAATTGAAGACACTATTATGGCCCTTAACACCTCCACATCTCAGTCCGATCCATGCCCAGCCTTCTGGATCAAGGAGCTCCGCAGCCACTTCAGCCCAATACTATCCAATATAATTAACCTCTCCTTCACAACAGGTTCCTTCCCCTCAGCTCTTAAGCGCACCTCTATCAGACCTCTTTTGAAAAACTGCAAACTTGACCCCCAAAAAGTAGAATCATACAGACCTATTTCCAGTATACCTCTACTTGCGAAGATCATCGAAAAAGAGGTACAACGACAACTACAAGATCACGTTGACACTGCCGCACCATTAGACCCCTGCCAGCATGGTTTTAGAGAATCCCATGGAGTGGAAACTCTTCTTACCACCCTCTTCTGCAAGATAATCACTGGCATTGATGACATCCATCAAGGATTTGCTCTCATCTTTCTGGACATCGCTGCAGCCTTTGATTCAGTAAGTCACGAACTTCTCATAGGTCGACTAATTGAGAAAGGCATTACTGGAAGAGCGCTTGAATGGTGCAGATCTTACCTGTCTGGAAGATGGCAACATGTGCGTTCTGGAGGCATGACATCGGAACCTTTCCACCAAAATCAGGGAGTCCCACAAGGATCCTCCCTTTCAGCCCTCCTGTTTAACATTTACATGCAACCAATTTGCAAGATCATCCGATCCTTCAATGTGGACTGCATGTTATACGCTGATGATGTCCTGCTGTACATACCCTTCTCTACGGAACATCTAGACCTCTCTCCACTGACGAGCTGTTTCAACGCAATTTCTGACTGGCTTTTCTCCCAAAACCTCCGAATACAGCATAAGAAAACGGAAGTACTCTTCATTACGAGGAACCCTAACTTCACACCACCACAATTCCTTAAAGTAAAAGATGCAGAATTACATGCTAAACCATCAATACGCTACCTCGGAGTCACCTTGGATCAACGCCTGGACATGAAAGCCCACATAGCGAATACAGTCAGGGCAGTATACTATAAGATCCGATCACTTAGGCATCTACGATCCATGCTTGAACCGAATGACTTCAGGACTATATACCAGGCGTTGATCATACCTCATTTTGACTACGCCAATGCCATCCTTCAAGGCCTGCCCCTATCCACCTTACACCCTCTGCAGCTCGCCATGAACGCTGCAGCAAGGGTCATCCACGGAGCCTCCAGAAGTGACCACGTTACACCTCTGCTGATACAACTACATTGGCTACCTATCCAGGCTAGAATAGTGTTCAAGACTCTGTTACTCACTTTTAAAGCTCTTCACAAGCTCTCCCCGGAATCAATAACTGCCCTCATCCACATCACATCTCCTAACAGAGCGAGGAGATCCGCAGCGACAAACACCCTAAAAGTACCGAAAGCTTTAACAGTTTGCACAGCAACTACAGCCAATAGGGCGTTTAGCATCAGCGCACCAAGATGCTGGAACGCATTACCTCCAGATATCCGGGCTATTGAAAGCCTCACACAATTCAGGAAAGCCCTTAAATACCATCTTTTCAATAAGTATCTCATAGAACCAACTCACTGAGATAGAGAGCCAATCCGCTAAGGAAATATATGGTTTCCCAACAACATGCCATTAAAGTTGCTCTAACAACAACATGCCATGAAAGTTTCTCTAACTTTTAGTGGTTCATTTGTATCTACCGAATCCCTTCCATATGACTCTATGTAACAATATTTGTAAATAGTTTACCACTGTTATCCAAGATTATGTAGCAAATGTTGTAAATAGTTACCCCTGTTATCCAAGTTTCTTACCCTGTTATCTGTAAACTCATACATGTTATCTGTACTGAGCATTTTTTGTTCCATGTAAACCGCGCTGATGCTGAATAGTGCGGTATAGAAGAGACCGTAAATAAAAAATAATAAATAATAATAAATATAATTCTCCTAGGGGTCCATAGGGGCTACACCTGACTGAGACTTACAGATATATCCAAGGTGTGTCTGCAGAAACTACCTCTCACACATTAGCACTGCTGGGGGACCTGCAGCATGGCCTATCTCTGCTGTGGACCTGGTGCTGGGCGCCCCACTTCACCCTCAGGGTGAGTGCAGTACCTGCACAATGTGACGGTGTGTTGCTACTCTTTGCCAGTACCACACACGGTCAGTTCCCCCTACCAGGCCGAGGTGCTGTGGGGGTGCATACCCCATCTTGTGATCATCTGTAGACTGCTGATTTGCATGTGCAGTGCATCATGGGTATGGGTGGGTTAACCCTATCCTGGTGACCACAGCAGACTGTTTGTGTGGTGACTTGCAGTCCTTCTGCAGCCAGCCAGGGGGTTCCAAGCAGCTATAGAGCTGTAGCCCACTGGGTACTTCACTACCAATGGAACCAGAGATCATGGGTTCAAACCCACAGTGGGGTTATTTGATAGGGCTGTCCAAAGCATCATCTATTTTTAAAGTACATTAGTGTTGCCAGCAATAGCACTCTCAGTGTACTGTACCCCTAAGGTGCCTCAGAGGGTGCTTTATAGGGCACCTTATGGTTACCGTCCATATAAGGTGCACTATACAGTATGCTATGGAGCGAATGATAGGGTGCCAGTCTGTATAAGGTGCCTTATAAGGTGTCCTATGGAGCGCCTTATAGGGGACATTATAGGGTGCCGTGGTGGACAGTGCACTTTATAATGTGCCCTATGGAGTGCCTTATAGGGTGCCTTATGCGGCACCTTAGGTTACGGCACGTGAGGGTGTGTTTGTTGGCAGCAATAATTAAAATACCTCAGGAAACAATACTTACATGTCAAAGCTGATGCCTCAGCCAGCCTTACGTATTGGGCACACTGGGGATTGAACTCATGACCCCTGTATCATCAGTCAGTGCCTTAACCATTGTGCTACACTGCTATTCCTCCTTGCATTTCAGCGCACCTACTTAAGATTTCCATGCGTTTAAATGCACAGTGCTGCCATCAAAAACAGTGCTATGACCTTGCTGTGCCTCATAGGGCACCCTATATGGCGCCCTGTACGCCACCTTTTCAGCAACATTGTAGGGTGCCGTGGCAGACAGTGCACTTTAATATGTGCCCTCTGGGGTACCTTATGGGGTGCCTTATGCAGCACCTCATGTTACAGCACTTTGAGAGTGCGTTTGGTAGCAGCAGTAATTAAAATAAAATTAATATGCCTCAGAATGCAATATTACACATAACAGGTAGTGCCTCAGCCAGCCTTATTCATTGGGCACAGTGGGGGATTGAACCCATGATCCCTGCACCATTAGTCAGTGTCTTAACCATTGTACTGTGGCTCTATTCCTTTGCTTGCACATCAGCGCGCCTGCTTATGCTTCCTGCGCGCGTTTCTCATGCGCTAATGTGCGCGGCGCACATGAGCGCACAGTGCACATTAGCGCTTGATTAATCCCGGTTTGCTTTTTTCAGACTGAAACGCCCACTCCTTTTATGGCATCCCGCACACTAACGCGGCACGTACCTAATGGGGTTTTAGTAAACATACCCCATAGTCTCTCAATGCTTATTCCCTTACTACATAACCCCCCTTTAACATCCCTCTCCCTTACAAAACAAATATCGCCCAATTGCTCTTCACTTCCACTCACTTCTACTATCACTCTCACACTTTGGCTTGACACCTTTAACCTGAATCCTGTTCCTGAAGACTCGGAAATCCTAAAACTAATCTTAAAAATTCTGACTGCCGTTTTCCTTACAACCTTACCTAACAAAGGACCATTTTCTTACAAATAGTGCAAGGTTCTTTTATGCAGAACCTTTCCTTACCTACTTCTCAAAATTACCTAAATAAAACAATAAAAAAATCTCCCAATTTTCTTTCCAAACTCCTATACCTCTAATTTATCCTTCTTTACCCTCCAATACCAGACCTCACTTTTATTCAACTGTCTTTCATTCCACAGCCACACCTCACTTACTGATACACACAGAAAATAAATTAGAACCACTCAAATCCACTCAGTTCCAACATAATATCACTCAAGCTCTCATAAGAACATAAGATATGCCATACTGGGTCAGACCAAGGTCCATCAAGCCCAGTATCCTGTTTCCAACAGTGGCCAATCTAGGTCATACGTACCTAGCAGTTTCCCCAAAAGACACAGGTTCCGCAATGCTTGTACTGGGTCAAGCATTGATATCCTGGGTCCCTTCTTAATAATGGTTTATGGACCTTTCCTCCAGGAGCTTGTCCAAACCTTTTTTAAACCCAGTTACACTAATAGCCTTTCTACATCCTCAGGTAACAAATTCCAGAGTTTGATTACACGATGAGTGAAAAAATATTTTCTTTTATTAGTCTTAAATAGTTTACCCTGTAGCTTCATTGCATGTCCCCTAGTCTTTCTATATTCTGATAACGTAAACAACCGATCTACGTTTACCCGTTACACTCCGTTCATAATTTATAGACTTCTATCATATCTCCCCTCAGCCGTCTCTTTTCTAGGTTAAAGAGCCCTAATCCTTTTAGCCTTTCTTCATAGGAGTATCCTTCCATCCCCTTTACAATTTTGGTGGCTCTTCTCTGAACCTTTTCTAATAACGCTATATCCTTTTTAAGATACGGCGACCAGAATTGCACACAATATTCAAGGTGCGGTCTCACCATGGAACGGTATAGAGGCATTATAATATCTTATGTTTTATTTTCCATTCCTTTCCTTATGATACCTAGCATTCTATTTGCTCTCTTGGCTGCCGCTGCACACTGGGCCGAGGGTTTTAACATGTTATCCACAATGATGCCTAAATCTTTTTCCTGGGTGGTGGTTCCTAATGTGGAACCTTGCATCGTGTAACCATAGTTTGGGTTGTTCTTCCCTAGGTGCATAACTTTGCACTTGTCCACATTAAATTTCATCTGCCATTTTGATGCCCAGTCTTCCAATTTATCAAGATCCTCTAGCAATTTTCCACAATCCTCTTGGGTTTTAACAACTTTAAATAGTTTTGTGTCATCTGCAAATTTGATAACCTCACTCGTTATTCCACTTTCCAGGTCATTTATGAATATGTCAAAAAGCAGCGGACCCAGCACAGATCCCTGGGGTACACCACTATTCACCTTTCTCCATTGGGAAAATTGGCCATTTAGCCCAACCCTCTGCTTTCTATCTTTTAACCAGTTCCTGATCCACAGTAGTACACTGCCTCCTATTCCATGACTCTTTAGTTTTGCCAAAAGTCTCTGATGAGGGACCTTGTCAAAGGCTTTCTGAAAGTCCAGATACACTATATCAACCGACTCACCTTTGTCCACCTGTTTATTCACACTGTGATGAGGTAACTAGTACAGAGCCTAGGTTATATGAAGAAATGACTAGCGCAGAGCCTATGTTAATAGGAAAAGAGGAAGAGCTTACCTCACAAACACATAAGCAGCAAACATATCCAGCTTACAAAGAGCCCAAGTATAGTAGAGAAAACCTTCCATTCACCAAGAGTGACGCAGCAGAAAGCCAGAAGGCTAATCAACCTCACCTGAGCAGAAGGGCACGTATTACGTGCAGAAAACAGGAGTATAAAAACTACAGGGAAAGCTCAGTAGAGGGAAGTCTTGGAAGGGAGGAGAAGGCAAAGGGTGGAGCAGGCTGTAGCTGCGGGGGAGTCTCCCAAGCCAGAGGGGGCCTCGGTCACTGGAGAGTGAGTAACCGAGAGGAAGGAAGTCCTCTCAACCAGCAGACCTTGCTAGAACCAGGAAGTGAAGGACGTGCCCGGTAGCAAGAGGCAGCAGACACAGAGTCTCCTCAGAAAGTGATTACAGCTTAGACCAGACTACAGAAACCTGGAAGTCTTGAAAAGGAGCCTGTCACAGCCTGGAGCGAGAAGCTTATCATCCAGGGACTAAAGCTAAGTACCCTGTTGTATCTAGAGGGAAAGAGCCAGGCATTGCCTGCAGAGTAAAACCCAATAGTTGGGAGGAGAATCCCTATTGGAGAAGGAACCTGAGAGATACAGTTCCTAGCACAGGTCTCTTGAACCCTGTTGATATAGAGCACTTACCACATAAAATAACCAGTGCCACTCAAGGGAAGAGCTGTGAGGATTTCATTTGTAAAGTTTGTTATGTGCCTACTGTCAGACGGCTGCCTGGGTGAGAATCTTCACAGTCTTGGCAAGTGCATATATCTATATGATTTGCAAGGGATTGTGGGCAATGCAGTTCATTCACACCAGACACAGCTGCTCACAATAATTAGTTGTGCTTTTGGGTAAAGCCAATAAGATATTTATTTATGGGGTTATTTCTCCCAACACAGATATGCTTGGTAGCACATAAATCAGGTTACTTGCTTTCAGTGTTAAACTTGGAAAAACAAAATCAGGAAAAACAACATTTGAACTTATCAGGCAATCAAAGCAAAAGAAATAAGACCTGGTTGGCAACAAACTGGTCTTTTCTATAGGCATTAGCTAATGTTTTCTTAGCATATATCAAACAACAAACCAAAAGCCACAAAGAAGAGAAAAACTGTTCTTTTCAGGTTAACTTCTTATATCTTCCCACATAGATTCAGAAGTGATTCTCTCAGTGCTCACAAGCAATTAGGTAAGGCTCAATTGCTAGCAGTTATCCAGCTGAAACCCCTTAGCTGGCTTGCTTTCTACTGCGTGGCTAAAAATCCTACACAGGAGCTTTTCTGAGTAGATTAAAGAACAAGTTTGTATTTCTTTGTGATGGTTGCTGTACTTTATAACAGAAAATCACCAAAGGAGTTTAGACAGAGAGCAGTCCATGTAAACAGATTCTTCATCTGCTATCACCCCCTCTTCTTCAACAAGCATGGGTTCAATATCATGGATTGGCACAGATGAATCTTCCAATGGAGCACTTTCAGGAGAATACTTGTTTCCCTGCTGTCTTTCAAGGTTATAGCTAGGGCATAGATCAGTGTTCATACCTGAGCTTCCATTGCTGTTAGAGTTCCTCTCTATATAGCCTGGCCAGAATGTAGTCCAGTTCTTATGTCCAGCCTTCCAATCCAGATCCCTGGACACTGGATCTCTCTTCACATACCTTCTGGCACGGGTCTTAGGGTCCCTTCCACGTGCAGCCGTCTCCCTCACAGGTACCGTCTGGAGATTCCTAGCTCTGCAGCACCATTCCTCTGGCTTTCCCCAGTCCAATGGTGTATGCTGGCCCTTGGAATGCCTCCCAGTATACGTACTGCTCTGGACTCTTCTAGACCTCTCAAAGGCTTTTCTCCTCTTTCTTCCAAAGGGTTTCTTTCCCTCTCTGTCCGTCCGGTTTGGCTTCTGCTTCTGATGATCCTCCTGATGATGATGATGATCAAGCTCAAGCTCATTCTCAGGATAATTCTCTGTAGAATAAACTCTACCTTTATTCTGCTTAGATGAGTGCTCCTCCCTAACACAGCGCAGCTGTGCTGAATCAGGCCCTGCCCTTTGAGATGAGTGCTTAGGGATTACCTCATAGCCCTCCTGATTGAACACACGTTTCCCAACTTCAGCTCCTCTAATGGCTGTTGGAAACCTGGTGCATTCTGGGACTGGTAGTCTTTTATGGGAAAATTCTGTTTTCTTATTTCTACCAGAACTGACAGGTTGCTTGTTCAGAGTCACTTCACCTTTTCTATAGCACCTTCCTGAGCTATGATAAGCTTCCTTATCACACTATGAATACAGACTGTGAGCAGATGCAATGGGAAAACCAGGAGTGTGATGTAGAACCGGATTCCATGGATTATACGCTTTGTCTGTCAGATGAAATTATATCCCTATGTTAGCCAAGCAAGCAAAAGCATTGTGCTGGTGAAGAGTTTTATTTTCTTTACTGTGAAGAAAGTTTTTCTTTTGTGTTCCTTTTTGTGCTGTATATAAAGAATCCTATGAGGGACGGGGAATAAAACCCAAACTGTTATTTTTGCCTTAATTACACGGCTACTGACTATTTCTTTGATAAGGCAACACACACCTTGCGGCCCAAGGCAGGCGCCTAATAGGGCCAGAAAAGGGGTGCTGGTGACAACACTTTCAAAAAAACATAACAGATTAGTAAGACAAGATCTTCCTTGTCTAAAGCCATGTTGGCTGTCTCCCATTAGGCCATGACTATCTACATGCTGAGTAATTTTATTCTTTATGATGGTTTCTACCATTTTTCCCGGTACTGACGTGAGGCTCACTGGTCTGTAGTTTCCCGGATCACCCCTGGAACCCTTTTTAAAAATTGGTGTTACATTGGCCATCCTCCAATCTTCAGGTATTAGAGATGATTTTAATGATAGTTCACAGATTACTAATAGCAGGTCTGCATTCTCATATTTCAGTTCTTTCAACACCCTTGGATGTATACCATCCGGCCCAGGTGATTTGCTACTCTTCAGTTTATCTAATAGTTGTAAGACATCTTCCTGATGTATCGATATTTCCTTCAATTCTTCCGCACCTTTAAATACCACTTCAGTCATGGGTAACATCCCTACATCTTCCTCAGTAAAGACCGAAGCAAAGAATTCATTCAGTCTCTCCGCTATCGCCTTGTCGCCTCTTAGTGCCCCTTTAACTCCTCTATCATCTAATGGTCCAACCGACTCTCTCACAGGTTTTTTGCTATGAATGTACTTGAAAAAATCTTTATTTCGCGTTTTTGCTTCCGCAGCAAGCTTCTTCTCAAATTCTCCCTTTGCCTTCTTTATCAATGCCTTGCATTTGACCTGCCAGTGCTTGTGCTGTTTCCAGGTTTCGTCGTTTGGCTCTTTTTTCCATTTCCTGAAAGATACTTTTTTGGCAACAACAGCCTCTCTGACATCACCTTTAAACCATGCTGGCAGTTTTTTGGACTTCCTTCCATTTTTCTTAAAACGTGGAATACAGCTGGTCTGGGCTTCCAAGATAGTATTTTTCAACAACACCCAAGCTTGATGTAAGTCTTTAACCTTTGCAACAGCTCCTTTTAGTTTTTTCTTAACTATTTTCCTCATTTTATCATAGGGGCATGTTTACTAAAGTGCGTTAGTGCAATTCGCGTTAGGAGCCGTGGTAGTGAAAGAAACCCCAAATAAGGACATGGGCGGTACATTGTCACCACTACCGCGCGTTAGAAAATGTAACGAGCGTTACCGGGCGCCGTGCCGCGTTACTGCGCGTTAATCATAAGAAGACGTACAGACACAAAGCACTGAAACAGAGCTGTAGCACAATGGTTACGGTACTGACCGCTGTTGCAGGCAGCATGGGTTCGAGTCCCCAGTGTGCCTAACGCAGAAGGCTGTCCCAGGCATCACCCTGCACATTACAGAGGGAAAGAGGAGGCATGTTTTTCGTTACGCTGAGTATTGGTGTCAGAAAAACACCCTCGGAGTGTGCTTAGCCACGTATGTTGATACGTGCGAGGTTGCGTGCATTGGTACGTGCGTAGCTGCGCGCGTACAATTGTGCGTCGGTACGTGCGTGGGTACGTGTTTGTTTACGTGCGTGGATACGTGTGTTTTTACCAGCGTGGGCATCTGATATTACAGACGTTGTAGTAGGGTGTCCTGCACCTATGCATTATGCTAACAGATGTACGTGTGATGGCCTATGGTTTATCAGAGCCTGTGAGCAGCTACTGGAGTTTCACAGGGTTGGATTGGGCCAGTCACACCCATGATGCACTGCACATGCAAATCAGCTGTCCACAGATACACACCATGGGGAATGCACCCCCACAGCACCTCGGCCTGGTAGGGGGGACTGACCATGTGCACCCCCCCAGCACCTCGGCCTGATAGGGGGTACTGACCGTGTGTTGTACTGGCACAGAGTAGCTACACACCGTCACATTGTGCGGGTACTGTGCTCACCCTGAGGGTGCAGTGAGGTGCCCAGCACCAGGTCCACAGCACCGGCCATGGCGCAGGTCCAAAGCTGTGTTACTGTGTGAGATAGGTAGGTTCTGCAGGACCACCTTGGACATCTTTGTCTGTTTCAGTCAGGTGTAGCCCCCATGCACCACCACACCCCCTCCCCCAGGGCTGAGGGTGGCAAACAGGGTCTCCCATCCAAAGACCCCCAGTCTACCTCCCTGCAAAGGTGGCAGTAGAGGGGAACATTAACCCTAGTCCTGCTGAGGAACAGACACCCCACAGGGCAGTCAATGCAGCTCTGTACACAGCCATAACACAACAGCAGACAGACATTAGGCCTGGATATGGTATGCTGCACCCCACCACTATCTGATATTCCCAGGGTGCACCCTGCAAGCCACTCCATCACAACACCTACTAGCTGCAAACAGTCTGCTAGTGCCCAGTGGAGATGCCTGCACCCAGAACTGGGATGTCAGCATACACAGCAAGCAGATACATCAGTGACTGGGCCCCAAAAGGAAACCCATATGTATCACATGAGAAAAATGCTAGATAGCACTATAGGAGTGCCTAGCCATGCTGTGGTCACTGCACAGTCAGGGTGATAGTGATCTCTCAGCAGGATATACTGAGGTCACCCTGTCTGTGTAGGTGGTGGCCGGGCACTACAATGTGCCTGTCACTGCCCTATGCCCTGTGCAGATGCACCCTGGCCAGGCCACCCTGTCCGGCCTATACCCATGGTACCTTGCTCCTCATTATGCACATTGGCAGCCCAATACTGGCAACATTGCTGGATAGACAGACAGCCACCCCCACACCTATGCCAGCATTGTGCTACTATAGAGGTGGTCAGCAGCCATACCCACTACACCAGTCATGGGCATAGTACAGGCATGGATATGGTACACAAGGCTGTTGGGGGGTCACTCCCCAGGGTGGTGAACACTGTCAGAGACCAGACCTGCAGCAAACACCGCAGACATCAGAATGATTGTTATGGTGGAGCGCAATGAGCAAACTGTGCTTAACGTAGGAATTGATATCTGCCAGTTATCATAGGGAACGTTTGATAGCTGTGTACCATATACCCAGGTGTAGGGTGGCATTGCTAAGGTATGCAACTGCTAGTATTGGGAGATACAGGCAGGGCCCAATGTCTTGCCTCTCCAGGAGGCATTGGCCAATGGGGCCTGTGTGTGGGTGTGTGGCCCTGTTGGCTGCTGCTTTACGGCAGAGTTCCCCAACTCCAGTCCTGGTGTTCCAAACACTGTTCGGGTTTTCATGCTGTCCCTCATAAATATGCATGAGCTACATCTGCATACCATGGGGGTGGTGCATAGCTATGCAGCACAGGCATCTTTATTAGAGGCAGCATGAAGCCGGAATGGTGTGGGGCCCTCCAGGACTGCATTTGCGGGACTCTGCTTTAGGTAATGTGCCTGTTTCTGGTGTCTGTGTTTGGTGTGGTAAACTATAGGCCATGTTTATGTTCTCTGCAATAAAGGATTGTCGTTACTATCACTAGTCGTTACTAGTGGTGGGTAAAACTATGGGGACTGGGTTGGCAAGAGCCCCAGCTGGGATTTGAACCTGTGACCCTCTGGTCTTACAGGCACTGGCTGTGTCTGTTGCACCACACTGTGGCCACAGAGACAGTGCACTCCCTGGGGTTAGTTAAACCGGCCTGACGAGCCAGAAACCCTGCTCTGCAACAGGTTTACTGTGGCCTCATTTACCTTATGCAGAGAAAGGTATACATAAACCTCAGAAAAGACCTCAAAAAAGGGGCACACACCCATAACCAAGCTGGGCAACAATGATATCATTGGAAAACATTACACCACACGCCCAGGACAGCTCCATTACAATGTAATGCTCTTTGAAAGGGTCTGCGGAGCGTAGACCCTTCCACACATCATTTCTTTTATTTTTGTGCTTTCCAGGGAGTGTTGTTCCTTGTTGCCCATTGCTATCACTGTTGCCCAGCTGAATTATGCTTTTTAAAATGTTTCTTGTGGTCATTTTTAACGTTTTATGTGAAATATTGTTCTGTGCACATGTATCACACTGCTCACGTTTTGTGGGTTTCCCCGGTTTTTCTGTACATTGCTGACGGAAATGGTTTCTCTTCCCTTTAAATGCCTTTTAACGACAGGTTTTCATTCGCGTTGTAATTGAGCTCTGAAATTCAGCGCGTTAGTATGAGGGGTGCCTCTCCCCGCCCACTCTCCGCCCATTGACCCCTTCTCTCCGCCCACTCTCCACCTTTTGCGCTGTTTTAACGCGCCGCGGAGCTTTACGATCGTTAACTACGGTTAGCGCGCGTAGTATGACGTTAACGGTCGTTAGCGCGTCGGTACGCGCGTTATACGGCACTTACGGTCATTAACGTCGTATAACGCGCGTTAGTCACGTTTACCGCACTTTAGTAAACATGCCCCATAGTCTCCCTTTCGAAAGTTAAAAGGTAGTACTGTGGATTTCCTTACTATCCCTCCTCCACTAATTAAATCAAAGGCAATCATGCTATGATCACTATTGCCAAGTGGCCCCAACACCCTTATCTCTTGCACTACATCTGGTGTTCCACTAAGGACTAGGTCTAATATGGCTTCCCCTCTGGTCGGTTCATGAACCAGCTGCTCCAAGAAGCAGTCATTTATGTCATCTAGGAACTTTATCTCCTTAGCATATATTCTTTAAACATTCCTCAAAAAATCACTCTTTCAGGGCCCTGATCACAGACACCCTGACATGCATCAACTCTCTCTCTCTCATTCAGTCTCCAACTGACAGAAAATCACCACCACACCAACATTTCAATTTTCCTTCCAAAGTTGATGTCATTTAAAAAATCATTTTTCTATTAAAAATAGAACGCAACACTTCTCTGCCTTCCCGACAGCTGCGGGGACGGAAAAAAAAACCATGCTGGCTGCCTTGAGCAGCAATGGAGCAGCACCACAAACCGCAAAGGCAGAACTCCCCCTCCCCCCACAAGCTGCCATCAGCAGGCCTAGCAAGCAGCTCCAAACCCTCCTGAAACCTCCCAACCAGGTAAACTTTATTCTCTCTTTTTACCTACTGGTTACATTCATCCCGGCAGAATTAAATGTTGCCCCCAGCATTTCTCCTAAACTTTCCAACACCACCAATTTTCTTTTTTTTTAATCACAGTTTCTTTACTCTTTATACTTTATCATCTCCATCACCACTTATTTATCACATAGTAAATCTAAATTGCATCCATATAATTTACATCACTTCAGCATACATTTTTCTCATCCCCACATTCTCTAAGAACCATAATATTCTCAATGTAAACATTTCTTTTTATTACATATTATTTGTTTTGTGCTGTTCCTCAAATACTCTACTGAGATTATTCTTTGTCCCTGAGTATCTTTCCAGTATTTTCAGTACTGTAATTGGATTTCTTCAAATTGATAAGCTTCTTTTCTCTCATGCAACAGGATCTCCTCCAACTCCAACCTGGAAAAGAACTTTACTCGTGCCCAACTCTCGCTTCTTTTTTCCTTTCCATGTTTTGAGCAATTGTGGAAATTTTCTCAATTACATGAGACATCCACTCAAGTTAGGTAAGAGGACCCTTGTTCAGGGGAGCATGAACTCCAGAACCCCCAAAGATCAGAGCTGGATGTCATTAAAAAATATATCCTGCGGGGAAGGTAAAAAAAAACCCAAACATGCTGACTGCCTCAAGCAGCCACAGAGCAGCACCACAAACCCCAGAGGCACTACCCCCCTATCCCCCCACAAGCTGCCATCGGCAGCCCTGGCAAGTGGCTCTAGTCTAAACCCTCCTGAAGCCTCCCAACCAGGTCAACTTTATCCTCTCTTTTTACCTACTGGTTACATACAATTCCTCCCACTGCACCCCCACCTGAACCCCTAGATACCGAATAGCGCATTTCACCCACTTAAAGGGGAAAGCTCCTTTTAAATGACCCTCCAATCTGTCAGTAAATAGATCTTCAAAATCTCTGTTTTTGTCATATTCATTTTATAGCCCAACAATTTGTGGTGGAAAGCAATCTCCTGCATCAAATTCAGCAACAGATCAAAGAAGCAGCCAGGGTGTACATTATATCATTGGCGAAATGACCAATTTTATAGTCCTCCTGGTCCACCCAAATCCCTGCTGTGCTCCCATTACTCTGGACCGTCTCTGCCAGGGGCTCAATAACGAGGGCAAACAAAAGCAGAGACGGAGGGCACCCTTGTCGCATCACCCTGCCTAGAAGCAGTTCTGTCAAGTAGGTACCATTCACCTTGATCCGTGCCTTTAGATTAGCATATAGTGCCCATATCCACCCTACAAACTGACAACCTATACTCACCCATTCTAAAACCTGCAACATGAACTCCCACTCCACCCTATCAAACGCTTTCTCAACATCTACTGCTACCAAGACGGACTCCTCTTTCATGGCCCATGCCTTCCATATCACATTCAACAACTTTTGAATGTTATCCTTACTTGCCGGCCGGGGATAAACCCCGACTGATCCTCTCTCATCAGCTTCGCATTCACCCCCTGTAATTAGTTGGCCAGGATCTCCGCGAACACTTTAGCATTCAAATAAATTATAAATTAAGTAGATGGGTCGGTATGAGACACACACCATTTCATCCTTCCCCAGTTTGAGTATCACCGTGAAGCCTGCTGTATACATGTACTCTGGCACCCTGCCCATCCTGGATTGGTCATTGAACACTGCTACCATCCTGTCCACCAATGTGTCCTGGAATTTCTTATAAAAGCGCGCTGTATACTCATCCAGTCTCTGGGCCTTCCCATCCTTCATACCTGCAATAGATCCTCTGACTTCATCCGTCAGTATATCAGCCTCTAGATGCTCTGCTTCTGCCTCTGTTAGTGTTCCCATCACACAGCCCTGAAAATAAGCCCATATCTCTTCCACATCACTGATCTGCTAACGTTTATACAGCTCCCGGTAGTATGCTCAGAAGACATTCCTCATTTCTGCCTTCCTTTCTGCATCTCTTATCTTTAAAATCTGTTGTTGTTTGACTTGGGCTTTACCTTAACTAGTGAGCAGCTTACCCACCTTATTCCCCCATTTGTAATGTGTTTGCTTGACCCGTTCCATAAGGAACTATATAGCCCTCTGCAATATAGCCAAAAGTCTAAGCCTGATTGCAGCAATCTGGGCTGCACATGCCTGCCCATCTTCCCTAGCTCATTGTTCCTCCAGCTTCTGCATCTGCTCCCTAAGTTCCCCCTCCTTCCCTCGCACCCTCTTATGATAAACTGCCTCAGAGTTGAGCATCCCCTCACTACTGCTTTCAATCCATCCCAGAGCTGGTTGCTCCCCACCTCCCCATGTCATTCAGCTGATAGTACTCCCCAGTCACCTTTCCCACCTTTGATGCTGTGGCATCTATCTCCAAAAAAGAGTAATTTAACTTCCAGAATTGCAGATCAGGGATCCTTTGCCCTCAATGCATCCGCAGTCCTATGGGATAATGGTCAGACCACATAATCTCACCGATATCGACTTGTACTATAGAGGTCACCCATGTACAGTCCAGAAAAAACATATCTAAACAGCTATAAGTTTGGTGGGGGTGCAAAAAGAACATGTAGGCCCTCTTCCTACCTTCTTTCACCCTCCAGATATCCACCAGGTTTAGTGTCTTCACTGGCCTCCTCAGCTTGTGCCAGTGCTCCCTTCCTCCCCCTACCCATCCTTTAGAGGTTTCCAGAAGTGGATCCTTTGACATATTAAAGTCCCCACCTATATTATGGGGTTTATGGACAAAGGCATCAATCTTTGTAAAACCTCCTCAAAGAACACCTCCTGGGTGGGTTTTGAGAAGTGATTTGAACTTGGAGAATGATGGTTCTAACCGGAGGTTGTTCCAGAGAAAAGAGCCAAGGAAATAGAAAGCAGAATGGTAAGTGGATTCTAAATGTGCCTGAGAGGGGGGAGAAAGAAGGAGTCAGGTGGAAAGTGCAGAGAGAATGGTGAGGAGTATGTGGTATGATAAGGGAGGAAAGGTATTGCGGAAGACCAGTGTCAAGTGTCTTATGAACCTGGATGAGAATCTTAAACTGGATGCAAGATGAATCCAGAAGCCAATGTAGATGGATGATCAGGGGAGTGATAGGATCAAAGTGTGAAGCATGGAAAATTAGTTGTGCAGTTGTGTGTTGAACAAGTTGAAGGCAGTGAAGTTCATACTGAGGGAGACTGGCCAAAGCAGAGTTACAGTAGTCAAGATGAGAAAGAACAAGAGAGACAGCAAGGGTTGTGAGAGCAGAGGGAGATAGAAAGGAATGGGCCACCTGAATGCAGAGGAGGAAATAAAAAGAACATTGTACAACTAGGCTGATGTGTTTATGAAGAGAGAGAGCGGAGTCTAAGATGACTCCAAGATAGCAAAGGGAAAGGTGCGAGGGTAATGGGAGCATCATCAAGAGTGGGTGAGACAGAAGGAGCAGGTAGTGGGAGAGAGAACCATGTTGCTATAGACTTGGAGGGGTTAAGTTTAAGATGATGAGTGCAAGGCCAAGCAGTGACATAAGTAAGGCATGGGCGAGAAATTGAGGGTCAAAGGGCTAGTATGAAGAAGTAGGAGGATATCATCTGCATAGAAGCAGAATGAGACACTGAGCTGTTGGATCAGGAGGGCAAGTGGGGCAAGAAAGATATTAAAGAGAAGAGGGGCCAGGACTGATCCTTAGGGAACGCCACCTGATAGAGAAAATTGGGGGAAGAAAGAGAACCTATAGTAACTGAAAGAGCACTGTGATAGAAAAGAACCAAACAGGTTAAGTACAGTACCACAGAGACCAATGTCATTTAGGCATGCAAGGAGAAGATTGTGATTAACAAGGTCAACGGTACCTATAGTGTCCTTGCTGAAGTCTTTGCGTATTTGGGTGGAATAGCCTGCACTGTGCCATTGTGGCCGCGGACAGATCATTTTATATAACCACCTTGCATCCCTTCCAAGACAGTTTAACAATCTCTTTCATTTTTTGTACAAGTCTGTCTTTCACCACAAACTCATGTAGGCAGAGGATGATAACCCAGGGACGCTGCTCATTTGGTGGACCCAAGGCTCGATGGGTGCATTTGATTTTTAGCTCTTCAGTCACACTCGTTTTAGCTCAATGCTGCATGATGGCTTGGCAGATCTCCTTGGCCACATGGAGGATGTCCCCAAATTCTGATTTCTCTGGCACACCTTGGAGTTGGAGGTAATTGTGCCTCATGCGATTCTCCATATCTTCAATTTTTAAGGCCATAGTCTCCTTTTTATGTACCAATTCCTGTACCATGCATTGCAATCCATCCATCTCCTCCTGTACTTCATCCAGTTGAGCCTATCCATCCTCCACACGCAGGCCCAGTTCCGTGACTTCGATTCTCAGCTCTTTAACTAGTCTACCAATATCAACTTTTACATCCTGTATATAGTATCTTCTATTAAGTCCAGAAACCAACTGTGTAGTTCATTTTTAATGAGGGCAACCAGCGTGGCGTCCTCCAGTGGCTCCTCCACAATACTCACTTCTTCTGCCAACCCACAGCCTCCATCTTTCACCACCATCTTAAGTAGACCACGGTGCTCGTTCTTGCCAGCCTGGAACGCAAACTTGCATAGGTTTTGCACCGTGTGGCCATACCAACAGGACTCTCTCCTTTCTCGCCGCTCATCGCTGGACTCCAGGCTCGTCAGGCTTTTTGGAGGCAGTTTTTCACTTTTTTATGAGAGAACTTGGTGGAGCTCGGCACTTAGCCAACTATCTGGTGAGCTGATGCCACTTCCTCCTTCCTTTGCATTTTTAACAAAATTCAGTCACAATGGGCTAGTTACAGTGGGTGTTACAAAGACAGGTGTGAGAGATGATAGAATCTGAGTAGATACGTGCAACTGAGTAAATTGGGTGAGTCCAGAATCCATACTGCTGACAGCAACTGTCTCACTGTGTTATGGACTGTAACATGAATTGGTGATCTCATGGGGAATGCAGATATTACCAGTGAGTGGTGATATTTGATGACTCACATAACTTGAATGATATCCACTTCTTGTCCTAATCCAGTTATCAAGGGATGGGGGACTGGGGAACCACCACCTTTTGATGCATGATGGACTCTCAAATAATGGAAGCCAAGAGAGGAGGACATATAGTAACATAGTATATGATGGCAGATAAAGACCAGCATGGTTCATCTAGTCTGCCCAGCAAGGCGGCAAGAGTAGGTGCACTTGCCGCTCCGTGCAGGTCACCTCTCCCCAAGCCTTTGTTTAGGTGTGTACCCACTGCTCCATGTAGGTCACCCCTATTTGTTCTGATATAAGAGATAGTTTTGCTTATTTTGATTTTATCCTGTTGCTATAAAGGGATCCACTATGTCTGTCCCATGCCATTTTGAATTCTGTCACTGTATTTGCCCCACTACTTCTATTGGGAGGGCATTCCAAGCATTCACCAACCTTTCAGTGAAAAAAATATTTCCTGACAGTGCCTTTCAGTTTACCCCCTTGCAGCTTCATGTTATGCCCTCTAGTTTTACAGCTTCCCCGTCTTTGGAAGAGGTTTGTTTGTCCATTAATGCTCTTTAAGTATTTAAAGGTCTGAATCATATCTCTCCTGTCCCTCCTCTCCTCCAGAGTGTACATATGTAGGTCTTCAAGTCTCTTCTGATATGTCTCCTGATGCAGGCTCCAAATCATTTTGGTCACCTTCCTCTGAACTGCTTCCAGCCTTTTTATATCCTTTGCGAGATATGTTCTCCAAAACTTAACACAATATTCCAAGTGAGGCCTCACCAGCGACTTGTACAGTGGCATTAGTACCTCTTCCTTTCTGCTGGTAATTCCTCTCTGCATGCAACCCAGCATCCTTCTGGCTTTTGCCACCGCCTTGTCACACTGTTTCGCCACCTTGAGATCATCAGAAACAATCACACCAAGGTGTTTCTCCTGGTCCTTGCACATCAATCTCTTGCCCCCTATCGCATACAATTCCCTTGGATTTCTGCTTCCCAAGTGCATGACACTGCACTTCTTCACATTAAATCTTAACTCCCAAGCATTAGACCATTCTTCCAGTTTCCAGGATGAGTCATGTGGAATCCAAGCTTCAATTCCAATCTAGCCAGGAACTCCATGAATGAGTCAAACCAAAGCAACGCCCAAAGTCTTTGTCACAGTGGCTCTATTATAAACCGTCAACTATCACTACAATTTTTCACAAAGCGTGTCTGATTTACTACTTGGGATAGTGAAGGACAAAGGAGGGTGTGGATAAAGAACATGTATAAAGGGTCTAGGAGGGCTGGAGCAACCATCAGGCAAACGAGCTGGTTGCATAGGACAGCAGCTTCTGAAGGGTCTTCAAAACTATGAGAATAGATGCTGATAGCTAGAGGTGTATAAGGCTTAAAATTTGCCTAGGGTGCCAGCACCTTGAACCAACTCTGGAGCCAGCCCTGAAGGGAGTCATAGGGGCATGTTTACTAAACATTCCTAACGTGCGGGGCCGCGCTAGTGAGCGTGTGCCATATAAGGAGTGGGCGGTTCAGGCAGAAAATAGAAAAAAAACGGTAGTAAGCAACCGGACGTGTGTGCGTCGCGCTAATGTGCGGGGGTCGACATTACCGCGTGGAAAGGCAAAGTGGCGCGCTGCTGAGTATACAAAACAACAGAGCCGTGGTACAACGGTGAAGACACTGACCAATGGTGCAGGGGCCATGGGTTCAATCCCCCAGTGTGTGCAACGACAAAGGTCAGCTGAGGCAGTAACTGTAATGATTAACATTGTTTTAGGAGGCAAATTAATTTGGAACGGCATAAGGCGGCGCACAGTTACTTTTGGGCGGCAGAAGGCGGCGCACAGTGCTTTTTGGGCGGCATAAGGCGGCGCACAGTTATTTCTGGGCAGCAGAAGGCGGCGCACTGGTCCCCTTGGGCGGCAGAAGGCGGCGCGCTGATAGGCACAAGGCGGCGCGCTGATGCACAAGCACAGGAACAGAGCCACAGCACAATGGTTAAAACACTGACCAATGGTGCAGGGATCAGGGGTTCAACTCCTCACAATGCCCAGTGAAAAATGCCTGCTGAGGCAGTATGTATTATGTTGAGGAGTGCTGTAGGAGGCTGTATAATTATATTTTGTTATCACTACTAGCAAACGCACTCTCCCAGCATGTTACCATACGGCGGCCCATAAGGCACATGTTACAGTGCACTGTTCGCCAAGGCACCCTTGAATGACCCCTATAGGGCAGCATGTATGTTGCGACACAGGATAATGTATAGTGCACCCTATAGGGATGGCAACCATAAGGTGGCCTACAGGGCGCCCTATGAAGCACCCTCAGAGGCACCTAATGGGTATAGTAAGCTGAGGGTGGTCTTGCCGGCATAGACATATGTACAGTAAATAAAAATAAAGCTGTGGACAGCCCTACCAAAGGGCCCCACTGTGGGTTTGAACCCATGACCTCTGGCTGCACAGGCAGTGATGTAACCATTGCGCTACAGCTCCATAGCTGTAAGCAGGCCCCTGGCTGGCTGCAGATAGCCTACACGTCACCGCACAGACAGTCTGCTGGTGGCAACAGAATAGGGTTAGGCCACCCGTACCCATGATGCACTGCACATGCAAATTAGCTGTCCGCAGATGGACACAAGATGGGGAATGCACCCCCACAGCACCTCGGCCCTGTTGGGGGAAGTGACCGGGTGCACCCACACAGCACCTTGGCCTAGTAGGGGGCACTGACCGGGTGTTTTACTGGCACAGAGTAGCCACACACCGTTACATCGTGCGGGTACTGTGCTCACCCTGAGTGTGCAATGAGGTGGCCAGGACCAGGTCAACAACACCTGCCATGGCTGATGGAGGCCAAGCGGGCGTTCCAAAGCAGTGTTAAGATAGCTAGTTTCTGCACAAACACCATGGATATCCCTGTCTGCCGCCATCAGGCACCCCCCCCCCCCGTGGCAAACATGGTCTCCATCAAGGGATCCACACTCTACCTCCCTGCAAAGGTGGCAGTAGAGGGCAACATCAACCCCAGTCCTGCTGAGGAACACCACCACCCCCCCCAGGCAGGCAGCTCCATACACAGCCATAACACAATAGCAGACAGACATAAGCCCAGGGTATGGTAAGCTGCACTCCACCACCAGATATTCCTCTGCAGCAAGCCAACAGCCACTGCACCATGCAAGCCATTATAGCAAGACATTTACCAGCTACAAACAGTCTGCTGGTTAGTCCATAGTGCATGTTCCCAATGGAGATGCATGCACCCAGAACTGGGCTGTCTGCATACACAGCAAGCAGATAGATCAGTGACTGGGCCCCAAAGAGAAACCCATATCTATCACATGAGAGAACTACTATACAGCACTATGGGGGAGGCCTAGCCATGCTGTGGTCACTGCACAGTCAGGGTGAGCGTGATCCCCCAGAAGGACATGCTTTGGCCACCCTGTCTGTGTAGGTGGTGGCCGGACACTACAATATCCCAGCCAATGTCCCTGCCAGGGCCCTATGCCCAGTGCAGATGCATCCTGGCCACGTCACCCTGCCCTGGCTATACCCATGGTACCTTGCACCTCATTATGCACATTGACTGGCCAATACTGGCAACAGTGCTGGCAGTGCGGGCTGTTGAAGGGGCTTGCAGCCAACACCCACTGTATAGACAGACACACACTTCCACACCTCTGCCATCATGGTGCTACGATTGAGGGGGTAAGTAGCCTTGCCCACCAAACCGGTCCTGAGCACGGCATGGCATGGATATGGTACGCATTACAGCTGGTGGTCACTCCCCAGGGTGGTAAGCACCGTCAGAGGCCAGGGCTGGAGCATGCCCCGCAAACACCTAACAGATTGTTTGGATGGGGTCAACTAGCAGTATGTACGTAACGTATGGATAACTGCCTGCCTGTGCTCCTAGCAAACGTCTCCGAGCTGTGTACCGTATACCTCAGGTGTAGGGTGACATTGGTAAGTTATGCAAGTGCTCGTTGTGGGTGCTGCATGCACGGTCCAATGTTCTGCCTTTCCAGGAGACATTGGCCAATGGGGCCTGTGGGTGTGGGTGTGTCTGCCCTTGATGGCTGCTGCTTTACGGCACAGATTCCCAACTCCAGTCCAGGTTTGCATCACACTGTTCGGGTTTTCCTGCTATCCCTCATGAATATGCATGGGCTACATCTACATGCCATGGGGGTGGTGCATAGATATACAGCACAGGCATTTGTATGAGTGTCAGCATGGAACCTGACTGGTGTGTGGCCCACCAGGACTGCATTTGGGTGATTCTGCTCTAGGTACTGCCCCTGTTCATGGTTTCTGTGCTCAGTGGGGTAAAAGATAGATGTCTTACCATTGCATATGTCCCCGCCATGAAAGGTGTGTCCTTACTATCACTGTTTAGTTGTGGGAAAAATATGTGGGCAGGATTGGCAGTAGCCCCAGCTGGGCTTTGAACCTGTGACCTTCTGTTCTTGTATGCACTGTCTGTGTGCACTGCACCACTGTGTAGCCACAGATTGGTTGGATTCCCTGGACTGTCCATGACTGTGGATCCGGCAGGACCTGTGTTGCAGTGGACTGTGCCAGCCTGCACATGGCTAGGCCTCTGTCTTCTGTGGTTAGCAGCCACTGCCCCCTGCACCACATGTACTTGTCCGCCAAAATGCTGGCATGAACTTCTCTCAGAAAAAGCAGTTGACCTGATTGCAATGTGGCAGTATGGGACTGCATTTGGGGGACTTGGCTGTAGGTAATGCCCATTGTTGTGGGGTGTGTGCGGTGTTGGGTAAAATATGGGTGTTTTCCCCATGCATACAGGGGTGTCTGCGCTATCTTTACTTAGTGGTGGGTAAAATATAGGGACTGGGCTGGCAGGTGCCCCAGCTGGGTTTTGAACCTCTGCCCTCTGGTCCTAGAGGTAATAACTCTGTCCGCTGTACCACACTTTGGCCACAGAGACAGTGCAGCCCCTGGAGGCAGTAAGCCTGGCAGGATGGAGTCACAAACCCTGCTCTACGCAATTCTACTGTGGGCATATGCACCCTGTCTGGTGACAAACGTGCACATAACCCCCGGAAATGACCACGGGAAATGTGGGACAAAATATCACCACGCTGGGCAACAGTGATATTAATGGGCAACCATAGCAAACACTCCCAGGAAAGCTCCATAACGTGGAAATGGTTTTTGGAAGAGTCTCCTCTCAGTAGACCCTTCCAAACTTCATTTCTTTTTTCTGGAGCTTTGCTGGGTGTGATTTCTGTATTTGCCCATCACTATAACTGTTCCCCAGCTGAGTTACTATTTGTAATAGTTCTGTTGTGGTCATTTTCTATTTTTATTTTCACTTTTGTGCTGTGCACATGTATCACACTGCTCACGTTTTGCTGGTTTCCCCGGTTTTCCTGTACATTGCTGACGGAAATGGTTTCTCTTCCCTTTAAATGCTTTCTACCGCGAGTGTTTCACTCGCGGTAGTTTTTACATGCAAATTCGGGCCCGCTACTGTGCGGGGAGCCTCTCCCCTCCCACTCTCCACCCATTGACCCCATCCCTCCGCCCCTCCGGAGCCTTCCTCCGCCCTCCTTTCGCCGTTCCACGCCTCTATCGCACATTTGCGGGCCCGCACTTGTACGGGGCCCGTTAGTGAGCCGCGTACCTGTGCGGGGGTGACACGCACGTGTGCGGGGCGTTTAAACGCGTTTATTCGCGTTTCAGTGCCGCGTTTCCGTGCGCTATTTTGCGGCGCGCACATTTGCGGCTTTTAGTAAACATCCCCCATAGATGAATAAGAAGGCTTTGTTTTTGTACATCTGGAAGTGCTGAGGTAGAGTTTAGAGCTGAAGCACAAAGGAGTGGAAGACAGTGAAGAAAAAGACATAATTAAATTTTAGAGAGTAGAATATATTATTTGTAAATTCCAAATGAACGAGTGTTTTGACATGTTAAACGTAAGGCTGCCTGTTCAGAGTGTTTTATGACCTTATGCTGCCAAGTCCAAGTAAAATCCGCTGCATAATCATTAAATCTATGCTTGATGACAGTCCCATTAACCTTTTCTTATTCTAAGGGGTATGTTTACTAAAACCCCGTTAGGTGCGCGCCGCGTTAGTGTGCGGGATGCCATAAAAGGAGTGGGCGTGTCAGTCTGAAAAAAGCAAACCGGGATTAATCATGCGCTAATGTCGCTGTGCGCTCATGTGCGCCACGCACATTAGCGCATGAGAAACGCGCGCGGGAAGCATAAGCAGGCGCGCTGATGTGCAAGCACAGGAATAGAGCCACAGTACAATGGTTAAGACACTGACCAATGGTGCAGGGATTATGGGTTCAATCCCCCACTGTGCCCAATGAATAAGGCTGGGTGAGGCACTACCTGTTATGTGTAATATAGCATTATGAGGCATTTTAATTTTATTTTAATTACTGCTGCTAGCAAATGCACTCTCAAAGCACTGTAACATAAGGTGCTGCATAAGGCACCCCATAAGGTACCCCAGAGGGCACATTTTAAAGTGCACTGTCCGACACGGCACCCTACAATGTTGCTTAAAGGGTGGCCGATAGGGCGCCATATAGGGTGCCCTATGAGGCACAGCAAGGTCATAGCACTGTTTTTGATGGCAGCACTGTGCATTTCAACGCATGGAAATCATAAGTAGGTGCGCTGAAATGCAAGGAGGAACAGCAGTGTAGTACAATGGTTAAGGCACTGACTGATGATACAGGGGTCATGAATTTGATCCCCAGTGTGCCCAATACGTAAGGCTGGCTGAGGCATCAGCTTTCGGTGCACAACAAGCAGGAGCAAGAGATGAACATAGTTGCTTAAAAGGGTGCTTTATTGGAGTCCCCAACGCGTTTCGGCTGACGCCTTCTTCGGGGGGAGGGGTATAACTATGCACCAGAGTGCCGTTGGATTGATCTTAAGGTGTGGAGGCATCAGCTTTGACATGTAAGTATTGTTTCCTGAGGCATTTTATTTGTATTTTAATTATTGCTGCCAGCAAACACACTCTCACGTGCCGTAACCTAAGGTGCTGCATAAGGCACCCTATAAGGCACTCCATAGGGCACATTATAAAGTGCACTGTCCGCCACGGCACCCTACAATGTCCCCTATAGGGCACCCTATAAGGCGCTTCATAGGACACCTTATACGGAATGGCACCCTATCAGTCGCTCCATAGCATACTGTATAGTTCACCTTATATGGACGGTAACCATGAGGTGCCCTATAGGGCGCACTATAAAGTGCCCTCTGAGGCACCTTATGGGTACAGTACGCTAAGGGTGTTTTTGCTAGCAGCACTAATGTATGTTAAAAATAGATAATGCTTTGGACAGCCCTATCAAACAACCCCACTGTGGGTTTGAACTCATGACCTCTGGCTCTACTGGTAGTGAAGTAACCAGTGGGCTACAGCTCTATAGCTGCTAGCAAACCCCTGGCTGGCTGCAGAAGGACTGCAAGTCACCACACAAACAGTCTGCTGTGGTCACCAGGATAGGGTTAACCCACCCATACCCATGATGCACTGCACATGCAAATGAGCAGTCTACAGATGATCACAAGATGGGGTATGCACCCCCACAGCACCTCGGCCCGGTAGGGGGAACTGACCGTGTGTGGTACTGGCACAGAGTAGCTACACACTGTCACACTGTGCAGGTACGGCACTCACCCTGAGGGTGAGGTGGGGCACCCAGCACCAGGTCCACAGTAGAGATAGGCCATGCTGCAGGTCCCCCAGCAGTGCTAATGTGTGAGATAGGTAGTTTCTGCAGACACACCTTGGCTATATCTGTATGTCTCAGTCAGGTGTAGCCCCTATGGGTCTCTAGGAGGATTATGTGCCACCACCCTTCTCCTCCTCCAGGGCTGAGGGTGGTAAACAGGGTCTCCTACCAACAGATCCACATTCTACCTCCCTGTAATGGTGGCAGTAGAGGGGACCATCAACCCCAATCCTGCTGGGGAACAGACACCCTACAGGGCAGTCAATGCAGCTCTGTACACATCCATAACGCAATAGCAGACAGACATTAGGCCTGGATATGCTAAGCTGCACCCCACCACTATCTGATATTCTCCTGCAGCAAGCCTTCAGTTGCTGCACCCTGCAAGGCGCTCCATCAAGACACATACCAGCTGCAGACAGTCTGCTAGCTAGTCCATAGTGCATGTTCCTGGTGGAAATGCGTACACCCAGAACTGGGATGTCAGCATACACACCAAGCAGATACGTCAGTGACTGGGCCCCAAAAGGAAACCCATAAATATCACATGAGAGAAATACTATATAGCACTATGGGGGTGCCTAGCCATGCTGTGGTCACTGCACAGTCAGGGTGAGAGTGATCTCCCAGCAGGACATGCTGTGGCCACTCTGTCAGTAATTTGTGTTAAATTTAGGTCGCGTATTGATCCAAGCTGATCTTGCACAATCTTTAATATTTTGCTCTTGCTCATTAGTGAGATGTCTGAGCCTGCATTTCATCCACCAGCTTTTTGAAGTTGGGTGAATATTGCATGAGGGCCAGTCTCAGGGAATCCTGGAGATATTCATCTGTCATGTTGGAATGTTGTGTACTCTGTCATTTTCAGATGGGAAAACGCAGATTCACACAAATAAGTTGAACCGAAACAGGAGTGTACAGCTTCACTGCATCTTCTCAAGTTGGGAAATTTGTCTCTAGGCACTAGCTTCCAAAACGATTATTGCTCAGCACGGGTCTTGAAAAAAATGTCATTTTTAAGGGTTAATATTTAGTTTTCAAGAGATGGCTTGTTCAATGAGTAATTTTTACTGATAGCAGCTGCAGTTTCTTTAATGTCCACATCTATTTTGAATGGGTATGACAAGTACTCCACAACTGTTCCAATTTTTTGTATTAGCTTACACATCGTTGCCAGTGCTTGCGCATGGACGTACCTGAAGCAGGGTTTTCAACAAATTTTGAACCCGAAACGAGCGCTGCGTCGACAGTCTTTTGCAGTCTTCTTGGCAATACAGATGATACTTATTACTGAAGCTAAGTAATATTTTAACATATTAATAAAAGGAGATATCACAGTGGTGCCTTGTTACCATACATAGCGCTGAGTTGAATTTTCTCAGACAAAAATATTTTTTCTAACACTGGGAGTTTTTTATTATCGGGATCTTTAGGTTTCCAATTTTTTGTAAGTCACAGAATCTATTTTCAAATTCCTGGATAACAGAACAGATTTCTGTCATATACTTCTTGTTCTGAAAAACAAAATTTGGATATTATCCCAGATGGTCTTGCTTATTAGGAAAATGATCAAAAGTGTTGTTTGCAAGGTCAGTCATCATTAGCTCAAATTTGCTCTTGTAGGATGAAACTTGTCGCCAGGTGCCCCAGTGGCCTGTGGCTATAAGGGCAACCGGCGCATTTATTATTTTTAAGGAGCGATGTGACTTTAAGGGCCTAATACATTTTGGTCCTTGTAGTTCTAGCTCCTTGAGAGCACAAATGATCCAAGCCAAGAGTGTAGGGTAACAAGGCTTTATTTTCCCTTTTAACGCAATGATTCACTAAGACAAGTAGAAAATAAAGACAGTCCTTTCTTTATCAAAAAGGGGTTCCACCAATATTCAAGCAGATAACTGTTATAGGCTTCACAGTTGAATGCAAGTCCTAGCTCAGGCTTCTTTTAGTTCAAAGCAATTTAAACAATTCAGCAAACAAACGGTTATAAGGTTCACCATCTGTTGCACAGTTCCTTTCTATCTACAATTCCAGCAAGGATTCAATACTAGTCGCTGAACAGAAATTACAGTCCATGGATTCCTCCTGAGGCATGGGAATAATATTCTCACATTCAATTTCCATAGACTCTGCGTCACTGGCTTCTTCCCTTGAGTAGTAGTTTTCACTCCCTGTTACAAACTTACAGGGTCTATCTTGCTTCCAGTAAAACTTTCCTTTTAAGCTGTGAGGTATTGTCTTAAAAAGCTCTGCTTTGCTTCCCCTCCCCTTATCGGGAATAGCTGCTTTAACAGGGTTTCTATTAGCAAGGCTTTCCTTTAGAATTAAAGATTCAGCATACCTTGGCTTCCTGGAATTGCCACACCTAGAGCTCTCCTTCTGACGTACTTCTCTTGGGAGATAGGCTTTTCTGTGCAGTGCTTTGCTTTCATGGCATTCAGGAAAACCTGGAAAGGATTCCCACTCACTGTTGTTCTCTGAAAAGGTATCTTTATAATAGGAACCTCTCTTCCTTGTTCCTTGTAATCCAGATTCAACAAAGTTACTTGGGCTGGGAGAGTCACTCCTACCAGACAAACTGTTTCTTCTGGCAGCTTTTCTCTGCCCCTCTGGACTCCGTCCCTCTGTGCTCTGCCCCTCTGGACTCTATCCGTCTGAGTAAACTTCCTCTGGATTCTGTCCCTCTGGGCTGGCTCTGTGTGGAATCTCTCCAGTTCCACGTTCTTCTTGTCCTGCACGTCCTGCAGGTGCTGTAGGTTCCTTCCCTCTTCCCTCTTCCCTCTTCCCTTTCTTCTGTCTTGCTGCTCTCTGTTTCTCCTTATAAAGGGAGTTTTGGTTTGAACGTCCCGGGCCTGGCCTCAGGTGCAACTGATTGCCACTTATACAATTAGTGTCTGAGCACGTTGCTTCAGCCTCTGTGGGATTACTCTTGCCCCCTCTGGCTGTGCTACAATGCAACTGTACTCTCTGCACATTCTCAGCTCTATGCAAAACAGGATTTTTTCCTAAGGCTGCATCTTCCATGGCTCCAGCCTCATGACAAACTGTACTCATCATCTCGCCAATACATTTGTTTTTACCTTGTAGTTCAAGGTTCATATCACTTAGTTTGCCTGTAAGGTCAGCGAGAAATGCCAGATCACATAACCATTCCTCATCTTCCAACTCTGCTTGGTCATCTCCCCTCTCCTTCAAAAAACT
Organism: Ichthyophis bannanicus; assembly: GCA_033557465.1. Taxonomy (NCBI): domain Eukaryota; kingdom Metazoa; phylum Chordata; class Amphibia; order Gymnophiona; family Ichthyophiidae; genus Ichthyophis; species Ichthyophis bannanicus. The sequence goes on from CM066041.1 coordinate 256,774,777, forward strand.
TATTATTTCATTCAGCAAATCACAAAATCTTTGCAGAAATTTGTGCCTACTTAGCCACCTTACATCTGTGTGCAAAATGATTTTTGCTGCCCCTTCATCAAGAGTAAGATTGAAAAGCCGTCTTTGAAGTGATCTTCCACGAACTGAATTTACAATTTTGAAAATGATGTCCATGACAGTCTTTATATTGAGTCTCTTGCTTGCCAAAACTTGCTGGTGAATGATGCAGTGGTAAGAAAGGAAATCTGGGAAGTCGTCATGCTGTCTACAGAGGGCTATGAAACCGTTAACCTCACCTGTCATTGCTCTTGCTCCATCAGTAGTGATGGAAACAAGTCTATGCAATGGAGGATTACACTTTGTCACAAAAGAATGGAAAGAACTGAATATTTCCTGACCGGTAGTTCTCCATTTTAAAGAAATCATTCCAAGTAGTTCTTTTTTAACACTGAAGTCTTCAAAAACCATCCGGATAAAGACTAGTAACTGGGCTATTTCTCTTATGTCTGTAGATTCATCCAGTTGGAGTGAGAAAGCAACACAATTTGAAACATCCTCCAACAATTGTTCAGTTGTGTCTCCACACATCTTTTCTATTCGCCGCATGACGGTGTTTCTTGACAATTACACATCTTGAATAGTAGCTATGATCTCTTTCTTATTTTTAAATCCTTCAAAAAGATTGTCAGCTGCTTCAAGAAAACAATCTTTTACAAATTCCCCTTCAGTGAAAGGTTTGCATTTCTTTGCGATCAGGTTGCTGACCTTGAAGGATACTATGGTTGCATTGACCGAATGTGACCTTGGCTTCGCTATCAACTGTTGCTGAGTAGCCAATTTCAATTTAAGTTCTTTGAGCTTCAGTTTATGAATTTCACTTTTGGATAAAATATCAGCATCAAACGTATTGCTATGCAGAGCCTTATAATGACGTTCCAGATTACCCTTTTTGGGCAAGGATACTGGGGCGTTACAAACTAGACAACAGCATTTGTCTTTCACCATGATTAAGAAGTAGTCCATTTCCCATTCATCATGAAAGTGGTAGGTTTTGCTCTTATTTGGAACACTCATCTTCGTTATACTGGGGTGGCTGGATGTAAGAAGGCTAAATCTGCTAAGTTAGTATAAACACTGGCTGAATCTGGTCCAAATCTGTCACTGTTCCAAAGTATTAAAGATCAATAGGAACTGAAGACCTCTGGATGATGTGCAATACAAGGACTGGAGATGCCAAAACCACGCAGGTAGTTCTAAAAGTAAAAATAAGAATTCATCATACTGGCACCAATAATACCACCAAACAGTCATAAAAAAAACTCAAACACCTGTGCAGCAAACCAGATAAAATCAAATACCACCAAACAAGTTCAAATGCCACCACACGCGATTTAATAAATTCTGCACACAGTGTAGAATCAACGCAAAGGCAAGGCAAAATAAAATTGCAGTGTAGAATCAACGCAAAGGCTAGGTAAAATAAAATTGCAGAGGCAAGCAAAGGTTACAGTGGTTTGAACCAATTCGAAGGCAAGGCATAGGCAAGTTAGAACAAAATTGGAAAAGCCCGCCAAAATCACCAAATTCTTGACACTTTGTTGTGTCTGCCCGAAAACGTTTAATGAAAGCAAACTATAAAGCGACCAATGACCAGCACACGGTAAGTGTATTCAGGTAAAGCCCAGGCAAATGGATATCGCCCGGTATATAACACACTTCTAAGGGGTGTTGGGGCGGGGGCAGGAATGGGTGAATCTGAGAGGCAGGAGACCAGGTATGACGCCAGGCCTGTGGCGTCTTTTTGCGGGGCGCGGGCGGCGGCCCCCTGGGATACCCATAAACTATTGGCACAAAAACAACAAGCGCCCCCAATACACCCGCAGGCAAGATTCCTGCAGGCAGGGAAAAAAGACAGGCAAAGGATCAGCAGTGGCGGGAAGCCCTCGGCAGACGACCTGCCGGCACAAGCTGTCTCCTAGCGATGGGGCGAGCTGCTGGAGAGATGGAGCCAAGTGGGGCTGGCGATCTACCTCTGACCCCTCCACGATCTACAGGTAGATCGCGATCTACCTGTTGGACATGCCTGACCTAGAAGATAGAAAAGAATGAAACCAAATGAGTACAGACCCTTCTAAACTGGCATCCGAAAGACGAGTGAGGAGTGTGCGGTTGTCCACAAGGTCAAAGGCGGAGGATAGATTGAGGGAAACCACAATAGAAAACAGACCCTGGTCATGGGTAGAGTGGAGTTCGTTGAGGAGGGAAGCGAGGATAGTTTCAGTGCTGTGTCCCATGCGAAAACCAGAGTGACAGGGGTGAAAGATTAGTGCAGAGTCCAAGTGAGAGGAGAGTTGTGTGAAGACAAGCTTTTCCAAGAGCTTAGACAAGAAAGAGAGGTTAGAAATAGGGCGCCAATTAGCAGGAATGGAGGGGTCCCCCAGGGAGGGTTTCTTGAGTATGGGGCAAATTATAGCGTGCTTCCAAGATGCAGGAAAGAGGCCAGAGGAAAGACTGGAATTGAAAATGGAGAGGATGAGGGGAAGGAGTGCAAGAGAAGGCTCGCTGAGCCAACGGGAAGGGATAGGGTCAAGCTGACAAGTGGTTTTCCAGGAGGTAGAGAATGCCTTAGAGAATTCAACAGAGGAGATGGGATGGAATAGGGGTCATTGGTGGGAAAGGGCAGGCGCTGCGAGGGAGAGGGGGAGGAGGGGAGAAGTGGAGGGGAGGTTGGGATGGAGGAGGGGGAGATGGGGGGGGGCAGAAGGGAAAGGAGGAACGAAGGTCCAAGACCTTAATGCTGTAGAAGGACGCGAGAAGGGCAGGATCAGGGAGATCAACAGAGGGCGCTGGGGAGAGGTGGGCATGTGGAGCTGATAGGGACCGAAGAATAAAATAAAGCTGGTGGGACGAGTTGGAGGAAGAAGTGATAAGATTAGTATAATAGGAGTGCTTAGCGGCATGAATGAGGGAGCGGTAATGAAAATGACAGCAACGGAAATAGGCAGAGAGTCTTGGGAGGGGTGCTTGCGCCAAAGACGCTCAGCATGACGGAGGTGAGCACGATGGAGAAAGAGGCCTTGATTATACCAGGGGTATTGACCAGGATGAGCGGACGGGGAGCTGGACGGAGAGGGGCAATGGTGTCCAGGGCAGAGATTAGGGTAGAATCTCAGAGCCGAGCCTACTGGTCGGGGGAAAAAGTGTGGAAGTTGGGAGGGAAGAGGCCATCCGAGGGGGGAATTGGAGAAGGGTATCAGGAGTAAGGCGACGCGAGGATGAGGAGGGGAGTAACAGCCTAAGGGGCAAGGCAGTGGGGAGGTCAACATGGAAGAAAACACAGTAGTGGCCGGACCAAGGGACCGCGAGAGAAGACAAAGATGAGGGGACAAAAGGAGAAGCGAGGGGTGAGATCGCAAGGTCCAGGGTATGGCCAGCAGAATGGGTAGGAAAGGGGACATGTTTGCAGAGAGACAGGTCAGCAGAATTGTGAACTACTCAGATTAATCATGCGGGTTTATGAAATGAGGCAGCAAACATTGAAATAGAGGGTTTATTATAAAGTACAGCACAGCTCAGTAGCAGGCTATTACTGCCATGGAAGAGGCGTGCAGGGGATATGATGTTAAACTCAAATCAAAAAATGTCTGCCTGGCTTGAGAACTGGAAGCTCAACGAAGGTTTCCTGGGGATTCTGGGCAATATTTGACAGGTTTAATGTGGATCTGCAGATCTGAGGGAATTAATAAAATCTGTTCTAAATACAAGGAATCTGTACTAATGTCAACCTTTAGTTTACTTTGGGGGGGGGGGGGAGGGAAGCAGTTTCCACCTGCTCCTTTGAGCTTGCAGCTCAGTTGGAATCAGCATCTGCTGGGCTATCATGAGCCTTCATTGCAAATCCATGATGTCACCCCTTGTTCATCTCTCCTTTCAATCTCGGGTAAGTCACTTCTACAAAAATCCTTGACCAGGTGCCCTTTGTAAACCTGTGTGTGTGGTGCTATGGGGCTTCTTCTCTCCAGAGTCTGTAACCCAAAGCCAGGTCCTCTACCTGAGAGTGCAAAAACTCAAGGCCAACCCAGGCATTCAATGGGAATGTCCTATGGCAAGTGTTGTGTGGCGCTTCCTGATTCAGTTCCCACTCACTGCAGCAGCTAGGGCTGAACACCACAAAAGCAGCGCTTCCTGGAGGGGGAAGGATCGTATCATACTTATTGTTTAGAGGAGACACCTGGTGGTCAGCTTTAAGTCCCAGGATTGCAGGATTCTGCAAGGAGTCTTTCTGCATGGTCCTCAGCCCAGGATAGCCACTGCAATGACTGGACTAATTGCAGTATGTCTGGTGGAAGACTGGAATATAAACTAGGAGAAATAAATCTTCAGTTGGTTGCAAATGAAGGCTCATCGAGTCAGATCTCAGTTCTGGTTATGACTGAGTTGCAAGTTCAAAGGAGCAGGGGAAACAAGCAGAGTCAAAAAAGGATCCCACAAACTTTCTTGCAGGGTCTTGGAAGTAGTTCAAAAACTGCATGCCATTTTTCCATTGATCACCAAATGTCAAGGGTATTACCAGTGCTGTTGTTGTTTTGTTTTATTTATAACATTTTGAAATATACATTCCACTTAAATTCAGAAAACCATCCAACAAGAAGATTATACATAAAACCTAATGCTTTACAATTTAACAAAAGATGGTTAAGCCCACATCTAGGGGGTGGTGTCGGAACCAAAAAATAAAGAAATATTTAGGAAATCAGGCAACAACTACGCCATCATAGGAGGAGATACATGCTTACAAGGACTAATCACCGAACATCTCTATTTCTTTCTATCCAAAATACATCTTTTGAGATGGGTGACATCAAGAAAAACAAAAGTCTGTCCCTGCAAGGTTATAATACACTTGCAGAGAAATCTGAGATAAAAGGTGGCTTTAAGAACCAAGACCCTGGATTTCAATTCCAAAAACTGTTTCCTACGGACTTGCGTGGACTGTGTGACATCCGGAAGGATATTTAATTTTTGACCACAAAATAAAGCATCTTTATACCTAAAATCCAGCATAAGTATTTCAACCTTAACTGATTCAGAGGTCAAAGTTACCAATAATGTGTTATGTTTTGAAATTATATCAGCAGAATCTTCTAGGAAATCTGTCAAATTTTGGCTTACTGTGAGGCGAAGAGAATCAAAATTCCCCTCACTAGGATCAACCATACAAGTGAGAAAATAATAGGCCTGAACATTCTCTATAGATTCAGTTAGTTGAAGAACTTCCACAAAATATTTTTAAGAAGAATTTCTGCAGACAGCAAATGTGTAATGGGAAATTCGAAAAGCACAAATTCCTGGCGTGTGAGACATTTTCAAGTGCTTCTAAACAAGCATGTAAAATTAAGGAATCTTTAATATAAGCCACGTTTGAAGTAATGGAAGTTTTCACCTGAGCGTCTAATCTCACCAGTGATTTGTCTAATGAAACAACTTTCATATCTAAATCACTCTTGAGTAAAAGAACACAATGAAATAACTGCAGAGGATAACGTAACATCAATATTTCTAATTGCCCTCTACAAGTCTTTAACAGTGACTTCTCCTTCCGGAGGTACCACTGAAGACACGGTGACCCCTGCAGAATCCCATAGGAGAACAGGTTTAGGGACCAACACTCACTCCCTAAAGTCAGAGGCTCCTTCAAGAATAGTAGAGGATATAGGGCGCAAGGGATGAGTCGGCGGTGTTCTGACTCCAGAGTTAAGTGAAGCTCCTTCTGGTGAAGACTGGCCGACCAACAAGGGAACCAGAGGTTTATCTAAGGGTCCAACAGTTTTACCTGCAGCAGATGTAACAGGGTCTGCCTTAGCTCCCTTATTCTTCTGCGTCCCCATATTAGGAAACAGCGGTAGAAAAACAGGAGATGTTCCTACCAGGGTCCGCCTGTGCGCCGAAGGGTCACCAAAGGGATGTATCCAGCCTCTTTGGCCATGCACCTTTGGGCCACAACCCACGGGCTGCAACACGTGGCTGTGTGTAGCAACCATGTCTTTTAAACCAATGAGGGCCATCTACCAGCAGATGGGCTGTTGGGGCTTCCTCCAAACCAGGAAACAGCACCAGCTACAGTGGAGCCAGTCCAGGGGGCAGATGGCAAACCCCTTTTCCTCCTTCTCTTTCCAACAACGCTCTGAAAAATACTGTAGCAGCTATAGCTTTTAAACCAGTGAGGGCCTTCCACTGGCAGACGGGCTGTCCTCTAACTGCCTGTTGGGGCTTCCACCAAATCAGGCAACAGCAGTGGCTACTGTGGAGCCAGTCCAGGGGGGCAGTTGGCAAACACCTTTTCCTCCTTCTCTCTCCAACAACTCTCCAAGGGTATCACCATTGTTTAAGATGGCATTTATAATGCCAAGTGGCTTCAAGTATGCCAAATCCTGTGAAAGAACTTTAGTTTGATTGCCTCATGTTTTTACAGCCTTTCTCAGCACTGATGTTTCCAGTGTGAGCCGACAGCAGTTCTCTTTATCTGTATATAAAGTCATGCAGAAAACACTGAAATCAGCCTGGGGTTACTAGGGTCACAACGCTGTGCTCCAACTACTAAATCACACTGTTGGCCCCCTATGGGATTACAAATACTGGCATGTTGAAATAAAGGTCAGCAGGCTTGCTGCAGGTGATACTCTCCTACTGGCCCAAGCCACAACGTTTTTTGACAAGCTCAGCGGGATTGCACTGACCTGAGAACACAAATCTCAAAAGCTGGCCCCAAATGTCATGAACATGGTATCGCCCAGCACAGCTCGTCTACTGAGCTTTACTTGTAGGAATTTATACAGAATGTCTTGATTCTAGATGATGGCATCTTTGTACATTGAGGGGAGAGGAGACTGACTTTAGTCCTGGGGAAAGCGGATGGGTCTGAGCTTTGACACTCCCATACTTCCAAAAGCTAGATCAGGTTGGCAGCTCTGCTTTCTTGTACTGAAAAACAACAAGACTTCAAACTTAAAGCATGTAAGTTGCTCCAACAGCACCTTCGTCCTTCACTATCATGTAAATAGATCAGCAACAAAAGGAAAATACTCAATTTTTCGTTGCCTCCCAGTGTCTGGGTGACCTCCAGGTTGATAATATATGCAAAACGTTTAGCAGTTCATTGTCTCCCGTGAAGCATGAAAAGAGCATTTTTTGCATGCTATATTTAGAATGTTAGTAAATTAAAATCTGTTTATCGCGCCTATGCTCACTGCTGTCAGTCTTTCTTGGGTTTTTCCCTTCCAAGTCTGACAGCCATGGATTAAAGGTTCTGATACAAAGGACCTGACAGTGCTTGTTAAGAGCTTGGAATGTCTTAAACAACTTCAGTGGTGGAAACGCATTCACTGAGGGCTCTGAATGGCCCTCCTCCCCACAGAAGCTCTGTCTGCACCATGCTATCAAGCAAGGTCTTTTGTTTTTTTAAGACAGTGGAACAGGTTTTTTGTTTTTCTTTTTTCCTTCAAATACAAAATGTCATTCTCACTTTTAACGCCATGTCTACTTTTCCTTTGGGCAGCAAAGTGAGTTTTTTTTTCTTCAGATGGAAGAAATATAGACCGAGAAGGATAAAGGTATTTTCGGACCAGCATGCACAACCCCATGGTTCCAGTATCATAAAATGGAATCCATCCAGCTTTACAGTGGCACAGGTTTCCTTAAGATAAATGCTGCTTGTGATAATCGGGGCATGTTCTTATTAGCAAGGTATAATAGTGAAGTTTGAATGATAGGATGTCCAGTCATTGGCTTGAATCATGTTGCCAGTGGGGGAAATAGGAGGGATTTATTTAACCTTGAAATGATTTCCCTACCTAGCTACCTTTGTATCCCTACCAAAGTCCCATCTTTTTATTCTTTCTAACCCAATAAAATGTTGGAAAGAAATTATATATAAGAGGTTGTAAATGTCTGTCTGTTAGTCTGTCCATTTGTCGGAGGGCAAAAACCAGACACCTGTGGCTAGCCATGCTCTGCCCATGCCCACCTCCTACCCCCTGCCCCACTCATCAAATAATTGCAGAGAGGGCAACGGTGCAGGCTTTAGCGTCTACAGGCTATATCAAGTGGGGGGACAAGACATTGGACTCTTCAGCATCTTTTTAGCCACAGTCCCCCTTCTCAGGCCCCTCCAACACACAAATGTTCTCCCATATATTCCCCATCCATCGAACCCTGCCCCCTTGCCCCTTCCCCAACAATCTATGCAGAGAAGAGCTGGAACTTTCCCTAAAACTTACCATACAAGAAAAAAATCCCTGTCAATACTAAGCATATTGTGAATTAATCAAGGCCAGCCCCAGAGTTGATTTAATGTGTTGGCACCCTAAGCAAATCTTAACCCATATGTCCCATTTGGCTGTCAGAATTTATTGTTTAGCTCTGAATACCCTCAGAAGCGATTGCTTAGGTTTCCTGATGGGTGGACTGGCCTTGAAATTAAACTAAAACCGCCCTGACGCCATTGGCCTGGTCCGTCAATAAAGCAAAATAATAAAGATAAAGATAAAGAGTAAATCTATCATGCCAGTACTAACTTCCAAAACTCACACAGGGACCATATCAGAAAAAGACAGCACCATAAATATTGCAGTGGGCACTAAAATATCAATAAACCTATTAGGAAAGTTGATTAAGCCAGATTACTACATATTCTTAAACAGAAATTCCATGCTGACAGTCTTAGGGGTATGTTTATTAAACTGTCCTAATGTTACCGGCGCTAGTTGCAGCGTTAATGTGAGGAATGCAATATAAGGTAGTGGGCGTTCCAGCAACAAGGAAGCAAGAATCTGTATTGCGCGATAGAGGGCGCCTTGGCTCGTTAACGCGCGTTAACCTTAAGTCCATGCCAGCGCTGTGTTAGAAGCTATAGAGATGTAGCCCACTGGTTATTACAATGACTGTGGAGGCAGAGGTCATGAGTTTGATCCTGCAGTGGCCTTATGTAATAAGGCTGTCTGAGGGATTTCCTTTTAATTTAAATCAGTGCTGCCAGCAAAAACACCCTCACAGTGCCGTAACCTAAGGTGCCTCCTAAGGCGCCCTCTAGGATGCCCTATAAGGCGCCCCATAGGGCACGTTATAAAGTGCCCTGTCCGCCAAGGCACCTTATAATGTGCCAGGTAGTTCCTGCAAACACACCTAGGATACACCTGTGTCCATCTGTATTTCCCAGTGGACTATGATGCACCCAGAGTGGTGCATATCCTGTGTGGTTGCCATGGTCACTTGTTATAGGAGAAGGGTGGTGTTTGGACCCAAAAGCAGATTATGTAGCATCACCCAACCTGCCCTCACTGGGTCAGGGTGGGGGACAGGATCCACACTCTGCATCAGAGGCAGTAGAGAGGACCACTCCAGTCTTGCTGGGGAATAGGCACCCTCCACGGCAGTCAATGCAGATCTGTACATATCACATAAGGCACAGGTAGTAGACCTGGAAAAGCTCAGCTGCCCCACCCCCACCCAATTCAGTCTTCACCCACTGCACAGTGTTTCAGCCATACACATGCTAACTGCAGACAGTCTGCTAGCTAGTACATAGTGCAAGTTCCTGGAGAAACTGTGTGCACCCAAAAGTAGTATGCAAGCACATACACCAAACAAGTATATCAGTGATTGGGCACCAGAAGAAACCCATAGATATCACTTGAGAGAAACAGTGTATAGCACTATGTGGGAACCTAGACATGCCATGGTCACTGCTCAGTCAGGGTGAGACAGACCTCCCAGCATGACATGCCGTGGCCACCCTGTCCGTGTAGGTGATGGTCAGGCACTACAATATCCCAGCCAATACCCTATGCCCTGTGCAGATGCATCCTGCCCGGACCGCCCTGTCTGGGCCATACCCACAATACCTTGCTCCTCATTATGCACATTGGCAGGCTAACGCTGGAAACAGTGTAAGCATTGTGGGCTCAGTAAGGTGTAGGCAGCCACAAAACACTGGATAGACATACACACACTTCCTCACCTATTTCAGCATTGAGCAAAGATAGAGGTGGTTGGCAGCCCTGCCACCAGTCCTGGGCACAGTGCAGGCATTGATAAGGTATGCAGGTGTTAGTAGTAATGGCTGCTGCTCCACACAGGGCCCAAAAGCCTGGCTCTCCATGAGGCTATGGATAGTGGGGCCTGTGGGTGTGGGTGTTTGTGCCCCTGTTGGCCGCTGCTCTAGGGTGTGCACATGGTAATGGTGTATGTGTTCTGTAGGGTTAAATATCAGGACAAGGTCTGCAGAAGTCACAGTTGGGGCTTGAATCTGTGATCTTCCGCCCCTGAACACACTGGCTGTGTGTACTGCACCAAACTGTTGTCACAGAAGCAGGTTATTTCCTGGGGATACCATGACTGTTCTTCAGACAGACGTCTGTTGCACTGCACGCCACCCACCTAAACAGGGTTTGGCCTTGGTCTGCTGTGGGCAGCTGCCACTGCCCCCTCCCCCACCAGCACCCCTCCCCCACCATGCCGACATGCCCTTTTGCCGGTAGTGCTGGAAGTGCGCAGTCCCAGGCCATCCAGTGTGCCTGTAGGCAGCTGCCTATGGTGTGGGATCCGGGGTAGGGGTGCCTACATAGACATCCATGCTTCCCCCCCCGGCACCGCCTGTCAATGTTATGTGCCCTTTGAGGTACCTGCTGGGTATTGTCCCCTGGGACACTGTGGTACACACACTCATGGGCATGTTTGACCTTGGTCAATTGCTGGCTTGCTGATTTGCCGTTTCTGCGTTCCTATGTGCCACCTAGGCATCTGCCTAGTCCACCCTGTGCCCCAGATGCCCTACTGCATGTCCCGCCTGCAGCCCCCTGTACCCCATTTTCAGCCTCACCGTAGTGCCCTTTCGTACTTGGGCACTATGCTGTTGCTGCACATGTAGCACTTTTCTTGGTCTCCCTGCCTTTGCTGTACATTGCTGACTGAAATGGTTTCTCTTTCCTGCATTTGTGCCTTTAACGCCAGATTTTCAAGCACAGTAAAGTTCTGGTCTTAAATTCCCGGCATTAGTGTCCCTGCCCACTCCCCGCCAATTGACCCCTTCTCTCTGCCCTCTGGAGACACTTACTTCACCCTCTGTGTGCCTTAATGCCGCCGGAGATGTTATCGCGCAAAACTTAACATCACGCAATAACGTTACATATCGCGCGATAACTGTGCTACTGCGACGTTATCGCTGTTTAGTAAACATACCCCTTAGTCTCACACACACAGACATTACAGATAGACCTTCACCAATAAGTGACTACAAAGTGAAAATAGAAATACTATATGTAGACAAAAATTAAACTTAGAAAGCCAGACGCTGCACGCAGTGCAACCCCAGAGAAACAGAAAGAGATGCATTTCCTCCCGTCTGTACAAAACAAAAGACAGCAGATGTCAGGAATGGCATTAGGAAGGAAACAACCAGGGCAATTAGCCTGGGCCCTCAAGTCAGAGAGTGCCTCAGATATGCCCGAAACTGAAAATGGCACAGCTCGATAGCGGGCTTTAGCGTCCCTTCTCAGATTTTTGCCTTGGGCTATGCACTAGCCATGTCTGGCAGTCCTGACTCCTGGCACATGTATTTTCCAAAAAAACGACATTTTCCAGCTACAAAATAAAAAATACAATTCTTTATTCTACCTTTGTTGTCGAGTCATTCTATTTTTCTAATGATGTCGCTCCCATTTTCTGGTTTTTATTTTCCTCTGTCTTCTCTTAGCTCTCTTTTCATGGTCTCCTCTCCATTTGCTATTTCTTCTCTCCTCTTGTCTTCACTTCCTCCCTTATATCAGTTTTTAACATTGATCTCTTCTTTTCGGTTTTCTTCCATTTATTTTTCTGCTTCTCTATCCAGATTTCACTCCTTCTTCTTACCAACCACTCCTCAATTTCACTCGTTTTTACTATATCTAACTATAGCCTTCCACCTCTTTCCCTTGCCCCAACTATCTCCTTCCCAGCCATTTCATAGTCTTTCACTAACTCTCCCCCTCTCTCCCCCATGTCCAATATCAACCCTTCACCCCGTCCGTTTCCCTTCCTGCATCTAGTATTTTCCTCTTCCTTCCTCCATGTCCACCTCTGTGTCCCTGTCTCCCATGTCCATCTCCTCTCCTTGTCCCTTCTTTCTCCCCCATGTCTAGCATTCCTTCTCTATATCTGTCCCCACCAGGTCCAGTATCCCCCAATGTTTATCTATTATCTCCATGTCCAGCATATCCTCTCTGTCCTTATCCCCCCTTGTCCAGCATCTCCCCTCCTTGTCCCATCTTTCTTTCCCCATGTCCAGCATCCCCCTCTGTATCTGTCCCCACCAGGTCCAGTATCCCCCAATGTTTATCTATTATCTCCATGTCCAGCATACCCCCTCTGTCCCTATCCCCCCATGTCCAGCCCCTTCCCATCTCACCTCACCTCATGTCCAATAGTAGCAGACCTCCAACTTTAAAAACTAAACAAAACAGAAGATACACATCTCCCAAAGTTGGCACATTCCAATAATTAAAAATTGGTAATAATTTCTTGTTAGTTTTTCTACTTTGTCTGGTTCCAGATTCTCTTTTTCACTTTCCTTGAGTCAGTCTTCTGAGTTCTTTTCAGGGTCTCCTTTCCATTTCTCCTTTTTCCTCCTGTCTTCCTCCCTCGCTTCTCTACATCTGACATTGATCTTGCCTTTCTTCCTTTTTCTCCATTTCTTTCTTTTCTACTTCTCTTCTCCTAGATTATACGTTTTATCCTTCCTTCTCCCCTTCTCTCAGCCTCAAGTCCCTCAATCTCTCTCTTTTCATCTTTTATCTACCTACCTACCAGCTTACCACCTCTCACTCTCACCCCTCTCCAGTCCTTCCACCGTTCTCTGCCTCTGCCCCCCTTTCCTCAGCCTATTCTTCCCCTCTTTCACTCACTACCTAATCACTCATTTCCATGCTCTGTACTCACCATCTTCCAAGCTCTTGTCCACCTTCTTCTGACTTTCTCAATCTCTCACCGGCCCCCAATTCCTTCCATGCCTCTTATCCATCCCCTTTCTTCTTTTATCCCTACACAGCTTCCCAGTACTGCAGGACCTTAGCAGCACCAGAAGGGTTGCAGCCTGTGTTCTCTGTCCCCTGCAATGCTTTCCTGGACATGGTAGCAGCAATAGAAAAGCCAGAAGACATTGGGCCATCAAGATTCCATGATCCACATGCCCTCTGAGAAATAGGAAGTATTTCTCAGATGGGGAGGGACTGACAGAGTCTTAGTAGCGTGTGCAAGCTCAATGGCCCCGCTCATAGATTTGTGAACCCTTTAGAGACAAGGGAATGTATGCAGTACCTGTTTGTAGTGATTGTAAACCGCCTGATGCCCTTCAGCCTGGGCGGTTTATTAAGAAATTGCATAAACATAAACATAAACCTTCTCAGTCTTTTATTGCTGTTGCCACACATCCAGGAATATGGCAGCGGCATTGCAGGCAAGAGAAAGAACAGGATGTTGCGCCAGACCTGGGCATAGGCAAGAAGCATGGGGGAGAAGTCGAGGCTAGCGTTCAGCAAAAAATCAGCCCTTCATTGGCCGGTTTTGCCATCCTGCCAGCCACCAGCCTGCAGCTCATGAAACTGGCTGGCTGGCAACCCTTCTATGTTTTTCTCTTCCTCACTTGGTTTGCAGCTTTTCATAGTGCAAGGCCTTGCAAACATCAGTGATGTTGGCAACTCTGCCATCAATAAGGGTCTCCCAAGATGGACAGATCTCAGCTGCAGTGCCAGACTAAGACAAACACTCATCTGGACAGCAGTAGTATGAAACAGTGTTGGTGGTGTAGGATCACATTTCCATGGCAATGGCAACAACCCTGGCATTACCGGCACTGAAAAACGTTCTGGCAATCTACTTCTATATCGTACCATGAAAAATCAGTAGTCACAACAAAACAAATTGTGATAGAGCTCCTCAGATTGGAAGGCACTCAATAACTTACTGGGGAAGAGCTGAAGACTTTTCAGAGTAAAGTTGGCATTTATGATGCATCTAGGATATCTGCATCATAAATGTGGATTTAACTGCACTTGAAATAAGAGTCAGAGACTGCAAAGATGTCTTACCCATTGGGACATGGAACGTGTGAAGCATGAACCAAGGGAAGCTGGAAGTGGTTAAGAGCAAAATGGACATAAGAACATAAGAAATGCCATACTGGGTCAGACCAAGGTCCATCAAGCCTAGTATCCTGTTTCCAACAGTGGTTAATTCAGGTCACAAGTACCTGGCAGGTATCCAAAGTCCACAGCTTCCACAATGCTCATCCTGAGGTAAGAAGTGGATTTCCCAGGTCCTCTTTAATAATGGCTTATGGACCTTTCCTCCAGGAACTTGTCCAAATCTTTTTTAAACCCAGCTACACTAACAGCTTTTACTACATCCTCCAGTAACGAATTCCAGAGTTTGGTTACGCGTTCAGTGAAAAAATATTTTCTCTTATTAGTCTTAAATGGGTTACACTGTAGCTTCATTGCATGTCCCCTAGTCTTTCTACTTTTTCATAGCATAAAGAATCGATCTGCGTTTACCCGTTCCACTCCATTCTTTAATTTATAGACCTTAAACATATCTCCCATCAGCCATCTCTTTTCCAGTTTGAAGAGGCCTAACCTTTTAAGCCTCTCCTCATAGGGGTATCCTTTACCATTTTGGTGGCTCTTCTCTGTACCTTTTCTAATTTTGCTATATTCTTTTTAAGAAACAGCAACTGGAATTGCACACAATATTTAAGGTGCGGTTGCATCATGGAATAATACAGAGGCATTATAATATCTTTTGTTTTATTCTCCATTCCTTTCCTTATGATTCCTAGCATTCTATTTGCCTTCTTGGCTGCTGTTGCACACTCGGCGGAGGGTTTCAACGTGTTATCCATGATGATGCCTAAATCTTTTCCCTAGGTGGTGGTTCCTAATGTAACCATCGTGTAACCATAGTTTGGATTGTTCTTTCCTAGATGCATAACTTTGCACTAGTCCACATTAAATTTCATCTGCCATTTGAATGTCCAGTCTTCCAATTTATCAAGGTCCTCTTGCAATTTTTCACAATCTTCTTGGGTTTTAACTCGATCTTTTGGGTATCAGCAAATTGAAATGGACTGGCAGCGGGCATCTTAAATCTGACAATCACATGGTGTACTATGCCAGAAACGAAAGACAAAGAAGAAATGATGTTGCATTTATAATGAAGAAATAGTTTTCAAGAATTGTAATGAAATATGATGCAGTCAGTGAACATTTAATTTCTATTCATTTGTGAGGAATGCCCATCAACACAACTAGTATTCAGGTATATGTACCAAAAACAGATGCAGTAGAGGATGATGGTCATCAGTTCTAAGAACTAGTACAAGCTGAAATCAACAGAACCTGCAAACAAGATATAGTCATGGGTGACTGGAATGCACAAGTTGGGAACAAAGAAGGCAAACTGGTTGGAAAACATGGGCTTGGCAAGAGTAATGATAGAATTCTACAAGACTAACAATCTATTTATCTTCTTCTTCCTGCAATGTAAACAGCGTCTGGAGATATGGACATCCTCCAGTGAATAGATCAAGAATCAAATTGACTAATCTATTAAAGTCAACAATAGAAAAGCTCAATAACATCAACAAAGACAAAGCCTGGAGCTGACTGTGGTACAGATCAACAGCTACTAGTATGCAAACTCAAGCTAAAACTGAAAAAGAGCGAGTCCCTCGTGGATGTAGCAAAGTATGATCTTGAAAATATGCCACTTGGAATTTAAAGACTGCTTGTGAAATCAACTGCCAAGTTGGATACAAATGACAGAGTACCAGAAGAGCTATGGGATGACATCAAAAAGGTTATGCTTGAAGAGACTGAAAAGTCTCTGCAAAAGGTGAAAAAGCAAAACTGTCGAAATGGATGACCAAAGAAATTCTGAAAATTGCTCAGAAATGCAGAGAAGCTAAATCCAGAGGAAGAAGAAAAATAAATAATCACAGAACGTAACAGTATTTCCAACTTGCAGCAGGATGAGATAACAAGAAGTACTGCAAACAGAATCAGAAAATAATAAAGGAAGAATGAGATCAGCTCGTTCCAGTCCTAATTAAGGAGAAAATTCTAGCCCTGAACAGGAATGTTAAAAGATGCTGAAGGATCCATGTTGAATGATGCTGAGATCAAGAAAAGGTGGAAGGAATACACCAATAGCCCAATTCCGTTCTGGACGTAGAGGACGTCTATACATCCGGTCTGAACCGGACGTATAGAGGGCATTGCGATTCTGATCCTGTCACACCCCCATTGGGACGTCCATCCCCGCTATTCATGGGACAGAATAACCCCGCAAGTCATTATACCATAAAGATCAAGTGGTTTAACAGTTGTTTCAACCTGTACCTTAAGACTAGGAGCTGTTTGTGATGAAAGAAGAAGTCGAAGCAGCACTGAAAGCATTATTAAAAATAAAGCACCAGGCTTTGATGGCATTCCCATTGAAGTATTACAGCAACCAGATGTAGCTCTTACAATACTCACAAACTTCTGCCAGGAAATCTGGAAGATAACATCATGGCCAACTGATTGAAAAAGGTATGATGTTCATACCAATAATAAAGAAAAGTGATCCAAAATGACTGTGGAAATTATAGCACAATCACTCTGATCCTACATGCCAACAAGATTCTACTCAAGATCATTTAATGGAGACTAAATCAGACCTTAAGTGAGTTGTGCCTGAAAAGCAAGCAGGGTTCAGGAAAAAGCGAGGAACAAGAGACATTATTGTGGACTTGAGATGGATCCTTGAAAAGACAAAAGAATACCAAAAGCATATCTATATATGTTTTATTGACCACAGCAAGGTCTTTGATTGTGTATATCATGAAAATCTCCAGCCACATTAAGAAGCACGGGTATACCAGAACACCTCATAGTTCTAGAACTACAGAGCTTATGAGGGAAGGAGGAGGCATGGTGGGTTAGTCTGGAAAGAGGGAATGGAAAATCGATTTACAGTGGAGTGCTATAAAGACAGCCCTCACAGGCAGAGGTTATGATCACCTGAGATACTCCCATTCCGACCAATAAAAAACTGGATGCAAGGAAGCCGGACATAGTGGTAAAGGAGAACACCAGAATGCCATTGATTATAGAGTTGTCAGTCCCAAGAGACTATTCTGTGAATTGCATAGAGAGGGAGAAGATCTTCAAGTAACAAGAAATGCAGTCAGAGAGCAAGAAAATGTGGCAGAAAGGTGCCGAGTTATTTCCCATCATGTTGGGTTCCACAGGCTTGATTAAGAAGAATTTCCAAGCACACCTTGATAAATTACCCATACATGCTACTTCGTACGAACTCCAGCAGGAGGCTCTCTTTGGCACGAGGAAAGTACTATGCCAAGCATTAGCAGTAAATTCAAGAGACTGAGATCATACTCCACATATCCTGGCTTAGTGCTGCACATTGTCATGGTATGTACAGCACTAATCCGTCAGGAGAAATTGTTCACAGAGAAGAAAGAGACAGATGATTTAACTGAAGACATTAACAATATTGCTATGAAAGAGCGAGTACTACTGGTAGAAGATCTCAGTTTTCCAGATGCGGATAGAGATATTCCTGCTGCAATGTCCTCCTGGATTCTCTACAGGGAAAAGTGTTCCAGCAACTGAAAACAGAACCCACGTGGGAGAAGGTGATACTGGACTTGGTGCTTACAAATGGGAAGAGTGTTTCTATTGCTGCAGTGGGTCATCGTCTGGCTTCTATATTATGACTGAGGTGGAGATGATTCAATCCAAAGTGAGGGTCCTAGACTCCAGGAAAACGAGCTTTGCAAAGAAAAGAAGGTGAATACCTCAAGGAGTCAATAGCTGGATAGGTACAGCTGGGGGAATTGGTACAACAGTGGGAAAAACTGGAAGGTGATATTTTAAGGACAACAAGTTTTTTTGTTAGGATATTAAATAAAAGTAAGAGGATAAGAAGGCCTCTATGGTTTTCAAAAGAAGTAGCTAACAAGGCAAGGAAAAAGAGGGTAGTCTTCATAAACCATAAGAGATTGCACAAGGAGAAAGACAGACAGCAATATCTGGAAAAGCTAAGGGAAGCTGTTAAAGTAATCAGGAAAGCAAAAATGCCAACGGAAAAATAACCGATACAGTAAAATATGAGGACAATACTTTTTCCCCTGTTCTGCAATGTTTTTTTCATTTTGATCAGATTGTAAGCTCTGATGCGCAGGGACTGTCTTGCATCTCTATGTGCAGCACTGCATACCCCTTATAGTACTACATAAATAATTATTAGGAGGAGTGGCCTAGTGTTTGGGGCAAGGTACCTCAAGCCAGAAGGTCAGGGCTTCAAACCCCACTAGAGGACAGCAACCTTGGGCCAGAAGGACTGGGGTTTCTAGTCCCACAGGTGCTCCTTGTGATCTTGGGCAAGCCACATTGCCCATGTTCCCTATAAGATAGCTATCTCCAAGTTATAATGCCCTGTTCAATGTAAACCACCTTGACATCATGAAAGACAGTATATAAGAGATGTTAGATAAGTAGTAGTAGGTTTTTTTTAGGTATGATAGTGACAGGAGGAAGAGCAAGGGTGGAATTATGAGACTAAAGGATAAAGGGGAGGACTATGTAGAAGCTGATGAGGGTAAAGCAGAATTGCTTAACAAATATTTCTGTCCTGTGTTCACAGGTGACGGGCCAGGAGCAGGACCTTAGTAAACAAACAGAAATAGGAATGGAGCTGAGATAGCAAAACTAAAGGTGGACAAAGTGATAGAGCCAGACAGGATTCATCTGAGTATATTGAAAGAATGTTAATTATTCTGGAGTGGAGTGGACATAATCATCTCCAGTTCCCCCCACAGAGGTGGAGAAACTAGATAAACGGAGACCAGATTGTCTTCTCCATGACCCTCAAGATCCATCACCTAATCATTTATGCAACCCCAGAGACTGTGGTCAAACAGGGGTGGTTCTGGGGGCTGCTTGCATGTATTTTGAGTAACATGTACAGCAGGAACAGCCATTTTACAAACATACAAATTTATAAAAAGGGTGGTATCACTCAGAGTTCTGTAGTGGGATCTGGCATTTATGGGAGTTATTTTGGAAGCCTTTTTTTGTGCTGTGGATGTCTGGAAATGAGCATAGAGATGTCCAAAGCACAGAGACGACTCCAGAGCCATTTTAGAAGCTGTGTCTGAAGAGGGGTGAGGTGGCTGGGGTGTTCCCAAGAACTTCCATATCTCCGCCTGATCTCAAAAATGTCCTGGATGTCTGGAGTCGCGTCTAAGGTTATATCTGCTACAGGCACAAACAGGGATCTGAAAAATGAATGTTTTGTCAGGGAAATCTCTAGAGGGTTGGAGAAGGATCTACACTGATATCCTTTTATTTTACACTATGACAACGAACATTGACGGAGAATGGGGCTCATGTTTTAGTTTGCTATGTCGTTGGATGTCGCCTTATCCTTGCTGAATAAGATGAACATCTCCGCCCACACTTTCCTAAGGGGGATGTCTGTGTGGCCGTCAGTATGGATGTTACTAAAATCGGCAAGAGACAAAGGCATCCCTGGCATTTTTCTGCAAGTTCTGTCTTGGACGTTCGAGATTTGACTTGGACGTCCCTTCTAAAATGCCAATTCACATGCACAAATGGTGAATTTAACTAGAACTGCACATTAAAGGGAATTTCATGAAGGAGCCAAGCTCCCAGACTCAAATGTTTGGATTTTCAAACTGGTTTTAAATGCCAGAGAAGTAAACACAATTCCCCTCAATCACTCCAGCCGACACTTATGTGTGATTTGGAGCAGATGTAAATGCTAATATTAAAATTTTTTGAAGCATATTTCTATTTCTATCGCAAAATAGAAAATACGCGCATACTTCTCAGAGCCATCCAACCAGGTTTAGAACATGCTCCCTTCAAGAATGGCACGCTACAGGTATACACATGTAAGCAGGGGATTTTCTAAAATTGATACTTACATATATAATGCACATGGAAGTCAGCTGTTTACATATACAAATAGAGGGGAAGTTTAGAAGGGATATCCAAGTGCAATCGGAGATGTCTAAGCCAGAACATCTGAGAAGAAAACAAGCACATTGATGTGCAGATATGATTTCACAAACGTAGACGTGCCCAAGATGGATGTCTGCTGGGGGGGGAGGGGGGGAGGGAGGGCGTCTACATAGACATCCCCAGAACCATATTTCAGAACCTGGAAATTTCAAAATAGCCTAATGGCTAGAGTAATGGGTTAGGAACAGGGTAGCAGTAATCCCACTGCTACTAAAGTTGACATTGTACTCATTACTGGTGATGGTGGAGTGCTATTTTCTCTACACCCTCTGGATGTTTTTCACCCCCGTTCAGACTTGGATGTCCTAAATGGCTCTGGAGATGTCTCTATACCTGTTTTTGGACATCCAACGCATGAAGAAGGCTTCCAAAATGACCCCCATACTGCTTAACTATTCTAAAATGATCCCCTTAGTCTATGAACATAAGACAATTTGTTTCTAGACAATACCCCAGGGAGGAGTTTATTTCTTATCATTTCTAACGTCTACTTGGTCAGTGGTATTCAAGATATATATTTAAGATGTTTATTACTGTTTGAACCCTCTTCAACTGAAATTTTGTGATTTGCCAGAGACTCATAAGAGCTAGTCTTGAAATGTTTGTAGAAGGAAGTCATAGTGAACGCCTCTCTGTTTGCTTTCTTAGTTAAGTGCATGTTATTAGAACAGCTACTTGGCCTCAGGGAATCATAGCTTTTACAGCAAAAGTGCAAATCCAGGTAAATCTTTTTTGTTATTGAATAATAATGTCTGTTTTTGGCAGGAGCTCAAAGAGCACACATGACTTGCAAAGAGCTGCAGCAAAGGCAGGTGAATTGAATACAAGATAGATTTGTCCATAAAGTTAATTCTGTATATATTTGAGCCAATATTCAAAGCCCTTAGCGGGCTGGTCAGTAGGAGGTTGGCTGGCTAAGGGGGCAGACCGGGATGTTCAACAGCAGTCTTTGGGTGGAGCAAGGGCAATACCGGCGCTAACTGGGGAAATATTGGCACTTACCCGGTTAGCGCGATTTCCGCAACCCTTATCTGAACAGGCCTGAGTTGCAATCCAGGCAAGTGCTGGCTGAAAATCATATAAATAGGGTAAGTTTCAGTATTTACGCACAGCACCGCTCAGCCCAGATATTCAGCGCTACGTATGCTCTCCATGGTCTTTGAATATCAGCAGTTTTGAAAATCGAGCTCATTCTGTTTGATCTTTTACAGTGGCCGAGTGACTATGGAAAGCATCAGAAATTCTTTCTGAATAATAATAACCAAATCCCCCTATTCCATCACACATGATATTATTAGTTGCCATAAGAAACTTCAAAGGAAAGTTAGAAAAAGAAAACTCCAGACAGATATAGCAATGACTTTTTCTTTATTTTCTTTCTTTCTTTCTTTTATTTACATTCTCTTATATACCGCGCTATTCTGCATCAGTGCGGTTTACATTGAACAAACTGAAATTACATTGAACAGGGCATTATAACTTGGAGATAACTATTTTACAGGGAACATGGGCTATGGAGGGTTAAGTGGCTTGCCCAAGACCACAAGGAGCACCTGTGGGACTAGAAACCCCAGTTCTTCCAGCCCAACGTTGCTGTCCTCTAGTGGGATTTGAACCCCTGACCTTTAGCTTTTAAATAGTAGGTCAAGGCAAGTTACATTCAAGAATAGCAAATAGTTTTCTCTCCTTGAAGGGCTTACAGTCTAACAGACCGATGAGAAACCCTCCACTAGAGTCCAGTGCTTAAAGCTCTAGCACAGCGTTTAATAGCGCAAGCTTAACGCTGAGTTTTTGTGCTGCAATGTAATATGCAATTTACCCAGTCCGCAAAACGTCAGCGTCAAACTGGAAGAGGAAGTCAAAGACACGCGCACAGAAGTTGGCGCAAGTTTGGCATGCTGTGCCAGAGAAACAGGGTCATCTGAGTTGAAGTTTGACACTTCACTTCGGATGATCCAGGCATCGAGGAAGGCACAATGTCAGGGGGCTGGTGCTTCCCCCCTCCCCCCGCCAGAAATGGTGAGCCCCAATTCCCCCGATCTAGGGTTAGGTAGGGAGGGGAAGCGGAGATACTGGACTCTGAGGCAGGGGGAAGGGCATGGCTCGAGGATCACCTAGAGTGTCAGATATCCTTGGAACAGCCCTGAGAGCTTGGATGAAGGCAGGCGATAAACACCATGTTCCATATGGAAAGTTGTATGTGTATGTATGTAAAGCCGACAAATTGCTACTGGGCAGACTGGATCAACCATTTTGGTGTTTTTCCTCCATCATTTATTTTAAAAGAAGTGTCTATTCCACTCTACATTACTGTGTTACTATGCGGCACAAATGCACATGAATAACTAGGCTGCTATTGTCCAATGCTGTTCTTTCTTTCCTGAGGTAGGAAGCAAACTATCATTTGCAGCTATTTACCATCATCGGTCTTTTAGTGCCAAGCAGGCCCTCTCTCCTTCCCTGTTCTACAGGTGCAGGCTTCCCAATATAATAGGTTCAAGGTTTTGCCAACAGAGCACAGAACAGAGTTTTTCAAGGTTAGCTTAACTGTTAGCTGCTTCTGGGGTCAGTGATTGCAACTGCAATCAAAGCAAAACAATAGCTCTCGACAGACACATACAGTAATTCAAAGAACCATCAATGTGTATCTTTACCTGTGGGGAAGGAAGGCAGTTTTTAAATAGCCCATTTTTCCAGATAAATAGTCATTTATCTGGCTATTTATCTGGATAAGTGGACTGTCTATAGATAGGTAGATAAATAAAGCAAAATTTCATATTTAAACATTTGGAGGTACATTCCGACCTGGCCGCAGAGCCCCTTGTGTGGACGACCAGAAACGGGACTCCCAAAGGTAGATCCGATTCTGATCCCGTGGGGGCTGCCCACAGGATCAGAATCAGGTCTATGGCTTGAACATGCAGGCTGGGCCCCAATTCTGGTCGGCCTGCATTCCTAGCAGATCTCCGTCTACCTCAGTCAGGCTCCTGAATGGAGCTGCAGTGTCATGGCGACGGTCATCATGGCACCATGGTTCCATTCAGGAGCTGCAAATGCCGACCACCATTGTTTTTCTTCTTTCCCCACAGCTGGACCCTTGATTCGGCCTCCCATGGCCAGGCCAGGACTGGCTGTGGGGATCTTCCTGCACCCCTACCTTTTTTCATGGCCTGGCAGTCATGATCCCTCAATGCCCAGGGGGACTTATTCCACCTCTGCGGAGGAATAAGACCCTGTCCATGTTCATGGCCTCAGATGTGCAGGGCTGACCTCAGAATCAGGGGTTGCGGCCTGTCCATGTCCTGCCCTCACTGCGCCTCCTCCTAGCCTCCCCATACAAACAAGCTGTTCAGGCAGCAGGGGAGTGAATAGTGGGAATGAATAGTGTCCAATCTGGATGACCATCTCCACTATTTGCTGTACTGAATGACTCCCATAATTTATTCATTTAGATAGACAGTTTTGTATACCACCTTATCCTTCAATCAAAGTGGTCACAACACAATTGGGGGATACATTTAACATGAGGGGATATGAGACACATACACTAATACTTAAAGGGAACATGGGCAATAGAGGGTTACGTGGCTTGCCCAAGACCACAAGGGGCACCTGTGGGACTAGAAACCTCAGTCCTTCCAGCCCCCAAATTTGAACCCCCAACCTTCTGGCCTGAAGTAACTTGCCCCAAACACTAGGCCACTAGGCCACTCCTCCCTCCATAATATCCAGTTATGCATTTTTACTGGATCATTCAGGAAGGGATAGTGCTGGAGTAATCATGATCACTGTGTTAATCAAAATCTCTAGGGGGAAATGTGGAAAGGGGAGGTCTTGAGATTTCTTCTCTGCATGCTGTTAACAGGCACCCTTAGACCTGGATTTAAATTGTGGCACCAAAAGGGACAGGGGGAGAAAAAGGAAATGGTGTTCATAGGGAGAAGGACAATGTCCTCTCCATCCCTCAAATATTATCAGTGTAAGAGCTGCCCACAACCCCAAGCACTCTACCCAGCAGGGCTGGCTCAACAATTAGGCACAACTAGGCAGCAAAAAGCAGCAGCAAAATGATTCATCCTGTCAGCCACACAAACTCACATAATCATCGGACTTTTATCCACAGGTAGGTGTGCAAATTTGGATATTCCCAGATTATGTAAATATATGCAAAACCAATTTCAATATTAACATGATGATGTCCAATTATGCATTTTTAGAGATTTGTTCTGGGAAGGGTGGTAGTGAAGCAATCACAATTGTCGTATTTAATTATCAAATTCTCAGAAGTGGGGGGCACAAGGTTGAAGGTTTGTCTAGGGGAGCTAATGCCTTTACACTGACATTGTTACCCAGATATATCCCCCACCTCCAGGTCTTTAGCTATCTACTAAGACTGCTAGGCAGAAGACTAATGTGTTCAATATCCACCTCTAGAAAGATGAGAGCGTTGTCTCTGAGCCAGTGGGTGCCCACAGGGTCTGAAGAAATTTCAACCTATCATTTTTACTCCATTATATACATTGAGATGTATCTCTGATCTTCCCTACTAAAATTCAGGATTAGTTTTGCTAGATCTTCCTGTCAGAAAAGACATGGGGATAACTACTTACCCTACATGATCTGGAGGTTAGTGGTTACAATTTTATGTAAGTCCACAGGAATGCCAAAGGTGGCCCCCAATGAGTGAGATTTTTCCAGTATAGTTTCAGAGTACAGGCACACACGGGGGGGCCCCTCCCCAGGCAATTCCTGCTCTTTGGCCTCAATCAATCAATCTCCCTCTCCTAGCATACTTCCTTTTGCTTTCTCCCCATTTCTACTGCCTCTCTCTTTCTCCCATCAGTACCCTCCCTCTGTTTTTCTCCCCTCCCTCCAGCACCCTTTCCTCCTTCCAACCCTCGGCCTTCGTCCAGCATCTGTTATTTACTTTCCGTTTCCTCTCCCCCTCCATCAAAATTCAAAGTACTTGTACCTTAGCTTGTGTGGATTCCCAAGCACTGCCAGCTGAGGAAATCTCGGGTAGGAATAAGGGAAGAATGTGGCAAATAAGCATTTGAAGCCTCTAAAGCCAGCGTGTCGAGCACGTTCAGTATTGCCAAGAGATCAGTATTAAGAAGTGCTCTCATGAAAGCCAAATGTTCTTACGGTGCTGGCGTTAGAGGCTTTAAGTGCCGCTACTGTCTGCCGCGTTCTTGCCTACTCACTCGTACTCTTCAGCTGGAAGGACATGGGGGGCCCTACCAGCTGCTCAATGCTGCTAATGTCTACCATTATTAACCCAATACAAACATTGTGGAACCTGTGTCTTTTGGGGAAACTGCTAGGTACGTATGACCTAGATTAGCCACTGTTGGAAACAGGATACTGGGCTTGATGGACCTTGGTCTGACCCAGTATGACATATCTTATGTTCCTATCAGCCAATGCATGAGAAGAGGGGATCTTTGCATGTGTATGTGAGATCCCCTTCAATCACATGCATCGCACACTAATGAGTGTGACTTGGTAGGTACATATTTCTGAGTCCAGTATGTTCCTGCCCCCAGGATCATGCCATCGTTACAGCAGTAAGGAGGTTTATGCCATTTTTAATGCAGCATCCCCCTTCTGGAACTGCTGTAATGGTACTACCTGCTTCTTCATAAACTAGAGACCCTTAGTATGTGTGTATTAATGTGACAGGGTAGATTAACAGTTTCCATGAGTGACACAGTGTTTGTTTTTGATTGACTCTTGGATCTATTTTATTTTCTGTCCTATGTGAAGTCTCCTTTGAATATTATTTATTGTCTCTGTGTGAGATGCATGTAGAAGTTTTACCCATCCCCTCTACCTGTTGGAGAAAGTAGAGATGTACTGCTCAAGCCACAAGCCCTCAGATCATAAAGAGAAAAAAGCACCAAATAGGAGAAGTTATTAGGTAAAATAATTCTCTTACAGAGAAGGGAAGGACCTGTTATGTTCGGTCAAGCATGGGATTAGTTTTGGCAATCTACTGGGAAATTCTTGCCCCTATCAAAGGGCTGGCAAACAGTGAGAGAGATCACAGACACAAATACAAGAGGATGTACAGTGTGCGGTGATACAGACAGTATTTCATTAATGCTGTAAAACATTCGCTAAGGAAGATATCCCAAGACATTTTATGTTCTGCACAAACTACCAGTAAAGTGAGTTAGAGCGCCCCATTTCAGTCTGAATATTTGTGATGCCGAGTGTAATCTTATGGATGGGCAGACTGGATAGGCCATATGGTTTTTGTCTACTGTCATTTTCTGTTTCTATGCATGGACCATGAAGAGGAATCCCTTCCCCTGGAGAGAACTGACTCCCTTGTGGAAGGGTATGCGTGTACTGCATGAAAGGAGGGGAGAGATCAGGGAGAAAAATAACTGTTTTGTAGGCCCTTAGAGTATGAGCTGCCCCTGATGACGGCCCCTTTACAGATGGCGCCCAATGTGGGGCCTCATGGCACAGAACATGAAATGGGTAAAAAGAAACTTTTTTGAGTTTTAAGTTGTCGCCAACATTTGAAGAAAATCCATGAAAACAACCATGCAGTCACTTAAAATTACTACCATTCCTGCCATTGAAGAAAGGTGGAGGACCATGAGTGCAAAACTGTAGGGCAGAAGAAACTACTATGCAGGTGCTTTCTGACCTCACTGATGACCTCTCCAACTGTGAGCCAATCAGATGACACCCAGGAGAACAAGAGGAGAGAGAGCATGAGACAGCCACTGAGATATGTGGAAGGCCAAGCTCTGCTTGGAAGAGACTGAGACTGCACCCAAAGGCCTAGAAATATCATAGTGCAGTTTCCTTACTGGGGATTAGGATAACCACCCAGCTACTACTGCTAGTAGGAGCACCCAGCACCATTCTTAGTTTCCCACTGTTAGGTAATCAATACCATGATGAAAGCTACTATTACTAATACTACTGCTAGACAGGCACCAGGACTGGAGTGAGTGAATACTGTAAGGTGACTGGGGGAAAGAAATTTGTGCAGTGTCCAGGACAGGACTGTGCCTTGGAGTCACAAGCCTAATGCCCACTGTAATTGCATGCCAGGACTGTGAGTACCAACTAAACTGCCAAACCCTTGCCCAGGGAGAACTATACCCCTTACCATGTACAGGGTCAGGTCTATTTAACGATGGAAGATACAGCGGTAGGGGTCTTGTACATGAGTCATGATTGCCATTTTTGACAGTGATAGTGCTCCAATGTGAAGGCTGTCATGACGTTTGTTCAAGAGAGATATAATGGGGGATGAAATTATCTCACTAATTAGTTTGTTATTGGGTGTGCTGCTGAAAGACCATCTGAAACAAAATGTTGGTGTACCCATGAGCAGGAGAAGATCATGACTGTATAAACCCTTTAGTAGGAGAAAGGTTGTATTCTATAAACCAGGTGCAGGAGATGGATCTGCATGCACTACTTCTATTGTATGCAGATCTATCTCCTGCATATTCATTGTGGATACCCTGAAAGCCTGACTGGACTAGGGGTCCCAGAGGACTGTGTTGAGAACCACCGCTATAGATCTTCATGTCCAGCAACACACTTTTGAAATACTCGATAGATATGCCTGTGTGAATGGAAAATTGAATTTTGGGGGTATGTTACCTTCTGTTGGAAAGAATACCTTGTAACTATTTATGTTATCTGTTGATCATGATGTTTTACTACCTAGCTCATTAATTTAGCTTATGTGAAGGAACATCACTTGTGCAAGTTTGTGCTGGTATCAGATGCTGAGCCTGCGATGGCCCAATCAACCGTACCATAAATGAGTGGACAAGAAGTGTTCCATCAAATTTTCTTTTGTATTATATATGATTATGGTAATCTATGGTAAATTTGTAACGTAAGGTGTAATTTCTCTCATGCAAGTATTTATGAAGAAAAGTAGGCATCTACTTATAAAATTACCTTCGAATTATGACTCATTACACAGCATCCAAAGTTGGGGAACTAGAGGACATGAAATGAAGTCACAAGGACATAAACGTAAAAGCAATATCAGGAATACTGTTTTACAGACAGGGTGGTGGATGCCTGAAATGCCCGCCCAACGGAGGAGGTAGGCAAGGAAACAGTGTTTGATTCAAAAAGGCATAGGACAAACCCAAAAGATCCATATAGAGCAAGATGGAATAAAGCACGTCCACTAAAAACAAAAACTTAAATGACATTCACATTTGGAAAAAGGCACAGAGGGTGGTAACCTGCACGGAGTGGCAGCATACAACCCTAAACAAAGACATGGGGGGGGGGGGGTAACCTGCATGGAGCGGTGAGCACAACTCTATCTGCCTTTTGGGTAGACTAGATGGTCCATGCTGGTCTTCATCTGCCATCGTTAACTAAGTTACTATGGGCCCGATGTTCAGCCATGGCGGTCAGCACTTGTAAAGTGCCTGACTGCCATGGACAAGAGCGAAACTGGATATTCAGCACCGGACGCTAGCTATCCACCATTGCTGAATATCTGGTTTCGCTGCCAACCTCCGTTGCTGTCCAGACAGTGGTGATATTCAGCCACTACCTGGATAGAAAAACTATTGACCTGTCCGAACTTTATGCGATTACCTATCAGGTTAGCGGGCTGAAGATTGCCACTGACCAGATAGGTGCTGGAACCACTCCCGCCCCGCCCATGGACTGCCCTGGCACTATTCGCATTGCGCCAAGATGGTCTGTGTAGTGGCTTGGTCCATAGCGTATCAGGCTAAATGCAGAAACCCTTTTGAATATCAGGCCCTATATTACTATGTGGGTAAACTATACACGTGTCTAGTGGACATACGATAATTCCACTACCTTTAAACTATGCGGTGTTATAAGTATGAAATTTGTGAGTAGTAGCACTAACTGTCAAGGCTTCAACACTGGCTAGTGACCCTTTGCAGGTCTTTCATGCACATTCTGTAGGTAATGTTGACGTCTTGACAAATGAAACTGCTGCTCAGAAATTTCATATTTGTGCTAATTCAACCTATTTTGGATACATGTGCAATGGTGAAAATATAAAGAAGGCTTTAGTAACCGCAATATTATTCTATCAAGACCACTCTGCAATATGCATCACTACACCACAGTCATCGATATTTGTATTTCCATAGCTTACTATGCACATTAGTTCCACACATTCTGAGCCCTAGCCCTCTGGAAGTTGTCTTTTTATGTGCAAAAATTTTCAAAAGGAGAGAAAACTACTAGAGAACGGAGGAGGGAGCTTTGAGGATCCTGGGTTTTTTTAAGGTTTTTCCCATTGGCACAGAGCTAGAGAAATGGTTTGGAAGACAGGACCTTCAGTTTTTAAAAGACAGAGACATCTGTGGCAATACCAAAAGAAGCCCATTTCTATACTAATTAGCTTATTTAAGCTGTAGACAAATATATGAATGTGGAACAGAGAAAAGGAGACTTTCTCTTTTCTCAGTTGGGTTTCTGATCTTTTGCCTGGACATCGGTTCAATCAGATGGACTCAGGCCTAGAACTCCTCAAAAAAGGAGAAGGGAAAGTGTTAAAGAGGGTGGGAGAAATGGCATATAAGGCTTTAAATGCAAATGCCTTCATTTTCTTTGGATGGAAGAGGTCAGGGCTTGTCAGTTTTCCCCCACCTCAAGCTCCCTCTCTCATTCCCTCTTGCAGCTTTACACTCTCCCTTCCTCCCCCCCCCCCCCAACTAGTTTTGTTTAGGGGAAGGGACTGTAGATGCAACAAGGGCTTTGTGTGCATCATTCAGCTGAGTGAAAGGACCAAGGAGTCCCAGTAGAGGGAACAAACTTTTGGGGGTTAGTGCGGTCAGCTTGGAATAAATGTGTGGTATTGTTCGTATTAAAGACATGCACTCAGCGGGGAGCCCCTGAGCTACAGCATACAACGCTAAAGCCTATTTATTCCTCACTAAAATACCTAACCGTTGCCTCACAGGCAAAATGTAAACTGGAAATCTGTCTACCTACCATGCACTGTTGAGATATTATCTTCGGGACACAAAAGAGTTCTTCTTTAGAACGGCAGAGAATAAGTGAATGAAAATAAGCAGCAAGTTGAACTTACAATTTCTCTCTTGGACAATCCAGGTCATTAAAGGCCTAAGATAGAAACAGTTTTCTTCAGTGTTTGAAAACAGGCTTTTGTCTCCCTGGAAGTGGCGCAGGCCTTTTGGTTTTTGCTTCTGTGGAACAAGTCACACGGGTGGGGGGAAGGATGCCGGTGAGAAAAGGAGCTTGGGGTTTCTGAAAGCTGGAGATGGGCAAACATGAAATCTAACTGGAAAAGCAGTACAAAGGAGGAATGTTACATCTCACTCGCCAGCCATCCATCCACCGTTATAGACACAAATTAGCAGAGGGAGCTGAAGAATTCCCAAAGTTTCAAAAAGAGACAGTCATGAAAGGGCCTTCTGAAGCCTCCCTAGGCTCTGAAACCTTCACTCTCCCTACCTTTTGCTAATCTCAAAAAAAGATTTTTTGCATCATCATTGCTTAGTTCTAAGGAGATGCTGCAAGAGCATTTCTGCAACAGGAGTCATAGTTCTGCAAGCCAAACTAAAGCACAGTGTTCCTTCTACAGAGCCACCCATTTTTCCCTATTTCTGCCAAAAAAAGGAATGCTTTTCTCTTCCGGCCTTCAAAAATCTGCAGTCTAATACATTTCTAAGGGGAGGCGGGGGTGGCAAAGGCTCATCTCGTACTGGAATGTTCCTCATGGGAGCTGTCCCATAACAGGAAGTTGGCTTTGAATGGAAGACTTGTGCTGAAATGCATCTTAAATCATTTATATTTGGATGATCGCTGCTGGTGAACTGTTCATTTCCCAGATATCCAAGTCAATTCGGTTTAGAAATCTCAAAAATGAAGTTATTTGGAGTGAAGAAGGGAAGAACTGCGTTAGCCTTTCAAAAGTGAAACTACTTAAAACTAAGCAAATATTTCAGCAAAGGTGATACTAACCAATGATGAAAGCTAAAGATTTTGGTAATCTGTTGTCACTTTTCTCAAGCAGGCATTGATAGACCTTTGATTTTTCAGCATGAACCAGAGAAGCAACAATTCAAATACCTGAACAGCTTTACATAAGAACGTAAGATATGCCTTTCTGGGTCAGACTAAAGTCCATCAAGCCCTTTATCCTGTTTCCAGCAGTGGCCAATCCAGGTCACAGTTACCTGGCAGGTTCCCACAGAGGCACACAGGTTCCACAAAGCTCATCCTAGGGTAAGCAATGGATTTCCTGGGTCTTCTTTAATAATGGTTTATGGATCTTTCCTCCAGGAACTTGTCCAAACTTTTTTTAACCCAGAAAGTTAGGTACCTGAAAGGCTCACCTCAATGTTTTCGCAGCGGCTAAATCTCGCCAGTGTCCAGAGAGTTGTGACGCTATCTAGCCAAACTGAATATTGAACACCGGTGGTCAGATATGGTCTCGGCATTGACTATCCAGGTTCAGAGTTCAGCAGTGATGGCTAACCGCTTACAAGTGCTAACCGCTGCCCCTGAATATAACCATTATCAGATTTATAACTTTGTCAGTTTTTCTCTTTAGTTAATTTAATATTTGTAAGTTTTTGTCCATATGTTCTCAGAATGTTTTTGTTTATTAAATTTTTGCAGAAATGTAGCACAAGAAAATATTCAGATTTTTACTGCTTTCAGAAACAGAGTGCCAGGATGAGAAGAGGGTTGGTTTATCTGCATTTTTAATAGGACATTGGTATAGTACTCTGCCCTAGGCTGCCTACATACTACATATAGATAGAACAAGCCCCTATGCTATGGAAAAAGTACCTACTTATAGCCATGTTAAATGAGGGCAGTTTTCAGATGAACAGTTTATGCTGGCAGATTGCTATTAACTTACTTATATCACTTTGAAAATGGGCCCTTTCTGCTGAGCTCCTAAACCCCTTATTCAAGCTATTCAAAGTTTTTTTGCAGGATCATTTAATGCACAACACCGTCAAGATCTAAGAATTACATCTGGTTCTCTATTTTCATGTAAGTAAATTTTTAAAACTATAAGTTAGAAGATGGTCAGGTTTTCATTTTGTTTCAAAGACACGAGAGCGTCAGGGACAAATCTAAACAAAGTCATGGGGGGAGGGGGTAGCCTACATGACAGGTACAGCTCTAGCCACCATATTGGACAGAGTAATCAGGGGTTTTCAACCCTGTCCTCGGGACCCACCTAGCCAGTCGGGTTTTCAGGATAACCACAATGAATATGCATGAGAGAGATTTGCATACACTGCCTCCATCATATGCAAATCTCTCCCATGCATATTCATTGTGGTTATCCTGAAAACCCGACTGGCTAGGTGGGTCCTGAGGACAGGGTTGAGAACCCCTGGACTAGATGGATCATGGCTGTCATTTACTATGGGGACTAAGTGCAAACGTTAATGTGCAGTAAGTGCAAAGCCTCCTCAGTAAGGGGCATGCTTGCTAATGTGCACTAAGCATTAGTGCAGAAGTGCTGTATGGTAAAGCATGCTGGGGGACCCTGCGCTAAATCTCCCATGCTGACTGGGTAGCGAGCCATTGGGTGGCTTAGAGGTGGAACGTAAGCACTACCAGCACATTGTGATTAACATTGACATTCTCAGCACGTGCTAATGCAGATGTTCCTGTTAGCATACCTGCACCCGCATGCTACTTAGTACAGTGCCGGGCTGCCCATTAACAGAATGCTGATGGCAGGGGATGGACGCACAGGCTCCTGCACCTCTGTGCTGGTTTTGCAGACACTACTGGTGTGCCCCTTAGTCAACATGCCACTAAATGCAAGGGTTGTGCTCGGCATTTGCCCTGCATTTACCATGCAGGTCAGTGGTTTCCTGCCTCGGAACATAGCAGGGATGCACCTGAGCTATCTGCCGAAGCATCGGCTGCAGTGGTTCTAGGGCTGGCCCCATAGCTCAAGCAGCAGTGTTGTTTGACGCTCCTGTCCGATGGGACCAGTGGAGCTCAGGTACACTGTAGAGACAATGTTTGTTGGTTCCAGATGTCAGCAAATGTTTGAGAAGCAGTGGCTTAATCCTACAAAAGCAGAGATTCCATTTTCCCCACAATACTCTTTGTGAGCCTTTTTCTTGGCTTGTATCAGGTAACCACTTCAATGGCAAACTCTTTTGGACAGGGATGAACTGTACTGACTAAAATGCTATAATGTTGTAGGACACCTTGGACAGAAATATAACTAATTCCTCCTCTATGTTATACCGATTTATTACAATTTTTTAACAAGCCATCCACTTCATTGCAGCTATCTCAAAGCTTAATATTTCATTAAATATCTCATATATCAATCTAAATAGTTAAAAGAGACCTTCAGTAAGGGTATTATCTTGCAAATTTAATCACAGCACGTTTAACTCCCTTCAGTGCAACCATCAGTCTCTAGTTGGATTTCATATTTTTATATTGCAATTAAAATCAGTCTTAATCACTTATCTGCATTGTAGAGCTATATAAGGCGGGGGTTTTCAATGTGTTATCCACAATGACATCTAAGGGGTATGTTTACTAAACAGTGCTAACATTGCAGCTGCAATGTTATCGCGCGATAAGTGAGTTATTACCCAATAATGGCGCATTACCGTGCGAGAACGTCACGTATCGCGCAATAATGTCTCCGGCGGCGTTAAGGTGCGCAGAGGGTGTAGTAAGGCTGGGCTCCCCAGGGGTGGAGATAAGGGGTCAATGGGCAGAGAGTGGGTGGGGAGAGGCTCCATGCACACTAACGCCATGAAATGAAGGTCTGAAAATTAGCGCCAGTGAAATCCTTGCGCTAGAGGCACATTTGCAGGAGAGAGAAACCAGTTCAGTCAGCAATGTACAGCAAAGGCAGGGAGACCAAGAAAAGTGATAGTAGTGATACATGTGCAGCAGCAGCATAGTGGCCAAGTACGAGAGGGCATGACGGTGAGGCTGCAAATGGGACACAGGGGGCTGAAGGCGGGACATGCAGTGGGGCAGCTGGGGCACAGGGTGGACCAAGCAGATGCCTAGGTGGAACATAGGGACACAGAAACAGAAAAACCGCAAGACATCAACTGACCAAGGGCAAACATGCCCATGAGTGTGTGTCATACATTGCCCCAATGGACATCAACCAGCAGGTACCCAAAAGGCCACAGAACATTGGCAGGCAATGTGGTGGGGACGTGTGCATGTCCATGTAGGCACCCCCACCCAAGAAACCACACCATAGGCAGCCGCCTAACAGCACACTAGATGAGCTGTGACTGTGCACCACCAGCACAACCGGCAGAACAGCATGTCAGCATGGTGGCGTAGGGGTGCTGGCGGTGGAGGGGGCAGTGATATCTGCCCACAGCAGACCAAGGCCAAGCCCTGTCCAGGTGGTTGGTGTGCAGTCCAACAGACAAGGTCTGTCAGAAGAACAGTAATGGTACCCCCTTGGAAGGAACTACCTCTGTGGCAACAGTTTGGTGCAGTACACACAGTCAGTGTGTAGAGGGGCAAAAGGTCACAGGTTAAAGCCTCATCTGTGGCTCCTGCAGACCATGTCCCAATATTTTACCCTACATAGAACATACACAATAGTAATGTGCACTCCCCAGAGCAAATGGTGGCAACCCCAGTTCCGAAGGGCAAACACCATTCAGGTTTTCAGGCTGTCCATACTAAAAATATGCATGAGATGCATTTGAAGGAACTGCCCCCATTGTATGCAAATGTACCTCATGCATATTCAGTAGGGGCAGACTGACAACCTGAATCCTGTCTGAACCACCAGGACTGGATATGTGAACCTCTGCCCCAGAGCATCGCCCAACAGGGGCACAAACACCCACACCCACAAGCTCCACCATCCAAAGTATATTGAAAAGGCAGGCTGTTGTGTCCTGCACATAGCACCAGCCCCCACTACTAGCACTTGCATACCTTAGCAATGCCATCATAAACATGGAAACACATCCCATATACATCAAAAGGTAGCCATGACCAATGTCAGATATCAAATCGTAACTTAAACACAACTCTCTAACAGAGATCCATCATAGCAACCTTACTGATTTATGTGGTGTGTGTGCCCCCTCATCCATATATGACAGTGTTTACCACCCCGGAGAGTGTCCCTAACAGTATTGATTATCCTACCAATGCCTGCACGAAGCCCATGACTGGTGTTGCGGACACGGCTGCCAACCACCGCATAATGCCCAAATAGGTGTGGTAATCTGTGTATGTGTGTCCATTGTTTTGCGGCCGCCCACACCCCTCTGAGCCCCCAATGTTTGCACTGTTTCCACTGTTCCACCTCCAATGTGCATAATGATGAGCAAAGTATTGTGGGTATGGCCCCTACAGGGCCATTTATCCAGGATGCATCTGCATAGGGCATAGGGCAGTGACTGGGGTATTATAGAGGGTAAACGCCATCTGCATGGACAGGGTGGCCACAGCAGGTCATGGTGGGAGGGCACTCTCACTCTGATTGAGCAGTGATCATGGCATCTCAACCTTCTCACATAGTGCAAAACAGTGTGTTCAACAGTGATATATGTGAGTTCTCATGCCTTGGGCCCATTCACTGACATACCTGCTTGGTGTTTGTGTGAATATCCCACATCTGGGTGCACATTGCTCCTCTGGGAACATGCACTAAGTATGGACTAGCACACTGTGTGCAGTCAGCATGTGTCTGGCTGCAACACCTTGCAGGGTGCATGCTGACTGTGGCCTGTGCTGCTAAATAGCAGATTGTTGTGGGGGGCAGCTGAGCTGATCATGTCTATCACCTGTATGACTACAGCCCTGCATCAACTGTCAGGTTCTCCAAAGGAAGATGTTTGCTGGTCCCACAGCCTGTCATGTTGCAGTACTGCCCCTTCTGGGAATGTTCAGAAGGTGGGTATGTTGGGGCCTGATCAGGTCCCCTACCATGACCCAGAGAGGCCGGTTTGATATGTACATCATCATCATGTGAGTCCACACACACCCCTGCTCCGAGAACAAGTGACATGGCAAGCACACTGGCTATGCCCCAGTTTGGTTGCAGCATGGTCTACAAGGGGCAGACCTGACTGTCAAATGCAAACAGAAACAGGGCCTTTGCAGACATCTCTGCAAATACCTCTCACACACTAGCACTAATGGAGACCTTCAGAAAAGCCAGCACAGGCAACTCGGGTACTGCGGACCTGGTGCTGGCCACCCCACCTCACCCTCAGGGTGATCACAGTACACGCTCAATAGCAGTAACACGCACGGTCAGTCCCCCCTACCAAGCTGATGTGCTGTAGAGGTGCATATCCCATCTAGGGAGTAGATGTAGACCGCTGTTCTCCATGTGAATTGCATTATGGGTACTGTTGTCTCTGTCCTATCCTGGTTACCACAGCAGACAGTATGACCTGCATCCTGTCTGTGGCCAGCCATTGGTATGAAAAACCCCATAGTGATGTAGTACAATGTTTAATAGAATGTCCTCAGTGGCATACGTCATGGTTTTACTCCCACATTGGGCTCCCTGTATGTTTGGGTCTCCCCTACCCCGTGCAGCACCTCATAAGGTTTGTGGGAAGACCTGCACTCCTTCTGCAGCCAGCCATTCATGGGATAAGCACATGTTGATGTAGCATAATGGTGAAGTCGATGAATTCAGGGTCAGACGTCCTGGATCCAATCCCTCAGTGGGCTGCCCGTAGTAAGATTGTCAGAGGCAACTCCCATGTAGGCCTGTAGCAGACACACATATGGCGTTAAACATGTTTTAATGGGAATATTGTTTTAATGTGTAAATGAAAACAACACCCTCACTTCATTTGCCTGTGGTAATGTGGCCTGGAAACTGCCTTAGCTGTGTGTCTCCCCTATCCCAGTAAGCACAGCAGAATGTATGTGCATTGACATGCAGTTGTTGTGTAGCCAACCCTAGCTATGACAATGGCCATAGAAGCATAGCACACTGGTTAGTACAATGACTATACAGCCAGCTCTCATGGGTTCAAATCCCCAGTGCAACAACATCAGGAAAAGGGTCTGAGGTGCCTCCTTTTTGCATGGCTGTAACAGTTAGACACATCTCTGTAGCATGCGGTAACGCCAACATACCCACTCACCCTAGTCCTGTAAACCACGGTGGTGCTGAGCATGGGCCATAGAAGGCGCATCACAGGGCGCCACAAGCTAAGGCACCCTATGATGCGCCCGCTGGCCAATGCCAGGGAGCCTCACCGCCGTAACATAAACAGCAATTCACCAATTAAATTAACAAATGGTGGCGTGGTGGCGAGATCAGGTGTATGGGGACTGGAAAAGCGGCCCATACCATTAGTGGCGTGTTTCACTGTTCTGATAAGAATACTATGATGTGTTCTGGGCATCAAAATCCCACGTGTGCTGTGCACCATAATTGCGCCAGATAGCCCATAATAGCGCAAGATAGCGCGTGTACATGTGCGATACGGCGCATGTGCCATGTGCGTCATCGAGCCATCCCACATGTGCCGTGTCATGCATGTACACGTGCTATCTCTATAGTGAAAAAATGGACAGCCAATCACGGAAGCCCACAGTTACCCGGAGGGAGCTTAGGATCCTCTCTGAACTTATCTGTACCAGACAGAGCCGTCTGTTCCCGGGCGCATCAAAAAGGCAGGACCTTGCACGGGTGAGGAAGGCATGGGTGTGCCTCACCAGGCAGTACAACCGATCTGCCGACTACCCACGTGAAGTAAGTGTATGGGGACAGGTCACACAATGGCGGTTGTGCAACACAATATACAGCAAGCATCACATATCATACATGCAGAACATGGTGGAAATACCAGTCTGTGGGGCAAGCTGTTGCCACTGTAGATGTGTATGGTGTTGATTGAAATCCTGCCCTATCCCCAGAAGGCCGCCAGACCTGATCACACGGGTCTATCACACATCGTGGTGTTATGTTACCTGTGTGTGATGCGGTCTCAAATCTCTGCAATATCCCCAGGAGGCGTCACACATGGTTACAGAGGTCTATCATAGATCCTGGTGTCAGGGTAACTGCATCTATTTCATTTTCCCAGCTTTGCCCTAACCCCAGGAGGCCCTGGACCTGATGACAGAGGTCTATTATAGATCCTGGTGTTAGGTTAAGTGCATCTGTTTCATTTTCCCAGCTCTGCCCTAACCCCAGGAGGCCCAGGACCTGATTGCAGTGGTCTATAGTCCAGCTAGGTGTGTTGGTGCATGCTCCTGTTGCATTTGCTCACAAAAGGCCTATTCACAGAAGGCCCTAGTTGTGACCACAGAGGTAGAGTAGACATGGTAGTGGCTCCTGGTGATGTGTTCAGGGCCACCCAATCCCCGTATGACGCCAGAACACATCATACATGTTCCAATACAGATATCATGGTGGCATGGCATGTGTGTCTGTGGATGTGTGTAGGTCAGACAAACACACAGGTGTGTGCCGGACCCCACAGGGGGTTAAGAAACACCTCCCCTGTAGACCAGCATACCTACCCCACACATGGCATGGTGCTGCGATGTAATGCAAGGAGAGCATAGGAACTGGGTAAGGGTGGTCCGGGGGCTTACCCAAAGGACACGTAGGTGGCACCCCACACATGCCCAGACCCACAGCCACACATGCAGGCTGTGCTGGCAACAGGTAGTAGAGGACCCACTGGCATGAGCAGTGATGTGTGATATGCATTGGGCACCCACCAGAGATATCTGGCCCTTAATGTTCTCATCCACTGCATTCCCCCCCCAGGTGGAGGACCTACAGAAAAAGGGACGGGAGTTCCGGCTGCACTGCCTGGATTTCCTCGACTGGCTACAAAGGAGGGTGCTGCAGCAACGTGGCGGTGAGTGTTGCGGCCCCTGCAGCGCAGTACAGCTTGTCACAGTGGCCCAACGGCCTGTGGGAGGCCACACTATGTTTATGTGGTGTTGTAAATGCATGATGGTGTGCTAATGACTGTCTTACCCCACAGAGGATGCTGCTGATGGTGAGGGAACATCAAGCTCAGGGCCCCCCACAACACGCCCCACAGCTGCAGTACAGCCGGTCGAGGAGGAGGAGCCGGAGGAGGAGTAGGCGGCCGAGGCAGAGGAGGAGGAGGCGGCAGAGGCGGAAGAGGGCAACGGGGACATGGAAGGGGTGGAGGGTGGGGTGAGGCGGGAGGGA
This sequence comes from Ichthyophis bannanicus, assembly GCA_033557465.1. NCBI lineage: Eukaryota > Metazoa > Chordata > Amphibia > Gymnophiona > Ichthyophiidae > Ichthyophis > Ichthyophis bannanicus. The sequence goes on from CM066041.1 coordinate 256,814,083, forward strand.
GGGGAGGGTGAGTGTGACATTTTGGGGGTTGAGGAGGAGGAGGAGAGCAGGTAGGGGGGCAAGGACATATGGGATGTGCCAGCGTGGGAGGAGGGGAGGGTGGGAGGGAACACAGGACAGCACAAGGCACTGTGGGTCCCTGCCAGCTGCCGCATGTGTACATCAATGGTGCACATCTGGGTGTAGTTACGCCACCCATTGCCACAGACAGGGCCCACGCACTTGCCACTACACAGACACCGGGCATCATGTGTTTATATGGTGGCAGGTACATCCGGGACCTGTATGTGGCATTGGATGGCATGCTGCAATGCCAGTTGGCCTAGGACCGCATAATCTGGTGGCTGGCAGGCGCCATTCAGTGGATGGCTGCCGAGATGCACATGCAGCATGCGGCTGGTATGGGCGGTGCATCTCGACAGCCATACCCTGATGGGCGTCCCAGGAGCATGTGAGTGTCCCTGTGGCACCCACACATGTGCCCTGTGCTGTCCTGTCTCCTGGAACCCAACATGTGGATTACAGATGATTGTACCTGATCCACTTTGTTTTATAAATACAGTTTGGTTAATATATCCCAATGGTCGTGTGTCTCCCTTACAGACAGACTGGTGAAGTGAGCATCGGACATGTGTGTAGATCCTTATGTGTATGTGTGGTAGACATAGGTAAAATACATGGACCGCCTCCACACTCAGGTGCAGGGGCTGGCCATGTACATAGGTGTATGTGTCCCCTGACACCCCTGTGATGTACCGTGGTGCTGTGTGCCCCAGCAGCTATGGTCACATGAATGCTGCCTGTGATGTGTAGGCTGCATATCTGATGCATCATACTCATAGCAGGATGAAGGGAAAGGCTAGAAGTAGGTATGTGGCAGGAAGGATAAGACGGACTGCTGTACCCAGGAGCTGCCCAGGGGGATTGCTGGTGAGGCCAAGACAGGTGGATGTTGGTCTGGAGGGGGAGCAGTGGCTCACTACAGGCACAGGGGGAGAGTGAAGAATTGACTGTAGCTAGTTACCTTTGTCTGCCTGTGTCTTCCTCAAGCATCTGCGGCTAAACAGCCGCGTAGGCTCTGGTGTGGGTCAGAGAATGGTCAATTATGTGTGTGGACCAATGGGGAGGATATGGGTTGTGAGAGAGTGACATTTTATTTATTTTTTATTTCTTTATTTATATTCTCTTATATACCGCACTATTCTGCATCAGTGCGGTTTACATTGAACAAACTGGAATTACATTGAACAGGGCATTATAACTTGGCGATAACTATTTTACAGGGAACATGGGCTATGGAGGGTTAAGTGGCTTGCCCAAGACCACAGATCCATAAAACATACATGTACCACCATAAACATATTCTTCCTTGACGGGAGAGGTAGGGTATAACCCCACGCATAGGTAGAAGGGTGCACACATGCCATGGTGCATGGCACACAGGGCATGGTATAACGTATGTGCGTTGATTGGCAGTAGTGCATACACCCCACCCCTAAGGGAAATGGGGAGGAACATGTGACCAGGGTGACAATATGGGGACAGGGTACTCATGGGATCATATTGGCAAACACCGGAGATGTGCACATAGGTATAAGCAGGTTTAGTTGTCTTTATTGGCACACAGTCAGCTGTTCCACGCAATCACGACCTGCGAGGCCACCGACATCCACGGCGCCCACGGCCCAGGCCACGCCACGCCTTTGTTCTGGTTCCGCTGGTGCTGCCTCTGGGGCTGGGCCTGGCTGCTGGGGACGCCCAGCCATGGCCTCCTGGGCATCCGCAATCTGGAGTAGCGCCGCTGCCATCACCTCAGCTGTGGCACGCAGCTGGCTCACCTCCTCCCGAATGGCCATCAGTGCCTGACAAGTGCCTGTGGGTGAGACACAAAGTGATGTGTGAAACATGTGTTGCACTTCCCACCATGGCTCATGCACATGTCTGGCGTATCACAACAGACCAGTCCTCAGAGCACTCATGCACGCGACAACTAGCAACACAGTACCTTGTTGACATCTGTGTGTCCCATGATGCATTCGAGGACCAGGAAATGATACTGATGGAGGGTCGTGGGAATCCCAGATAGAACACATGGTACTATATTGCAGATCAGTGGGTCAATGATTGAGTTGCTTACTGGTCGTATGAGATAGGCCGGAGACTGTGGGGTTCAAGGCACACAGATATATATCTGGGGGGCACTTATTGCTCTGAGCCTGACACACAGTACTGATCACTATGACTATCTACGCTAGGTACTATCACCCAGAAAGAGGGGTCCGCCGCGTAAGCTGTCCAGGTGATCTGGGATAGGTGTTGACTGCTGTATGTCTCCTTGGGGTATATGGAGGTGAATAGTGGGCTGATGTATGAGATCATTAAAAGGATGACAAAGACGACCCTTGCTACCAGAGCGGGGAATGCACATGGCACAGACTCCCACATAACATACAAAAATACATGCTATGGTGTAATTATATTGTGGAACACATGGAATGTCATCGTGAATGTTACGCCAACTCCCAGGGGGTATGCTGTTTATTCTGTTACCCACCTTCAGCATCTTGCCTTGATGAGGCTGTATGAGCCTGCAGCTCTGGCAGGATCACATCCATGTTGGTGGGTTGGGTGCCTGATGTCCCCGGTGCCTGCAGTGTGTGCTGACTCCCCTCCATCTCCATGCACGCCACAGCCATTGTGCTGCTGCTGCTGGAGGACCCCAGTGGTGTGTGGACATCCTCTGCCCCATTCTCTGCCTCGGCCACCACATTGGTCCCTGGGGTCCCAACACCAATGCTGGCCATGACCTCAGACTCGTCAACCCCTGGACCCTCAGCATCCTCTGGCCCTGGCACATACACCTCCTCAAACGCCTCCATGGCCTAGATTTCACCTGGGGGGTGTAACAGGGTACACATCAAAGATGGCCTTGCGCAGAGCTTATTGACGTCCTCTTTCTGGTTGAGACTTGGCTTAAAGAAGGAGAGGAGTCCCTCCTCCATCGCTGCCTTCCCCCTGACTATGTAGCCATTTCTATTCCACATCTTTCCAGGTCGGGTGGTGGGGTCGCAGTTATTTACAGCTCCTCGGTTCCACTTTCCAGGATCTCTTCCACCTCCCTTTCTTATCCTGAATCTCTCCTGCTCCAGCTAGATAGCCTGCCTGTTCTCCAGTTCCTCCTAGTCTACTCCCCTCCGTCTTCCTCTTCCTCTATTTGGGACTCTCTCCTGTCCTCTATTTCTGATTTGGTTCTGCAGTTTCCTTAGCTCCATCTACTAGGCGATTTTAATGTCCATTTTGACTCCCCTACCTCGGCCAGGGATGTTGCCTTTACCACCTTACTTCAGGATCTTTCCCTGTTTCAGCATGTCTCCTCACCCACTCATATTTTGGGTCACACCCTCGATCTAGTTATTTCTCCGCTGTCCTCTCCGTACTGTATCTCCTGTCCCTCCGCAGTCCCTATTCCGTGGTCCGACCATTTCTACCTCCTATTTTCTTTCCAGGCTCCTCCCCCTGCTCCTCCTCCCCTCTCCCCACCTGTCTGCCCCACCCGGCGTCTTCACTCGTCCACCCTGCAGGCCTTCTCCTCTGCTCTTCATCCTCCCCCATCTGATTTCTTGTCTCTTTCGCCATCTTCCCAGGTCACCGTATGGAACTCTGAACTGTCACGCGCCCTTGATCAGGTTGCCCCTGTCAAGCTCTTCAAACCCCGGTGCCGTGTTCACCAGTCTTGGTACCTCTCCGGGCTCTTTCTGCTTCGCTCCCAATTGCGGAGAGCCGAGCGACTTTGGCGCAAAGCCCCTTCTGCTCCATCCTATCAGCATTTCAAATCCTGCCACGCCTACTACCGGTCTGCCATCCATCAGGCAAAATGTTCTTTCTACTCCTCCTCGATCACAGCTGCCCAGAATAGGTCCCGCTAACTCTTTGCTACACTGACTACCCTCTCTCGCCTACAATCCCCTACTGCTCAGGATGCTCTCCTTCTTGAACAAGCCCCCAGCCCCACCTCCTTGGCGACATTCTTTTTCTCTAAAATTCAGAACCTTCGCTCTTCTTTTCCTTACTGTCCTCCAGCTTTGATGTCGCCTCCCTCCATCTCTCCCCCTTCTTCCCCCTCTCTTTCCCACACCTGGTCTGCCTTCTCTCCAATTTCATCCCCAGAATTGCTCCAACTTTTGTCAACCACCCGCAAAACTTCTTGTACTTTGGATCCCATTCCCTCCGTCTGGTTCTCTGAACCTCCCGTTGTACTCCTTCAACCCCTTCTGACGATCATTAATTCCAGCCTTTTGTCCGGTCTTTTCCCTACCCCCTGGAAACACGCCACAGTTCGTCCTCTATTAAAACAACCCACCCTTGCTCCTTCTGTCTCCGCTCATTATCGTCCAGTTTCCAATCTTCCTTTCTCCTCCAAGCTCCTGGAAAAGGTAGTGTTCTCACAGCTCTCTCATTTTATTGACTCCACACTCTTTCTTCATCCCAGACAGTCCGGGTTCAGATCTGGTTTTAGTGTTGAGACCACAATTGCAGCAGTTTTGAATGAGATTCACACCTCTCATGACCAAGGTAATATCACTCTAGCTGTTTCACTTGACCTCTCTGCAGCTTTCGACTTGGTGGATCACGCTCTTCTCCTCTCTCGCCTTCGGGACGCGGGCATTCGAGGTTTGGTGTATCACTGGTTTCACTCATTCCTCTGTCACCGGTCCTTTGCTGTCTCTTCTGCTCTTTCCACCTCTGATCATTTCCCACTCCCCTGTGGTGTCCCTCAGGGATCGATTCTGGCCCCCTTACTGTTTAATGTTTTTCTTGCCCCCTTGGCCCTACTCATCCAACAATCTGGGATTTCTAGTTACTTCTACGCTGATGATATCTTTCTTCTGCATCATACTTCACCATCTCACCCTGACATATCTCCTTTGAACGATTGTCTGGCCACTATTTCTTCTTGGCTCTCTTCTAACTGTCTAGTACTTAACGTCACCAAGACTGCTGCCATTTGGTTCCCGCACACCTCCCCCATTCCTTCACTTGCTCCATCTCTTTCAGGTTCCAGCATTGCTTTAGTCTCCCAACTCCGTTATCTTGGAGTTTTTCTTGATAGTGCCCTCAGTTTTCACAGCCACATTTCTCATGTCTCCAAGTGCTCCTTCCTGCGCCTTCGGCAAATCCGTGCTATTCGTCCCTTCTTGTCCACTCAAGCTATCACCACTCTCCTTCTCTCCCTGATCATCACCAGATTAGACTTCTGCAACATCATTTTTGCCGGTCTCCCCCAGTATCAAAGACGCCGCTTGCAATTAATTCAGAATACCACCGCTCGTATGATCTTACATGCTTCCCCCCGCGATCATGTCACCCCTTTACTACACCATCTACACTGGCTGCCGATTGATTTCCGGATATCTTTCAAGGTCCTCACTTTAACTTATAGAGCCATTTATCTGTCTACACCTACCTACCTCTCAGACCTGCTTACTTATCATACTCTCTCACGCAGTCTTCGGTCCATTCACATCAGCCACCTTCACCTCCCAGCACCCTCTAAAGCAATCTACCAGGAAAGCAGCATTTTTCTACGTAGGTCCATCTCTCTGAAACTCCCTTCCCACTGCCCTCCGTACAGAAGAATCATATTTCAAATTCCGCTCCCTCCTTAAAACTCATCTGTTTTCCCTAGCCTTTCCCCCCCCCCCGAGTCTTAACTTTTGCTCCTATTACTCTATTTGCTTGACTCTTCTGTCCTTACTCTCTTCCTGCTCTATCATTTATTGTAATCCTTCTTTTCTTCTTCTATAATTGCTATTGATTTTGTTTTTGTAAACCATCCCGATGTTATGGGGGGCGGTATAACAAGTGTGAAATAAACAATAAACAATATGTACACCTGTGTAGTACATCTCCACCAGCAGCAATGTGTTGTCCACCTTTAACTGCTGTCCCTGCACCTACACTGGGGAGAACACATGTGTGTACAGTGTGCTGCACCTGGCCAGGGGGGGGGGGAGGGGCAGCCTCTTGCGACGTTGGAACTGTGCCACATTCGATGTTGTGTTTGGGGGAGATGGGGTGGCAGGTGCCGTGCCTACTGTGTGCAGCACTAGGTATGCACTGTGTGGGTGACCTGTGATGTGGGTACAGAACAACATGTGCCTGTGGTGCGTGTGGGAGCCCTGACTGTGAGTGTGGTCTGTCATGGTGTGTGTGAGCAATATCTATGCATTGGCCTGTGTGGTATGCACGGCACGTGATGCAGCATGTGTCTGGGTCAGGCAGACATGTGTGCGGACTGCCGCTGTGATAGCCACTGTGCGGTGAGGGTGCACAGCTATCCAGTACTCTGTGGGGGTGGTGAATTGTTTCGGGGGATGGGTGGAGCGCTGCTGTGCATGGGGTTGCACCGTGGGAGGGGGTCATGGGAATATGTCTGTGGCACTGTGTTACCTGTATAGGAGCTGGCCCCAGGTGGTGTGGTGGTTGGGATAGGTGCAGTTATGTAACGTTTGGGGAGGTGCATCCCAATGTCTTGTGATGGTGGATGGGGGATCCCCACTGACAGGGTAGTATGTGTCTGATATGTGTGTGATGTGGTGGTTGGCATTGGTTTACATCCACCTCATAAGCTCAGTGTGGGCGGCCGTTCTCTGTCACTGTTCTGGGATATGTCTATGGACAGGTAATATCAGACACACGTGGAGGGTGCGGGGCACCCCAGGTCAATGTGTGTTTGGCTAGATGCATGCCCGTCCTGTATGCTCCCCCCGTCATATTGTGGTGCATGACTGGCCGCAGATGTATGATGTTTCCGTGTGACCTATATGCCAGGTACAACTAGCTGCTGCATGTGCTGGGATAATAGGGTGCAGGTTTTAGGCCTCCCCGTATGTACGGTGCTCCTTTCCTCTCTTGCACGGTGGAGGGGCGTGGCAATACACCTGGGTGATGGACTGTCCCCCACCACCCCACGGTGCTTCTCACCTGTTCAGTGCGCTACAATGTCCAGGACTGTGACTGTCATGGACACAGCCCCAGGTACCTGCAACAACCACCCTGTAGAGACCTTACCAGGTTTTGCTAGTGGCGTGGCCCCAGTTGCGTGTGTTGGGGCACACGTGTTCACAGGACATAGGCCCCCCACCCTCCCATCCATGGCCAGCATGTGCTGGGCCGTGAGCTGTATGTGTGCTGCATAACTCAGACCTACCTACCTGTGGATGGCGGGATCCAGCGTTTCAGGAAGTCCATACAGGTAGATGGGACCAAGCCTGTTTGCCAGCTGCTGCTCCAGGGGTGACAGGGTTAGGACAAAGGGGGCACCCCCACCGGTACCCATGGCATGTCGCCTCTCCGCCACCATGTGCGCACGGACACCACGCTTGATGTCGTTAAATCTTTTTCTGAAACTGTCCAGGTCCCTGGGTGGGCCTCCAGCCTGCGCGACGGCTTCCTGTACCTCCTCCCACACGTGTGCGTGTCGCCATCGTGGTGCTGGAGCTCAGCTGCCAATAGAGCACCTCATAGCTCTCCAGCACCCTGGCCAGCAGGATGTGATTCTCCTGCTGGCTGAATCTAACTGCTCTCCTATGTTCTTCTTCTGGCACTGGGACACGCCTTCGTTTGGCACTGGGTGGTCTCTCAGGCTGCCCCTGTGTGGGCTGTGACACACCCGATGGCTCTGCAGCCTTCACCTCAGGGCCATCCATCCCTGCCACCCCTGTGGATGACTGTTCAGGGGTTTCCACCTCATCCTCTCCTGCCATGGCCTGTCACTCCATCCCTCTGCTCCCTGTGGTATTTTCCTCCCTGTCACACATTCCCACCTCTCCCGGTCCTTGCCTACTATTCCTTCCCCTGCTGCTCGCCTGCCCTTCGCTCCCTCTCCCCTGCTACCCTCTTCACCTCCTCTCCCTCTCCCCTGCTCCTCTTCCCTCCTCCTCTCTCTCTCCTCCTCTCCTCCTGTCCCTCTCCACTGCACCTCCCCTCACCTCCTCACCCTCACGCCTGCTCCTCAACACACCCCCTCTCCCTCACACCTGCTGCTCTCCTTACTTTTCCTCTCCTCTCCGCACCTGCTATCACCCTGACCGATTGCTCGCCATGCCTGCTCTGCACCTCACCTACACAAAACCCTCGGTGTTTATCATGTGTGGAGGCTGTTCTTTGTGTTTTACTCGGGGGTGCAGGGTTACGCGCATTGTGCATGTGCTGCGGCGCATGTGTGCTATGTGCGCATGCGCTGTGGCGCGTGTGTGTTATGTGCGTATGCACTGTGGCATGTGTGCACTATTTGCGCATGCGCGGTGACACACGCATGCCACTCGCACATGCACAGTGGCACGTTCAATGCACGTATTACACATGAGCCGTGCTAGAGGCCGCTGAATGAGGGGGTTTCCACGCATGATGCCTGTGATTAGCTGCCCACGCAGCAGATGGCGCCACAAAACATTGCATGTGCATGGCCCCGTGCAACACATGCGCACAGGTCATGGTCAGCTCTTATGCGCATGCGCAACACGTGCAGACACTGCATTTGTGGCGAGGTGAGGTGTGTTGCGGTGAGATGAGGTGAGGTGAGGCGAGCTGAGGGGAGGTTGGGTGAGGTGAGGTGCGATGAAGTGAGGTGGGGTGTGGTGAGGTGCGGTGGGGTGAGGTGAGATGAGGTGGGGTGTAGTGAGGTGAGGTGGGGTGATGTGAGGTGTGGCGTGGTGGGGTGAGGTGAGTTGAGGTGAGGTGGAGTGTGGTGAGGTGTGGTGGGGTGAGGTGAGCAGCAGGCAAGAGGTGGTATTGGGGAGGTGGGGGCAGGTGAGGTGGTGAGCAGGCATAGGGTACAGGGGGTAAGGTGAGGGACAGGTAGAGGGCAGTGTTGGTGTGGCGTGGGAGAGGCAAGTGAAACCCTCTGCCTGTGGTACCTCTGTTTTGATGATGGCTGCCTTTGTGGTGGATGCAGGTGCGTTGGAGGGTGCTCAGGACCTGTGTTTGCCTGATGCAGGTGATGTTGTCCACGGTGCTACGGAATAGGGCATGGGTGCAGACAAGCTACAACTCCAACCTGCAGCTGTGGAGGCCATGCAAGCTAGGGCTGAGCCAGCACGGCGCAGGAGGCGTGCCGAGCTGTGCCCTCGCCAGGCTCACCTCTACAGGCCCAGTGACCAGCTCCAGGACATGCGTGTTCACCAGGTGATCTCCCTGTACCGTCTGGACACAGTAGCTATTAGTGAGCTCTTTGAGGATCTTAGACCTGACCTCGAGCCCCTGACCAGTCAGTCACATGCCATACCGGGCTTGGTCAATCTCCTGGCTGCCCTACATTTCTTTGACACTAGCTGTTTCCAGTCATCTGTGGCCGCAGTAGGTGGCATGAGCCGCCCCACCTTCTCACGCTGTCTCCACCAAGTACTGCGTGCCATGGTCAGCCGGGTGGAGAATTATATTGCAATTCCCAACACTAGGCAACGGTGGGGGACCCTGAACCAGGCCTTTGAAGAGGTTGCGGGGATACCACACGTGATGAGAGCTATTGATTGCACACATGTTGCCCTGGTTCCAATCGGAGACAGGGAAGCAGTATTCCAGAACCGCAAACACTACCATTCCCTGAATGTTCGGGTTGTATGTGATGCAAATATACATATTCTGAATGTGGTCCCTAGGTTTGCAGAGTCATAAGAACATAAGATATGCCATACTGGGTCAGACCAAGGTCCATCAAGCCCAGTACCCTGCTTCCAACAGTGGCCAATCTAGGTCATACGTACCTAGAAGTTTCACCAAAAGACACAGGTTCCACAATGCTTGTACTTGGTCAAGCATTGGTATCCTGGGTCCCTTCTTAAGAATGGTTTATGGACCTTTCCTCCAGGAACTTGTCCAAACCTTTTTTAAACCCAGCTACACTAACAGCCTTTACTACATCTTCCGGTAACAAATTCCAGAGTTTGATTACACATTGAGTGAAAAAATATTTTCTTTTATTAGTCTTAAATAGTTTACCCTGTAGCTTCATTGCATGTCCCCTAGTCTTTCTATATTCTGATAACGTAAACAATTGATCTACGTTTACCCGTTCCACTCCGTTCATTAATTTATAGACTTCTATCATATCTCCCCTCAGCCATCTCTTTTCCAGGTTAAAGAGCCCTAACCTTTTTAGCCTTTCTTCATAGGAGTATCCTTCCATCCCCTTTACCATTTTGGTGGCTCTTCTATGAACCTTTTCTAATAACGCTATATCCTTTTTAAAATACGGTGACCAGAATTGCACACAATAGTCAAGGTGCGGTCTCACCATGGAACGATATAGAGGCATTATAATATCTTTTGTATTATTTTCCATTCCTTTCCTTATGATACCTAGCATTCTATTTGCTCTCTTGGCCGGCGCTGCACACTGGGCCGAGGGTTTTAACATGTTGTGCACAATGACGCCTAAATCTTTTTCCTGGGTGGTGGTTCCTAATGTGGAACCTTGCATCGTGTAACCATAGTTTGGGTTGTTCTTCCCTAGGTGCATAACTTTGCACTTGTCCGCATTAAATTTCATCTGCCATTTTGATGCCCAGTCTTCCAATTTATCAAGATCCTCTTGCAATTTTCCACAGTCTTCTTGGGTTTTAACAACTTTAAATAGTTTTGTGTAATCTGCAAATTTGATAACCTCACTCATTATTCCCCTTTCCAGGTCATTTATGAATTTATTTATTTATTTATTTATTTAACACTTCTTCTATACCGCGCTATTAACATCAGCGCGGTGTACATCGAACAAAAGTACTGCAATGCATACAAGCAACATTGAGTTTACAGAGAACAGGGAATTGAACAAGGGATCGAAACCGGGGAAACTATATACATATCAACTTGAAACTATGTACCTGGACACAGTAGCTATTAGGGATATGAATATGTCAAAAAGCAGCGGACCCAGCACAGATCCCTGGGTACACCACTATTCACCTTTCTCCATTGGGAAAATTGGCCATTTAGCCCTACCCTCTGCTTTCTATCTTTTAACCAGTTCCTGATCCACAATAGTACACTGCCTCCTATCCCATGACTGTTTAGTTTTGCCAAAAGTCTCTGATGAGGGACCTTGTCAAAGGCTTTCTGAAAGTCCAGCTACACAATATCAACCGACTCACCTTTGTCCACCTGTTTATTCACACCTTCAAAAAAACATAACTCTCCCATTAGGCCATGACTATCTACATGCTGAGTAATTTTATTCTTTATGATGGTTTCTACCATTTTTCCCAGTACTGCCGTCAGGCTCACCGGTCTGTAGTTTCCCTTTCACCCCCGGAACCCTTTTTAAAAACTGGCGTTACATTGGCGATCCTCCAATCTTCAGGTATTACAGATGATGTTAATGAAAATTCACAGATTACTAATAGCAGGTCTGCAATCTCATATTTCAGTTCTTTTAAAACCCTTTATGTATATCATCCGGCCCAGGTGATTTGCTACTCTTCAGTTTATCTAATAGTTGTAATACATCTTCCCGATTTATCGATAGTTCCTTCATTTCTTCTGCACCTTTAAATACCACTTCAGTCATGGGTAACATCCCTACATCTTCCTCAGTAAAGACCAAAGTAAAGAATTCATTCAGTCTCTCCGCTATCTCCTTGTCGCCTCTTAGTGCCCCTTTAACTCCTCTATCATCTAATGGACCAACTGACTCTCTCACAGGTTTTTTTGCTCCGAATGTACTTTATTTCACGTTTTTGCTTCCGCAGCAAGATTCTTCTCAAATTATCCCTTTGCCTGCCTTATCAATGCCTTGCATTTGATTTGCCAGTGCTTTTGCTGTTTCCAGGTTTCATCGTTTGGCTCTTTTTTCCATTTCCTGAAAGATGCTTTTTTGGCAACAACAGCCTCTCTGACCTCACCTTTAAACCATGCTGGCAGTTTTTTGGACTTCCTTCCACTTTTCTTAAAGCGTGGAATACAGCTGGTCTGGGCTTCCAAGATAGTATTTTTCAACAACACCCAAGCTTAATGTAAGTCTTTAACCTTTACAACTGCTCCTTTTAGTTTTTTCTTAACTATTTTCCTCATTTTATCATAGTCTCCCTTTCGAAAGTTAAAAGGTAGTACTATGGATTTCCTTACTATCCCTCCTCCACTAATTAAATCAAACGCGATCATGCTATGACACAATCAGTAGACAGTAGACTCCTCCCCAGCACTATCTAAGACCTTATCTAGGTGGCGTGTGAGGTCCGCTAACTTTGCACCAGGCAGGCATGTTACCAGGCGATCCTCATGTCCACCAGCCACCCAGCTATCTACATGCCTAATGATTGAATCACCAACTACAACGGCTGTCCTAACCCTTCCCTCATGGGCACATGGCCCTGTAGAAACTTCCTCGGTGCGAGAGGATTTTACATCACTTGGAGGACAGGTCCTAGTTACAGGATCACTCCTGCCACAGCAGGGTGATGCTCTCCTGTCACGTGACCTCTCTCCTCCATGGCAACAGGGCTGCTGCCAGACTGGAGGTGAGACTTCTGGACTATATCCCTGTAGGTCTCATCTATGTACCTCTCTGTCTTTCTTATGTTTTCCAAGTCTGCTACTCTAGCCTCTAGAGAACGGACTCGTTCCCTGAGAGCAAAGAGCTCCTTGCACCTAGTGTACAAGTAAGACCTCTCACCAACTGGGAGAAAATCATATATGTGACAGTCAATGCAAAAGACTGGAAAGCCCCCATCTCGCTGCTGGACTGCTGTCTTCATCTTAGTTTTAAGCTTGTGTTTAGATCTTTAAATTCTTTACTTACTAAGGGTTGCTATGGATATTTATACTAATAAAACTGTACCTAATACATTTAATATACCTTGTTCACCTGAAGCTTAATTAATCTCAGGTCCTTAGTGGATGACTGATTTGGATAACGAGCTTCACCTGAGAGCACCTCCTTTCATTTAAGATGTGTAAGTACCTATAAAGCTACAATTATCCCAGGGGTGGGTGGGTATTGGGGAGAGAGGGAGGGAAATAACACTTATTAAAAGAGGGCTGCTACACAGTACCCTGTCCTGTGCTTCTGAGGTAAGCTGTGACCAACTTCCTGGGTGATTAGAAGTCTTTGCTTGGTTAGAAGGAGTCTTTCAAAATGGCCTTTTGACCTGCCACCTGGTGTTAACACCTATTGAAAACGTTTCACAGGTCTCTTGCCCCCTAGGTAGAAGGCCTCTTTGTAAAGGTCTCTAGAAGACTTTATTTGCTGCTCAAAGAGTACTGACCCTGTTTTGCCTTTTATGCTAAGCTATATTTTGATTTGATTTAAATTTGATTTAAATTACAGCTCTTTGCTGCTGCTAGGCTCTGACTTACTATGAAATTTAAACTACAAGCTCTCTGCTGGGTATGAAATGTAACCAGAAAGTTCTCTTCTGTGTTTTCAATTTAAACTTAAACTGCTGCTACTAGGCCCTGACTGATTTAACAAAAAACGGTGGGTTCACAGATTAATTAGCTTTAATACAAAGAAGTCCTTTCAGAAAATTCCCAGAAGTATATACTCACAATTGCAGATCTCTCTCCAGAAATAACAGTCCCCTTTTCTAGTCCTTCAAGACCACCCATGACTCCTTTATCCTGCATCATTCAGCACTATTCGGACAGTTTGAGGCTGGGCAATATGAGGACTGTATACTGCTGGGTGGGTATTTTTCTGCTCAGACGTGCACATGGTGTTCCTCTGGGTACACGTAGGCGCACATGTCTGTGTTTGCAAGGTGTCCCCAGTTGTGTTTGTGTGTCGTTTGTGTGTGTGTCTGGGGGGCACTTCCCTTCACGCTCATCTTTGGTACGGTGTTTTGTGTGGTTGGCACCTTCACCTCTGAGATATCTAGCCATTTCACATTGTGTGCTTTGTGTGGACATAGTACAGGACACATGTATGTTCCACGTATATTCAACATTATATTGTAATGTTGGAATCCTCTTGGGGCACATCAGGGACGTTTTCCCATTCCAAACCATGTGTGTGGGCAGTCTCATGGCTATCACATGCTTGCAGATGTGTGCATCACTAACCTTGTCAAGGGTGCATTGCCATGTGTGTGGCTGATGATTTTGCAGCCGCCACTACTACCTTTTGGCTACGGGTATTTAGGCATGTGTTATTGTGGGTTACAGTTGGAGTGGTTTGCGAACCTTGCCCCCACCCCGTGGTCCCTGTCTCACACCTTCAGACGCTGCAACATACATGTTGTGTGTCAGCATGTGCTGTAACATGTTCATGGGAGACCTGTCTGCTGTTGGTTTGCATGTACATGCTTGTGTGCATGTGTGTGTGGCTCAGCCTCTGCTTTACCTTTTTATTATTTCTCTACAGGTGATGCAGGATATGGGTGCCATCCCTGGTTGCTGACCCCTGTGCGTCTGCCACGGACACGTGCAGAGAGGAGGTATAATGAGGTCCATGCCTCCAGCCGCTCAGTCATCGAGCGCACCTTTGGCGTTTTGAAAAGTCGCTTCAGGTGTCTGGATCAAACCGGTGGGGCCTTACAATACAAACCCATGACTGTGGCACAGATTATTCTGGCCTGTTGCATACTGCACAACATTGCTCTCAGGCATGATCTCCCAGTCCAAATTAATGAGGATCTGGAAGATGATCCTATGTGCCATCCTGTATGTGGCCGTGGGGGACACACGTGAGGGCACGGCAGCCAGGTGCCAGCTGATTGCGGCTGTCTTGACTGCATATGTTGGATCTTACCTTGGTATCTAGGCATATGTATGACTACTACTACTGTTGAACATTTGTATAGCCATACCAGTCATACGCAAGACTACACAGACATCTGGGGGACATTCCCTGCCCATCAGAGCATTCAGGATAGTCCAGGGGGAACACAGGCTAGGGGATAACTGCGGATGCACGTGGGTCAAATGAGACTGGCTTACCAGCCATATGTGGGCACGTTACCGTACACAGAACGTGGTCGGGGATTGGCGACGGTGGCTTGCCATCCCACTCAGGTTGTTGGTTCCAGCTGTGGATGCAGCATGTTAAACAGAGTGTGGTGTGTGGTCAGCAGTAGGAACGCGGGACGTAGGTGGCACCATTTGCCTAGATGTGTGGATCCCACGATGGAGGATATTGGCACATTGGTCACATAACATACACTGATTGGCACAGGCTGTGTGTTACATGTTTGTGTACAGTGCTGTGTACAACTGGAAACAATATGTACATGCTCAGTGGTAGTAGTATTGGCAGGAGTTAATATTCTGGAGGGGAGGTACAGCGTACACACACAGGTTCTGCATCATTTGCTCAGCGGGGTAACCTACACCTGGATGCATACACGGATTGTGAGCCAGTGAGGTGATTTGACAGAAGCAGTATTATGGTCATGGCGCGGCTGGCAGATGATGAGCCATGCAGCGGTGTGTTGGTTGGTTTGGGGCAGACACAGCTGATTAAAGTGGATAACAGCAAGGTGTAGGATACACTTAGCAGATCGGGGGGGGGGACGACTCAGTGGTGTATTCATGTTTTAGTTGTGTGTTAACAGAGGATGGGGGGATTTAGCTCATGTTACCTGGTGTGACACTGCATGTGTTAGCTACATGATGCGTATGTGTGGGGGAGGAGAGGGAGGGGTCACTGACAACCCGTACATTGCGTGTCAACGTGCAGCAATGTGTTTCAAGCTCTACACAGACACCTAATATGGGGGCGGGGTTTACGGTGGGAGCTTAGATGTTGGGTCGTGGCCAGGTTCCATTTCAGGCAGCGTGGATACATCAGGCCAGCATTGCCAGACACGCAAACATAGCTCTGGGTCTAGATTGGCAGGGGCTGTTCAGGGATGTTGGGATATATTTGGCAATCATCAGCATACAGTTGGCACTGAGCGGCAGGGGATCAGGTAGCCCCAACACGGCATTTGGTATGGAGCTCTGGAACATTCAGACACAGGACTTATCCCGGTGTTCCAGCATATGGGTGCACACAGGGGAGGTGGGACCATCACAATGCACACTGAAGGTGTGACAGGTGAGATATAGGGTGCAGGGGGTTGGTACGGAGCCAGTGTGGACATGCGAGGACAGTATATCAGGGTGACGGGTGTGGTCAGCAGTGTCTGGGGGAGCAGAGAGGTGATAAAATAGGGCATATGGGGTACAGGCCCTTTATTTTTAGCATTAACACGTCATTGGGGAATTTGGCAGGGGCAATTCTGTACAGTGTAATGGACAAAAGCTAGACTGAAACGACTTTGGGAGGCAGGTGGGGTGATGACGTGATGGTGCTATTTGTGTTACACAGCTCAAACATGACATATGTATGTATCTGGTGTGTTTATCCCTCGACAGGATATATTATGTGACCTCCCTGGTGCTGTGGTTCACTGGCAGCTGTCTGTACCACACTCAACGTGCAGCAGAATGGGGTAGATGGACATACAGGTACATGGTGTGTGGGGACAGTCAGCCACAGATCATGTCTGGGGTCATCTGTCCAATGCACATATGTTGTGGTTCACCTCTTTGGTCTGCACCCCCAAACCCCATATGTTATTGTTGTCACACACAGGCACATGTGTTCCTGCCCAGCTCATCTGCTCCAGCACTATTTCTGGAATACATCCCAGAGAGCTGCGTGTGTCCACACGTCCTAGGTGTTCTGCTGGTGGGCCGCACGTACACCCCTCCGTTACACTGTAACATCAACCAAATGCTCTGTAGCATTGCTTTGGCCAAGAGCTATCTCCACTGATCTCAGGTTGTCCACAGACAGGCCGTTTGCTACTGGTGGCATGCTCACCTTAACATACTGTGTGTGTGTGTTTTTCTAGCATGGGTGTGTAAGGGTACAGTGTGCATACAGTTTGTATTATCATGTGTTGGGCGGCATTTTGACACCTGTGGAGGGTTGGGGACTCTGCTATCTGTAACCTACTGCTGTTGACCATGTATACATTGTGCACATCTGTTTTATGTTGCGACCTGACCTATCTCTTGTGTGCCTTCAGAACACTATCCATCCGATATTCAGTATCACAGATGATGCCCTAATTTGGACATGCGCCAACGGTAGCTGGAGATGGGGATATGGTGATTCTATACATTCCTCTGGCATCTTCTGTATTCACTGTGACGTGGTGTTGGTTTTTACTGCCTCAGACAATCCCTAGCAGACACTTTCTGCAGACAGAAAGTAGGTTGCATCTTGGATTCTTTGGAGATGACATCATCCATTCTATGATTGCGTTTTGTTGTGTTTTTCAGGGAGTTATCCTGTGGGGTCACTGTGCACCAATGCTGATGGACATGGGGTGGAGCAGTGAGGCGCCTGTGTGACATGTGCATGGACATGACCATATCCATAGGACACCCTCATGTATGGTTCAATGGCCACATTTCCACAACATGTACTGTGTTATGTGTTGTGGTAATTTCATGTTTGCATGTCTGGCGTTGCATTCTAGACATATTGCTGTCTGCCTACCTCACAGACAGTCTTCACGGGGCATGTTGGTTTTCAGAGACTATTTGTGCTATGGACACTGTATACAGGCCCCTACATGTGCAGCAGGGACTGACATACTTGCTGCATGTTGTACATCCATCTGACATTGTGTTACTGTATGTTGCGTATGTGTGTGACCTTCACCGCAGGATATCCTCATCTGTTTAGTTCACCAAGAGCATACAGCCATGAGTGTGGCACAGGAGTGACATTGTATAGGTCCTCTGGTATTTGTGGGGCTACCCTGCAGTTGAACATGACACGGTAATTAGCACCACACCACTTTGATGTGCACCAATATCTTTGGTCATTATTTATCATCACCACGTGTGCTACTGTGCATGTGGGACATCACTGTGTCATTGTTTACCGTACACATTCCAGGTGCATGTGACTGAATATGTTGGTACACCAGGACATGTGGCAGTGTGGCTTCTGTGCTGGTTACTGGGCCATGTTTGACCTTTCTTTCAACCTCTATGTTCAGATTAGTGTGTTTTGTTAGTGCACAGACGTGCCGCTCTACATTGATTTACAGACATAGCAATGCATGTCTGCACAGTCCTCTTTATCTCCTGACATTCCGGGACTCACATTGCACCAGTAATTTGGCAGTGTGGCAGTGTGGGTGTGCGTGTTCGTCCTTCATGGGTGCATTCTATGTGCCGTGTCATATGTATACGCATACTGTCTTCACAACACCCATTGCAGCAGACCTGCATAGTGTTATCTCTGTATGTGTGATAGTTTGCATTTTCCATATTATCTGGCATCATGTTCCTCTTGTACCTGTTAACATATCCGGGTTTGGCATTTGCAGTGTTGTTTTGGACGTATGTGGCACTTTATTTGCTATATTATGCATTATGCAACATCTGTGACGTGTATATATGTATGTGTGTGTGCAGTTTCAGAGATTTTGAGACATATGCTTTGACAGGTTTGTGCCACCTGTTTTTTGAGGGCAGATATGTTTTGGTTACACCTTCATGACTGGTGTGCATTGGGCTGTCATCATGCCCTGCCTACAGTCTACATGCGCACATATGTGAAAAAGGCATTTGGGACATGCAGCAGCATGTGGGGGGTGTGGGGATACTGCATAGTACACACCATGCACCTAATGCATATTATCTGTACTGCTCATCATCTGTGGGGGGGGGGGGCAGTGACTTGTACGCGACATGTGGGTAGCTGGCCTACTCAATGTGGTTTCAGTTTGTTCACTGTAAAACAACTAGCTTCATATCATGACACACAGTATATATGATATGTCCATTAATTTTGCAAAATAAAATAAATGTCTGTAAAGCACATTTGTCTCTGCTGCTGATTCAACACTCTGACGCACGTATTTTCTGATTTACTGGTAATGTACATGGCCCACCTGTGCTCACATCCTTGTACAGTGGCAGCTGTCTGACACGTCAGGGTGTTATGGGTTACCATACACACATTCCCTTTATGGAACATATTTGCATCACCCCTGGGATAGTGTTTACAGACATGCATTGGCACACCATAGGTTGCAGGTTTGATTCCCTTGTGCTTTTCCTTTTACCTTGTGCTGTGCTAACCTGACCTTGAGTTGGCTGCAGCTTCGTCAGCTCTCCTTTACACCCTCCCATCGCTTCTTTGTACAGCACAGTGTGCCCTTTCTGCAGCCTATGTGCCGCATATTAGCTATTACATATGGCTGTTCATTTGTATTGTCCATGTGGATGTTATGCTTGGGTGACTGTTATTGCTGTTGTTGAGCTGATCTGTCTGAGCTTCTGTTTGCAGGTTCAATTCTCACATGCTCCTTTTCATTACTATTCCCCATTTTGCCCTGTTACATACAGCATCCCCTGCCGCCCTTTGGTTTCCTTTTCCTTGCTCTTTTGCATGCTGTTTGGACTGCCTAACACTTTATTGTGTGTGTGCATTTGTGTATATGTGCCTGTCCCAATTGCAGACTGTGATATGCGCTGTACACAGCTCTTCTACATGTGCATTACATCATGGTTATGATTGGGTTTGCCTTTTCCTGGCACACAGCAGGCTTTTGGTGTGGGTCCATGCAGTGTTGTTGTATACAGCCTTTGCTGTTTGACTCACGTTGGTGGGGTAGGCATACCAGTTTTTGCATTAACTTATGTGCTAGTGGTCATGGGCTCATTCCCACAGAGGGCCTCCTTTAGTCAGAATGTGCAGCACAACTCCCTTTTGTGGCTGTGTCAGGCAGACATATATCGGAGACCACCCTCACCTCATTTGTGTGACCTATGGTGCCATATATAGTACCATGCCTATGATGCCTGTGATTTTACCCTGCCCCAGTATGTACAGTAGATTGTTGGTGTGGTGACCTGCAGTTGTTGTATGGCCAGCCATTGCTGTGATAGATACCATAGAGGCATAGCACAGTGGTTAGTACACTGACTTTGCAGCCAGTGGTTATGGGTTTGATTTCTGTGTGTTTTCTTTTTTTCTGCCTGTCCTACATAACTATTTTCCTTCCTCTGACAGTCATACCTGTGCAGATGTGTGTGGTGGCACATTATAGCCTCACCACAGTTGCCAAGCATCCTTCTTTCCGTCTGTCTCTCTCTGCCAGCTGTGTGGCGTCATGCCCTAATGTGCGGACTACCACCCCATGTCCTGCGCTGTGACCCTTTTCTGCATTGCGCCCACCCTCCCTGCAGGTAAAAGAATGTGCTGAGAGCTCTTTGAGTTTGTGGGGCTGTCGGAATCTATTGTTTTGCTTTGACTGCTTCTGCCTTTGTGGCCCCCCAGAAGCCGTTGCCCTAGGAGACTGCCTAGTCGTGCCTAATGGCTGGGCCAGCCCTGACTCCATACTCCTTTCTGAAAACTAAAAACTCTGGGTCATTGCATTTCTATAATAATTCATGCTCACAAAAAGCACACGGCTTATTTCACCCATAGTATGTCGAAGCTTTAGTGTTCAGCTGAGTTTTGTGTCATTTACCTGATTTACTCTTGCAGAATTGTCCTGAAATCCATCAGCTGTCAGAGGACACTTAAGAAAGAGCCCGCATCTAGTTAGCTGAACAGCTCAGCCTGTGGTTTGGCACCGGGGAAGACTAGGAATTTGTGAGGTAAGCCGTCCATTGAGTACAGACAGCAGCAGCATTATTGAGACTCGTCATCCTGTAAAAGGTTACAGCCTTGCATACCTGCCCTGTGGCTATCTTCTCTACTCCCTTTTGCAACTTGTTCAGGCCTACCCAAAGGTTACTGAACTCAAGCTGCCGGGAGTGAATTTAGCTTTCTTTCTGTTGTAGAAGTTTCAGGTGAATAGCAAGGTGTGTAAAAAGTCATCTGCAGATTATAACTCAAATGCTAATCTTGTAGCTTCTCCATTAACTAAAGGGAGGTGAGGGCTGAATCATGAAAATCCTTATCCATGGAAACTCATATCTGATAATTGTACTTCACAGAATATTTTTTCATTGTCCATATTTTATTTATTAATTTCAATTTTTTATCTTAATTTTTAAATATACATCCAGCATTAGCTGTACGATGGAAACATACTCAGCCTTTTGTTGTGCAAGACCTTTCTCATTTCTATGCTTTTGACAAGCCTTCAGTAGAATGATTCTAATTATCATGTATATACCAGGGCGGTCTTTCACTAAAGGGCGATAGCTGGCAGCATGTGTCTGGTGTATGCTGAAAGCACATCTTGGAAACCCGTTGCCAGCTTGCCCGATGCCATATCAGCATGGGCCGATTCCCTTTAGTAAAAGACTGCTCCATGAAATGTAATGCATCATGATAAAATAATATGACAATAAAAATGAGTGGCCTGATAAATACCTCGATTATTCTTATAGACCACCAAGAGTCTCACTTATTATCTAATCTTTGGAATCCAATTGAGTGTTTGAAGGGGTGAAAGGAGACACTTGACTAAGGACACTAGGAGATGCAGCGAATGGTAGCAGTGTCCCTTGTCCCTTCTCTTTCCAAATCTATCCAAGGGGCCCAACAGCCAGATGTGTTTTCAGAATGTGCATGAGAGAAATCTACAAACATTAGAAACCCTTATTTAGCTGCTTGACTCCTCACAGTAATAGAAAATAGTTTGAGGGTTGTAGGTGAAAGGAAGCTTGTCCGCTTTGGGTGTGGATATCCGTTACCCAAGAGCCCTGGTGAGTTACCTGTGAGGGGAGGTGCAGAGTACACAAACAGTAGGTATAATTTTGAACCTGAGTATTGATGGGACAGGTAGGACTCTTGCCCCCTCCCCCTGGTAGCTACCAGAGAAGCACCCACTAGGTGCTGCGGGATCAGAGGATGGAGAGTTTGTGTTGGGAGGGGGGAGTTCTCATTGGGGGGAGTTCTTGTGTATTTGGAGTTGAGCGGGTTCATGCTGTGTGGGGGGTTCTTGTTTAAGGGGATTTGTTTTGGGAGGATTGAGGTACAGGTGTTGTTTGTATACCACTGGCCTCTTTAAAAAATAATAGGCCCATCTTTAAGCTTGCTATCTTTATATTAGCAGGATCAGGAATGCACAATGCCCTCACTACAGCAACACAAAATATGATTTACCTGAAGCATTTAATAATTACCCCTCTAAAACAGCTTTTCCCACTTGCACTATATTTCCCAGCACCCTTATATGTGTTTTACAAAAAGCTCCATGTACAGCAGAGCCTCTTGTAAAATGCTTGGGGAATTATGAGTGTCCTGATTTGGACCTCCTAGTTCCTACCTAAACATTCAATTCAAAAATGTTTTTTGGGGGAAGTAAGATGGCAGAGATGCGAGCAGACACACACTGAGGAGCTCTGGCAGCAGCGTTTTTCCGTTTGAATTTACTTTTCTTTATTTGATGCCGCATACTGCAAGGAAGTGGAAAGCTAAGCTCCTGCTGGGGCAGCCGGTGTCAGCCGGGCCGATGGATTTGCGAATCTCATGTCCGGCGGAGATGGGGAGACTTTGGGAGGCCCGCTGGCAGGTGTGAGAGTGGAAGATGGACTCTCGCTCAGCCCAGGGCATGATGTTTTTCTGAGCCCGGAGTGCCAGTTTCCTCCTGTGCAGCCTGCAGTTGAGGTGAGCATGGCTGCTGCGAGTAACGTCTTGGTGGGTGATGCCGCGAGAGTTTACATGCTCGGAGTGCAGTCCTCCAGTCCCTGAAGAGTTTGCTGGAGTTCAGAGGTTTCTGCTGGCTATGCAGGAGAGGTGAGAGCCGTGGAGTCTGGGCTGGATCCGCAGCACGGAGAAGAGCGAGCTATGGTTCTGCCGTCGATGTCGCCTGGTTTGCAGCAATCTGCTTTGGGCCCTGTAACTCAGTCGGCATTGGTGAGACCTTCAGTTTCTTCCTATGAAATGGTTTGGGAAGCTCTTTTTATGCTGGAACAATCTATATCAGGACAGCTCCAAGCTATCTCTGTCCAGTTGCTACTTTCAGGCGTTCGGTGGAGGCTTGTACTTGGTGTAAAGTGTAAATTGCATAAATAAAAAAAAAGAAAGATGACAGCTGAACACAAACTGCTAGCTGATACTCATTGAAAAATGTAAATTAATAAATATATAAAAAGTAAACTATAAGAAATGTATAAAAAAGGAAAACAAATCTCAGCATGGTCCAGGCAATAAAGATATATATAAAAAAAAGATTCTATATGGGTAAAATCTAAGATATAAAAGATATAAAAAAATGTAAAAAAGGAAACTAAAAACCAGAATTATCATATTAAAAAAATGAAAAAGTGACACAAAATAATGTGTGTGTGTATTTATTTATCCTTTTTGTATGTCGTGTTTTCTACAAGATGGTTTACAACTTAAAAAAACATTTACATAAGCAGAGAAGCAGCAACCAGCCCATTAAGCTCCATATACATCCTTAGCCAGTCAAGCTTTCCACTGCTTACAAAACATAAGAACATAAGATATGCCATACTGGGTCAGACCAAGGTCCATCAAGCCCAGCATTCTGTTTCCAACAGTGGCCAATCTAGGTCATACATACCTAGCAGTTTCCCCAAGGGACACAGGTTCGACAATGCTTGTACTGGTTCAAGCATTGATATCCTGGGTCCCTTCTTAATAATGGTTTATGGACCTTTCCTCCAGGAACTTGTCCAAACCTTTTTTAAACCCAGCTACAGTAACAGCCTTTACTACATCCTCCGGTAACAAATTCCAGAGTTTGATTACACGTTGAGTGAAAAAATATTTTCTTTTATTAGTCTTAAATAGTTTACCCTGTAGCTTCATTGCATGTCCCCTAGTCTTTCCATATTCTGATAAGGTAAACAATCGATCTACGTTTACCCGTTCCACTCCGTTCATTAATTTATAGACTTCTATCATATCTCCCCTCAGCCGTCTCTTCTCCAGGCTAAAGAGCCCCAACCTTTTTTAGCCTTTCTTCATAGGAGTAGCCTTCCATCCCCTTTACCATTTTGGTGGCTCTTCTCTGAACCTTTTCTAAAATCTCTATATCCTTTTTAAGATACGGCGACCAGAATTGCACACAATATTCAAGGTGCGGTCTCACCATAGAACGATATAGAGGCATTATAATATCTTTTGTTTTATTTTCCATTCCTTTCCTTATCATACCTAGCATTCTATTTGCTCTCTTGGCCGCCGCTGCACACTGGGCCGAGGGTTTTAACAAGGTATCCACAATGACGCCTAAATCTTTTTCCTGGGTGGTGGTTCCTAATGTGGAACCTTGCATCGTGTAACCATAGTTTGGGTTGTTCTTCCCTAGGTGCATAACCTTGCACTTCTCCACATTAAATTTCATCTGCCATTTTGATGCCCAGTCTTCCAATTTATCAAGATCCTCTTGCAATTTTCCACATCCTCCTGGGTTTTAACAACTTTAAATAGTTTTGTGCCATCTGCAAATTGATAACCTCACTTGTTATTCCACTTTCCAGGTCATTTATGAATATGTCAAAAAGCAGTGGACCCAGCACAGATCCCTGGGGGTACACCACTATCACCTTTCTCCATTGGGAAAATTGGCCATTTAGCCCTACCCTCTGCTTTCTGTCTTTTAACCCAGTCCTGATCCACAGTAGTACACTGCCTCCTATCCCATGACTCTTTAGTTTTGCCAAAAGTCTCTCATGAGGGACCTTGTCAAAGGCTTTCTGAAAGTCCAGATACACATATCAACCGACTCACCTTTGTCCACCTGTTTATTCACTCCTTCAAAAAAAACATAACAGATTAGTAAGACAAGATCTTCCTTGTCTAAAGCCATGTTGGCTGTCTCCCATTAGGTCGTGACTATCTACATGCTGAGTAATTTTATTCTTTATGATGGTTTCTACCATTTTCCCCGGTACTGATGTCAGGCTCACTGGTCTGTAGTTTCCCGATCACCCCTCGAACCCTTTTTAAAAATTGGTGTTACATTGGCGATCCTCCAATCCTCAGGTATTAGAGATGATTTAATGATAGTTCACAGATTACTGATAGCTGGTCTCCAATCTCAAATTTCAGTTCTTTCAACACCCTTGGATGTATACCATCCGCCCAGGTGATTTGCTACTCTTCAGTTTATCTAATAGTTGTAAGACATCTTCCCGATGTATCGATATTTCCTTCAATTCTTCCACACCTTTAAATACCACTTCAGTCATGGGTAACATCCCTACATCTTCCTCAGTAAAGACCAAAGCAAAGAATTCATTCAGTCTCTCCGCTATCGCCTTGTCGCCTCTTAGTGCTCCTTTAACCCCTTTATCATCTAATGGACCAACTGACTCTCTCACAGGTTTTTTGCTACGAATGTACTTGAAAAGGTCTTTATTTCGCGTTTTTGCTTCCGCAGCAAGCTTCTTCTCAAATTCTCTCTTTGCCTGCCTTATCAATGCCTTGCCTTTGACTTGCCAGTGCTTGTGCTGTTTCCAGGTTTCATCGTTTGGCTCTTTTTTCCATTTCCGGAAAGATGCTTTTTTGGCAACAACAGCCTCTCTGACCTCACCTTTAAACCATGCTGGCAGTTTTTTGGACTTCCTTCCACTTTTCTTAAAGCGTGGAATACAGCTGGTCTGGGCTTCCAAGATAGTATTTTTCAACAACACCCAAGCTTGATGTACATCTTTAACCTTTGCAACTGCTCCTTTTAGTTTTTTCTTAACTGTTTTCCTCATTTTATCATAGTCTCCCTTTTGAAAGTTAAAGGGTAGTACTGTGGATTTCCTTACTATCCCTCCTCCACTAATTAAATCAAAGGTGATCATGCTATGATCACTATTGCCAAGTGGCCCCAACACCCTTATCTCTTGCACTACATCTGGTGTTCCACTAAGGACTAGGTCTAATATGCTTCCCCTCTGGTTTCATGAACCAGCTTGCTCCAAGAAGCAGTCATTTATTTCATCTAGGAACTTTATCTCCCTAGCATGTCCTGTTGTGACACTGACCCAGTCGATGCCGGGGAATTGAAATCACCCATTATTATTACTGCACTGTAACTTTTGCTAGCTTCTTGATTTCTTTGAGCATTTCATCATCCATTTGTTCATTCCTGGCCAGGCGGACGATAGTACACCCCACTGCCATCGCCTTCCCCTTTTTTACATGGAATTTCAATCCATAGAGATTCTACAGCAAATTTTGTTTCTTGCAAAACTTTAATCCTTTCTGACTCAATGCCCTCTCTAACATAGAGCGCAACCCCTCCACCATTTGGTCAGCTCTATCATTACGATATAGTTTGTACCCAGTATCACAGTGTCCCACTGGTTTGTCCTCCTTCCACCATGTCTCTGATATTCCAATCATATCTAACCTCTTGTTTAGTGCTATATATTCTAACTCTCCCATCTTGTTTTGTAGACTTCTAGCATTTGCATACAAGCATTTTAGAGACTGTATTTTATTCATATTAATTTGGCTATTGGTAGACATGGGTAATTTGGGATCTTTAAGTTCTGTCTGCTCCATACTCGAGGACATTTGGGCTACTTTACTCTTTTTTGGAACCTCTCTGCTTTTTGTAGTATCCTTCAAGGATACATTCTTCCGAATCATGCGCTCTTGGGCGACTGTCGGCTTTCCCCTATTATCTAGTTTAAAAGCTGCTCTATCTCCTTTTTAAAGGTTAATGCCAGCAGCCTGCTTCCATCCCGGTTAAGGTGAAGCCCATCCCTTCGGAAGAGCCCCTCCTTTCCCCAGAATGTTCCCCAGTTCCTAACAAATCCGAAACCCCTCATCTCTGCACCATGTCTCATCCACGCATTGAGACTCCGGAGCTCTGCTGCCTTTGGGTCCTGCGCGTGGAACGGGGAAGCATTTCGGAGAACGCTACCCTGGAAGTTCTGGATTTCAACTTCCTACCTAAAAGCCTAAATTTAGCTTCCAGAACCTCCCTACCACATTTTCCTATGTCATTGGTACCGACATGTACCAAGACAGCAGACTCCTCCCCAGCACTATCTAAGACCTTATCTAGGTGGCGTGTGAGGTCTGCTACCTTCGCACCAGGCAGGCATGTTACCAGGCGATCCTCACGTCCACCAGCCACCCAGCTATCTACATGCCTAATGATCGAATCACCAACTATAACTGCTGTCCTAACCCTTCCCTCATGGGCACTTGGCCCTGGAGAAACCTCCTCGGTGTGAGAGGGTTTACATCACCTGGAGGACAGGTCCTAGTTACAGGATCACTTCCTGCCACACCAGGGTGATGCTCTCCTGTCACGTGACCTCTCTCCTCCATGGCAACAGGGATGCTTCCAGACTGGAGGTGGGACTTCAGGACTATATCCCTGTAGGTCTCGTCTATGTTCCTCTCTGTCTGTCTTATGTTTTCCAAGTCTGCTACTCTAGCCTCTAGAGAACGGACTTGTTCCCTGAGAGCAGAGAGCTCCTTGCACCTAGTGCACACGTAAGACCTCTCACCAGCTGGGAGAAAATCATACATGTGACACTCAATGCAAAAGACTGGAAAACCCACATCCCGCTGCTGACTGCTGTCTGCATCTTAGTTTTAAGTTTGTGTTTAGATCTTTAAGGTTCTTTATGTACTAAAGGGTGCTATGGATATTTATACCACTAAAACTGTACCTAAGAAGTTTAATATACCTTGTTCACCTGAAGCTTAATTAATCTCAGGTCCTTAGTGTATGACTGATTTGGTAATGAGCTTCACCTGAGAGCACCTCCTGTCCTTTAAGTTGTGCAAGTACCTATAAAGCTGTGATTATCCCAGGGGAGGGTGGGTGTGGGGAGGGAGGAGGGATATAACACTTTTAAAAAAGGGCTGCTACACAGTACCTTGTCCTGTGCCGCTGAGGTAAGCTATATTCTGATTTGATTTAAATTATAGCTCTTTGCTGCTACTAGGCTCTAACCTATTAAGAAATTTAAACTACAAGCTCTCTGCTGGATTCTAAATTTAACCAGAAAGCTTTCTTCTGTGTTTTAATTTGAAACTAAAAGTACTTTGCTGATGCTAGGCCCTGAGTGACTATGAAATTTAAACTACAGCTGTCTACTGAGTATGAAAGGTAACCAGAAAGTTCTCTGTGTTTTAAATTGAATCTTAAACTGTTGCTACTAGGCCCTGACTGATTTAACAAAAAAATAGTGGGTTCACAGATTAATTAGCTTTAAAAGAAAAAAATTCCTTTCAGAAAAATTCCCAGAAGTATATACTCACAATTTCAGATTTCTCTCCAGAAGTAACAGCCCCCCTTTTCTAGTCATTCAAGACTGAGGGTCACAGAGCTCTGGTTGAGCTATTTATGCTTGTGCTGCTGATGTAAGCAGTGACCTACTTCCTGGGTAATTAACAGTCCTTGCTTGGATAGAAGGAGTCTTTCAAAATGGCCTTTTGAACTGCCAGCTGGTGTTAACACCTATTGAAAAAGCTTCACAGGTCGCTTGCCCACTAGGTAGAAGGCCTCTTTGTAAAGGTCTCTAGAAGACTTTATATGCTGCTCAAGGAGAATTGACCTTGTTTTGCCTTTTGTGCTAAGCTATATTCTGATTTGATTTAAATTATAGCTCTTTGCTGCTACTAGGCTCTAACCTATTAAGAAATTTAAACTACAAGCTCTCTGCTGGATTCTAAATTTAACCAGAAAGCTTTCTTCTGTGTTTTAATTTGAAACTAAAAGTACTTTGCTGATGCTAGGCCCTGAGTGACTATGAAATTTAAACTACAGCTGTCTACTGGGTATGAAAGGTAACCAGAAAGTTCTCTTCTGTGTTTTAAATTGAATCTTAAACTGTTGCTACTAGGCCCTGACTGATTTTAACAAATAATAGTGGGTTCACAGATTAATTAGCTTTAAAAGAAAAAAAAAATCCTTTCAGAAAAATTCCCAGAAGTATATACTCACAATTTCAGATTTCTCTCCAGAAGTAACAGCCCCCCTTTCTAGTCCTTCAAGACATATTATTGTTATGTGTGTAAGTACATACTGTCATACTGTACCTGAATGTAACTCGCCTTGATCTTCTCCTGGAAAGGCGTGAGCTAAATATTAATAATAAATATATTGTGGCAGCTAGAGGGCACTGTGGATAAGTTTCAAGCATCCAGATTAGCGCACACAGAGCTATAATGTACTTTTATGCCTTCTACTTCAGCACCTCTTTCAACGCAAAAAAGACCAGAGACTTCACATTTATGAACAGTGCATACTATTTTATTTTCAGGATCGCGTTTAAAAAAATAATCAAACAAAATCAGGCTGACTTTTCTGAAAGGCAACTCTTGCAGGTAAATAAGGATAACTTAAATCTATGCCCTTTCAGTGGGCCTTTCGTTGAATGAACGTCCGGCTACCAAAGCTTAAACATGGCACTCAGTCCATCCTACTGACAAGCTAGGAAAGTCCAGTGAGTACATAGTCCATGTTCAGGGCAATTGAATCACACAAACCCAACAGGTAAGTATGACATTGAACAGTACTGTCTTGTATCGCATCCATCAGCTCCTCAGCAAAGATGACATGGAACAGGCTTTCCTGGTTTCTTGACAAGAGGCTGAGAGCAAGCTGATCCAGTCCAGATTTTCCAGCTCTGGTTCTGGTGCTGTGGCCCCATGAGAGAGGCAGCTGTCCTCCTCCACTCTCCTAAGGTATGCAAATATTTCCTAATTCCAAAAAACACTCTTAACTTCACAGGTGCTTACTTATAACACTTACGGGGTTATTCTGTCCCACTATTTGTGGCCCTTCCTGCTGGCGTCTAACTTCCCCGCCGGTTGAACAGGGGAGTTAGATGGGGGCAGGTAGGGGGTGGATCAGGGGTGGACTTGGGGCTGATGAGTTGTATGGGGAGGTTATTCCATCTCCGAGGTGGAATAACATCCCTGGACGTAGTGGATCAGCGCACCTGGGGCGCGGATGAGGCAGGGGGGCCGAGGACATTCCCCGCAGCCCGACCATGGCCTTAGGTGGCCGGTTTGGGGGTCAGGCTATGGGGAATTAGCTGCAGGAGCCAGTGGCCGGGATTGTGGCTTTTAAATGGCACCACGCTGCCATGGCAACCGGACACCATGGTGCCTCAGCTCTATTTGAAAGCCCTGATTGAGTTAGTCAGGCAGTGCCTGTACATGCATGTCTGGTTGAATCGCAGTCCCGGCCTACACATACAGGCCTTATCCTAATTCTGATCCTGTGGGGCTAGATGTGCCCCGCGGGATCAGAATCGCGACACCCTCTGTATGACTGTTTCAGACCTGAAGTACAGAGGGCTTGTATGTCTGGGACGAAATTGGGCTATTAGTGTTTGCAGACAACCAATTTGACCAAGAGGCACTTGCTTATCCCCCCCCCCCCCCCACCACCACTCTTATAATGAATCAGTTTTATCAAGAAGCTTTTCTGACAACACTTTCTTGCTTACAGTGAGCCAATTTTACCAAGAAGCATTTAGAAACTTTTTGTTTTCATCAGATTCGCCTTAACACAAAAGCAGTTCCTTCCCATGGAAATCTCCTTGCTCTTGTTTCCATTTGCAGCTAGTTTTAATTGAATTGAATTTAATGACAGCATTTATATTCCACTTTAACAATCTACAGATGTACAAGTGAAGTAAGCTCTGATGAGCAGGGACTGTCTCTTACAAGTCTCTTTACATGCTATAGGGCTACATGCTGCATGCGCCTTGTAGCCCTATAGAAATGATCAGCAGTAGTAGTTATAGACAGTTCACGCGGAGACCGATTCTGGAAGGGGCACATCCAGGCTTTCCGGACAGCCCTGTGCAGGATGGCTCCATTTGTTCCCGATTCTGAAATGCAGAAGCACAACGTTCCCGGGGCTGTCAGAATCAAACCCAAGGACGGCCCAGCGTGCCCCTCCCACAGCCACAGGGACACCCTTCCCCAAGGCTCCATCTGCCCGTAGCCCCAGACCCCGAAGCCCCTGCTGCCCAACCCTGATGGGGGCCTGCTGGGGCCAGATTGGGCAGCAGGGACTCACCCTCCATGTCCTGGTGCTCCTGTGGGGGGGGGGGGGCTCCTGGGCTCTGGAGGGGTTGACGGCCACATTTGGGGTGGGGGCGTCCCACTCTTATTCCACCTCAGAGGTGGAATAAGCAGGGTGTTGCCCCAGTGATCCCTGGAATCGGATCAGTACATCTGGGGGTCAGTCGCTTGTGCATGCAGGGGGGATGGAGGGTAGCATACGGCAATGGTGGATAGCGGGGTTGCACATCCCAGTGGGAAATACAGCCCTGCTATTCGCCTCATAGAATCAGGGCCATTAATTATGATTAAAAACCCTGAGCATACCTCTGCCCCCAGGAGTTCAGAACTCTTTCCTCGGTTCTCAGCAAGTCCATCCTTGACACCGTGCTAGGACTTCATGTGGCATCTAACAGGGCTTTGGGGGAGGCTTCTAGCCTGCAGATTTCCCCGTCACCTACAACGCAATAGGTCCTCTTCCTAGCCGGGCAGGTTACAGCTGCTTCCTTTCTGGGCTTGCTTGAGTGCTTCCCAGTCCCAGTTTTTATGCTCCTAATCCAGGTTAAACCCTGTTGGCCCCTAGTGTCTGCTAGAGCTCCTGCCGACATGCTAGAGCTTCCCCTGGTGGCTATTGTAAATCGTAAGTGGAAATAAAGATCAACAACAAGATTGCAGGCAATATCTCTTTATTGGACTAGGTTAATGTATCCTTGATAAGCTTGCAAATCATAAACAATTAGCAAATACGATTCAAAATATGAAAAAAACCCTTCAAAAAGGCAAAAGGAAAAACAGGACAGGATTACCCCATGGAAAGGAACAAATCCAAACAAAACAATAATGCTGAAAATGTGGAAAGCAAAATGACTGAAAAACAACAAAACCACAGTACTCTGAGCAATGTAAACTCCCATCGATCAAAGCACAGATTCGGCATTCAGAGGACACCTCAGATAACATAATAGAGGATGTCAAGTAATGACTAATATGGTCCATCAAGTCCACCAGTAAGATGGTTATGGTTTAAAAATCACTCTCTGCTGATTATCCCATGTTATTTTGAACTGAAGGATTCAATGCTTGGTTTTCATCATCTTGTGATTTAAGGGTCATCTGTATATATCCCACTCCTTTTTGAATTCCATCATAATTTTTGTGTCCTCCGTCTTTTCTGGGAGGGCATGCCAAGTATCTGACACCCTTCCTGTGAAAAAATATTCCTGGACATTGCTCCTGAGTTTGCCTCCTTACAACTTCATATCACATCCCCTAGTTCTACAGCTTCCTTTCCTTAAGAAAGGGCTTATTTCTTGTGTATGGATACCTTTCAAATATCTGTATCATACAATGCCTTGCATGTTTTTCACATTCTGCTATCTAAAGAATACCATTTCGATTGCATTAAAGTGGGAGTTGTTTCACTGGTCTGCACAAATACATTTTCAATGTAAAAGAATAATTATAGAAATATTCAACAACTAATTAGAAATAATTAACCAAAAAATCATGATTGCATAAGCCTTCCCGCCTATTGTCATTGCAAGCACAAATTAGCTTTGGTTCCAAAAACTGCCTTAATATATAATAAGTTAAATAGAGTCCACCTGTGTCCAATCACAAAAGTGGAGCTAATTGCACTCTAAGCTGTTTCTGTTGTATGAAACAAATTTGAAGCAAAGGTCTAAACATGTAATATACGAAGCTGCCAAAAGAACTCTGGATAAAGATATTCAAAGGTACAGATTGGGGGAAAGTTACAAGAAAACTTCAGTGTGTTTGACTATCCCATTAGCCACTGCTGTAAAGTGGAAATATAACCAGTAGCCATGTGTTAAGAAAACTGATACAGGAGGTCATTGTGAGGCCTAAGATTACTGTAAACGAACTACAGAGGTCTCTGGCAGAGATTAGGGAAATGTGTAGCAAGAAGGAAGCGCCACAAAGCTTTTGTAAAGAAACCCTTAGCGGACACTAATGGGGACTTTCACTAAAGGGTTCTAGTTGGTAGTGCGCGTTCTGGCAGACACTGGAGGGGTGCTGGGACGTGGGTTCCCAGCTAGCACAGGGTCATGACAGCATGGGACGATTCCTGTGCTAACTGTACAACCTGTGTTAGGGTTGTGAGTGGGTGGAGCTTAGCACACTTAGTGCTGCGTTCACACCATACGCTAACTGCATTAGCACAGATTCACCTAACGCCTCCTCAATAAGTGAAGTTAGGTGCAGCCCTCGTTAGGGGAAAATGCTCGTCATGAACTGCTGGAAAATGCTTTCCACTCCCCTGACAGTTAAGGTGGTGGTGTTGTACCTAACGCATCACAGTTTTAGTGCTATTGGTGCGTTAGGTGCAATACCCCAAAGACCCCCTGAGAGCTTGTAGGAGAAGGTTTGTGTCCTGATACAGTCAGACCAAAGTGGAGCTTATTTGGTCTCAGCGCTAACAGATATGTGTGGCAGAAACCACACACATTACATCACCCCTCTAACACCATCCCTACGGTAAAGTATGGCGGTGACAGCATCATATTGTGGTGATGCTTTGCTACAGCAGCAAAAGCAAGGCTTGTGTAGACTGAGGGGAAGATGGATGCTGCAATGAACAAGGAGGCTCCGGAGGAAAACCAGCTCCAGTCTATCACAGGCCTGACGTTGAGGCGAAGAGTTATGGGTTGAGTTGCCTTGGATCTTGCAACCTACTGGATTTTAGATAGTTCACTACTCGTTCATTACTTTTCCCACCTTGAGGTAAGACTTACCCTGCAGTTTCCCACCTTTCCCCTTATGAAGAGAGACCACAAACACCTTTCTCCAATCTCCCGAAACCTCTATTACACAAATCTTTGAGAAATTGTCACAGAGCCAGAGTAAGCGTACAGTACATATGCTGGGTCTATTTTATAAAAGCAAGATAGTTTTAAGTTTTAAAATGCCAAATGTTACGTTGGTAGATTGTCATTCTGTTATACTGTTTCAGTTCTCTTTAAAACATTGTACCCCTGATACATATTAACCTGTTGTTTAAGTGTACACTGCTTTGAATAGTGGAAAGGCGGTATAAAAATAAGTTTAAACAAATAGATGTACAGTACATCTGTGGTTTTATACACATTTATACCCCCTTTGAGGCAAATGGTAAGATTTGCACGAATATATGTGTTATTTTATAACATAAAATGCACATCTCACAACTCTGTGCCAGATCCTCCCAGCCTCTGCCCGGGCAACTCCTAAACATACAAGCTACTGCATGAAGGTAATTCTATAACAGGGCCTAGTTAAACTGTATTTTATAAATCATGTAGATGCCTACATGTCTTTGTAAAGAACTAGTGTAAGTGGCTTAACGTGTGTCTGCACTGCACGTGTGCCTGTTTACACCAGCGCTAGAGCACTGTAAATGTGCGCATGTATATTTTTCAAGTATGCAAATAAACTATAGTAGGGATTTGCTTGCCCAAAAAAAATTGCTATGTCTTATTTTAGTTTTGTTGTTTTTTCATCTTCATATTGTTTTTTTCAATAGAGCTTCTTATTGCGCAGTAGGGCACACTATTGCCGCTTTTGTTTCAAAACCAAAGCACACCGCTAAATTATAGCATGTTGTAAACTATGTGCCTGCTTGCATGCTTCACCCACATTCTGCCCAAACTTTGCTCATATGCATACCCACACCTTGAGGACAAAGCTGTTAATTTTACACCAGTTGGTAGCTTGTAGGAGGTTGTTTAGGTGTGTATGTGGTCACATATGCGCATGTTTCTACCTCCTATATGTCACCAGTGTATATGCTGGAACTCTATGTAGTTATACTCACAGTCAATTAAAAAGTTTCCGTCAATAATATTTATATTTATTTAGCCCAATATTCTAAAGCACTTATCTGCATAGCGACAGCTGCTGTACGGATAAATGCCCTGTCTATGCATTTTTAGCAGAAAACTGCGCTGAATAATCTACATAAAAGGGGGCATATTCATCAGTGGTAGCTAGGCTAATTAAAAGCGCCTAGCTGCCGCTGCTTTGTTTAAAACTGGATATTCCATGGCAGAAAATATCCGGCTTCTTACCCAGAATATCCAGGCTCACCAGAAGGCAGCGGTATTATCCAGTTGCTGGCAATATTCAGTTGGATAGCTGGTTTGGCTAAGAGGTTAGCAGTTGAGTATGCCACTAACCAGATAGTGGCCATCACCACCCCTGGCGTATGGGGATATTCAGCACAGTGTCATTGAATATCAGGCTGACCATGTTTTAACCAAGTAACAGATCTGCTAAGTGGCTAAAATGCTTTGAAGATGCCCCCAAAATATTTAAACTCCGTATCCAGCATGTCTGAAAAATGCCAACTGCCATGTTTGAATATTGTCCTCATTCTCTAATTGACAGTGAGTGGGGGAACAAGAGGAGCAGCCCCTCCCAGCTCCCAGGCTCAGGGCCAACCAGAAGAGGACCTTCTTTTTAAATTTAAAGTACCTCTGGCGTTCTCGTGCCTGGTGTGCCTGCGCCTCAGGGCCTCGCCAGAGGGCTCTTTGGCATGGCCCTTAGGCGGGAGCCCTGTAGCGGGAAAGGACACATGCCACAAGACCTCCTCCTCTTCTCTTCAACTGCACCCATGTAAACAAGTGCCAACAGACGTGAAGAACCCTGTAGCTCTCCCCCACCTTCGCTCCTCCGACCGGAACTCGGCGTGAAAACACACCA
This sequence comes from Ichthyophis bannanicus, assembly GCA_033557465.1. Lineage (NCBI taxonomy): Eukaryota > Metazoa > Chordata > Amphibia > Gymnophiona > Ichthyophiidae > Ichthyophis > Ichthyophis bannanicus. Next base: position 256,849,697 of record CM066041.1, read on the forward strand.
CTGGACTCCTCCTCTCCTCTTCAGCCGCAGTCACTTAAACAAACACCAAGGTGGCACCAACTCAAACCAACCACAACGACCGCCGCGCTTTGCACGCAAATTCACACAAGCACTTGAACGCTACCCAGATAAGCAGTCCATGCTATAAGCTCCAAGCTAAAGCCCAACACATTATAAGCTGATCTCATCAAACCAGAAAACACCACGATACAACAACCATGAGGTGGGTCCAAGCCTCATTACTCCTCACCCTCATAGCTACACTGCTGCTCAAGCCATCCAAAATGACACACAACTGGAACAAAACAATTCCAATACTCTATAGACCCAGGCTTCTACTGACTAACCAGCCTCTCTTCTCCAGCACACACAGGAAGCCGAGCAGACTCACCCAGGTAAATGAAACTCAAACATCTGGGTGAACCCATCACCCAAACAGCTGACCCCAGCATCATAATGCTCACTAATAAACGCCCGCTCCATCCACAGCAAGACCCACCCCATCTCAGACTAAATACTCGACCATGAAGTAAATATAATGTGCATAACCGAATCTTGGCTTACCAAAGCGGACTCTATCTTACTAAACCAACTAACCCCACCCCACATGGAAGCCCACCAGTCAACCAGAGAAGGTCAAAGAGGAGGAGGAGCACTCATCATAACCGACAAGCAGCTGAGCCTCAAAACCACTAACAAGATCTCTACCCCCACACTCAACTCTATACCTTGGAAAACAAAGACCTGATAATATGCCTAATCTATAGAGCTCCCACAGCCAACCCGGAAGACCTCTCTACCATAATTGAATTAGCCACCAGATATACCAGCAAAGGCAAACTACCCATAATCCTAGGTGATTTCAACCTCACTTCCACAACTGCAACTCATGCCACAGCATTCCTAGATGCTTTATCAGCTTTGGATCTCTCTCAGATGGTCTCAACCCAGATACACAGGGCCGGTAATACTTTAGACCTCGTCTTCATACCTTCTACAATACTCACCGCAAACCCTCAGCTTAATCACCATGTAACACCTGTTCTATGGTCAGACCACCATGCAATCTCCTTCAACGTCCCCCACAGACCCAAGCATCCAAATATATGCCATGCAAACCCTCACAGGCGTTTCAAAGATTTCAACAAAGACACACTCATCAACCAAATTTTACCACAACTCTAAGCCAGCCCATTGGACCTCCCATCACTGATTGACAATTGGAATCACACCATCTCACAAGTAGTCTCTGCACCCCCGATGACAAGAGCCTCCAAGCGTGGAAGAAAGCAAAAACGTATTTAAGAAAGCTAGAAAGATGATAGAGGAAGACAAAATCACAACATGACCAACAAGAATACCTGAAAAACCAGCAAGAATAAAACAAGTTAATATCCACTCACAAGAGACAACACCACACGAACCTCATAATGGCCTCCTTAAATTGCCCAAGAGAACTATTCACCATCGTGAAGGCACTCTCCAGGACCCCACAAAGCCAGGACTCCAACAACCTGACACCAGAGACTTATGCCTCATACCTTCACAGCAAGCTAGTACAACCACAACCTCCACCTAACAAACACTTGACACCTTCTTCCACCCAAATCCAACATAATAACTGGACCTCTTTCTACCAAGTCACAAAAAGCCACTGCGTTAACTTGCTCAAATCCCTGAACACCTCCACTTCACTGCTGGATCCATGCCCAACCCCATGGATAAAGGCAATGGCGCAAGAACTAGCCCCAACACTTTGCAAGATAATTAACTCCTCTCTTTCACAGGGAAACCTGAAAACCTCATCCATCAAACCACTACTGAAAAACAACACCTCTGACTCAACCTCGCCTGCTTCTTATCGACCCATATCCAGCATCCCCTTATTATCCAAGCTAATCGAGAAAACCGTACCAGCTCCAAGACCATGTAGACACTACTGCCCCACTCGACCCACAACAACACAGGTTCCGAGAGAACCACAGATTCAAGACACTATTGACCTCCTTTCTAAACACAGTAATAAAAGGAATCGAAGACATCAAGAAAGGCTTTGTACTTATCTTTATCGACATAGCAGCTGCCTTCGACTCAATAAATCACCACACACTACTAGTTAGGCTAACCGAAATAGGAGTAAGTGACACACCCCTGGCTTGGTTCCTCTCTTACCTTACAGATAGACAATCCTGAGTCAAGATAAATCACAACGTATCGAGACCCTTCTCCCCAAATCAAGGCCTTCCTCAAGGATCATCCCTCTCAGCTTTACTCTTCAACCTGTACCTACAACCGGTTTGCAAAATACTACAAGACTACAACATTCACTACCACCTATATGTGGATGACCTAATGATCCACACCACTCTAGACACAAAGAACCCCAACTATTCCACCATCTCATTCTGCATGACAGCAATAACTGATTGGTTAACATTAAAGAACCTTGAGATTAACTACAAAAAGTCGGAAGCCCTTATCATCACAAGGAACTCCTCATTCAATCCCCCAGTCAGCATAACAATTGGAACCAGATCAATCCCCGTAAAAAATGAGGTATAATGCTAGCATTCAAAATTCAAAATAACCAACCTGCTGGTTGCCTAAATGAACAAATCTGAAAAACTCCCGACAACAGATCACGAAGAACACAGCATCAAAACTCACTTGCAAGCTCCACATCCCACATGGGAATATCCCAGAATACTCTAAAGAGAGCCTTCAAACTCTACACCCCCTCACTCTGGAATTTCCTCCCTCACCACCTGAGAGCCACCACAGACGTTTCTACCTTCAGGAAGCTTTTGAAAACACACCTATTTACTGAATACTTCTACAACCCACCGTCTTCAAAACGGACTGCCTTCTACCCACAGACCAATCCCAGGCACAAAGCAAGCACAAACTTATGTAAATAGTTAAATGTAAATACAGTAAACACTGCTATTTATGAAAAGTTTGAAAAGTTCTATGTAAACCAAGACGTTCGATGTAAACCAGTATATAGTTTTGAAAACATTTTATGTAAACAACATTTTGTTTTATGTAAACCGCCTTGAGATTATGAAAGGCGGTATATAAACAAATGTTAAATAAATAAATAAATTTTCTTTTTATTTCTATTTGTCAGTCAGAATTGGAAGGTTCCTCTTTGTGTCTCTCCTCAGATGATTCTAACATAGAAACATAGAAAATGATGACATATAAAGACCATATGGCCTAACCAGTCTGCCCAACCATCAGAATTGTGCAGTTCTACAATCTCTTCCTCTCCCTCAGATATCCTCTGCATTTGTCCCATGCTTTCATGAATTCAGGTACTCTTCTTGCCTCCACTTCCTCCACTGGGAGGCTGTTCCATGTATCTACCACCCATTCCATAAAGAAATATTTCCTCAGCTTACTCCTGAGTCTATCTCCTTTCACCTTCATCCTATGGCCCCTCATTCCAGAGCTTTCTTTCAACTGAAAGAGGACCAACTCTTATGACTTTGTACCATGGAGGTATTTAAATGTCTCTATCATATCACCCCTCCCGCTTTTCCTCCAAAGATTAGATATTGAAACAGACATATCCCCATATGTCTTATGACCAATTTAGTAACATCCTCTGGACCGACTCCATCCTGTTTATATCCTTTTAAAGGTGCATTCCCCAGAATTGTACGTAGTACTTCAAATGAGGTCTCGCTAGAGACTTACACAAGGGCACTATCACCTAACATAGTATATGATGGCAGACAAAGGCCAGTACGGTCCATCTAGTCTGCCGAGCAAGGTGGCAAGAGTAGATGCACCTGCCACTCCATGCAGGTCACCTCTCCCCATGCCTTTGTTTAGGGGCGTACCCACCACTCCATGCAGGTCACCTCTCCCCATGCCTTTGTTTAGGGGTGTACCCACCATTCCATGCAGATCACCTCTCCTCATGCCTTTGTTTAGGGGTGTACTCACCACTCCATGAAGGTCACCCCTATTTGCTGGGATATAAGAGATAGTTATGTTTATTTTGATTTTATCCTGTTGCTATAAAGGGATCCACTGTGTCTGTCCCATGCCATTTTGAATTCTGCCACTGTATTTGTCCCCGCCACTTCCATCGGGAGAAAAAGTATTTCCTGATGTTGCCTTTCAGTTTACCTCCATGCAGCTTCATGTTTTCCTGAAGTCCAGGACCCTCGCTTTTGAATGAACCTTCTCTACCGATGTCCTAATATTGAAGCTCAACATTTGATAATCACTGGATGCCAGATGATAATCCACTACAACATTAGAAACACTCTCTTCATTTATAATCACCAAATCCAGTATCACCCCTCCTACGTGGGTTACATAGTAACATAGTAAGTGAAGGCAGATAAAGACCAGCATGGTCCATCTAGTCTGCCCAGCAAGATGGCAAGAGTAGATGCACCTGTTGCTCTGTGCAGGCCACCCCTCCCCATGTCCTTGTTTAGGGGTGAACTCACCACTCCATGTAGGACACCCTTATTTGAGACATTAGATGGTTCAGAAGTTAGATGGTACCGTTTATTTTGTTTTTATCCTGTTGCTGTAAAGGGATCCACTGTGTTTGTCCCATGCCGTTTTGAATTCCGTCACCGTGTTTGTCCCCACCACTTCCATCGGGAGGGCATTCCAAGCATCCACTACCCTTTCAGTGAAGAAATATTTCCTGACATTACCTTTCAATTTACCACTTTGCAGCTTCATGTTATGCCCTCTAGTTTTACAGCTTCCCCGTCTTTGGAAGAGGTTTATTTGTTCATCATTTCTCTTTAAGTATTTAAAGGTATGAATCATATCTCCCCTGTCCCTCCTCTCCTCCAAAGTGTACATATTTAGGTCTTCAAGTCTCTTCTCATAAGGCTTCTGACGCAGGCTCCAAATCATTTTGGTCGCCTTCCTCTGAACAGTTTCCAGTCTTTTTACATCTTTTGCAAGATATGGTCTCCAAAACTGAACACAGTATTCCAAGTGAGGCCTCACCAGTGACTTGTACAGTGGCATAAGTACCTCTTCCTTTCTGCTGGTAATCCCTCTTTGTATGCAGCTCAACATCCTCCTGGCTTTTGCCACCGCCTTGTCGCACTGTTTTGCCACCTTGAGATCATCAGAGATAATCACACCAAGGTCTTTCTCCTGAACCGTGCATACAAACCTCTCACCCCCTATCGTGTACATTTCCCTTGGATTTCTGCTACCCAAGTGCAGGACACTGCACCTTTTCGCATTAAATCATAGTTGCCAAGCATTAGACCAGTCTTCCAGCTTTTGTAGATCTTTCCTCATGTTAACCACCCCCTCGGGGGAGTCCACTCTGTTGCAAATTTTTGTGTCATCTGCAAAAAGACAGACTTTTCCATTCCGTCCTTCAGCAATATCACTCACAAATACATTGAACAGTGCCGGGCCCAGGACCGATTCCATTATCAGTTGCTGGAACTGTTCTCCCTGTACAGTAGAGCATCCAGGATCTCCATACTTCTCGATGATACCATAGTAGGGATATACCCATCAACAGTGGCATAAATTCTGCCCAACCAGTCCCTGCATTCTAGGGGGGCCCAAGGTGGAAGGACATCTATTTGGCTGCCTCTCTCAGATCTTTTAAAATGAATTCTTCCTCAGGACAGTTTCTCCAAATGCATTAGTTTCGCACATACAATGACAGTCATGAGCCTCACTCCTAAGCCAGGGGATGTGGACTATGATCTCAGCCTCTCGGATTTACTGGTAATGCTCACTGTAATACTTGTATCATGCCAAATAAAGCTTCTTGCTTTGGGGGCCCTTTCAAAATCTGTTCCTTCATGGCCCTTAATTTGAATGTCTGCCACTGCCAGTCAACATGTGACAAATCAAAATCTTCTACCAAAAGTGCTTCCCCTTTCATAGAAATATTGTGAATGTCTTCAATTAAATCTCTATTTCTTCTGCCTGTGAGAGAGGTCTGTATATCATATCCCCTCTTTCCTGATTAACCCAGAGTTCCGTCTCCTAACTTTGCAATCCTTGCAGTTCTCTAATGTTATTATACGTGTGGAGGCACATTCCAGTTCCTGCATATCTGGCCGCATTGACCAGGGAAAAACTGGATGTACGGGAGATGGAACCGATTCTGCTGCTGTGGGGCCCAGAAGTACCCGTGATGGCAGACTCGAGGACATAGACGTCTGGGCACTCCTCGTACAAGGAGTTGCCTGTCCCAAGACCAGAACGCCATGGCTGGGGCATGGAGCCATGTCGTTCTGGCACCATGGCAACAAGCTGTCTGATGGCTCGGAATGCATCGCCCATGTCCGCCCCTGTAGACCGCGATCCTGCTGACACCAGAGGCCCCCATGGCCCAGATTATGGCTGCAGGGGCACAATGCAGCCAGCAGCATGGCGTGCGGGGGTGTGTGGCACCATGCAGTGGGCACCCCCAGACAGGCAGTCAGGTGTCAGGGAACATACAGTGGCCTGACCTGAATCAGCCCTGCATGTTCCAGTAGCTGGGCCTTCCCCCGCTCCGTCTCAGGGCCGCCTTCTCCTGCCCCTGTCCAGTGCTCCCTACACAAACGCTCTGTACGTGTGGGTGAGCGCAGGAGACAGAATCATGTTCTGGGGCTGAGTGCGGGTTGGACATCCAACCCAGACGTCCAACTCCGCAGTTCGAAGAATGGAATGCCAGCCATAGTGTCACTCCTCTTCCCCTTTTTCCAGCCCTGTGTTTCCTATATAGATTATAGCTTAGTATAACTGTGTCCCAATCATTGCTTCCTGTGTAGCATGTCTCCCTGACTGCTGCTATATCCAAGCCAGCTTCTGCCGTTACAGCTTCTATATCTGCAACTTTATTTCACCATATACTATGGGCATTAGTACATGCAGTTCTCCAGATTTTGCTCTGTTTTTCCCCCTTTCTACACTATTTTGTTAACGTTTTACTTACCTGAGGACTTTTACCTACCTGGAGGCTTTATTCAACTATCCCCAACAGTCCTAGTTGAATACCTTCCTCAGTAGATTAGCCAGTCTTCTGAGGAATACACTTCTCCCCTTCTTCGATAGGTGGACACCATGGGAGCCCCTGCAAATCATGCCATTGTCCAGGACACCATCCACATAGTCAGATATTCATCTCTAGGTTGCAAGCCCCTTGGCCTTGGTCTTGACCCTTGACAGGAAGAACTGAGGAGAACACCACCTGCACACCTAACTGTTTCACCTTCTTTCCCAGAGACACAAAGTCACTTCTGACAGCCTGAGGTGAGAACCCAGTAGTATCATTTGTGTCAGAATGGATGAGAATCATTGGATAATATTCAGTAGGCTTGAGGAGCTCAGCAAACAGTCTGCAAGGCAGGTGTTGCAGCATAAAGATAAGGAAGTTGCCTTGTATCCTCACCTCAGACAAAATCACAGCAGTCGAGCAGTAAGTCCCTCTACAAGAGGCATCAGTAGGAAATAGGAGAGACAGTTAGGCTGGTAGCCTTTCCCACCAAACCTGGATCACCGTCTACAGCCCTTCTACCTTACTAGAGCCTCTGAGATTGCTGGCATCAGGTACATTCATTTTTAGTCACATTTTGCTTCCGTGGTAGCAACGCTTGGAGTGCGTCTAGTCATCTGTCTGTCCATATTCATATGTAGCGGAGTCTTCTCTGCAGCACTTCCAGCTATTCTCCACATCAGGCCCAGTTACCATCAACAGGATTTTATTAGCTGGTTCTGGTCAGAAGTCAGGTAAAACCTCTTAGTATATAATATTACATTCTCTTTACAGAAAACACATCAAGTAATCGTATAGTGTTTTTTTTCTTAACATATGGAACAATAGCATAAAAGAAGCAAGCCATACCATAATACATTTCTCTTACAAATAAGGCTAGTGTACTTCTGGGTCCTTCAACCAGAAACCTAACACAAACAGGCTTAGGCAGGCGAAAGGAAAAGAACACCGTTCCTGGTGTTCTTTATACTCAAGGAACAGGATAGCCAAATAACGTACCTTACTTAGTCCAAAATCAGAAAAAAATGAACAATCTCTTATCCAGGCAGAATGGAGAAGGGAGGGGACAGAAGAACAAGAGGGAAGCACAAGGGAGGTTAGAGGAATAAAAATTTCTCAGAATGTGTTCAAACTCAAGTTGTATTTGCAAACAACAAAATGATACTGTGCTTTATTAGTGCAATTTCATATTATAGAACAGAACAGTGCTATAGGGGCAAAGTCTACAGATTATTCACAGAGATAAGAAGCCATAACATACTAAGCTCCCCCTTTTTCGGTTACATATTGGAATGGTCCAACAATCCTCACTCTGGGCTAGAATGAAACCAGCTGAAAGTGCCCCAGAGAGAACTCACACAAGCCTAAAACAGATGCACAGGAATTCAGTAGGACTGAGCAGCGGGCCCGTACCTAGCCCTGTGTGAGTGGTGCGGCCACACAGGTTGCAAAGGCTTAAGGGGCGCATTTTAGCTGTCTGCCGTTGCCTGCCGCCACCACTTTTTCTTCTCTCAGCGGCAGCAGGCAATGATAGACAGCTAAAATGCGCCCCTTAAGCCTTCTTGACGGCATGCTAAGTAGATCTGCTTAGCATGCTGGCGACTTGCACATCGGGCGTGCCTCTTCTCTCCCGCCGTGGGGGGGGCACACGCCCGATGTGCAAGTCTCACAAGGCATGATTTATACTCGGTACGGCCCTGCTGAGCAGTATGGTGGAAAATGTGAAGATCCAACAGGAGTCCCCTAGTTCTACCAGCAGAAGAGTCGAAATGCCAGTTGGAGTCCTCATGTCCAGCCAGCAGAATAGCAACACTTAAGAGCTGGCAGAAGTCCCCAGGTCCCAGTGGCAAAGATGAGCAAGGCACCAGAGAAAGGAGGGGGCAGGGCTTAAGAGGTGGGTTCAGAAGGAAGAACGGGTGGGTGGAGCATAAGAGAAGGGGTGAGTTAAAGAGGAGGACAGGATACGGGCAGGCAAGGGGCAGAACAAGGATAAGAAGTGGGGCTTAGGGAAGGGGCAAAGTTAGAAAAGAGGAGAGAGAGGTATAGTATGGAGGTGGAGCATAAGGGCAGGGGAAGGGTTAGAAGGGGCCGGAAAGAAGGAAAAAGGGAAGTACAGGGATAGGAAGGGGTGCGGGGAGAGGAGGGGAATTGGAAGAGTGCAAGAGGACAGGGACGGTAGGGAGAGAGTGCAAGATGGGAGGTAGATGGCAGGGAAAGGAGGAGTGGGAGAGTACTACATGGCTTGATAGCAGGGAAGGATGGAGCGTGGCGAAGGGTAGCAAGGGAAAAGTGTACAAGGGGGCGGGAGGAAGAGCGAGTGAGTGCTCTGCCAACATGCATACACCCTGAACACCCTTACACAAACACACAAACACACACACACACAAAACTCACACACACACACACACACACAAAACTCACACACACAAAACTCACACACACACACACACACACACACAAAACTCACACACACACACACACAACTCAAACTCCGAGACACACACACACACACACACAAAACTCAAACTCCGAGACACGAGACACACACACACACACACACACACACAAAACTCAAACTCAGAGACACACTGCCCACACACACACACACACACACACACACAAAACTCAAACTCCGAGACACACTGTCCACACACACACACACAAAACTCAAACTCCGAGACACACTGCCCACACACACACACACACACACACACACAACTCAAACTCCGAGACACACTGCCCACACACACATACACACACACAAAACTCAAACTCCGAGACACACTGTACACACACACACACACACACACACACACACAAAACTCAAACTCCGAGACACACTGTCCACACACACACAACCCAAACACACTCACACATACATACTGTTGCCAACAGGGGGCGGTCCCCAGTCCAGGCACACTGGAAACATGACTCCGCAGAATGCTAACTGGCTAGCCACTGTTCCCACCAGCCATCCCAGTCTTAAAAGCTCCCCAGCAGTTCAGTTCCATGATTAGTTCCAGCACCAGTGTGCCAACGTTACTCTAAGTCTTCAATGCTGCATTACACTGAGCATGACAGTGTCCCACGCTCCGTCTACCTCCAGACAGCACTTCCAGCGGCACAGTTCATTCATCCACTCTCATGTCTTAACAACAGCAGATATTGTTCCACGTACAAACCTCCCTTTAGTTCTGGCTGCTAACACAATGTCTGCCTTGAGTCCACACCACACCTTCCAGGTAGCTTCAGTAAAACCCAGAGGTTAGTCAGCTTCTGCTTCTGCATAGGGAGAGGCAGCACCCCCTCCCCCTTCCTCTCTGAGGATTTTATCTCACACAGCAGACCACAGGCAAACAATTGGGAAAGTCCACAGACATGCAGAGTTTTAACTCTTGCCCAGCAGTGCAGCAATCAACAAGGTAAATGCAGTGATCACTGGGCTTTATCTCCAAAGCAGTCTCTACATGCACATAAAGGAGCAGTCCGTACGCGCATTACCTTGCGGAGTATTCCAGTGCAGCTTATACCAGGTCCAGCTTCTCTTCACCCAGCTCCACTCCTTTCCCACCCTCTCCCCAGTATTCTCCCCCTAACTGAGTCACCTGGGGCTTTATCTCTGGCACATTCTTCCTATCCCTATACTGAGGGATTCTGGGACTTGTAGTGCATCTGACCCTGCCACAAGACATACACACTTCCCCCTACAAACACTGCCAACATGCATACCCCCCCCCAAACACACACACTCATACACAGCTCCCAACACAGACTGCCAATGCACACAAACACCCACAAACATCCCCTCACCTTCTTAGAGCCCACCCTTATATCCCCAGACAGCTAAAATGTACCCATGGAGACTGACACACCATCATACCATTGCTTCATACTCACACACATGCACCATCGGTCAGTACCCACATCCTATGCAGCCACCACAAATCTGCTACCATACTGCACTGCAGTTTAGAATGGCTCTTTCAACCAGACAAATGGAGGGAACGTGAAGCGCACTATGATGTTACAAAGTCAGTCTGCACTTTTCAATTTCTTAAATATGCCCCTTTTGTTGCCAGGGAATTTTTGCAAAGTTTCTCCTGAAGTGGGGTCATTTTCTCCTAGAGCACCTGCATACACATGGGCCTAAATTCATTAGATTGTATCTCAGGATCTGGAGACACCTGTTCCATCTCCTTTGAATTCATTTCATTCCTATCTTTAAATAAAGCTGTCTCTTTCACTTTTATTTATTTTCAAACGTGTTTTTCTTTCAACTGTATATACAAAAAGAAAGACAATCGATGATTCAAAATCAAAGAACTCCCTGGTGGATTTTTTTCCCCTTTTTTTTCTCTAGCCTGGCTCCCTTTCTATTCAAAGCCAATTCATCACGTTTACCTTACAGCACAAGCAAACAGCATAGAGCTGCGTGAAAATCGAGTGTGCCTCCTTTTCCATGACAGCACTTTGACAGATGACATAGGGAATGACCCAGTTCTCCAACCCTTAAGCCTTGATCCGGGGGATGGTTTCTGAATGAGACATCTTGACACCTCTCCACCTGAGGAAGACGCTGCCATCTGTATCACTTTGAGGAGATGTAGTCTGCTACAGAAAGAAACAGATAAGAGCTTTCCAGAGCGGAATGAAATAGCCGAATCAAGGAAAACATCCTTTGAAGCATTTTTATCTAGATGAATGTACCCACCTTAGCAATGCCTCCTGCCCACCGCCACCCCGGCTCTTCACAGTCGCAGCTTATTGCTTATTCATCCTGGGGGTCGAGTGCTTTAGTAACGGCAAATCAGCATCTGTATTCATAAGGAATTCATTTATTTACAATAAGGAATAATGGATGATGTACCATTTATTTTCTGAGTCCGTTTTTGAAACTTCGCTGAATGCTAAGATTAGAAAAAACAATGCAGTCAATTTTCAAAGGAAGTTACATATATACCAGTATCCTGTAAGCATAAAATTTCATTCTCCATATTGTCGGCCACTGTATAGATAATATCAGAATGAAAATACATTTGATTGCGCCTGTATCGTCCATAGAGTGGACAGGCAGAGGAGTGTGGAGTAAGTGTGTCAACCAATGATATTCAGCCGCTAATCACACAGGGGTTGATATTCAGCCACTAGCTGGATGGCAGATCCGCATAAAGTTACAACAAGCCATTGACCTGGTCCAGCTTTATGTGGTTTGCCTATGCAGTTAGTGACTGATATTGCCGCTAACTTGGTAGTCACTGGGACCTCCCACAGACCGCCCTGAAACATTTGGACATTTGCAAATGGTCTGTGGGAGATTCAGTGGTATTAATCAATTGGTTCCACTAAATATCAAGCTGAGCGGGTTTATGAAGTTTGCAGTTCCTATAAACAGGATAAGCCCTTCTGAATATAGGACCGATATTGAATTAGGCAGGCTATGCATCACTATGGCGCACAGCTGTGCCTGCCAACCCCTAACCCCAAATATTCAATGCTGGGCTCATATGTGGCCCCGGTACTGAATATCCAGGGTTTGCCGCACATGCCGCAAACTGCATTAGCTAACTGGGCAGCAGCAATATTGTATGCTTCCTGGTTAGCTCCTGTGCCTTAAAGATAGGTGAGGTTTTTCCTCACCTATCTTTAAGACATTGGTCACTAACTGAGCAGCATGGAATATCGTTGCTGCCTGGTTATTGCTTGTTGCCACCTTAGCTGCTCCCCAGAATGCCCCCAACACGCCCCAATGCTAAGCAGTAAGCATCGGGACGTGTAAGGTAGATAACTGTGGATATTCAGCAGCACTAACCATCTTAGTGCCTTTGACTATCCCTGTCAGCGGCAGTTACATGGTTTAAATGTGACTATAGCAGCAGAAGAATATGAAAGCCACATCCATGTGTACTTGTAAAACACGATTTCAGTATGGCTGTGAGATCCTTGTTTTTGCACTGGGTGTCGATTTCTGCACATTTTTCTGAGAGTCATTTGAGGGTGTGGTCCCCCTCGGGTACCGTATTCAGTTCAAACGTCTCACCCTTATCCATAAAACCCTGCATTCCGGCACCCCCAGATACCTTTCAGACCTTCTATATCACCACTCCCCATACCATGTCCTCTGTACGTCCATAACAATCTCTTACACCTTCCCACGGCATCCAGAGCTCACCTCAAATCCACCCGTAACTCTGCCCCACCCTATGGAACACACTATTACCTGCCCTCCATCTCAGACTCTCCTATCCTAAGTTCAAATCCCTATTTAAGACACACCTCTTCCAAATAGACTTTGACCTGCCACCCCCGGATTCCTAGTCTTCCTATCCTAGCCCCCCTGTCTGCTTACCCCCCTTTTTATGACCATACTACCTTTCCTATCGAAAACATGGCATTCCTTTCTAATTTTCCTGCTGCTGGTTTTGTTTGGTTTTAATTGATAACTTGGATTGTGCACCACCCTGCTGCTTTTGTGGCCAATGACGTGCAGGGCAGATTTTTTAAGCAAATTTATAGTTGCTATAAGTCAGTAATAAGCATTGTACTTTGTTGTCTTTTGGGACTGCAGGTGGCGTTGGTGACTGGAGGAGTCTGTTTGCGGTTCCTTGGCCTGACTGTAGTCTTTGTAGTCTTATCCAATTAGGTGTGTTTTCAGATACCTTGTGTTTCCCTGTATTCTATCATCTTCCCTTTTCCACCCCCTTTCCAAGACCCTTGTATATCCCCACCCCTTGAACGCCTTCCCCCCAGCCATGCCAATCCCATACTCCTAGTGTCCTTTCCCTGGCACTTGGTGTATCAGTCTTCCTGTTGCCCAGCTGTCTATGTGAGCCTCTGTGTTCCCTGTAGCCTCCAGTTTCATGGAGTGCCTCAGTATTCTCAGCTGCATCTCTCTATCTCTCTGTGGTTCCCTACTGCCCCCAGTGTTCTGTGAGTGCAGGTACATGTGCAGTGCTGTAGGTGTTTGTGGAGGGAGTCACAGAATGTAAGTGGAGGGAGGCAGCAGCCATGGTTTGTGATGGTCATGAGAGCTGATGAGGAGAGTTACAAGGAGGTTCCATATCAGAGGGTCTATAGGCTTGGGGCCCAGTTCCAAGACCTCTTGGATGAGTAGTGCCTCATCAGGTTCTGCTTTGAGAAGACAGTCATCACCCTTCTCTGCAAGAAGCTAGAGCAACTTCTCCACCACACAGTGGAGTCAGCCCATGCCTGTCCATCTCAAGGTCACCATTGCCCTTGCCTTCCTAGCCACCAGTAGTTTCCAGTCTGTATTGGCCATCACAGCAGTTCTCAGCCAGTCAGCCGTCCATAGTGCATCTCACATTTCCTGAGGGTATTTCTAACCCACACTGCAGAATATGTAGCCTTTTCTCAGATGATGCAGCTGAGGTAAATAACCATGATTCTGTTTTAAGAGGTGCACAGATCTCATCTGTACTGAGGTTCACTGATTGCACATACATGGCCAACAGGTCTTCACAAGGGAGGGAGATCATCTACCGCAACTGGAAGGTATTAAACTCACTGAACATGCAGGTGGTCTACAATGCACAGGAGGAGATAACAGATGTCTTTCTAAGGAGCCAAGAGTCCTGCTATGACTCATGCATCCTGATCCACTCTGGTATCTACAAGAGATTTGAGAGCAAAGAAATCAATGGTGGATGACTGCTAGGTAAGCCCTGCACCAGCCTACTCCATCACCTAGACATGTGCATTCTAGGAGATCCCAGTGATATTTGGTAGCTGCAACTATTGGCAAACAAATCCCATGGTTGCAGTGCGTACACAGCACAATAAGTATCCTGGTGCTAGACTCTGATCTGTGCCTATTCCTTCTCCATCCACACAGGTGACAGAGGCTACCTTCTGAGGAGGTGGCTCCTGATCCCCATCATTGTACCATACACAGATACAGAGGAGTGGTACAGCAAGGCCCCCCCCCCACACTCTATCATTGAGAGGACCTTTGGCCTGCTCAAGAACTGCTTCTGTTGCCTTGATCAATCTGGGAGAGAACTCCTGGACACCCATCCGAGATCTGCCAGATATTTATGGCCTTCTCCATGCTCTACAATCTGGCAATGAAATAGTGACAACCCTTGTCTAAAGGACAGGAAATAGCAGACCCAGACATAAAAGATGCACAAGGCCCTAGGCAAGAGGAAACCAGCCATCTGTACCTGCTGAGCGTGGCTGCAAGAGATAAGCTCATAAAGGTACGTGGGTGTTTTGTTGCTCAAACTGAAAGTATGTACATGGGAGTTTCCCACCAAAAAAATAATGTTGGGAGTATCTTCATTGATGCATTCTAGAGAATTGTAATCACTTAATTGCTATATTATATAAGACTAGGCTCAAAATAATACTCCTTTTTTTTTTAGTACCATCAAGTCAGTACTGACTTCTGGTGACCCAGCTGCCTGGGTTTTCTTGGCAAGATATGACCAGCAGTAGATTGCCAGGCTTTTTCCTCTGAGGCAGTAGAGAGCAAAGTGACTTGCCCAAGGTCTGCCAGTGGGAATCAAACCCTTGATTTTCTGGGTACTAAGCAGTTGCTCTAACCACTAGGCTATTCTGCCACATAGTCCTTAAAAGGACATCAAGCTTATTAAAGAGTATTGGGTTGATGCTGTTCTTTTATTTGATTTCATCCTTGCCCAGTCAATCTTTTTACAATTTTAATTGCAGTTAAAAACGTCCATACAAATTCAAACCTTAATAGCAATGTATTAAAAAATAGTCTAGCAATTACTTACGTTATATATTAAGGCTGAATCTGAAATTCAGTCATTTCTGTGAACATTTTTTACTTCACCACAGTTCTTATGCAGACCAACAATTCTTTTCAAGATCAAATCCTTCAAGGATGAAAAATAGATGCCTTCAGAAGATCAATCTGGCCATTCCTGGTTTCACTACTCCAAGGGAGGCTTCATCAGGACTGCCTATGAAGGAGAATGATCAAAATTAGAAGCACCATCTTCCAGAAATGTGAGTTTTTGAAAAAATTCCTTCCATATTCACACAAACATCATACCATTTCTCCCCACTGAAAAAATGCATGCATGAGCTATTATTTAAATCTGTTCCTGATCTTGTATCATTACAAACAAGTGTCAATCAACACCTGAAGTCAAGTTTATTTATTTAAATGGGATTTTTATACTGTTTTATCATGTCAGTCAAAGTGGTCTATGTTGCAACTTAAACTTGGTAAAGTACATTAAACATGGACATTGATAACTTGGACATTTCTGAGGCAATGGAGGGTTAAGTGATTTGCCCAAGGCATGACTAGTGGGAATCAAACCCTGGTTGCATGGTTTAGCAAGCTAGTGCTCTAACCATTAGGCTACTCCACTTGTTTACTATGATGATTTCCACTCTATTTTCTTGTTGAGTCCTGCCAGAGATACTGTTTGCCATTTAAAGATATGTTATTGTTCCCTCCCACTAGGCTAACAATCTTCCCATATATATCATTTGACAAGGACAGATTATAGCATAAATTACTCCTTTAGGTTACAATCAGTGTGGGTCTTCAACCAATAAGCACATTTTAATGTAGGATGTTTAAAACTATTTATTCCCATCGTATATTTACACATCACACACTTGCCATAAATTGAATGATCGCCTACTATCACTCGTGGCCTGGACCCTGTTGGATTATTAACAGTTTATAGCAAAACATCCTGCAGATTTCTACCTCATATAAAGGCAAACCAAGGACCTTCATGAAAAGTGTGAATCTTTAGACCCTTCAGTAATATTGTATTATGGTTCAAATTCTCTTTG
This sequence comes from Ichthyophis bannanicus, assembly GCA_033557465.1. Classification (NCBI taxonomy): domain Eukaryota; kingdom Metazoa; phylum Chordata; class Amphibia; order Gymnophiona; family Ichthyophiidae; genus Ichthyophis; species Ichthyophis bannanicus. Next base: position 256,866,492 of record CM066041.1, read on the forward strand.
CTCGTGCAGAATATGGTAATGTACATACTGGGGCTGTAGTTTCAAATATCGCCTTCTGATTGCTAATTGGGCTCTTGCATAAGCTTGATGGACAACTTCTTTTGGATACTTTACAAAAACATTGCTCCTTTATTTCCTACGACTGGATTTTAAAATTATCTATTGTTGTAGAAATGTGTTTTAAATGTAGAAACTAACCAAATCGGGTATTATCTCTCAAGGACTTAGAATGGAAACTTTAATATTTTAATAAATTATTTCTATCTGTGCTTTTTCTATCAACTGAGGTCATTGAGCTAGAGCCCTCTTGGATATCATTAAATCCAAAAATGAAATGTGTTTTAAAGTGATTCAGGAGTAAATGGCAATTGTAAATCTTGTTCATGTTATGTAGAAAATCTGCTGTTTTAGGAGTAATTAAATCCTGTTGGCAGGCTCATTGGATACTGAAGCAGTATATCATAAATGGGATCACTCCATAAAGGTTGGTAAAATTGAGAATCCTCCAATTGTTTGTATACCTCGTGTTCATCATCAGCACAATTCCAAATAACTATGCTTCCCCCTATGAATCCTGCTGAAGTACTCTGAATGCTCTCCAGTCCTCCTTAGTGAGGTTAGATTACAGTACATTGATGAATTTATAGGTAAAGATGTAACGCTCCTTTGGACCAATTTCTCAGATGCCAATATGTTGGCATCCCCTGGGCCCAGGGGAATTCACATTGAGTTAAATGGGAGGGATAGTCGTTCCATTGGAGGCTATCCTGAAAAATATTAGCCAATTTTAAACTTCTAAAACATTGTGGTAAATGCAGCTAAACCTGGAAATGATCATATTGTTCTACAGAGACAAAAGATAATCTTTTATTAAGAAGTGATATTTCAAAAAGAGACAACTCGAAAGAGAATAAGTTGGAAACTACGAAGTTCATTGGATAAAAGCTGGGATCAGGTGAAAGGACAGTGCCCCTCCACGTGTTGTTTCCATCTGCTATAGCATTCACCCTTAAATGAGAATGTCCACATGCAATAGCCAATCTGTGACATACTGTATATTCGCTGGACAGCATTGGCACGTGGTCAGAAGTCAACGCATCCCAGGCAGCCGAATGTTGATAGAGTAGCTGTGTGGGTGCAGGTGTGTGTGTGTGTTTGGCTGTGGTAGTGGTGGTAATGAGGCTGCTCTTTGACAAGCAATTCCTACAGTATTGCTTATCAGTATACCCCCTTCTCACAAGAATCCTACAAATCCCTTGCTTGGATATAGTGTATGTAGCCACTCTCCCTGCAGGTATCAGACTGTGATCACGCATCATGGACAATATGTTGAAATGTTCTACTCTGTGTGAGGTGGTGGCCAAACTATTGGACAGAATGTTAGGAATTATTAGGAAAGGAACAGAGAATAAAACAAAGAATATCAGAAAGCCTCTGTATCGCTCCATGGTGTGACCACACCTTGAGTATTGTGTGCAATTCTGGACACTGCATCTTAAAAAGAGCAGAGCAGCATTAGAAGAGGTGCAAAGAAAGGTGAATAAACGATAAAGGAGATGGAACAACTCTCCTATGATGAAAGGCTAAAGAGGTTACGGCTCTCCATCTTGGAGAGGAGATAGCTTAGAGGAGATATGATAGAGTTCTATACCAATCCTAAGTGGAGTAGAAGGGGTAAATGCAAATTCATTCTTAACTCTCAAAAAGTACAAAGGCTAGGGATCACACCACAGAGTTACAAAATAGTGTTACAGATTACATCAAAGTGCAATCTTTGAAACAAGAAAAAATGCCCATTCAAAAAGAAACAATAAAGGAAACATAACATAGACAACTAATCCACTCATGGGCATATGTAGACCACGAAAAAGACGGGGGGAGGGGGGGAGAATCCAAGGATCCACATCATAGAAATATAGCTATCAGGAAAATAGAAAAAAGAAATTAGGGTAGAATCAAGTCGCCTACATACTTAAAGGTCCAAAAAACAATTTTCTGGTCAGTCCTTCAACTGCTTAGCGTCCCAAAAGAAACATAGTTGAGATTGGTCACAATAGTGGCTCTTATTCGGATATGATAAAATACGTACGTTTACATGGAAATCTTAATTGAAATTTTAGTCCTAAGGCCTCCACCTCAGAGCGAAGGTTCAGAAATTTTTTCCTTCTCTCCTGTGTCCACTTCGAAACATCCAGAAAAATGTGTATCTTCCCTCCAAGAAAAAAAACACACCCAACTTCTCAAAGTAGAGCTGCAGCAATACTTTTTTATCTTGAAGGAAAACAACGAATACAACCAGTGTAGCTCTGACTTCCTCCTCTTCTTGTGATTTCTCTAGTATATCTGTCAAAGTTACCAAATCCAGGCTGTCTGAAGAGAAATCACCTGCTGCTGATTAACCTTAGAGGAACTAGAGAGAGCAGATTTTCTGAAGGGGAGATAGTTCAGACTCAGAATAGTTAAAAGTTTCTTTTAGGAACCTGGAGAACAGATCTCTAGGAGCTATCATAGAAACCTGAGGAAACTTTAGCACATGTAAAACCAAACTCCTATTCTGGTTTTCCAAATGTTCAATTTTATGTTGGAAAATCAACCTACTGTATCCTGGACCATACTTGCCAGTATTTTTTCAAACGTTTAAGTGAAGATTGACTCCCTGTCATCTCTTCTTGCAGACAAAACAGCTTTTTTCCCGTTTTTCAGTTTTAGCCAAATTCACTGAAACTGTTTGAAAAAAGTCGGCACATATCTTATAAAGCATTTCCAGGGTCTGCCAGATAGAGTCCAGAGTTACTTCCTGGGGGTGAATTAAAGGCAACAAGGCATTGTTGAAAACTGCAAAGAGTAAATACTGTCCAAAGACTCTCACTAAGCCCCTGACTCTGTTTACACTCCTCAACGAGAGAGGGAACCCCTCCCTCTCAGATGGCTCCTAGCAAGCAAGACACAGGGTCTACCTCAGCCACAACAATCTGAATCACTGAACTGGCATCAGCATCTAGCTGCCCTGTAGCTGCAGCTGCTGACAACGGGAGAAGTGTCAGGACTCATTGGACTGAGTGATCCATTGCTCTTCAAGGCAGGACTCTTCCAAGCCTTGGCAACAGGCATGTGCATAACTGACTTGGCCTTTGTGAAGTTGTCAAGTCCAATGGACTTTCCCTTCAAAATTCAAATTCAAATTTTCCATCTCAATCCCACCGATCCGGTTGGAGGACTACTATATAAAAGAACAGACATGCACTGCTTAACCACTTTACCCTGAAGAAAGCCACGGTGTAGTGATTGAAATGTTGGTTCCAGTTACGAAGATTAGCATGACCCAGAAAACTGCAGAGTTTATCATACTACCTGTGGAAGCCCAAGAGAACATTGTCAAGGGTTTTCTGCCCTGTAGCAAGAGCCTTGAGTTTTAGGTGAAGACTTCTTTCATCTTGGCATTGCATGTTGACATTGATAAAGGTTTTTTCCAAGGCTTGAAAAAAAAGAAATTTAAGTTGAAATAGGCAGTAGAAATCAATACGTCCCATCCAGACACCATCTTGACACGCCCCCCCTCCCCTCCACAAAGTAGGGACATAGTAAAAGTAGTTAGTGAAGCTGGGCTTAAAAAAGGTTTGGACAAGTTCTAGTAGATAAAGCCAATAGACTGTTATTGCGGCAAACCACTATCCTTGGGGATAAGTAATATGGAATCAAACTATTTTTTGGAATCTGTCAAGTACTAGTGATCTGGATTGATAGTGAGCCTGATGGACCTTTGGTCTGATCCAGTATGGCATTTCTTATGTTCTCTATGAATGTGTGTGGTTGTCAAGATCTACTTTTTACTTTACCTGATACTACCTTTTGCCGGTCCTCGGGCACCTACCAAGTCTAGCCTAATGTTGTGGCAGTCATAGTTCCCATGTTTCCATGCATATACAATGGGTGACAGTGTATAGCTAGGTGGATCCCTGTGAGTTGAAGGTAGAGGTGTGAAAATGGTTCTTACTTGGTTAGGGTCATGTGGATCCTCTCCCAGACCTTTCTTGCAGCAGCATGAGAGACACTTGCCATCCAAGGTGGTAGAGGACATCCTCATTTGAGAGTACTAGCTGGATCAGGAACAGGGTTTCTACCCAAGAGAAGTTGGGCCGGCGAGTGGCACACCTGTTTGTGCAGTCCTAGTGTAATGATATGCACAGGTAAACATAGATCGATTGTTTACATCATCAGAATATAGAAAGACTACAAGACATGCAATGAAGCTACAGGGTAACCTATTTAAGACTAATAAGAGAAAATATTTTTTCACTCAATGTGTAATCAAATTCTGGAATTTGTTACCGGAGGATGTAGTAAAAGCTGTTAGTGTAGCTGGGTTTAAAAGGGGTTTGGACAAGTTCCTGGAGGAAAGATCCATAAACCATTATTAAAAGGGACCCAGGATATCACTGCTTGACCCAATACAAGCAGTGTGCAGCCTGTGTCTTTTGGGGAAACTGCTAGGTACTTATGACCTAGATTGGCCACTGTTGGAAACAGGATACTGGGCTTGATGGACCTCGGTCTGACCCAGTATGGCATATCTTATCTTACGTACTTATGGTTCCATAGGGTGCGCATGCTGCACAGGCAGGCATGTGTATTTTACTACCTAAACAATATAACGATGTGCACATACAGTCACCCATTGGCCCTGAAGGGATTTTTCACGTGTACCTGCCCTTTGTCACCTGGAAGCATATCATCCCCAATTTTCACTCTAAGGGGTATGTTTACTAAAACCCCGGTAGAGTGCGGGCCGCGGTAGAGTGCGGATGCCATATAAGGAGTCGGCGTTCCGTCCTGAAAAAGAAAAGCCGGAATTTAAATATGCGCTAAGGTGTGCGGCGCCCTTGTGCACCCCGCACCTTAGCGCATCAGATGGCTGCGCGGGAGGCATATGTGGTACGCTGATGGGCAAGCAGAAGAGCAGAGCCACAGCACAATGGTTAAGACACCTACCAATGTTGCAGGGATCAGGGGTTTGATCCCCACAGAGCCTAATAAAGACAGCTGGCTGAGGCATTAATTTAGGAGGCATTGAAATAATGGGCAGCATAAGGCAGCACGCTTAATGTTTTTGGAGGCATATTAATAATGGGCGGCATAAGGCGGCGCGCTGATGTTTTTGGTGGCATATTAATACTGGGCGGCATAAGGCGGCATGCTGATGTGTAATCACAGGAACAAAACCACAGCACAATGGTTAAAACACTGACCAATGGTGCAGAGATCAGGGGTTCAATCCCCCAAAGTGCCCAATGAACAAGGCTGGCTGAGGCATAACATATTATGGGGAAGATTGCTTTAGGAGGCATTTTAGTCATATTTTAATTACCACTACTAGCAAACGCACTCCCAAAGCGTGTTAACATCAGGGTGCCCTATAAGGCACATTTTAAAGTGCACTGTCAGCCAAGGCAACCTAGAATGTTGCTTATAGGGCGCTTTAGAGGGTGCCGTATGAGGTACCGCAAGGTCAGTGTACTGTTTTTTATGGCAGCACTGTGCAGTTTAAGGAATGAAAAGCATACGTAGGTGCGCTGACAGGCAAGGAGGAGCAGCAGTGGAGCACAATGGTTAAGGCACTGACTGCTGATACAGGGGTCATGAGTTTGCTCCCCAGTGTGCCTAATACGTAAGGCTGGCTGTGGCATCAGCTTTGCATTGTACATATTTTGTCCTGCAGCACTTTATATTTATGTTATTAATTGCTGCCAGCAAACATGGCCTCACGTGCCGTAATTGAAGGTGCCGTCTAAGGCACCCTATAAGGCACTCCATAGGGCACATTAGAAATTGGACTGTCCGCCACAGCACCCTAAAATGTCCCCTATAGGGCACCCTATAGGTTGCATCACAGGAGAATGTATAGTGCACCTTATATGGACGGGCACCATAAGGTGCCCTATAGGGCGCCCTATAAAGCACCCTCAGAGGCACCTTATGGGTACAGTACGCTGAGGGTGTTTTTGCTGGCAACAAAATATGTACATTAAAAAAAGATAATGTGTTGGACAACCCTATCAAATAATCCCACTGTGGGTTTGAACCCATGATCTCTGGCTTCAGAGACAGTGCAGTAACCATTGGGCTACAGCTCTACAGCTGCTAGCAAGCCCCTGGCTGGCTGCAGAGAGCATGCACGTCACCACACAGACAGTCTACTGTGGTCACCAGGATAGGGTTAGCCTACCCATTCCCATGATGCACTGCACATGCAAATCAGCTGTCCACAGATTAACACAAGATGGGCAATGCACCCCCACAGCACCTCGGCCCGGCAGAGGGAAGTGACCATGTGCACCCACACACCACCTCGGCCTGGTAGGGGGTACTGACCGTGTGTTTTACTGGCACAGAGTAGCTACATACCGTCACATTGTGCCGGTACTGTGCTCACCCTGAGGGTGCAATGAGGCGCCCAGGACCAGGTCCACAACAACTTCCATGACTGAAAGAGACCATGCCAGAGGTCCAAAGCAGTGTTAATGTGTGAGATAGGTAGTTTCTGCACAAACACCTTGGATATCTCTGTCTGTCTCAGTCAGGTGTAGCCCCCATGGACCCCCAGGTGGGCCATGCACCACCACCCCCCCCCCCCCCCCGGGCCAAGGGTGGCAAACAGGGCCTCCCATCAATAGATCCACATTCTACCTCCCTGCAAGGGTGGCAGTAGAAGGGACCATCAACCTGGGTCCTGCTGAGGAACAGACACCCCACAGGGCAATCAATGCCGCTCTATACACATCCATACCACAATAGCAGACATACATTAGGCCTGGATATGGCAAGCTGCACCCCACCACTATCTGATATTCTCTTGCAGCAAGTCATCAGCCACTGCACCCCACAAGCTGCTCCATCAAGACACATACCAGCTACAAACAGTGTGCTAGTTAGTCCACAATACATGTTCCCAGTGGAGATGCATGCACCCACAACTGGGATGTCAGCATACACAGCAAGCAGTTACATCAGTGACTGGGACCCAAAAGGAAACCCATATCTATCACATGAGAGAAATACTATATAGCACTATGGGGGTGCCTAGCCATGCTGTGGTCATTGCACAGTCAGGGTGAGAGTGATCTCTCAGCAGGACATACTGAGGTCACCCTGTCTGTGTAGGTGGTGGCCGGGCACTAATATGTCCCAGTCAGTGCCCTATGCCCTGTGCAGATGCACCCTGGCCAGGCCACCCTGTCCAGCCTCTACCCATGGTACCTTGCTCCTCATTATGCACATTGGCAGCCCAATACTGGCAACATTGCTGGCAGTGTGGGCTGTGGAAGTTGTTTGCAGCCACCACACACTGGATAGGCAGACAGCCACCCCCACACCTATGCCAGCATTGTGCTACTATAGAGGAGTCCAGCAGCCATACCCACCACACCAGTCCTGGGCACAGTACAGGCATGGATATGGTACGCACTACTGTTGGGGGTCACTCCCCAGGGTGGTAAACACTGTCAGAGACCAGACCTGCAGCGCACACCGCAGACATCACAATGATTGTTATGGTGGAGATCAATGAGCAACATGTGCTTAACGTAGGAATTGATATCTGCCAGTTATCATGGGCAACGTTTGATAGCTGTGTACCATATACCCAGGTGTAGGGTGGCAGTGCTAAGGTATGCAACTGCTAGTATTTGGGGATACAGGCAGGGCCCAATGTCCTGCCTCTCTAGGAGGCATTGGCCAATGGGGCCTGGGGGGGGGGGGGGTGTATGGCCCTGTTGGCTGCTGCTTTACGGCAGAGTGTCCCAACTCCAGTCCTGGTGTTCCAACCACTGTTCGGGTTTTCATGCTGTCCCTCAGAAATATGCATGAGCTACATCAGCATACCATGGGGGTGGTGCATAGATATGCAGCACATGCATCTTTAGCAGAGGCAGCATGGATCCTGAATGGTGTGGGGCCCTCCAGGACTGCATTTGGGAAACTCTGCTCTGGGTAATGCGGCTGTTTATGGTGTCTGTGTTTGGTGTGGTAAAATATAGGCGTGTGAACCATGGGTATGTTCTCAGCAATAAAGGCTTCTCCTTACTATCACGGTTTAGTTGTAGGAAAAATATGTGGACTGGATTGGTAGTAGCCCCAGCTGGGCTTTGAACCTGTGACCTTCTGTTCCTGCACACACTGTGTGTGCACTGCACCACCATGTTGCCATAGGTATGCTGTGTTCCCTGGGGAGTCCATGACTGTACATCCGACAGAGCCTGTCTGTTACGGTGGACGGTGCCAGCCTGCACAGGCCTAGGCCACTGTCTGCTGAGGTTTGCAGCCACTGCCCCCTCCACCACCTGTACCCTTCTGCCAACATGCAGACATGTCCCTATCTGGAAAAAAAAATATGACCTGATTGAGTTGTGGCACTCCACGACTGAATTTGGGGGACTCGGCTGTCGGTAATGCCCATTGTTATGGTTTGTGTGCGGTGTAGGGTAAAATATAGGTGTTGGAACCATGCTTATGTTCTCTGCCATACAGGGGTGTCTGTACTATCACTGTTTAGTGGTGGGTAAAACTATGGGGACTGAGTTGGCAGGAGCCCCAGCTGGGTTTGAACCTGTGATTCTCTGGTCCTACAGGCACTGGCTGTGTCCGCTGCACCACACTGTGGTCACAGAGACAGTGCAGTCTCTGGAGATAGGAAACCTGGCCGCACGGGTCAGACACCCTGCTCTGCACAATTTTACTGTGGGCTCGTTTACCTTGTATGGGGACAGGGGTGCAATTAAACCTCAAAAATGACCTCCAAAAAAAGGGGAAAAAACCAAAACCAAGCTGGGCAACAGTGATATCAATGGGCAACATGAAAAACACTCCCAGGAAAGCTCCATTAAAATGCAGTGATTTTTGAACGAGTCTACGGAGCGTAGACCCTTCCAAAAATCATTTCTTTTTTTTTTAGCTTTCCTGGGAGTGTTTTTTATGGTTGCCCATTAATATCACTGTTGCCCAGCTGGATTATAATTTATTTGAAATTTGTTGTGGTCATTTTCAAGTTTTATTTGCTGTTTTGTTCTGTGCACATGTATCACACTGCTCACGTTTTGCAGGTTTCCCCGGTTTTGCTGTACATTGCTGACGGAAATGGTTTCTCTTCCCTTTAAATCGGCTCTAACGCGAGGGTTTCACTCGCGGTATTTTTAATGCCAAATTCAGCCCCGCTCCTGTGCGGGGAGCCTCTCCCCTCCCACTCTCCACCCATTGACCCCGTCCCCCCGTCCCTCGGGAGCCTTCCTCCGCCCTCCGTAAGCGTTTCCCCGCCTCTATCGCACATCAGTACCCCGCACACGTGCGCTGGCCCGTTAATGTGATGCACACGCGTGCGTGACGCTTAAGAGCACTTAAGTGCATCATTAGCGTCCGCTCTTGTGCGCCGCGCACGTGTGCGCGGTTTAGTAAACATACCCCTAAGTTGCAAATCTTTGCGCTGGTCTGTCATCCGTATTTCCCACATGTAGGTCGTGCCATTTCACAATGCAAATCTCCACTGCACCTTTTCAAAAAGTACATGGAAGTCAAGGGGTGGAGATAAACAGTACCAATTTTAGAAGAAGCTGCATGTGCACGCCTTCTTTTCGAAAACTGACATGAATTCGCACTTCCACGCCCCATCCACCCCTAAACAGCCTTTCCAAAATGTGTCTTGATATGTATAGTAGGAATGAATTCTGACACCAGCGTTTAAATTAACAGTGACTGCTGCTGCTGAAAATAATCCCTTTTTTAAATTTCCAGACATTTTTCATCTTTTGAATAATTTGATATCGGTAGTTACAGTGCACCTCTGAGAGTTACAACTGCAATTCCCAGTGCTACCCCCCAGTGCTTGATCACACAGATTACAAGAGGTCCTTGGGTTGGGGAGAAATTACCTTCAATGCCGTAGAACAACATTTCTGAAAATTCCCTCGAGTCCGAGATAAAGAGGATGCCAGACATCAAAGACTATAAAACGAAAACCTCCGAAGTACAGCCCTTAGAAATCCTTGAATTTTAATTGAACCAGGAAAATTACTATCTCTGTGATGTTAGAGTATTCTTCTATAGTTTGAAGGTCACTCTAGAAGGCTTGTGTGATTTTTACATGTTTAAATAGCAATGTTTACGTGTGTACATGACCAATGCATGCAAACAGTGATTTTAGAGAGCTGCTGTCTACACCTGTAGATGTTCAGTTTTCAAGGGGGGCAGGTTGTTCGTATGCTGGAGAAGTAGGTGCATATTTATGACTTTGTATTGTTAATATTTAACAAAAATTACATGTCTGTATTTATATCTGCTCCGAGGCAGATGTACGGCTAACTGCTCGTTAGCACTTGGGCTATGCACAAGTCATTAAGGGGGAAATTGTACTTGCTTCTCTGGTTTTCAAAATCACCTCAACAGTTTTATACAAGCAGTCTTTTCATTTGGCTCCTTAATTGATTCTTCTTAGATGCCCAGCTGTGTAAAATGTGGCACTTAACACGCATAGGTTGTAAAATCGGCACATATGCATTCAAAACTCCGACACCTTGTTTTTTGGACGTGTTTCTTACCATTGGATGTATGCACGTGCATAACTATCTTCTGGAGCCTTAGACATATTTTACAAAAGGATCTGGGAAATTGTGTATGTCCTGACCTGAACGTCCCAATTCCGACCTAGACACCCTATGCAAAATCGGACTTCACATTTTCTGTTTTGTGTAAATAACATAAATGCACCCAAAATACCTTAAAAAGTGTTGATAATAACAAGTAGGGAAAGCAGACAGAGCATGGCTCATGGAATTCTTTCCAACCCATGTGTTAGTGTGCATGCACACAGCAGTCTGTTTGTATCTGCATTGTCAATGTGTGTATGTCTTGTGAGTGTGAGTGTGAGAATGGTGTGTGTATGTATGTCTGTGAGTTGGTATGTCTTCGCATGTTTCTACGAATGGGCCTGTGCTTGTTTGTCACTCCATATGTGCTTCTATGTGTGTCTGTGCATTCTTGCATGTGTGTGTGAATGCTTGTATGCATATGTCTGTGCATATATGTGTGCATGTTTGTTCTCTGTATGTCTGTTATCGGGAGAAGAGGAGGCTGTTTGACAGATACAATTACATAATCGCTATGTTACGGTGAATCAGTATTAGTATGCTGCAACTGTTGGAACTGCTGTTCCTAGGGATATGCATTGAGGCATTTTTTTGAGGAGGGCCTTCACGTCCCTTCCATCTCCCATCACACACAGAATCTTACCTTGTATACCTCAGTGAACTACCCCAGCTCATCCCCTCCCTTCCTATGACTAGAGCAGCATTCCAGTGCTCCGCCCACACAGCCTTCCCATTGGCTGGATCCTACCCACAGTCTGTGACTAGACAGCATTCCAGTGCTCCTCCCCCACAGCCTTCCCATTGGCTGAATCCTACCCACAGTCTGTGACTACAGTAGCATTCCAGTGCTCCGCCCCCACAACCTTCCCATTGGCTGAATCCTACCCACAGTCTGTGACTAAAGCAGAATTCCAGTGCTCCGCCCACACAGCCTTCCCATTGTCTGGATCCTACCCACAGACTGTGATTAGAGCCGCATTCCAGTGCTCCGCCCCCGGTTTTCAGCCGGCCTGGCTGTTTTTTAAATGGCAGGCTGGCTGCCAGCAGAGTTTAAACTGGCTATGCAAAAGCCAGTTTTATTGAAGGAACCCTGCTGCGTGGCTGCTGCCACCACCACTGCTTTTTCCAGGTCTGTGGAGCAAAGGCATCAATCATCCCTTGGCCTCCCTCCACCCCTGATGACAACAACATCAGTAGCGGCAGCGGCAGCTTTAAAAAAAACAACAAGCAAAAGCGTCCGGTCCCGATTCCAACATGCTTGTCTCTCACCGGTCCCGCCACCTTCTGATGTGAAGTATATGTCAGAAGGAGGCAGGACCATCAGAGACAAGCACGCTGTAATTGAGACCCCTCGCTCTTGCTTGGGTTTTTTAAATGTCCATTTTTAACATAGAAATATAGAAATATGATGACAGAAAAAGACCACATGGCCTATCTAGTCTGTCCTTCCATATCAACAACTACAACAGTTCCCTTTTTACATTTAGAGATCCTCTGTGTTTGTCCCATGCTTTTCTGAATTCAGTTACTGTCCTCATCTCTACCACCTGCACTGGGAGACTATTCCATGGATCCACTACTCTCTCAACATCAGAAGCAGCAGCAATGGCTTAAAAAAGGACATTAAAAAAAGACAAGCAAAAGCGTGGGGTCCCGATTCCAGCGTGCTTGTCTCTGCCAGTCCCACCCCTTCTGACAAATACTTCCGCATCAGAAGGGAGCAGGGTCAAGAGAGACAAACACGCTGGAATCGGGATCCTGCTCTTTTGTTTATGGTGGCAGTTTGGGGTATGGGAGAGCAACCACATTGGGCATCAGTGGGGAAGGGAGGCCAGAGGAGGAGGGGTATATGTTGGACACAGGGGGCAGAGGGACAGATGCTGCAGAAGGGGGGAGCAGGGACAGATGCTGGATGAGGGGAGGCAGGGAGAGATGCTGAACACTGGGGCCAGAGGAAAGATGGGACATGGGGGTGATACAAGGGAGATGCCGGCCATGGGATGAGGGGGAGTGGGTTGAAAGTTACTAGAGGAAGGATGGAGATGCTAGGCATAGGGAAGATAGGGGGGGAAAGGGCAGATGGTGGAGGGACATGGAAGTAAAGGACAGATGCAGGACACACAGGGAGATAGGAAAGAAAGAGCAAATGGTGTACATGGGGGCACAGAGATAAGATGGGCATGGGGGGTGCTGGTAAGGGGCACATTGAGGAGAGATGCTGGAGATGGGGAGGGGATAGGGACATGGAGGGGGAAATTTTGGACAGGAGAAAGATAGGGCCATAGAGGGGAAGTGCTGGGGGAAAAAGGATAAGGACAGGAAAGAGGGAAGATGATGGAAATGGGGAGGAGAGGGATAGGAACACAGAGGAGAGATGCTGGGTATACGGTGAGAAGGGGGAGGAGAGTTAGTTAAAGACTGGGAAATAAGAGGCTGGGGAAGGAGAAAGAGAGAGGGAAAAGGAAGGGTTGGGGTGAGGGAAAAGATGGAAAGCTGCAGCCAAATACAGTTTAAAAAAAAGTAAAATTGAGAAGTGGTTGGTAAGAAGGAGGAGTGAAATTTGAATAGAGAAGCAGAAAATAATCCAAAGAAAACTGAAAAGAAGAAATCTGTGTTAGAGACTGATCTAAGGGAGGAAGTGAAGGCAGGAGGAGAGAGAAGATATGCAAATGAATAGATTATGAAAAGAGAGGTAAGAGAAGACAGAGGAAAACAGACACCAGAGACTTGAACCAAATACAATTAAAAAAACAAAATGCCCTGACAAAAAAGGTAGAAAAAAGAATTCTATTTTCTGTTTAGTAATTGGAATATGTCCGTTTTTGTAATGTACATCTGCCAGGACTGGTGTTAGACATGGCTGGGGCTCAGCCCAGGCAAAGATTTGTTGGGGGGGGGGATCCTAAAACCTACTAGCAAGCTGTTCCTTCTTCAGCATCAGACTGGTTTGGGGGCCTTGTCTGTCTTAGGGGTCCAGAGCAATTGCCTTTGTTACATTCCTCCTAACGCCAGACCTGACACTATCTTTTTTTTCCATACAGTACAGAAGAATGCATCTCTTTCTGTTTCTCTGCTGTTGCGTTGCGTTGCATGTAGGGTCTGGCTTTTTGAAGTTTCAGTTTCATTTTTATGTACATATTTCTATTTTCACTTTTTGGTAATTTATTTTCTATTTGGTGAAGGTCCATCTGTGTTCTGCATGTGCAACTAAGGCTGGGTATTCCAGAGTTGCCAAGTTACCCAGTTCCAGGAGTGAGATTTTTGGCCAGTTCTGGTTTTAAATTTGCCTTGCAATGCAGCAGAAATCCAGGACTGGCTTTAAAACTCACTCCTGGAACCGGGAGACTTGCTAACTGGTATTCTGTTAGCATGTGATTTCTATTTAAGAATGTGTAGTAATCTGGCTTGTTCAGCTTTCCTAATAGATTTACTGATGTTCGAGGGCCCTCTGCAATTTTTACAGTGCTGCCTTTTCCTTATGGAGTCCTTGGGTGAGTTTTGGAAGTTAGTGCTGGCATGGTAAATTTGCTCTTGGCTCTGAGTCTGAAGGATGTTTCTTTTGTACTAATTTCCAATAGGTCTGGTACTCTGAGGGTTTGTATTGCCATTACTAATATCTTTGTTTTATATGAATAGTGGTATGGGGAAGTGACCTGGGGTGGGGGAGTCTGTGGATGCAGAATATACCAGCTCCCCCGAATGATCGGAGTGGAGCGGAGGCCACGAGGTGCCTGCAGCCGGCACACTTAAAAGAGGAGCGCCATCCGGCGTGGGGAAACACCACCCGGCACCTCCTACCAGCTCTTCCGAACAATCGGGGTGGAGCGGAGGCCATGAGACGCCTGCAGCCGGCACACTTAAAAGAGGAGCGCCATCCGGCGCGGGAAAACACCACCCGGCACCTCCTACCAGCTCCCCCGAACGAACTGGGTGGAGCGGAGGCCACGAGACGCCTGCAGCCAGCACACTTAAAAGAGGAGTGCCATCTGGCGCGCCTGCGCCTGGTGGGCCCACGCCTGAGGGCCTCGCCAGAGGGCCTTTTGGCATGGCCCTTAGGCGCGGTACGAGAAATAACCCTACGATGCAGAAGAATGACGAACCAGATCACACGATAAGTAAATCAAGAAACAAAGAATAACATGCTAACTCTGTTAGTACCTCATTGCTTGATAAGATACGTACTGACTCGCTTCCAAAGCATTGCATGACAATACAAACTCTGTATACGAAATACATGCACTACCTCACTGTTTGTTTGATACCTCACTGTTTATATGCAAATCATTGAATGTAAAAGCTAACAAATACTGTAAGCAACATATGCTATTTAATATGACTGTAGATAACACAGGCTGAATTACCTGTAATTCTTACTAACAGTGCATTGCTACCTCACCACTAACCTCATTGCTTTAGGAAAGCATCAACAGTATAACAAATTACCCATCACTAACACATATTCTCTTCGCTGCTCTGAGACTGCGAAATAACAAACCACATACATTATAGACTCCATTACTAGAGTAAAACCAAGAAGAGGAGAGAAACATTACCAAAGGAACAGGAAAGTACAGAACCACAAGAAAAAGATCAAACACCTACCACCACTGGGAAACAACACAAGTTAACCCCAGGTCAATAGAGAGAAAAATGCATTCCACTCACCACTACCTCATTACATACCTTATACTCCTACACACTTTCACATCATACACACAAGGCACAGGCCCAAACAAACAAATCCCCTGGTTATACCTGCATACCACCCAACCTAAATGGATACCAATCACACCCCTCTCTAAAGAACATCAACATTATAAGCCTTCAGTCCACAACCCACATAATACCACACACACTGCACAAGCCTGCCTCACAAATAAAGTACACACTAACCCAATCACAACTACCAACATTAAATGTGCCCTACTAAACACCAGATCAATCAGAAACAAACTAAATACTATCCTCAACCTCATACATGACAAAAGACTAGATATAATATGTATCACAGAAACCTGGCTAGATGACCCTGACCAGGTAATTTTGAATCAAATCATCCCAGAAGGTTACACAGCATTTAATGGCATTAGGGCCCAAAAGAGAGGAGGAGGAGTACTAATACTAACCAGAAAAGAATATAGATTCAAAACAATCTCTACTGCAAACACGATAGAATCCAACACAATCATCACAGCCAACAAACACCTTAGCATCTCCCTCACCTATAGACCCCCTGGAACCACAACCGAATATCTCTCTACGATACTTGAAGCAATATGCACCCACAGCAAAAAACTCAAACCACTCATTGCACTTGGAGACTACAACCTAACCTCCACATCCACCAAGGAAGCTGCATCATTCCTAAAAGCCATGGAATCACTAAAATACTACCAAACCATTGACACCCCAACACACCAACATGTTACAACTCCGGATATGGTTTTCATCCCAAAGCACTTGGTGGAGCAGGGCAAGACCACAACACCAACAATCACACCGGTTCCCTGGTCAGATCACCATCTAATTGAATTACATTGGCCCTAAATGGCCCCATCCAACACATGGAAATTGAGACCACATCCAGGAGATTTAGAGCTTGCAAAAAAGAAGCATTCATAGATGAAATCGAACCACAACTTCAGCAAGATTAAGAAAACTTTGATCTAGGCATAGAGAAGTGGAACTTCATAATATCAAATGCAGCATCAGCCCCTACAAGTATAAAAGCGCAAACATACTGGAAACCCAATGCCCCCTGGTACTCAAGCGATATTAGAGACGCAAAATGCACCCTCCGAAAACTGGAGAGAAAATGGAGAAGAAACAAGTCACATGACTCCCTAACTAAATACACAGACAAGCAATTGGAATACACCAATCTAATAAATGAACGTAAACAACAACACCATACCAACCTAATCATGAATTCAGTCAACAAACTAAGAGAACTATTTAGAATTGTTCAAACACTAACTAAGGACACCACACAGCATGATACTCACCATCTCAACCCACAGGAATATGCAGACTACATAAAAACAAAAAACAACACCATCACATGCTCCATCGTACCACAAGCAGATTACCATGAAAGAATAGAGGAGCATCAAACCTGGGAAGACTTCAGCATACCATCAAAACACCAGATTGAGATCATAATGAGTCAACTCAACACAACAACCTAACCATCAGACCCAAGGCCGGATTTACCTATACGCCATGTACGCCATGGCGTAGGGCCCACAGCCGGCAGGGGCCCACAAAAAAAAAACAAGTTCATTTTTTTTAAAAATAAAATTAAAAAAAAAACCTGGTGGCTGCCGCCGCGGGGCCCCCTCTGCTGCCGCGGCAGCACCGACTGACCCGTGGGGGCCCCGTCTACAAGCTGAAGCCGTCGGTTCCCTCCCTCCCTCCGTGCAGGCTGCAGGCTGTGAGAGACGCGAGAGTGTCTCCTCGCGTCTCTGTTAAGCCCGCAGGGGCTGATGGGAAATTTCCCATCAGCCCCTGCGGGCTTAACAGAGACGCGAGGAGACGCTCTCCTTTCGCGTCTCTCACAGCCTGCAGCCTGCACGGAGGGAGGGAGGGAAGAACCAACCGAACCGACGGCTTCAGCTTGTAGACGGGGCCCCCGCGGGTCAGTCGGTGCTGCCGCGGCAGCAGAGGGGGCCCCGCGGCGGCAGCCACCAGGTTTTTTTTTTAAATTAAATTTTACTTTAGGCCGGGGGGGGGGGGGTAGGACGGGTAATGGGCTATGGGGGGGGGGTAGGACTGGTAATGGGCTATTGGGGGGGCTGGGGCTGGAAATGGGCTGGGGGGGCTGGGGCTGGAAATGGGCTGGGGGGGGTAGGGCAGGTAATATGCTATGTGGGGGGTAGTACTGGTAATTGGCTATAGGGTGGGCTGGGGCTGGAAATGGGCTGGGGGGGTAGGGCTGGAAATGGTCTATGTGGGGGGTAGGACTGCTAATTGGCTATTGGGGGGGCTGGGGCTGGAAATGGGCTGGGGGGGGTAGGGCTGGTAATGGGCTATGGGGGGGTAGGACTGGTAATTGGCTATTGGGGGGGCTGGGGCTGGTAATGGGCTATGGGGGGGTAGGACTGGTAATTGGCTATTGGGGGGGCTGGGGCTGGAAATGGGCTGGGGGGGTTAAGGCTAGAGGTGGGCTGATGGGGTTAGGACTGGTAATGGACTGTGGGCTGTTGGGGGGGCTTAGAACTGGCAATGGGCTTTGGGGGGGGTTAAGACTGGTAATGGGCTGTGGGCTGATGGAGGCTGTCTGGTAATGGGCTATGGGGGGGCTAGGACTGGAAATGGGCTGGGGGGTTAAGACTGGAGGTGGGCTGATGGGGTTAGGACTGGTAATGGGCTGTTGGGGGGGGTTAGAACTGGTAATGGGCTTTGGGGGGGTTAAGACTGGTAATGGGCTGTGGGCTGATGGGGGTTGTCTGGTAATGGGCTATGGGGGGCTAGGACTGGAAATGGGCTGGGGGGTCAAAACTGGAGGTGGGATGATGGGGTTAGGACTGGTAATGGGCCTGTGGGCTGATGGGGGGGGTAGGACTGGCAATGGGCTATGGGGGGCTGACTGGAAATGGCTTGATGGGGTTAGGACTGGAAGTGGGCTGATGGGGGGTTAGGACTGGTAATGGGTTATAGGGGGGGCTTAAACTGAAAATGGGGTGATGGGGGGTTAAGGACTGTAAGTGGGTTGATGGGGGGCTAGGACTGGTATTGGGTTGGGGGGTTGCTAGGACTGGAAATGGGCTGATGGATGGCTAGGACTGGAAATGGGCTGATGCAGGGACTAGAAGGGAATGGATGCTGGGTGAGGCTGGAACTAGAAGGGAGCTGATGTTGGGGGAGGATTAGAATGGGATGGGGCTGGAAGAGTAAAATGGAGAAGGGAAAAATATTTTGTGTGGGAGGGATAAAAAATCTACAATTGGCCGGGTATTGGGAGAGTAAGTGGGGATTGAGGATGGAGGGGTAAAATTTGAGTGGATGAAATAGGAATGAGGAAAGAGCAAAAGGAGAAAGATTAGTATGTTAAAGCAGATGTAGAGAGAGAATGGAAAAAAATCTAGAAGAGAGAAGAAAGGACAAATGGACAGCAGACGATGGAGAGTTAGCAGAAGACACCAAGAAACCAAAAGAAGAAAGTGGCTGGAGCAATTGCAGCTGAAAAAAATGCACAAAAGGTAGAAAAATATCTCTTTATTTTGAATTTATTAATTGGAATATGTCAGCTCTGGTAAATGTGCATCATTAACGTCTGCGCTTTGTTTAGTACAAGAGCAAATTAATGTATAGTTTTATTTCTACAGTGTTGTACATTCCAAGTTTGGCTTTTGGGATTCCCAGTTTAATTATTGTCTTCCTGTTTCTAAATTGTGATTACTTGTTTGGTGATGGTCTATGTTCTGCATGTGTAACTGAGCTGAGGTGTTCTGTTTATATAATTCCTATTTGACATTGCCACTTGTTCTCTTTCCCCAGTAGGTCATGTATTGTTGTTCTCTGAAATGTATTGGTTTAATATTTGCAGTGTTGCCTTTTGATTGGTAGAGTATGGTGCTTTGTGAGTCCTGGTAGTGCTGTTAGGATACGGTGGGTTTACTATGGGTTCTAAATGGGCAGTGTTTGTAGTAGTTCCTAATGTGTCTGGCAGTTGGCACTGGATTATAGTAATGTAGAAATCTTTTAGTCTTTCTTTATCCATACACTCATTAAGAGGCACGTTTACTAAAAGTTAGTATATGGTAACATTATGCAAATATTTATGCAAATGAGGTCCCTTATGCAAATGAGGCCCCGCACCCCCCTTGGGCCGCCCCTGCTGGGGGCCCACAATTTTTGTTGGCGTAGGGCCTCACTCAAGGTAAATCCGGCCCTGATCAGACCCATGCCCAGTAGCTTGGATAAAAGCCTCTAAAACCCAGCTCTCCTATTACATTCACAAAATCGTCAAAGATTCACTCCAACAAGGATACATGCCGCAAACTCTGAAACACGCCGTTTCTTAAAGGCAACAACCTCAGCCTCTCTGAACCAAAATCATATCGGCCTATCTCCAGCCTACCTTTCCTTACAAAGTTCATTGAAAAAGCAGTACAATACCAACTACAAGACCATATTGACATCAATGCCCCACTGGACATACATCAGCATGGTTTTAAATCCCGACACAGAGTTGAAACACTACTTACCTCCCTCTTTGACAATCTCTTAAAAGGAATGGACAACATAAAGAACGGATTCCTACTTGTATTCATGGACCTCTCTGCAGCCTTTGATACCCTGTCACACGCCAGACTACTGCAATGCCTGAAGCAAATAGGATTACGCAAAAATACTCTAAAATGGTTTACTTCGTACTTGGAAAATAGAACGCAACAAGTCAAATACGCACAAAAGAAATCGACACATTTCCCCGTCATGCAGGGAATACCACAAAGCTCAGCACTATCATCAATGCTCTTTAATATTTACATCCAGCCCATATGTAACATCATCAAAAGTCACAACCTCCAATATCACATTTACACTGACAACATCATGGTATATACCCCAGTCAACCTATTAGCACTCAACATCACGACTATAACCAAATGCCCTGAAGATATGAATAACTGGTTCACAGATAATAACATGACGGTCAACTATGACAAAACTGAGGCAATGTTCATCAACAGGAACTCTACCTTCACTCCACCACAAACCATCAGTATCTTAAATAAGCATATAGTAGTTAAAGATGAAGTTAAATATCTGGGCATCACAATGGACAGAGCACTAAACCTGAAATCACACATCACAAAAACCTCAAATAAGGCCTATCATCGCTTAAGGCAGCGTTTTTCAACCACTGTGCCGCGGCACACTAGTGTGCCGTGAGATATTGTCTGGTGTGCCGTGGGAAAAATTCCAATTTTATCCGTAACATGTGGCCTCGGCTCACAAATTAGGGTTGCCAACCGGCCGGTTTTCAGCCGGCCTGGCCGGTTTTTCCATGGCCAGGCCGGCTGCCGGCACAGTTGTAAAACCAGCCATTGAAAAGCCGTTTTTTGCTCTGGCCGCAAGATCGGGAGCGGCCAGAGCAAAAAACCGGCTTTTGTGCCGAAGTCCGCGGCGCGAACGCGATCGCGATTCCCTATAGCAGTGCAGCCGCTGGTTCTGCTTTGTACAGAGCAGCGGCTGCACTACACTTACATTGAAAAGTAAAGAGAAACTGTGTCAGGAGCCCTCCGATCATGCAGAGCCCGAGGAAGTGATGTCATGGGGGCGGGCTCCTCACAGGCTGTCTTTCCTTTTCAAATTAACTTTAGCTGCAATAAAGTTAATTTGAAAAGGAAAGACAGCCTGTGAGGAGCCCGCCCCCATGACATCACTTCCTCGGGCTCTGCGATGACCGGAGGGCTCCTGACACAGTTTCTCTTTACTTTTCAATGTAAGTGTAGTGTAGCCGCTGCTCTGTACAAAGCAGAAGCAGCGGCTTGGGCAGAGGGGGGGGGGTGTGTGTGTGTGTGTGTGTGAGTGAACCAGCAAGGGGGGGGGGAGTGTGAGTGAACCAGCAAAGGGGGGGGGGGAGTGTGAGTGAAACACCAGTGGAGGGGGGGGGGTGGTGTGAGTTAACCAGCAAGGGGGGGGGGCGATGGTGTGAGTGAACCAGCAGGGGAGGGGGGTAAGTGAGTGAGTGACCCAGCAGGAGGGGTGAGTAAGTGACAGGGGGGTGGGTGAGTGAACCAGCAGTGGGGGGGGGGGGTGGTGTGAGTGAACCAGCAGGGGAGGGGGGTTGGTGTGAACCAGCAGGGGAGGGGGGTTGGTGTGAGTGTTTGATTCCTATTCTAGAGAATTACTTTATATATAGTCAATATAGGCACAGAGGTAAATTTTTTTAACATTTTCTAATGGTGGTGTGCCTCGTGATTTTTTTCATGAAAAAAGTGTGCCTTTGCACAAAAAAGGTTGAAAAACACTGGCTTAAGGATCATCAGAAAACTCAAGCCATTACTCCGCCAGGATCACTTCCGCACATTATGCCAAGCACTCATTACATCACTGCTTGACTATGGAAACTCGTTATATCAAGGCCTCCCTCAACAAACCTTATACCCACTTCAAATGGTGCAAAACACCACAGCACGCATTATCACAGACACCCCAAGATCTGAACACATCACCCCAGTCTTACAACAACTACACTGGCTACCTATGATGGCCAGAACAAAATTCAAAATAATCCTAATTATCTTTAAAATCATCCACCAACTCTCAGCAGAGGCACTACAATACATCATAATGAAAGATACCTGCAACAGACCAAGAAGAACCAATAAAGACAACATGATCGGCACACCTGCAGGATTCCACAAGACCAAACAAACAACTTCAAAAAGAGCTCCCTCCTTACTGGCGCCCGTGCTCTGAAACTCCCTCCCAACAAGCCTGAGAGCACTGAATGACCTAACAGACTTCCGAAAGGACCTCAAAACCTACCTCTTTGTTGAAACTTATCAAACAGACAGAAAGCGGTCCCCACCTAAACGGTAACGCATCTACTGCCGATAACTCGATACTCACTCATCCCCAAATAGACATACACTAACCCCAAACAAACATAATATAAACACTGTTGATTACCTTGTAATATCCAAATGTGATCTATATGATAAATGTAACCCTCCAATTGTACTGTCTAGATCTTCTAAGTTCCCTTATGTTA
This sequence comes from Ichthyophis bannanicus, assembly GCA_033557465.1. Classification (NCBI taxonomy): domain Eukaryota; kingdom Metazoa; phylum Chordata; class Amphibia; order Gymnophiona; family Ichthyophiidae; genus Ichthyophis; species Ichthyophis bannanicus. Next base: position 256,888,848 of record CM066041.1, read on the forward strand.
AATGTTGTTGAGTTCCCTTATGCTAAATGTAACACTGCATTGTGATGTGATGTGACCACTTTGATTGAAGGATAAGGTGGTATACAAATCTAGAGCAGCATTCCAGTGCCCCGCCTCCACAGCCTTCCCATTGGCTGGATCCTACCCACAGTCTGTGACTAGAGCAACTTTCCAGTGCTCCGCCCCCACACCCTTCCTATTGGCTGGATCCTATCCACAGACTGTGACTAGAGCAGTTTTCCAGTGCTCCGCCACCACAGCCTTCCCATTGGCTAGATCCTACCCACAATCTGTGACTAGAGCAACTTTCCAGTACCCCGCCTCCACAGCCTTCCCATTGGCTGGATCCTACCCACAGTCTGTGACTACAGCAACTTTCCAGTGCCTCGCCTCCACAGCCTTCCCATTGGCTGGATCCTACTCACAGTCTGTGACTAGAGCAGCATTCCAGTGCTCCACCTCCACAGCCTTCCCATTGGCTGGATCTTACCCACAGCCTCTTCTGCTAGTTACATTGAAAACAGTTTTGCCATTTCTGAAGTTCTTCCGCCCAACTGGGCAACATTTTTGCCCAGATTTGCAGGAAACATTGGCAGGTCAACTGTTGTGGGTTTTTTTGAGTAATAAAACTATGAAAAATTGAGTTAAAAAAAAAGCAAAAAGAAGGCAAAGTCCCAGGTCAGAAACAGTCACTGGCCTGTGCTGCATCCCATTTGTCAGCACATCCAGAACCACCAAATGAGATGTGCAAAATGGGAGTGATTGACTGCTAGACTCCACAATGTTGATTGGCTGGAGATAAGGTTACCAGATTTTTGGTTTGCAAATCTGGGACACCTGGGCAGAATATCTGATGGAAGAGGTGGAGCTTTCTCCATCGTAGGAACATTAGAGTCTAGCATCTCTCCCTTTCTTTTCTTGCGCTCCTCCCTATCACAGCTGACCATCTTCCCCCTTGCTTCCCCTTCCCCAATCCAGCATGTTCTCTGGAACCAAGCTGGAAGTCAGTCCTCACCTATAGGTGACATCACAGACCATGTCCTCGTGCGGGAACTCTCTCCAGCTTTCACAGAAAGCCTTTGGGAGATCCAGCATGCATGTGTGATCGTCTTCTTGCCCAAACAGAGCTATCTTACCTCAGTCTTCTTTTTTCTGTGGAGCCCTCCAGATGTTTTTCTGTATCCCAGAGAAAAGCTGTTTGCTCTGTTGGTAGTTTTTGCTGACTCAGTACTCTTTTTTTCTCTTGCTTCACATTTTTTCGCTTTCCTGTACTTCCCGGTACCATCGCTGCCTCAGTGCCATGTTTTTTTGCAAGTATCTTTTTCTTTTTTTATGTTTTTGATGGGGGTTTTCTCGCACCCTTCTGTTTGGGGCATTGGAGTCTTTTGACCTGGCAGAAGCCGTCTTCCCTGACATGTCCACCCCGACCAGTGGCTTTAAGAAGTGCGCCAAATGTGACCAGACCATAACTGGTGCCTTCGATGCCTTGGGTCTGACCACAAGCCCTCTACATGTGCTCTCTGCTTGTAAATGATGTGCAAAGGGCTGAAGAACTGTGAAAAGCAGCAGTAATTGCTATTTGGCTCCAAGACATTGGTGTCAACCCTGCCTCACGTGGTGACTGGGCCCTTTCGGAGCTGCAAGGTTGAGGGGCTCTGGAACAAAGACTATCCTTCAAAGAGAAGCATTCCCAGAAGGAATGGACTCCATCTCAGTCATCATCAAAGGGCGATGCCGCGTCCAGAGTGAAGACCCATGGACATTTCCATTGAAACCCTCAATGTGACTCCGAGGGTGAAGGCTGGGAGAGGCTGAAGGTTGGGAGAGGCTTTGAAAGCTGTCCTGGAAGGAGAGAGGCCTCTAGTAGCCTCAGAGGGCCGGTGCGGGACTTCCGAGGCTGCTACTATCGAGGAGTCCCCACCGAAGGAGCTGGCATTGGCATCGAAGGATGCGACTCTGGCGCCGGTAGCTGCGGAGCACTCCCTCCAAACAGAGCAGTTGTTGACTCTTGAGTGCAGTCTGGCTGCCTTTATGGCACAGCAGAAGCCTTGGGAACCAGGAACCTCTGGTTCCTCGAGGCCAGTGATGGCACCATCCATCGTGGGTGCCTCACCAATTGAAGTTCAGCCGATTCTTGAAATACATGCTGTCTCCTCTGGTTCCTGGGACCATTCTTGGTCCTGCTCGATGCAGCAGATCTCTCCCCCAAGTGCATAGGGCTTGGAACGTAGGGAGCCGAGGTTGCCCTCATCTCCATCATTGGGGCATCAATGTGATTCCCATTCCCATCGATACTTTGAATTCTTGTCTTACTCAGATTCTGAGTGTGAAACCGAGGGGAAATCCTCTGAGATGGTGCGGCACCAGGATGTCTCCGGATCCCTCACCTCCATATGAGCACAGGAGGTCCCGTTCCAAGGACCTCTCCTTCTTGGAGTTCATCAGAAACATGGGGAAGGCTTTACCCTTCACAATTGAAGCTGAAGAGAAACCTCAGGTGGAGGAGCTGGAGGGGGTCCATCACTGTCCTAGTGCACCCTATCCTGGAAAGGTTACTACTGAGGATGTGGGAGACCCACAGTACCAGTTGTGGTCAGGCGTCTTGATTCCATGTATCAAGTCTTCAAGAGCCTTTGAGAAAACACAATTGCCTCACAACTCCATGGTTGTGGAATTGACCATGCGCAGTGTCAAGAATAAGGCTCCTCAGTGTCCCCTGGCACTCACCATGGACGGTTTTAGCAGGAAATGTTAGTAGGGCTAGATGCTTGTGGCCCGTATCAGCTGTACATGGACATACACTTGAGAGACCTGGCGAGGGAGCTTGCCAGGTTCTCATGGTGCTCATGTGTGTCTCCTTTTTTTTTTGTTCTGCCTGCTGAAGTAAGGGGTAATGCTGGATTGGGAGGGGTGAAGAGGGCATGTAGGCATACAGCGCTGCTTTTTTGTGGGGGGTTTTTTGTGCTGCCCTCTGAAGCAAGGAGACATGCTGGATTCCGGGGGAGGACCCTTTGCTCCAATTCAGTATGTCTCCTTTGGAGAGTGGCAGCCATTGGAGCTGTTTGAGGATGGGATGATGTTGAATTTGGATGCTCCTTGTAGGATGTGTGCAGCAGTGTGGAGGGCAGTTTGTAATGGGAAGAGGGTAGCTTGTGGTAGGCCTTGATAGATTGTGTTGCAGAAGTCTATGTGTGGGAGGATTAGGGCTTGGAGTGCTGTGCGGAAGTCTGTTGGTTTGAGAAGGGGGCGGAGGCATTATAGGATTTTTGATTTGTGGTATATTGTCCTGGCTGTGGTTGATTTTGTGTCTTGAATGAGAGTTGGTCGATATGATGGCAAGGTATTTTAGCTCTGATCGTACAGTTATTTGAATGTTTTTGAGGATTATAGTTGGGGGGGGGGAGGGCAATGTGGAGCCTCTTGTAATATATAAGGCATCAGTTTTTTTATAGTTGATGGCTAGGTTGTTGGTTTGTAGCCATTGAGAGACATTGATGAAGCATTCTTGGAGTTGTGTGAATGATGGATGTTTGGTGTGGACAGACAGTATGTCATGATGTCATCTGCATACATATGGAAGCTGATGTGTGTTTTGATGAGCATGCAAAGGGGTTGAAGGTACAGATTGAAGGAGAGCACATGTATATTTGGAAAAAGTTAGAGAAGCGAGCAAAGTAGTCAGGAAAGCAAAGATACAAAAAGAAGAAGAAATAGGCAATGCAATATAAAGGGGGATAAGACATTTTTCAGATATGTTAGTTAGAGGAGGAAGGGCAAAAGTGGTATTGTGAGACTCAAGGGAGAAAGGGAGGAATATGTAGAGGCTGATGAGGATAAAATGGAATTGCTTAACAAATATTTCTGTTCTGTGTTCACAGATGAAAGGCCAGGAGTAGGACCTTAAAAAACACCCACAAATAGGAGCAGAAGTGATGGGGAGATTGAAAAATTTTCAGAAGACTGTGTTTGTGAGGAACTAGCTAAACTAAAAGCGGATAAAGCAATGGGACCAGATGGGATACATCCAAGATTACTGAAGGAACTTGGGGACGTTCTAGCAGCTCCACTGGCTGACCTTTTCAATGCTTCTATGGAGTTGGAAGTGGTCCCAGAAGACTGGAGAAAGGCATATGTGGTTCCTTTACAGAAAAGTGGAAGTAAGGATGAGGTTGAAAACTAGAAGCCAGTTAGTTTAACTTCGGTGGTGAGTAAATTATTGGAAATGTTGCTACTAAGGAGAATATTGAAGTTTCTGGAGTCCAGCAGATTACCGGATCCGAGGCAGCATGGATTCACCAGAGGCAGGTCTTGTCAAACAAATCTGATTGATTTCTTTGACTGGGTGACCAGGGAGTGGGGCCGAGGAAGAGCCCTAGATGTGGTGTACTTAGATTTCAGGAAAGCCGTTGACACTGTTCCTCACAGGCGGTCTTTTTCTGCCATCATGTTTCTATGTTTTTTATACTGAACAAAAGCACAGACATCAACAATGCACATTTCTCAAAGCTAACATATTCCAATTAATAAATTCTAAATAAAATACTTTTTTTCTATCTTTGTTGTCTGGACATTTTGGGCCTGATATTTAAAAAGCATTTATACGGTTTACAACCCAATAAACCGTGTAAATGCCTTAGATGGGGGTATTCCCTCCAATCTCGCCTCTGCGCCCCGATGCATATCAGAGGCATTTCAGCACACGGCAGAGGCAGCGACAAGAGCTAACAGGGCGGCAGTGATAGTGCATGCTGCCCGGTTATTTTATTTTATTTATTTAACAGGTCTTCTATACTGCCACATCTTCCATTCAGGGCGGTTTACATTATAATGTCAACAACAACTTTACAGTAAACAGGGAATTAAACTGGAGAGTCACGCATATAAGATATAATAACTTAGATGAACTATAGGCCTTTAGGTTAAATCATCTGTTATATTGGAGTATAGTAAGTGGCTAGTGGCAGAGTTAGTGGAGGGGATCGGCTGTCTATGGAAGGGTATGCTGTAGGGGCTAGTTGTGTAATGCAGGACTAGGAGGTGTTCATCAAGAGGAGTTGGCATAATGTTCTGTGAGTAAGAATGTCTTTATGGCTTTGCAAAAATCCTGGAAGTTTGTGGTGGCTCTTATAGTTTCTGGCATCTCGCCTAGCTTTAAGGTGCAGGAGTAACCGGGCAGCATGCAATATCACTGCTGCCCAGTTAGCTACGGTGACTTCTGACTTTTGTGTTGATCCCCAGATATTTAATGTTGGGGCTGCATAGGGGTGCATAACCTGCCCAAATCAATATCAGGTTCTTTATTTTTTTTCAATCACAAGGCCCCAGTCTTTCTTCTGCTCTGCTGTGTTTTCTCTTACCCCTCTTTCCAATGTCTGCTGTCTGTTTGCCATTTCTCCTTGATCCTTCTGTCTTCTTCCATTCCCTCTCTATCTATCTCTGATATATTGATCTTTCCCTTTCAGCTCCCCCCTCCATATCTTTTTTATTCTCTCTCTATTCACTCAGATTTCACCATCTGTCCATCTTCAGAGGCCAACATCTCTCTTCCATCCACCCCTCAGAGCCCACCAACTCTCTGTCATTCCTCATAGCCCAATATCTCTGCACTCTCTCTCTCTCCCTCTCCCCCCCTCCCAACTCCCCCAGCTCAGTATCTCCCCATCCCCTACGACAGGAATAGTTTCCTATGAATAAAGTAGATTTCTGAAGCTTGTCCTCTGTGTACAATTTGCCTTTAAATGCTGACACTGCACTTACACACTGCATGCCCAGATTCTCAAATGATAGTCTCCCATAATTAACTAGTGCAGAAGTTATACCGGAAAGGCTTCCACAGATTCAAAGTTTATTGCGTTTCTCATAACTTTCCCCAGTACACAGAACTAGCTCAATGTTAAGACTTTATCTCTTGGTAGACAGGCTAAGCAAACAAACGGACTACATCTAAGATGAGTCCACATGGAGGTCTGCCATGCTCCCTTTCACAGTGCATCCAAAGCTTGGATGCTGTCAGTGGTGATTTTCCCCTGTGTGTCATAGGCTATGTGTGTGTGTGTGTCTCTCTCTCTCTTTCTGTCATGATCTTCCCTCCCAGGCTTCCTCCAGGCTGTTTCTCTGTTACTCTCTCATGACCCCTCTCCCCCACCCCCCGGCTTCCTCCAGTTTGTTTTGCTATCTCGCTCTCATACCCAGGAGGTTTCTCTCTCTCATAGGCCCCCATCATGATTCTGTCTCTCATACCCCACCCTCCCACCGCCCCCGACTATCACCGCCGCTTTCATTGATTACCCCCTGCTGTAGGAGGTTGCGGTTGATCAGACAGCAGACGACAACTTACAGGCATTACAGATCAACATGGAGCATTGAAGCCCATGAATGCACTGCATGAACCTCCTGCCTTGCACGGCTCCATCATTCAGAGAGCTAGTCACTTAGCAAATGCCAAAATGCTCCTGAAATTCAGCACAGAGCTTTGGAGCCCGTGCACACACTGCATGTCTTATATGCACGGCGTGCACACGCTGCATGTCTTATGTGCAGGGCACACACACACCACATGTCTTATGTGCAGGGCATGCACATGCCGCATGTCTTATGTGCAGGGCGCGCACACGCTGCATGTCTTATGTGCAGGGCCCACACACACCACATGTCTTATGTGCAGGGCCCACACACACCGCATGTCTGATGTGCAGGGCGCGCACATACTGCATGTCTGATGTGCAGGGCCTACACACACCGCATGTCTTATGTGCAGGGCCCACACACACCGCATGTCTTATGTGCAGGGCGCGCACACACCGCATGTCTTATGTGCAGGGCACACACACACCACATGTCTTATGTGCAGGGCATGCACATGCCGCATGTCTTATGTGCAGGGCGCACGCACGCTGCATGTCTTATGTGCAGGGCACACACACACCGCATGTCTTATGTGCAGGGCATGCACACACCGCATGTCTTATGTGCAGGGCACACATAGGCTTCAAAGCCCCATGCTGAAGTTGCTGTTTGCTGCCCGTCATCATGCTGCCTGTGGATCACAGCTTGCCTGCCCTATAACAGAGCTTGTTCGGCTCACTGTGCCGACTGTGCCATCAGATCAGCCAATCAGGGAAGGAAAGGGAGGAGCTTGCTCTTTTGGGTTATATTTTAACCCCCATTGGGATATAAATTTTCAGTAACCTTTATTGGAAGGAAGGTGTGATTAGCTCAGTGCTGTTCTCAGAGTGGATTCCCCCCTACTTATAACACCTGCCCTGCTCATGATGCCCCCCTCCTGGCGGTGGCACATGTGGCAAACATACTTCAATGGTTTTGCTAGCTTGCAATACTGTCTCTGTCCCAGGTCCAATGGCTGTTTTCTTCCGGGCCAAAGTCTTGCATGTGCTGTGCATGTATTTTGTCTGTGGTGGGGTACCTGAGGATGGTGGGGCATTTATAGCAACATGGACAACTATCCACAGGGTCGCCAGGAGTCGACTTTGACTCTACGGCACTTAACAAGTTTTGAAGGTTGGTGACAGTTGTGGGGAGGTAGTTTTGGGGGTGGAGATAGTTTGTAGGGTGCTGGGGCAGATACAATAGGGAGTTTTGGGGGGTGGGGCATTTACATGGAGGGATTTTTTTGAAAGTAGGGCAGTCACGGGGGATGTTTTTGGTGGATGGAGCAGTTTTACAGGATGGTGAGGCATTTTTATGGGGTAGTTTTTGGGGGTGGGGCAATTGCAGGACTGTATGTTTTGGGAGAGAATGCAGTTTGGGGTAATAGTGGGGAGTATTGTTTAGGGGTGGGGCAGTTTGAGGGAGGTAGGGCAGTTGCAAAGGAATATGTTTTAGGGTGGGGCACTGTGTGGGTTTGTGGGGAAGTTGCGGCATGGCAATTTTGGGAGGCAGGCAGTTGTGGGGGGAATTTTGGGAGTGGTGTGTTGACAGAGGGGGACAGTTTTGGGGGATGTTTTTAGAGACGGGGCAGTTTGTAGAGTGGTAGGGCAGTTCTCAGAAGGTATTTTTGGGGGGTAGTTTTGCAAGGTGGGGTCTATAGGAGATTGTTTATTGAGATGGGGCAGTTTGTGGTGTGGTGTACTGTGGTGGAGCAGTTGCAGGGGTTTATGGGGGTGGGGCAATTTGCAGGGTGGTGAGGCAGTTGCGGAAGGTTGTTTTTTGGGATGGGGACAGTTATCAGTGTGGTAGGGCAGTTGTGGATGAGTAGTTTTTGGGAGTAGGACAGTTTGCACAGTGATGATAGTATTTGGTGGGTTGGTAGGATAGCTGCAAAGGAGTATTTTCTGTGGTGGGCAGTGTACAGAATGGTGGAGCAATTGTAGCGGGGCATTTTTTGGTGGTGGGAGCAGTTTAAGGGGTTGGGAGAATAGAGGATGAAGTTGTGTTTCACTGTATGTAAATTTATGTTACAGAAGCCGGAACTCCTTCTCCCTCAGACATACACTGGGCTACTTTTGGGGGGAGGGGGGACTTATTTCTCTGGAATCCCTGGTCTGTTTTGGCCCATTTTTGAACTTAGTGTGTCATTTTACCATCTTTTCCCACTTGCCCAGTTTCATCCTATTCCATTAAATTTTCAGAGTTATTTTGTCCCCAGACAGACAGGCAGACATTATCGACCCTTTTTATATAATTCTTTCTGAATTCCATTGAGTTGGAAAGACTAAGGGGTATGTTTACTAAACCACGGTAATGTTACCCGCATTAAGTTCCACGGTAATGGTACAGATGCACATATAAAGGTGTGGGCATTGCATCGTTACGGCAAACCGTATCAGCTAACGCGCGTTAACGTAGCATCTGCTACATTAATGCGGTTTAGTAATCATACTCCTAAATGAAATGTGATGTCCTTAGTGCCTTAATTCTCAAAAGTTAACTGAAAGCTTAGGAACATGGCAGTCAAATAAAACCGATCATTTTATTCCTACGGTATCTAATGGCAATCGAGTGGGTTTCCACATCTGACTCTTGAAATGACAGATGTGTCCTTGGTAAAGGATTTTTCCTCTTGCAGTTCATTGGATGGGGGAAGGAAGAAGCTTTTCTGTCTTGGGAAGTGCTTCAATAGCGCATAGTTAGCTGGCTAACATTAATATTGATGTCTGCACAATGCTGATGGTTAATCTGCCCAGTAACGACAGGAAACTGTTGGCAGGTACAGTGCATTTTTCTTCTTGCCTTAGGAAGAAATCTGTTTTACATAAATTAAACTCCATCAGCTTTGTGTCTCAGTGATGAGGCCATGTAGTCTTGAAAGATAATCAAGATTTTCTTATCACCTCTTTGGCTGCTTAGGCTTCCCCTGAAAGATAATGGAAGGAGCAGATCTTAATCCCCTATTAACAGCACCTGCCACCTAAATGATGACCTTTCTAGGTTACAGTCAAAGCATTTCAGAAAGACATTGGGCATGAAGCCCCCGCCGAGGTTTACAACTCCCAAGAAAACTTAAACGTTGTGATAGAGTGGTGTACGAGGCATATAAAAAGCAAAGAAATGTGTAGGATGCACTACGTACAGGGCCAGCTCTAGGCAGTTGTGACCTACCCTCCCACCCCCAGCATCCATCATCTCACCTGAGGGGTGGCACCAAGTCCGCCATCTTACGTTTGGTTTGGTTTTGAAATGAGCCTGTTGTGCTGCATTTTTTAATTTTGTTTTACAACAAACTAAGATTCCTAGTTATCATAGAGTTATTAATTCACTCCATGATCATAAACAAGGTAACTTTGGCGTATGTTTACTAAATCAGGTTAGGCTTTGCAGGAAACGTGCTCTTTTAGTGCAATTAGCACTGTAAAAGTGGTGCATTATCTGTTGGGGTGCGCACAGCATTTCCCCAGTAGCTAGTGCAGTGAGATCGCACCGAATGTGCCCCGGCAGCACATTGGATGCAGCTAACCCCACCTATGGAGGCGACGTTGGTTGTACCTGCACTACCTGCACAACTGATGGCGACAGCGAGCTGTTGATGCCCGAGGCACCTGCTCTCCACCCCATCCTGCCCATTCCCCCCATTTACCACGTGTTCTGCGGATAGCACGATCTGTTACATTGGATTTGCAAATTTTCAGCCATCCAATGACTGGTCATTGTGTATTTGCATATTAGTAGTAGGATAGAATAAAATAATGTCATCCAATTCCTTCACTAATATGGGACAAAGTGGGTAGTCCAGAGATTAAAGTACACCGATCAGGCATCGAAAAGAGCAAGATTCTAGCACAATTTACCTTTCTGTTTCATCATGGGCAGCATTCATACTTAATACCATCCATGCACGTTGATAAAGAGCCAAGCAAACAGGTGCTGAAGTTAATGGGACCGTCTGTAGGAGCACAAAACAGATTCTGCACCAAATACGAACCTAGAAAACCTTCATCGATTAATTTCTGAACTTGTGCTCATGCGAGTCTAAATAGGACATAAGAAAGCTCCTTTATCCGTCGCTCACTTCCTGACTGTATTCCTTATTTTTTTGTCATAAGGTTTTGCTCAACAGCAAAAATTTTACATTGCCTCTAAAAAAGAAAGCTTGAAATCGATCAGAATAATTATATTTACCATAACATCTTTTTTGCCTCATTTAAAGAAATGTTTTACATAAACAGTCTAATGAAAAAAATAGTCAAACACTGAAATCTTGAAAGGCTAAGCAGTTGTATATTAATGAGTTTCAAGAGCCCTCTAGTGGTAAGACCTTCAGCGTATTTATTACATTTTTTTGGGACTGCAGGCATTTGGTATATCAATGTAACATAACACAGGTAAATGACAGCAGATGAAAACCAAAATGGTCCATACAGTATGCCAAGATGTTTAAGGGTGCAATGGTCTCTTCTTGAAGGCTAACCCTATGCTTTCTGTTTAAGCTAAAAACTACTGCTTCGGGCAGGTGCAACTTCCTCTTGTGGAAGCACCATGCAATCATTTCACACAATGCCAAGTTTTAAAAGGGTTTCAGGGATGATCTGGGACACTACCGATTACTGAGCCTGGCATCAGTGCCAGGAAAAATGGTAGAGTGGCCTAGTGGTTAGAGCATCAGCCTACAGTTAGAAAGAGCAGGGTTCAAATCCTGCTGACTCTCCTCCTGGCCTTGGGGAAGTCACTTAACCCTCCATTGCCTCAAGTACAAACACAGATTGTAAGCTCTCTGGGGACAGGGAAATAGCTACTGTACCTGAATGTAGCTCACCTTGATCTTCTTCAGAAAGGTGTGAGCTAAATAATAACATAAAATTATTGACCACATAGATAGTCCTGGTTTAATGGGACAAAGCACATGGGGGTTTAGCCAAGGGAAATCTTACTTCATCAATCTGCTACATTTTCTCTGAGGGCAGGGCTGCCCAGAGTTGGTTCAAGGTGTTGGAGCCCAAGGCAAATCTTAAGCCTTACGCCCAACCCCTGGCTGTCAGAATCTATTGTTTAGCTTGGAATGCCACTTTGCCAACCCACCTTCCCAGAAGCTGCCCCTAGTTTGCCTAATGGTTGGGCCAGCCCTGTTTGAAGGTATGAATAAACATGTGGATAAAGGTGAGCCATTTGATGTGGAGCCCGATTCAAGAAGGGGCACGTCCAGGCTGTCTGGACGTCCAGGAACAGGATAGGCTCAGATGGTACCCAATTCTGCACCATGGGAGCTAGATGTAGCTGCAGCTGCAGAACCAGGCACTGAGATGGCTCGGCAGTACCCCAATTCTGAGACACAGGATGTCCACCCGGCACCCCGTCCAGCCCTCCCTATGTTCCTGCTGGTGTCGTGATGTCCCATCGCCATGGCACCGGGATGCCCAGCTGAAACCCTGAATGCCCACCGCAGAAACATACCTCCTGTCCCCACCACCCGACCCTTGGCAAGGCATGCCAGAGCTGGGATCAGGTGGAGGGGACCTCCTTGCAACTGATCTCTGCCTTGGGGGGGGGGGGGCTTTCAGGCCTCATTGCCACCTTCGCCACTGCTTATTCCACCTCCAAAGTAGAATGAGCAACATGTCATTCCCCCACCCGCCAGACGTAGAGGACTGTGACCTGAATTGTCCCTGTAAGTCCTGGTGCCTTAGCCCCCCCTGCTCCACCCACTCCCCATCCCCTCTCGCCCCCATCCAACTCTCTCCGCACAACGGTGCAGTCCCACTATTCACATCTCTACATCGGGCCCATAGCGTGTTTAGATTTTCAGAAAACATTTGATAAATGCTCATGAGAGGCTTCTAAGAAAATGAAAAAGTCACACCATAAGAGGCAGTTTCTTATTATGGATTGGGAACTGATTAAAAATTAGAAAATAGAAAGTAGAGCTGACTGGTCAATTTTCTCACTAGAGGAACGTGAATAATGGAGTACACCAAGGATTTGTCTAACGTATTTATAAATGAACTGGAAATAAGAAAAGGGAGTGAGGGGATGACATTTGCATATGACACAAAATTATTCAAAGCTATTAAATCACACAAGGATTGTGAAAAATTACAATAGGGAGACTGGGCGTCCAAATGGAAGATGACATTTAACATTGACAAGTGCAAAATGATACACATATGAAAGAATAACCCAACTTACGTATAAGCTGCATGATGTAAGATTCCACCCCAGGAGTCACTACCCAAGAAAAAGATCTAGGCATCAACATGGATAATACACTGAAATCTGCTCATTGTGCAGTGGAAGCCTAAAAAGCAAACAGATTGTAAGGAATCATTAGGAAAGGAACAGAGAATAAAACAGAGAATATTGTAATGCCTCTGAATCACTCCATGGTGCGACCACACCTTTAGTATTGTTTGCAATTCTGATCGCAGCATCTCAAACAAAGATATGGTGGAATTAGAAAAAGTGCTGTGAAGGAATGACTCCTTGAAGAGGTAAGGCTAAAAAGAGGGCAGGGCTCTTCAGTTTGGAGAATAGAGTCGGAGGGAAGAAATGATAGACGTCTATTAAATCCTGGAATTCGTTGCCACAGGGTAAAAGCAGGTAGTATAGTTAGGATTTAAAATATTGGACAAATTCCTGGAGGAAAAGTCCATAAGCTGTTATTAAGGTAGATTGGAGGAAACCACTGGGGATGCAGACAGCATGGAATCTGGTACTTTTTGGGGTCCTCCTAGAGACTTGTGACTTGGATGGGTCACTTTTGTAAAGAGGATACTGGGCTTGAAGGACCTTGGGTCTAGCTCAGCATGAAAATTCTTACGTTCTGTTATTTTAGGCCGAATTGCTACTCATACAGATTACCTCAATGCTCTGTTTGCACATCTTGACATTAAGGGGATCTACCATTACTTTTTGAATTCTCTTAATTTTTGTTTCATCACCTTCTCTGGGAGCCCATTCTATGAATCTCCTACTTTTTCCATGAAAGAATATGTCCTGCTGTTATTCCTGAATCTACCTCTTTTGAGGCTTCATATCATGATCTCCTAGCTCTACAGTCCCCTCTCCACTGCAAAAGGTTACTTTGTATATTAATATCTTTTAGGTTTTTAAATGTATCTATCATAGCTCCATTTATGTCTCTCCTTTCATCCAGGGTCTACATGCTTACGTCCTTAAGTCTAATCTTCAATACATCGAAAGCTTCTTCATTAATAGGGGAATCCCCGGCTGGACTTTTTATTTTTTTTCCAGTGGGAAGATAATACATTTTGGAAATTTGGGAATGCGAATCTTCAGGAACGTTCAATACTTCACTCAAATATATCTTAAACATATCACGGGAGTAACCATAGAAGAACGAGGAAAATTCAATATCCTAATATTCATAGCCCTGTCCTGATTTTCCAGCATTTCCATTTTAAATTTAACTCCCAACATATCTTTACAAACATCCTTAAACTTTTCCTCCAGCTGTGTAATCTTACTGTCCATCACGGAAGCTTGAGACTGACAATTCTGTATGTTCATCTTATTTTCTTGTATCAATTTCAAGGTGGCGTTAGTTTGAGATACTAAACACTCACCAAACTTAGTCAGTGCTATCCAGATGGAGTCCAAGGTAATGCGCTCAGGACGCTCCAAAGAGAAAGGCATCAACAGAGGTAATTCAGGCGGGGCCTCAGGGGAAAATGTCGCACTTCTCTTTTCCCCTGGTAAAGCTTTTAAATCCCGGGGGACTTGTGACTTCTCTGCCGCGTCCACCTTTGCTCCCTCAGACGCTGACCCCGGATCCACCAAATCTGTGACCGCACCTTTCCCTCCCACTGAAAGAACAGCGCCGACCTCAACAGGTCGCACCACTTCAGAAACGCTGAGGTCCAGGAAGAGTGCGGGTGGTTTTTGCAAATCCGGAGTGAGATCACACCCGGAGGAAGATGCCGGACTCTCCGGTCTCGGTGTCGACTCAATCGGGATTACTCCGGAGACTGACCGGGCCTGTCCATGTTGCTGCACGAAAGTATCCATCGGTCCAACTTTAGAGGAAATCGCGGAGGAGGTCTGCTTAGGCTGGGGAGGGTCCCCCTGTAGTTTCCCCTTATGCTTTGGCATGAAGAAGCAGCTCACAGACGTGCGCATCGAGCGGCCATCTTAAAGCTTTAGATGTATTGAATATTTCGGAGGTTTTAGACACTTCTGTATCTGATACTGTGGTTCCAGCAACTTCGTTAATTTCATTGGCATTAGTGTCTGATCGTGAGTGGTTATTGAAAATGTATTTCAAAAAACATTCCATTCTGTTTAAAGGACTTGCTATCCGAATGTTTCCTGACTTATCGCGTGATACGCAAAAAAGGAGAAGAGAGTTTTTGCTGCTTAAGGCGGGGGTGATTCAGATGGGTGGCTTATTTTTTCTCAAATTTCCTTGCAAATGTTTGGTTAAATTGCAATCTGTATCTTATATTTTTTTTGAACCTACTAAATTAGTCTCCTTTATTAGTGCTCGTTTGTCTGCTGGCCCCTAGGTGGGTGGGTATTTTTGCTATATGGGTATACTGGTCCCTGTGGATCTAGCTGTTCCTAATGAGTTTATAACTCTTTGTTTTCCTAGTACTGGGTCTTCTCAGTGTGAAGACTTGTAAGACTTATAATTATATTTCATCTGAGTGTATTTTTTCTTGTTTATTACTTGCTCAAGTCTTTTTTCTGTATCAAGTATGATTGCTTGTATAATTTAGTTTGAAATCTTATAAATAAAAAAAGTCTCATCTTGTATATCTTTTGGTGAAGGCTGTATGCCATTTTGCTCAACTTTCTCTGATAATTCTAGCCCATGGGCTGAACACATATTCCCCGTGAAGGCTCAATAATGTGTGTAAAGGTGCTTGATCGCCTCCTTTCCTGTTAATTATGCCTCTCTCTAAGCAACTTAGCTCTTGTCTGGCTCTTGTCCCTACTTTGGCACAGAAAAGAGCAGACCAATAGTATCTACGAAAGGTTCCTTATTAGAGCCATTGTCAATTTTTCTTGATTCCTACCTTCGCCCTCTACTTATCAATATGCCTTCATATATAAGGGATACTTCCCAATTTTTAGAGAAATTAGATCAGCATTCAGATTGGGCGCAAGATCCCAATGTGATTCTTTTAACCTTAGATATAGTAGCGTTATATACCAGCATACCTCAAGAAGAAGCGTACAAGACGATGGAATTGGAGTTGCGTCATCGAGGAGACCTTTCAGAGACTTTCATTTGTTTCCTTTTGAAATTGGCGCACCTTACGGTGTTTAAAATTTTTTTTCTTTTTGAGCACAAAATCTATCATCAGATTGCAGGAGATGCAATGGGTGCCATATGTGCCCCGTCCATTGCAAATCTTTTTATGGGTAATCATGAGCAGAAATGGATTTTTGCATCCCCGTACACAACTCACATTAAATGATGGTGTCGTTTTATAGACGACATTTTTGTATTGTGGAAGGGATCGTTAGAATCAGTGCCTCCATTTGTACAATGGTTAAATGGAGTAGATAATGCCATACAGTTTACCTACACGGTTCATCCCATGAAGATTACTTTTTTGGACGTAATGGTAGAAAAAGGAAATCATGGCTGGATCACGTCTATATATAGAAAGCCTATAGATCGCAACACTTTTTTGCACTACAGTAGTGCTCATCCCTTGAGATTAAAAAACAGTCTACCTTTTTCTCAATTTTTATGGTTTCGTAGAAACTGTTCAGATGTGCATGAATTTAAGCAGCAATCATCATTCTTGTTGCAGAACTTTAAGGACCGGGGATACCCCCCTCAAGTTTCTAAACAAGCATATAATCGAGCATTGTTCAATGACAGATCCTGGTTGCTGGGGACCTTTCAGAATAATGTGAGAGAGACGGATACAGAGAACGGCCTCATGATTACAAAAGTTTCACCAATAAGCTATAAAATTCAGCGCATATTATTAAAACATATTAATGTGCTACGCAGCATTCCAGGTCTTGAGGAGAAACACATTCGTTGTGTTTGGCAGAGAAACAGAAATTTGAAGGAATTTTTGAGCCCGGCAGTATTACCATCTACAGTAGCAGTAGAGGATCTTCATATGAGGGGACATAGGAAGTGTGGTCAATGTGGGATCTGTGATATTACAGAAGAGATTAAAGATTTTACACACTGAGGTAAACAGTACAATTTGCATACTAGTACATCTTGTGAAACCACTTCAGTGATTTATGCTATTAGATGCCCTTGCAATTTACTATATATAGGCAAAACTACACTCCCCTTTAAAATCCGAATAGCAGAATATAAAAGTCGACTGAAATGTAAGACGTTAACAGCACCTCTTGTCCAGCATTGTTTGCATTGTTCACATAAGTTCGGAGACCTGCGATGCTTCTGTATAGAGTGGATAATGTCAGCGATACACAAAAAAACACATGAGCAGACACTGTTAATGCGAGAACAACTCTGGATTTTCAATTTAAAAAACCTGTCACCAGAGGGTTTAAATTCTACCATTGATCGGGGGGGGGGGGGGGGTGTTTGTAAATGAATAGGCAAGGGAATTTGAAAATTGTATCGTGAATGCAAAAATTCTCATTAAATGTGTGACATCACAATAAGGAAGTACAAAAGGGAAGTAAGATCTACTTGTCTGCATGCGCAGCGTTTTTTGGAAATCACATTATTTGAGAATCTTTTAGGAGTGAACGTTGGCAGCATCACAGTATGAAGTTTTGATTATGTGAAACTAATGTGTGTATAGATATTTTTGAGACATCAATGTGGAAAATGATTGTTAAGTTGATGTTCAGATTTAAACAACTATTTTTAATTTTTAGATCCCCCTGAGGAAATTCTTTTTTGAGTGAAATGCATGATTGGCGCCTGAAGGAGGCGTTGGGGAACACTCAGCAGAATATTTGATGCTAAGCACGATTTTGAAGCTAAGCACAATTTTATTTCGTTTAAAGTTGGAAGTCTTGGTGGAGGAAATTTTCTATAAAAGTGAAAAATTATGTGCTGGATTGCCCGAACAGTCCTTGATGCTATTAAGCGTTAAATTGCCACATGAAACATGTTATTTGTTTAAGCGCTACTTAGTCTGAGACATACTGGGCATATTTAGCACATTAGATATCTCTATTTTGTGGTTTTGAAATAATATAAAAAATAATATAAAACAATATAAAAAATTTTTTTCTACTAAACATTTAAGTACCACGTTAGATGTAGGTTAACATAGAGCAATTCATATTATTGAGTCATTTAATCTTGCTCTGAAAGGACCAAAAAGAAGACAGAAAAGAGAAGGACAACTAACCCCCATGGAAGGAAGGTATTTAAAAAAAAACACAAAGTCAGCCCGACACGTGTTTCGGCCGCGGAGTCTTCTTCATGGGACTAGAACCTCTAAAACAGACAACAAAATTAAAATCATAATAACAATAAATAGATGGACATTATTTATTTATTTATTTATTTAATATTTCTTATATATACCGCCTTTCATGATATCAAGGCGGTTTACATTGAACAAACTGAAATTACATTGAACAGGGCATTATAACTTGGAGATAACTATTTTACAGGAACATGGGCAATGGAGGGTTAAGTGGCTTGCCCAAGACCACAAGGAGCACCTGTGTGACTAGAAACCCCAGTCCTTCCGGCACCCCAGTCCTTCTGGCACATTATAAATTATAAAATCATATTTGAAAATTATCATAAACCCAGAGATAAAAGCAATTCCTCATTACAATAACATAAAAAAACATATTGTAAATCACACAAATGAATTACATAAATAAATAATAAAATATCCATATTAGAGCTAAAATAACTAACTCATATAGTGCATGTCTCTATGTGTCATCTAAACGATAAACTTGCAGAGCTGTGGTAACATTGTAACAGCCATGTGCAATATGATTCTGCAAGTAATTGATAGAAGTGCATGAAACTCTACTCACAAAAAGGTGTATCACACTTAATAACAGCAAAGACACCTAGGAACAAAGGTACAAACATCAAGGGTGATCTCTAGCATAATCATAGGGGAGTGTGTTAAGAGACAGCATCATCCATAGAAACAGTTGCCATTTAAATGAAAGGCACACAGAGGACCCCATAGATTAAAATCCATATTTATTATGGTGCATGGGCGCTGTCCTGAAAACGTGATGGTGATAGCATCAAAAACAGGCGGCTATGTTTATTCCGTTGTGGATAACCATCTTTTCTCGTTACTGTGCCTGCTGATGTGCAGGAGGGGTGTCTCTCTGTTTCGTCTTGTCACTACTTTATCACACTCTTTTGCTACCATGAGATCATCCTGTACTTTCTTAATAATAATACTTTATTTGATAACAATAACGGACATACACAACACTATACAATGGCAATAAGTATTCAGGCACAATATGCCACTTCCCTAAAGAGCTGATAATCTAAGTTGTTACCTGAGGCAATAGGAGATTGAGTGACTTGTCCAAGGTTAGTCAGTGGCTCTAACCACTAGGCCACTTCCTCTCCTACTTTGAGTCTCTGTCTCTAAACATCAGCCTCCTCCCCAGTTTATTTTTGCATTGAATATTGACGGCTCAGCATTCAACAATTCCTCAGACTTTCTGAGGACACTTTTCATTCTGTCTCCTTCCTCAGGGTGTTCACTCTATTGCAGATCCTTGCATCGTCCACGACAAAACAAAGTTTCCCTTCAAGCTTTCCACAATATTGCTTAGTGCTCACAAAGCTATTGAACAGAACCAGAGGCAGGACCAATCCCCGAAGCACAGCACTGCTCAGCCTTCTCTTCTCAGAGAGAATTCCTCTATCATCTATAATGCAATCAAATTCTAGCTCAGTCCATCACCTTGGGACTCACTCCCAGGCTGAGCCTTCTACCTAGGGCAGGATCAAAACCTTTGCTGTAATCTCCATGCAAACCACATCAGGTGAACACCCTCAATCTAATTTGAACAAATCCGTCAGATTCACTTAATATTATTTGTCTCTAATAAAACCATGCTGCCTTGGATCTTGCACAGTGTAGATCATTCACTATCCTTAATAGAATCACCATGAAATTTCCTACCACTGAACTACGGCTTACCACCCTCTAGTGTCCCACTTCTTCTCTGTTACCATTCATGTGAAGAGGGAGGACAGTTGCCTTTCTCCATTCTCATCTTCAAAGATCTATTGATCCGCTAAAACCTCTGAGTCCCTGCCGCCTGACCCCGATGGGGACTGCTGGGGCCCAGATCGGCTGGCAGGAACTCACTGTCAGTGTCACAGTGATCCGGTGGGAGGGGGGCTCCAAGGGGGCTGCTGGCGAGGTTTGGAGGGGCGCCCTGCTCTTATTCCACCTCGGAGGTCTAATAAGCAGGTTTTCCCCCTGGCAATCCCCATATGTACAGGGCTGTCCTGCCCTGTACGTCTGGGGATTGGTCCCACCCATGCTTTACTCACTCTCCGCCCCCATCATGCCTCTGTCTGCAGCAGCTCTGTGTGTGCATCAGGGGACGGAGGCAAAATACTGGCAAGGCGGATAGCGGGGTAGCATGTCCCGGCAGGATGTGCTGTCCCGCAGTCTGCCTTATGGAATCGGGGCCATATTGGAGAACGTTTAGTAAAGATTAACATGCATGAACTTTTCATTAATGCGCATTAACCTTTAGTAAGTATGCCACAATGACATATAAAGGTAACCTAAAACCACATAACATAAAACCAAAAGCATAAATAACAAGAATAATAAGAACTCACAGGTGATCTACCACTGAGCTTGTCGTGCCTGTGGAGGCCCCTGGCAGGGTGATGGGTGATTGCTGTTCTGGAATGGAGTTGGTGGTGATCTGGGCTGGAATCCTGTGACCTCTCCAATCCTGACTCCTGCCCTGTGCTGTGTGTCTACTTCTAGCCTGTGACTGGGCTGCAGCTGAGGGCAGGTGTGAATCCGTTCCCTCCAGACCAGACCTTCAGCAGAGCTCCTGGCTGCTTAGAGCATTAGGCTATGAGGCAATTGGTTAGTAGTAATAGTATAGCAGCACAGTAGCATTCATAATTTGCCTCTGCCTGCTGCTCCCAGTCCCTAATGCCCGGCCTGGGCTGGTAGACTGGCTGTAGTTAAGTTGTTGTCTAGAGCGCCTTGTGCAGCTCTCTGTTTTGTAGATTACCACTATGGCTCACTGGCAGATGCAGGCCCAGCATGCAGGGGATAGTGCAGACAGCAGTGCCAGACCTGCGTCTACTTTCAGCTGTAGTCAGGGGCTCAGAGCAGGTGCAGCTACTGGCAGAGGGGGCCCTGGAGAGTGCCAGTCAGTGCTGCACATGGAGGTGAACCATGGTGGAGAGGGGACTTAGCAGAAGACAACAGGCTAGGCATCGACTCAAGCCTCTCTTCTGCACCTGCACTGAACCTGGAGCCAGCAACAGCATAGTGCACCTAAGGAAGATTAGAGCTAGTGAGCACAGCAGTGTCCTACAGGCATATTGTGCAGTCTGCTGCGATGCAACCAGATGCACCCTCACAGGCCTTAGAGGCACACCAGCAGCAGCCTGGCCAGCCAGCTCAGGAAGTCTTAGAGTGCTCCATGCTAGAGTGGAGCTGCACTATGTCACACGTGGAGAAACAGTGGCACCATGGAAACTGGAGGGGACCACGGCTACGGGTTGATTTAAGGCAGCCAGCCAACAATAATACTGTGAATCAGTCATGTGACCAGCATCAATGACCCACTGGGGCATGTCCAAATGCCTTATAGGGAAATCTGCCCCTGAACCCCACACTCCATCAGTCTTTAGGTAGTTTGTTTTTACAGGCAATCCAGGGAGGCTTACAAATTGGCAAGCAACACCCGATCCAGTTGGGAATAAAACCTCCATGAAAACAGTATGGTGACAAATTTAATATATACAGAATTCGCTTTATCAGCATTAGCCACCGCTGAATATCTCCCTCAATTTTTTGACCAGGAGAAGGACTCTGCTTGGTTTACTCAATACAACTACTTTAGCCTCTGTGAAAGAACCTCATGTCTGGTTCTGTAGCAGAAAACTACAGTAAAGTGTCATTAGCCATGGTGACGGCATCAGAGCGAAGGCTTGAAAAATTCAGCTGTGAATCTGTCATTCTTCAGAGCCATTCCCTTTTGTTCACATTGAGATAGCATCAGTGATTTCAGTAATCTCTATCAGACGCCCCAGCCACTGCTCACAGCCTTCTCCATGGTCAGATGAAGTGAAACCTTGGGAAGCTGTTGAATTTCTATCCTAGAGAGATGGCACTGACTGCTATAGATGGGAATAAAGGGCACAAAAGCCTGGCGCACGAACCCAATGTGAGCTGTTCTTAATCACATGTGTTCTGTTTTCCCAATGCCTAGTCTTTAGATAATTAGTCAGCTATCTGATTGATTTAATCCTGAGTAATTCTATTTGTAACAGAAAATGTTCGGATGGGCTTGTTAAGTAGAGTTTCTTATTGCACATTTCTTATGTTGCCACTCCAAGGTGCTTATTTCAGCTTTCAGTAGCCTCGCCCAGCAGAAAAATTAATGATGATGCTCTGTAGATATGTCTTAAAGCAGGGCTGGCAGAACCCAGTAAGTGAGATAGGCATGGCGGAGGGTATAAAATGCAGAAAAATAGAAATTGAAAAACTAAAAAATTAAAATTATAAAAATGAGAAAAATAAAAATGAAAAAATGAAAGAAACATTAAAAACTTTATCAAAAAGAACATGGCAGATGCAGCCACGGGTCATTGGCTATTGAGGGAAGACGGCACCGATTTATAAGTTGCAAAAAATCCTAACACTGGCCCTGTCTAAGATGGCCAGACTAGACCCAGGGCAAGGTGGAACAAAAGCTCGGCATGGAGCAGTAGTCAGGACACAAGCAGAGGACAAGTGAGTTTTGCAGCATGGAATTAAACAGATATAAAGCAGGCAGCAATAGCAAAAGCTGAGCTGGATACAGGTCCGGCCATCAGATGACTTGTTAAATCAGCAAGAATGTGTTGAGCTGACTTCTTTATATATGGTGATTACAGCCCTTGCTGTTCCAATGGGCTTCCTCTGAGGACTGGGGACGTCTTCACACTGCCTTTCCTCAAAAGCTCTAGCAGCTGGACTCATGTTCTGCACAAGTATAGGTCACCAGTCTCCTACTGGTGGAGGTCATGAATTTGATTCCCAGCATCCCTAAGAGCCCTGCATGATCACTGAAGGCATTAATTGCTAAGATAAGACATGCATGGCCTCGAAGGGTAATAGCAGTTTCTGGAACACCTGGGAGAAGAGACTATGAAATAACATAATAATCAATATGAGAATATGTGTTTTCAGTGGGGGAGAAAAGAGTATAGTCCCATTCAGTTGTGGCCATCTGTCTCTAAGGTCCACAAGACCAAGATCCTATCAATAAAATGGTCTAAAAAGATATTAACCATCCCTCTCCCTATCATGAGTGGACAGTACCCTGTTAAAGCTAATTGATCCACTAAAGTCAAGAAAAGTTGTGGTCCATCAGTAGTGGGTGCATACGAATTAACTATGGTATATGACGTCACCATCTCCTCTCTTGATATGAGCACATAGAAAGAATTTTAGGGCCTGATATTTAAAATGATTAACATGATTAGCAGACCTGCTAACCGTGTTAATCGTGGTGAATGGGATATTCAGTGGCAAGTGAATATTCCCTCCTAACTCTTAACCTCTTGGTGTGGAAAAGGTGCCAGTAGTGTCCAACTTAGCAAATCACCTAGACAAGGTCTTAGATAGTGCTGGGGAGGAGTCTGCTGTCTTGGTACATGTCAGAACCAATGACATAGGAAAATGTGGTAGGGAAGTTTTGGAGGCTAAATTTAGGCTTTTAGGTAGGAAGTTGAAATCCAGAACGTCCAGGGTAGCATTCTCCGAAATGCTTCCCGTTCCAGAGGACCCAAAAGGCAGGCAGAGCTCCAGAGTCTCCTTGCGTGGATGAGACGATGGTGCAAGGATGAGGGTTTTGGATTTGTTAGGAACTGGGGAACATTCTGGGGAAAGGAGGGGCTCTTCCGAAGGGATGAGCTCCATCTTAACCGGGATGGAACCAGGCTTCTGGCATTAACCTTTAAAAGGGAGATAGAGCAGCTTTTAAACTAGAGGGAGGAGTGGCCTACTGGTTAGGGCATGGTACCAGAGGACAGGGAGTTCAAGTCCCACCCGGGGCAAGCAATCTCAGGCCGGAGGGACTGGGGTTTCTAATCCTATAGGCACTCCTTGTGGCCTTAGGCAAGCCACCTAACCCTCCATTGCCTCAGGTACACACAGATTGTGAGCCCTTTGGGGACAAGGGAATATATCCAGTACTGTTTGTAGTGATTACATAATGTAAACTGCTTTGATTGAAGGATAAGGTGGTATAGAAAACTGGTTAAATAAATAACAGGGGAGAGCTGACAGTTGCCCAAGAGTGCATGGTTTGGAACAATGTATCCTTGAAGGATACTACCAAAAAAATGAAGTTAGTGCATATCAGCAGAGAGGTTCCAATAAAGACAAAAGTAGCCGAAATGCCCTTGAGTATGGAACACAGTCCAAAAACATGGTAAAAAGGAAAGACAGAGCTATTTTATTATACCAAAATACAGGGGTAAACGCCAAAGGGACCAGACACAGGCCATGTTTCGATTAAACCTTCATCAGGGGTAATCTGGCGTGCTACAGTCATAAATATACATAAACAAATTATCAATTTAAAAACACAATAAAATAATTCATAAAACAATAATTCATGACAAAATAATAGGAAATAATTTTTTAAAAAACATAAACATAAAAACTATATGACCAAATGTTAAAATATCAATTACTAATAAATAATCATGTTCAGTCATGTATTATTGGCTAAAAACATACCAAATAAAAACTTGGAATAAACAATGAAAAAAGACAAACACATAAGGATGTGGCATTAACCATATGTTGAAATTGTATATAGGTACCTCTGTAAGTAGTTTAGCCCATATGTAATATTCTTGTTAGCTAAAAAAAAGAGATGAGAAGACATGAGTGGAAGAAGCAGGAGTGAACCACGTAGAGCATAAAATTGTGAAAAACTTTCTGTAAGCTGTAAAATATTAATTTGCATCATTTCTCCATAAAACCATTATATAGAATAAAGGAAGGGGATTATTGTAATTTAAACTATTGTCTATAATGTAGTAATTGTGTTATTCTAAAACATTGCTTATTATTTTTTTAAAAACAATATTGTACTGTTTATATAAGCCTCATTTAAAGAAACCATAATCTTAACATTAAAACCAGCAGTAAAAACGGGGAGTGTGATACATTGCCCTAAATTAAAAATAGAACACTAAAAAAAGGGGACAGTATTATAAAAAGAATCATAAAACATCTTGTGTGAACCCGTGCAACCTCTTGTAGAGAATACTTTTTAGATCAAACCAAACAAAACCCCCAACAATGTGTTGATTTCTGAAGACTGAGCTTCAAACTTATAGGATTTCATGTAAAACATGATACTAAAAAATATATATATACACCTCAGAAAGAATCATTAACTTCTTGGAGAATCTTCATGCATATGAAAGTGCTGTGGACACACTAAAAAACGCCCGCACTTGTGCCGTGAAGAAAACCTCTGTGCCGCGGGAAAGAAGAAGTGTGAGCTCTTCTGATTGGCTAATCAATTGTCTGAGTCTTACACGGTTTCCAGGGATGCGATCCAATGATCAAAGATGTATGCAAGACTTCATATAAACGGCTTAACTCAATCTTAAACCTTGCTTTCTTCTACATATGACCTCACCATCGGCGGGAGCTATGTTAGTTGATTGTACATAACGAGGCATTTACACCCACAACGCTGAATCGCACAGAATTGACCACAAGAAACTAAAAGAGTGTTCTTTATGTATGCCAAACTGCATATTCAATATAATGGTGATGTTTAAAAGGATTTATTTTTTTTTTAAATTCCCCCTTTATTTTCTTGACAATAGCAGAGAGGAGAGATTGCTTATAAATACATCAATTTATTTTATATAACCTATGTTTAAAGATATATTATTATAATAGGGCCAAAATGTGTTAGGCAATAAAAATGATAGACTCCCAGTTATAAAAACACCTCATGAGAGACTCTTGGCAAAATTAAAAAGTCATGGGATAGGAAGCAGTATATTATTGTGGATTAGGAACTGGTTAAAAGACAGAAAGCAGAGGGTAGGGCTAAATGGCCAATTTTCCCAATGGAAAAAAGTGAATAGTGGAGTACCCTAGGGATCTGTGCTGGGTCCGCTGCTTTTTAACATATTCATAAATGACCTGGAAATGGGAATAATGAGTGAGGTAATCAAATTTGCAGATGACACAAAATTATTCAAAGTTGTTAAAACCCAAGAGGATTGTGAAAAATTGCAAGAGGACCTTGATAAATTGGAAGACTGAATTTTCAAATGGCAGATGAAATTTAATGTGGGCAAGTGCAAAGTTATGCACCTTGGAAAGAATAACCCAAACTATGGTTACATGATGCAAGGTTCCACCTTAGGAACCACCACCCAGGAAAAAGATTTAGTTGTTATCATGGACAACATGTTGAAACCCTCTGCCCAGTGTGCAGTGGCGGCCAAGAAAGCAAATAGAATACTAGGAATCATAAGGAAAGGAATGAAGAATTAAACAAAGGATATTATAATGCCTCTGTAACATTCCACGGTGCGATCGCACCTTGAATATTATGTGCAATTCTGGCTGCCATATCTTAAAAAGGATATAGCATTATTAAAAAAGGTACAGATAAGAACCACCAAAATGGTAAAGGGGATGGAAAGATACCACTATGAGGAAAGGCTTAAAAGGTTAGAGCTCTTCAAATTGGAAAAGAGACAGCTGAGAGAAGATATGATAGTGGTCTATACATTAATGAACGGAGTGGAATGGGTTAATGTAGATCGGTTGTTTACACCATCAAAAATTAGAAAGACTAGAGGACACGCAACGAAGCTACAAAGGGGCATGTTTACTAAACACCGTTGCTGTGCGGGTTCCCGTTAGTGTGCTGGTGCCATATAAGGAGTGGGCGGGCCAGGCAGAAAAAAGGAAAAAACCGGACCGTACGTGTGTGCGTCGCCCACATTATCGCGTGGAAAGGCTAAGTGGGGCACTGCTGCATAACCAAACAACAGAGCCGTAGTACAACAGTGAAGACACTGACCTATGGTGCAGGGGCCAGGGGTTCAAACCCCTATTGCGCTCAACAAAAAAGACCAGCTGAGGCATCAACTTTTATGGGCAAAAGTGGTGTAGGAGGCATACTGCTTATGGGCGGCAGAAGGCGGCACACTTTTTTTTATACGGCATGAGGCGGCGCACTGTTCATTGTGGGCGGCAGATGGCGGCGCGCTGTTAAGGTTGGGCAGCGCGCTGATAAAATCAGGCAACAGAAGGCTGCAAGCCGGTGGGCAGAAGGCGGTGCGCTGATGTGTGAGGGGGCAACCCAATAGTGGGAGGGATAAGTGGCGCGCTGATGTGCAAATAACAGGAATGGAGTCATAGCACAATGGTTAAGACACTGACCACTCGTGCAGGCATCATGGGTTCAATTCCCCACAGTGCCCATTGAAGACAGCTGGCTGAGGCATTATTTTAGGAGGCATGCCCATGTTGGGCGGCATAAGGCGGCACGCTGTTAATGTTACGCGGCAGAAGGCGGCGCGCTGTTACTTTTGTGCGCCACAAGACGGTGCGCCGATGGCTACAAGGCTGCATGCTGCTGCTCAAACACAGGAACAGAGCCACAGCACAATGGTGAAGACACTGACCAATGGTGCAGGTGTCAGGGGTTCAACCCCTCACAGTGCCCAGTGAACAAGGCTGGCTGGGGCAGTATGTATTATGGTGAGGAGTGCTGTAGGAGGCCTTCAAGGTTTATTTTATTACCCACTACTAGTAAACCCGCTCTCACAGTGTGTTAACATACGGATGCCCGTAAGGCACATGTTACAGTGCACTGTCCGCCAAGGCACCCTAGAATGTCCCCTATAGGGCACCATGTATGTTGCGACACAGGACAATGTATAGTGCACCCAATATGGATGGCACCCATAAGGTGGGCGCCCTAAAGAGCACCCTCAGAGGCACCTTATGGGTACAGTATGCCAAGGGTGTGTTTGCTGTCATAAAAATATGTACAGTAAACAAAGATAATGCTCTGGACAACCCTATCACAGAACCCCACAGTGGGCTTGAACCCATGACCTCTGGCTGTAAAGGTAGTGACGTAACCATTGGGCTACAGCCCCATAGCTGTCAGCAAGCCCCTGGCTGGCTGCAGAGAGCCTGCATGTCACCTCACAGACAGTCTGCTGTTGTAAACAAGATAGGGTTAGGCCACCCGTACCCATGATGCACTGCACATGCAAATCAGCTGTCCACAGATGCACACAAGATGGGGAATGCACCCCAACAGCTACCCGGCCTGGTAGGGGGAATTGTCCGTGTGCACCCACACAGCACCTCGGCCTGGTAGGGGGTCCTGAGCGGGTGGACTACCAGCAAAGAGTAGCTACTAGAAAGGGGGGCTGTTACTTCTGGAGAGAAATCTGAAATTGTGAGTATATACTTCTGGGAATTTTTCTGAAAGGAATTTTTTTTCTTTTAAAGCTAATTAATCTGTGAACCCACTATTTTTTTGTTAAATCAGTCAGGGCCTAGTAGCAACAGTTTAAGATTCAATTTAAAACACAGAAGAGAACTTTCTGGTTAGCTTTCATACCCAGTAGACAGCTGTAGTTTAAATTTCATAGTCACTCAGGGCCTAGCATCAGCAAAGTACTTTTAGTTTCAAATTAAAACACAGAAGAAAGCTTTCTGGTTAAATTTAGAATCCAGCAGAGAGCTTGTAGTTTAAATTTCTTAATAGGTTAGAGCCTAGTAGCAGCAAAGAGCTATAATTTAAATCAAATCAGAATATAGCTTACCTCAGCGGCACAGGACAAGGTACTGTGTAGCAGCCCTTTTTTAATAAGTGTTATATCCCTCCCTCCCCACACCCACCCTCCCCTGGGATAATCACAGCTTTATAGGTACTTGCACAACTTAAAAGACAGGAGGTGCTCTCAGGTGAAGCTCATTACCCAAATCAGTCATACACTAAGGACCTGAGATTAATTAAGCTTCAGGTGAACAAGGTATATTAAACTTCTTAGGTACAGTTTTAGTGGTATAAATATCCATAGCACCCTTTAGTACATAAAGAACGTAAAGATCTAAACACAAACTTAAAACTAAGATGCAGACAGCAGTCCAACAGCGGGATGTGGGCTTTCCAGTCTTTTGCATTGAGTGTCACATGTATGATTTTCTCCCAGCTGGTGAGAGGTCTTACGTGTGCACTAGGTGCAAGGAGCTCTCTGCTCTCAGGGAACGAGTCCGTTCTCTAGAGGCTAGAGTAGCAGACTTGGAAAACATAAGACAGACAGAGAGGTACATAGACGAGACCTACAGGGATATAGTCCTGAAGTCCCACCTCCAGTCTGGCAGCATCCCTGTTGCCAGGGAGGAGAGAGGTCACGTGACAGGAGAGCATCACCCTGGTGTGGCAGGAAGTGATCCTGTAACTAGGACCTGTCCTCCAGGTGATGTAAACCCCTCTCGCACCGAGGAGGTTTCTCCAGGGCCAAGTGCCCATGAGGGAAGGGTTAGGACAGCAGTTATAGTTGGTGATTCGATCATTAGGCATGTAGATAGCTGGGTGGCTGGTGGACGTGAGGATCGCCTGGTAACATGCCTGCCTGGTGCGAAGGTAGCGGACCTCACACGCCACCTAGATAAGGTCTTAGATAGTGCTGGGGAGGAGTCTGCTGTCTTGGTACATGTCGGTACCAATGACATAGGAAAATGGGGTAGGGAGGTTCTGGAAGCTAAATTTAGGCTTTTAGGTAGGAAGTTGAAATCCAGAACTTCCAGGGTAGCGTTCTCCGAAATGCTTCCCGTTCCACGCGCAGGACCCAAAAGGCAGGCAGAGCTCCGGAGTCTCAATGCGTGGATGAGACAATGGTGCAGAGATGAGGGGTTCGGATTTGTTAGGAACTGGGGAACATTCTGGGGAAAGGAGGGGCTCTTCCGAAGGGATGGGCTCCACCTTAACCGGGATGGAACCAGGCTGCTGGCGTTAACCTTTAAAAAGGAGATAGAGCAGCTTTTAAACTAGATAATAGGGGAAAGCCGACAGTCGCCCAAGAGCGCATGGTTCGGAAGAATGTATCCTTGAAGGATACTACAAAAAGCAGAGAGGTTCCAAAAAAGAGTAAAGTAGCCCAAATGCCCTCAAGTATGGAGCAGACAGAACTTAAAGATCCCAAATTACCCATGTCTACTAATGGCCAAATTAATATGAATAAAATACAGTCTCTAAAATGCTTGTATGCAAATGCTAGAAGTCTACAAAACAAGATGGGAGAGTTAGAATATATAGCACTAAACGAGAGGTTAGATATGATTGGAATATCAGAGACATGGTGGAAGGAGGACAACCAGTGGGACACTGTGATACCTGGGTACAAACTATATCGTAATGATAGAGTTGACCAAATTGGTGGAGGGGTTGCGCTCTATGTTAGAGAGGGCATTGAGTCAGAAAGGATTAAAGTTTTGCAAGAAACAAAATTTGCTGTAGAATCTCTATGGATTGAAATTCCATGTAAAAAGGGGAAGGCGATGGCAGTGGGTGAGTACTATCGTCCGCCTGGCCAGAATGAACAAATGGATGATGAAATGCTCAAAGAAATCAAGGAAGCTAGCAAAGGTTACAGTGCAGTAATAATAATGGGTGATTTCAATTACCCCGGCATCGACTGGGTCAGTGTCACAACAGGACATGCTAGGGAGATAAAGTTCCTAGATGTAATAAATGACTGCTTCTTGGAGCAGCTGGTTCATGAACCAACCAGAGGGGAAGCAATATTAGACCTAGTCCTTAGTGGAACACCAGATGTAGTGCAAGAGATAAGGGTGTTGGGGCCACTTGGCAATAGTGATCATAGCATGATCACCTTTGATTTAATTAGTGGAGGAGGGATAGTAAGGAAATCCACAGTACTACCCTTTAACTTTCGAAAGGGAGACTATGATAAAATGAGGAAAACAGTTAAGAAGAAACTAAAAGGAGCAGTTGCAAAGGTTAAAGACGTACATCAAGCTTGGGTGTTGTTGAAAAATACTATCTTGGAAGCCCAGACCAGCTGTATTCCACGCTTTAAGAAAAGTGGAAGGAAGTCCAAAAAACTGCCAGCATGGTTTAAAGGTGAGGTCAGAGAGGCTGTTGTTGCCAAAAAAGCATCTTTCAGGAAATGTAAAAAAGAGCCAAACGATGAAACCTGGAAACAGCACAAGCACTGGCAAGTCAAATGCAAGGCATTGATAAGGCAGGCAAAGAGAGAATTTGAGAAGAAGCTTGCTGCGGAAGCAAAAACGCGAAATAAAGACCTTTTCAAGTACATTCGTAGCAAAAAACCTGTGAGAGAGTCAGTTGGTCCATTAGATGATAAAGGGGTTAAAGGAGCACTAAGAGGCGACAAGGCGATAGCGGAAAGACTGAATGAATTCTTTGCTTCGGTCTTTACTGAGGAAGATGTAGGGATGTTACCCATGACTGAAGTGGTATTTAAAGGTGTGGAAGAATTGAAGGAAATATCGATACATCGGGAAGATGTCTTACAACTATTAGATAAACTGAAGAGTAGCAAATCACCTGGGCCGGATGGTATACATCCAAGGGTGTTGAAAGAACTGAAATTTGAGATTGCAGACCTGCTATCAGTAATCTGTGAACTATCATTAAAATCATCTCTAATACCTGAGGATTGGAGGATCGCCAATGTAACACCAATTTTTAAAAAGGGTTTGAGGGGTGATCCGGGAAACTACAGACCAGTGAGCCTGACATCAGTACCGGGAAAAATGGTAGAAACCATCATAAAGAATAAAATTACTCAGCATGTAGATATTCACGACCTAATGGGAGACAGCCAACATGGCTTTATTTTTATTTTTATTTTTATTTTTTAATTTTTATTTAGCATTTTATTACTTACAAACATCACATATTCTAAACAACAAGAACAACTAACCAAAAACTTGGCTATGCAAGAGTACAAGACAGTAATAACAATAGAATGACACGTTAGACAGGCACCTTTAAACAACATGATTAATATACAATCGTATATATTATATCAACATCATTATGACTATGGTATGGCCTCCGGCGATGGACAGAGAATCCCGATACCAATCACTGTGAACTGGGAATAATCTTGGAGTCCAGGGCAACCCACTTTGCCATCTTCCGAAGTAGATAGGGATGTCGCTGCACATATAATCGCTCATAAATACGATGGGCACACAACAAGTTCCACCATTGCTCATAGTGTAAGGCTGCAAGATTTTTCCAATGGCTCATCAGGGCTTTTAGCGCTAGTCCCAGTAGTAGATCCAGACTCGGATAATCTTCGCTAAGTAAACCTGGGATTCCCGCTCGTGAGCGGTAGATTATAATTCGAAATGTCAACGGGGCATGTATACCCAGCAGTTGAGAGATTCTATTCCAAACTTGTCGCCAGTACATACGCAGCTTGGAGCAAGTATACAGCATATGTTCTAATGTACCAGGATCAACTTTGCAGGACCAGCAAAGATTATCAGCTGGATCTTGCCACTTCGACATTTTGATAGGGGTCAGATACGCCCTGTGTGCCAGAAAAAACAACGTTTGTGTCAAGGAGGCGGAGCATGCTATCCTGATCTGTGACTGCCAAAAGTACGTCCAGTCTTCCTTTCCTTCTAAGCAGCCAACTTCCAATTCCCACCTGGATTGTGTACTATCACAGGATTGGCTCCGCCCCTCACGTAGTAGTGAGACTATGTTGGAGACAATCCGCGTGCCCTCTCGCAGCTCTTGAACTTTTGTTTTCCAGGTGCTAATCGCTGGAAGGCCAATTGGTGTAACTTCTGCCTTCCCCAGCCAACATGGCTTTAGACAAGGAAGATCTTGTCTTACTAATCTGTTATGTTTTTTTGAAGAAGTGAATAAACAGGTGGACAAAGGTGAGTCGGTTGATATTGTGTATCTGGACTTTCAGAAAGCCTTTGACAAAGTCCCTCATGAGAGACTTTTGGCAAAACTAAAGAGTCATGGGATAGGAGGCAGTGTACTACTGTGGATCAGGAACTGGTTAAAAGATAGAAAGCAGAGGGTAGGGCTAAATGGCCAATTTTCCCAATGGAGAAAGGTGAATAGTGGTGTACCCCAGGGATCTGTGCTGGGTCCGCTGCTTTTTGACATATTCATAAATGACCTGGAAAGTGGAATAACAAGTGAGGTTATCAAATTTGCAGATGACACAAAACTATTTAAAGTTGTTAAAACCCAGGAGGATTGTGGAAAATTGCAAGAGGATCTTGATAAATTGGAAGACTGGGCATCAAAATGGCAGATGAAATTTAATGTGGAGAAGTGCAAGGTTATGCACCTAGGGAAGAACAACCCAAACTATGGTTACACGATGCAAGGTTCCACATTAGGAACCACCACCCAGGAAAAAGATTTAGGCGTCATTGTGGATACCTTGTTAAAACCCTCGGCCCAGTGTGCAGTGGCGGCCAAGAGAGCAAATAGAATGCTAGGTATGATAAGGAAAGGAATGGAAAATAAAACAAAAGATATTATAATGCCTCTATATCGTTCCATGGTGAGACCGCACCTTGAATATTGTGTGCAATTCTGGTCGCCGTATCTTAAAAAGGATATAGCGATTTTAGAAAAGGTTCAGAGAAGAGCCACCAAAATGGTAAAGGGGATGGAAGGCTACTCCTATGAAGAACGGCTAAAAAGGTTGGGGCTCTTTAGCCTGGAGAAGAGACGGCTGAGGGGAGATATGATAGAAGTCTATAAATTAATGAACGGAGTGGAACGGGTAAACGTAGATCGATTGTTTACCTTATCAGAATATGGAAAGACTAGGGGACATGCAATGAAGCTACAGGGTAAACTATTTAAGACTAATAAAAGAAAATATTTTTTCACTCAACGTGTAATCAAACTCTGGAATTTGTTACCGGAGGATGTAGTAAAGGCTGTTAGTGTAGCTGGGTTTAAAAAAGGTTTGGACAAGTTCCTGGAGGAAAGGTCCATAAACCATTATTAAGAAGGGACCCAGGATATCAATGCTTGAACCAGTACAGGCATTGTGGAACCTGTGTCCCTTGGGGAAACTGCTAGGTACGTATGACCTAGATTGGCCACTGTTGGAAACAGAATGCTGGGCTTGATGGACCTTGGTCTGACCCAGTATGGCATATCTTATGTTCTTATGTTCTTATGTACACACCGTCACATTGTGCGGGTACTGTGCTCACCCTGAGGGTGTGATGTGGCACCCAGGACCAGGTCCACAACACCAGCCATGGCTGAATGAGGCCATGACAGAGCTCCAAAACAGTACTAACCTGTGAGATAGGAAGGTGCTGCAGAAACATCTTGGATATCTCTGTTCTCAGTTAGTGTGAAACCCCCATGGACCCCTAGGTGGTCAAGGTACCCCCCCCCCCTGAGGGTGGCAAACAGGGCCCCCCCACCAACAGATCCCCATCCTACTCCCCCTGCACCAATGGCAGTAGAGTGGACCATCAAACCCCAGTCCTGCTGGGGAACAGACACCCTACAGGGCAGTCCAAGCAGCTCCACACACATCCATAACACAAATATCAGACAGACTTTAGGCCTGGATATCCAAAGATGCACCCCAGCACTATCTGATATTCTCCTGCAGCAAGATATCAGCCACTGCACCCTGCAAGGCACTCCATCAAGACACATACCAGCTGTGAACAGTCTGCTGGTTAGCCCTGATGGAAATGCATGCACCCAAAACTGGGGTGGCAGCACACACAAGCAGAGAGTTGTGAGGAGGCCCCAACAAGAAACCCATATATATCACAAGAAAGAAGCACTATGGGGGTGCCTAGCCATGCTGTCATCACTGCACACTCAGGGTGAGAGTGCTCCCCCATCAGCACATACGGAGGTCACCCTGTCTGTGTAGGTGGTGGCCGGGCACTACAATGTCACAGCCAGTGCCCTATGCCCTGTGCAGATGCATCCTGGCCAGCCCACCATGTCTGACCTATACCCATGGTACCTTGCTGCTCATTATGCACATTGGCAGGCCAATACTGGCAGTAGTGCTGGCAGTGTGGGTTGGGGAAGGTGTTTGCAGCCAACACACACTGTATAGACAGACACACACTCCCACACCTATGCCAGCATTGTGCTACTATTGAGGGGGTGATTATCCTTGCCCACCACTCCGGTCCTGGGCACGGCACAGGCATGGATATGGTACGCAGTACTGCCGGGGGTCACTCCCCAGGGTGGTGAACACCGTCAGAGGCCAGGCCTGGAGCACGCACCGCAGACACCAAACAGATTGTTCGGATGGGGTCAACTAGCAGTATGTGCGTAACATAGGGATATCTATCAGCCTGTACTCTTAGCAAACGTTTCAGAGCTGTGAACCTCAGGTGTAGGGTGACATTGCTAAGGTATGCAGGTGCTAGTATTGGGAGATGCACGCAGGGTCCAATGTTCTGCCTCTACAGGAGACATTGGCCAATGGGGCCTGTGGGTGTGGGTGTGGGTGTGTCTGCCTCTGTTGGCTGCTGCTTTACGGCAGCGCTTCCCAAATCCGGTCCAGTTTTGCATCACACTGTTCGGGTCTTCCTGCTGTCCCTCATGAATATGCATGAGCTACATCTACATGCCGTGGGGGTGGTGCATAGATATACAGCACAGGCATTTGTATGAGTGGCAGCATGGAACCTGACTGGTGTGTGGCCCACCAGGACTGCATTTGGGGGATTCTGCTGTAGGTTCTGCCCCTGTTCATGGTGTCTGTGCTCAGTGGGGTAAAAGATAGATGTATTAACATTGCATATGTCCTCGTCACGAAAGGTGTGTCCTTACTATCACTGTTTATTTGTGGGGAAAATATGTGGGCAGGATTGGTGGTAGCCCCAGCTGGTCTTTGAACCTGTGACCTTCTGTTCTTGCATGCACTGTCTGTGTGCACTGCACCACTGTGTAGCCACAGATTGGCTGAATTCCCTGGATAGTCCATGACTGTTGATCCGGCAGGGCCTGTCTGTTGCTGTGGACTGTGCCAGCCTGCACATGTCTAGGCCTCTGTCTTCCGTGGCTAGCGGCCACTGCCCCCTGCACCACATGTACTCGTCCGCCAACATGCTGGCATGAGCTTCTCTCAGAGAAAGCAGATGACCTGATTGCAATGTGTCAGTACGGGACTGCATTTGGGCGACTTGGCTGTAGGTATTGCCCATTGTTGTGGTGTGTGTGTGGTGTTGGGTAAAATATGGGTGATCTCCCCATGCCTATGTTCCCTGCAAGACAGGGGTGTGTGTGCTATCGTTGTTCAGTGGTGGGTAAAATATATGGCCAGGGCTGGAAGGTGCCCCAGCTGGGATTTGAACCTCTGACCCTAGAGGTACTGGCTCTGTCTGCTGCACCACACTGTGGCCACAGGGACAGTGCAGTCCCTGGAGATAGTAACATGGCAGGATGGAGTCGCAAAGCCTGCTGTGTGCATTTCTACTGTGGGCTCCTTCACCCTGTCTGGTGACAAACGTGCAAGTAAAGCCCACAGATGACCACGGGAAAAGGGGGATAAAATATAACCAAGCTGGGCTACAGTGATATTAATGGGCAAACATGGAAAACACTCCCAGGACAGCTCCAGAAAAAGGGAAATGTTTTTTGGACGAGTCTCCGCTCCGTACACCTTTCCATAAATCATTTTTTTTGGAGCTTTCCTGGGTGTGTTTTCTAGTTTTGCCCATCACTATAACTGTTCCCCAACTGAATTACTATTTTTAATATTTTTGTGGTGGTCATTTTCTATTTTTAATTGCACTTTTGTGCTGTGCACATGTATCACACTGCTCACGTTTTGCAGGTTTCCCCGGATGTGCTGTACATTGCTGACGGAAATGGTTTCTCTTCCCTTTAAATCCCCTCTACCGCGAGTGGTTCACTCACGCTATTTTTGCAATGGAAATTCGGCCCCGCAACTGTGCGAGGGGCTTCTCCCCTCCCCTTCCCCGCCCATTAACCCCGTCTCTCCGCCCCTCCGGGGCCTTCCTCCGTAGGCCTTTCCACGCCTCTATCCGACATTTACGGGCCCATACTTGTGCGGGGCTCGTTAGTGTGACGCGCACATGTGCGGGGGTTCAACGCACGTTTGCGGGGCGCTTAAGAGCACTTAAGTGCTGCTTTTAGTGCGCTATTTTGCGCCGCGCAAAATAGCGGTTTTTAGTAAACATGCCCCAAAGTAACCTATTTAAGACTAATAAGAGAAAATATTTTTTCACTCATCGTGTAATCAAACTCTGGAATTCGTTACTGAAGAATGTAGTAAAAGCTGTTAGTGTAGCTGGGTTTAAACAAGATTTCGACAAGTTCCTGGAGGAAAGGTCCATAAAATATTATTTAAGGGGATCCGGGAAATCTACTTGGGAAGCAGAAATCCAAGGGAAGTGTATGTGATAGGGGGCGAGAGATTGATGTGCAAGGACTAGGAGTGTTATTTCTGAGGATCTCAAAG
Source organism: Ichthyophis bannanicus (assembly GCA_033557465.1). Lineage (NCBI taxonomy): Eukaryota > Metazoa > Chordata > Amphibia > Gymnophiona > Ichthyophiidae > Ichthyophis > Ichthyophis bannanicus. The sequence goes on from CM066041.1 coordinate 256,925,938, forward strand.
TGGCGAAACAGTGCGACAAGGCATTGGCAAAAGCCAGGAGTATGTTGGGCTGCATACAAAGAGGAATTACCAGCAGAAAGGAAGAGGTACTAATGCCACTGTATAAGTCACTGGTGAGGCCTCACTTGGAAAACTGTGCTCAGTTTTGGAGACCGTATCTCGCAAAGGATATAAAAAGGCTGGAAGTGGTCCATAGGAAGACAACCAAACTGATTTGGAGCCTGCGTGAGAAGCCTTATGAGAAGAGACTTGACCTAAATATGTACACTTTGGAGGAGAGGAGGGACAGGGGAGATATGATTCAGACCTTTAAATACTTAAAGAGAAATGATGAACAAACAAACAAACCTCTTCCAGAGACGGGGAAGCTGTAAAACTAGAGGGCATAACATGAAGCTGCAAGGGGGGGGGGGGGGGGGGAACTGATATCAGGTTCACCGGTCTGCAGTTTTCCAGATCATCCCTGCAGCCTTTTTTAAAAAATGGCGTTACATTGGCCATCCTGATCTTTTTTGTTTCAACTTCCCTCCATTTGATTTCCTTTTCCTTATGTGTCACTGATTTAAATGTGTGATTTTAGGTATTTGATTGTTGTGCTACTTTCTTTTGTTTTTCCTTTTTATTATTTCACTATGTTCCCTTGATGTGGACTGCGGCTCAATTACTCGTGCTTTGTTTTTTACCTTGTACATTGCTTTTTGCAGTTTGTGTATATTGGAGCATTGCTTGTATATTTTATTGATTTGTACTGTGACAAAAAGCTTATAAATAATAATAATAATAAGAGTAAAAAAGGAGATTGTTGTGCTACTTCATACCCAACCTGTTGTAGCTGCTAGTATAATGTTTATTTGTTCCGATTGCAATAGGCTATTGTAAAACACTTTGATGGTAACTTGCCCGAATTATACCAAATCACATAATAATATAAGTAAAAATAAAATTACAGTAATTAATTTTTCTATGGACTCAGATTTCACTCCTTCTTACCATCCTGTCCTCGGTCTACCAACTGTTGTCAATCCTAAGCCCAGCTCTCGCATTCCTCATCTCTATCCTTCCCCAGACTTTCACTCATCCACTCCTTTCTCTCTTCCCCTGTTATATGCAGCATCTCTCCTCCCACCTCTCTATACCCACTATCCAGCATTCTCCCTCACTGCCTCTCCCCTGCCCATCATCTCCTCCCTCTCTTTCTGTCCCTACCTCCTCCCCTCTCCCCCAATGAAGCATCTCCCCTCTCATCCCCTCATTTTACTTTATTTCCATCCCTGTCCCATCCTTTGTGTCTGGCTGCTCCCTTCCATCTCCCTATCCCCTCTGTCCTCGGTGTCCAGCACGTTCCCTCCCTCCCTCCCCTCTCCCCTCTCCCCTGTGTCTAACATCTCCCCTCCTTCTTCATATTCCCCCTTCCCTATGTCCAGTAGCTCCTATCTCTTTTCCCTCCCCTGCCACAAGGTCCTGCGTGTCCCCTCCAACCTCCCCCAGTTCTTCCTCCTCATGATCAATCATCCTCCTGCCTGACCAGCCATGGCTACCATTGCTGCATCTCCTCAGTCCTGCAGCTAGAGCAGCAGCAATGGTGCCTCTGAGACCCGTGTGTGCCTAAGACCCTGCTGGTCATGCTCCTTCTGATGCAAAAAGTATGCGTCAGGGAGGGTGTGACCAGCAGAACTTTGGAGGTGCCTTCACTGTGCTTAGAGGCTATTTTATTGCCGCCGCCACTGCAAAGCTGAAGAGATGCAGTGGCAGCTGGAGGGAGGGCAGAGGGAGGCCTTAAGGTATATGTTGCTGCTATCCAGAATTTTTCAGCTAGAGGGATGCAGGCTTGTGGTGGTGGCACGAGGCCGTGTGTGGTCAGCATGCTGAACATGCCTAGGACTGGCCCTGAGTCCCTGAATCTGGCTTTTACTTCTTGGCATGGGAGATGCTGAGATCATTCACAGTACCCTGGTAGGAGGGAGTCTCAGCTGTAGCATAACAGTGACACCTACTGGCCAGCTAAACATGTTCTTGAACCGAATTCCAGAAGAAACTTGACCCATACCTCTCACCACATTAGCGTAACTATACAGGAGAGAAGTGAATATAAAAGAAATAAAATAATTGAACATGGTATTGACTACGTAATAGAGCAAACGTCATCAGAGTCTTAGAGCAGCTTACAGAGCCTGCACGACAACATCAAACATTTAATTTTTACAAGGAGCAATTTCTTATTGCAGCAGCGATTACTCAATGACAAGGAAAAAAAAATCAAATAAAGCAAATACTGGTTCCCCATCAAGATTTTTTCTTTCAGACGACAGGCTGGTTTTGTCCAATTTAAAGCAGCAGTGTTGCCTAGAATCAGTAAATCATCAGGTTCCCCTGATATTTTCTGGGGGTTTTTTGTAATCATGCTTTTTACTAACAACCAACCTATAAGCCCTTTTTTAACGTAAGAGAGAGTACAATATTTCCACCATTCTCAGACAATGAATATATGTCCTCATGTTTGCTAATGCGTGTTAACCTTAGCATAGGGTTTAGCATGCGCTATGCACATCACGCTAACGAGTAGCATGGAGCCTTGTGCTGCAATCCATGCTGAGAACTGGGTGGAACATGGGCATGCACAGTGCATCGCAGTTAGCATGGGTGTTTCGGGTACATGCTAAACAATGGTAACGTTGATGCAATTACCAGCACCTCAATGGGTGGCAGTAGCTGTACCCATGCGCCTTTTAGCATGGTGTCACGCGTTAACACCAAGTTAATGGCTGGAAACACGTGCCCCCATAAGATAGCATGAATCTCTGTGCTAACATTCATCCTTAACACATGCTGCTGGTGTAAACCTCAGTGAACATGCCCCATTAAAATGTGTTAAGCAGGTAGCGTGGGAACTAGTGTGCACTTTTAGTGTGTGCCCATGCCAACGGTCATTGCAGAAGCTTCATATGAGGAGGGAACTTTTATAAACTGGCACTTACTTTATGCCTGTTTTATAAAGCCAAGTATGTGCGCACTTGACTTTATAAAATGAAGCGTAAGTGGGAAAATGCGTGTGCACATTGTGGAGCGATCGTTTACGCCAGCCCTAGAGATGGTTTAATTGATGTCACGTACTGTTTGCAAGTGCATTTATAAATTATTGTATTCTATTATCAGCGCGCGTTCTTGTACACTCTGCCCAAAATCCACACATGTGAAAGTACACGTGATACAAGCATCATGCATACTTTTATACTAGTCTCTATTTTATAAGAGGCGATAACAGGCGATGTGCATATATGTTTTCACTTATGTGCCTAGATGACTAAGCTACTGGCCTTTATGCACATCCTTGCCATGTAAGTCTATGCAGCTAAAAATTACCCTCGTAGTGTGCGCTAATTCCTGCACTGACAAACATGGACTGCACCTTACATTTAATGTGTGGCACAGTACCACAGAAGATAACACAGAACACTTATTCCCACCTCAGTAGTCAGCCTTAAGTGTTTTATCAGCAATGCAGTTAAAGCATGGTAACTACATGGGAAGATGCTGAGCGCCCCCTGCAGTTAGCACAAAGTCTTTGCAGTAACCATATGTTAATGTTGACCATTAACATGCAGTAACAACAAAACTGTATCACATCTTATCAAAATGGGTCTTAATTGGTGAACTATTTAATGCCACTATTGATACGTCTTTACCTTCTTGTTCAGTATTTACCCTAGATACCATTATATACATCTGTTCTCTCTTTGAGGATATACGTCAGCTTTTTGATCAAAGCTCTTTGGAATAACTTGTCCCTCTGGCAGCTTGAATGTAGTAATTCGAAAGCACTTGGTCTTCGGTGCCAGTATTGACATCCTTTCAATAGCCCAACAAGCAGACCACTCGGTTTAAAGACATGGTTCTCTTTTAATCATAATCTCTGGAAATGTTGTGCTAAGGTAATCTCTTTTGTATAGTTTTAAACTTTGAAAGCCAACCCAGTGCCTCAGATCAAGGCTTCTGTACTCTAGGTCAGCGGGTGCTGAGGATCTTGCAGAGGCAACATTCTCAGCCCTGAGGGTGGACTGGGGAGACACCTTGTCACAAGCAGGGCTGGCTCTACCACTAGGTGGACTATATATCTGCCTAGGGTGGCTGGCTTCGGGGGCAGCAGTAAGGCGCCACTACAAGCAATGAGGAAGCTCTTTAAAGTTGCTGTCAGTGGTGGGTATGTGACCATCTCTGCTCATGGCCTTCGACCTCCCACCCCCACATCGGAATGGGCAGAATATGGCAGGGATTGAACGTGTGCAGATACTCAAAGGCAGGCCGCTGGCTGCGGCTTTAAAGGGCTTCCTCAGTGCTGTCTGTTGGTTTTGCTGTTTTTGTGCTGCCGCCCCCCAAAAGCCTATTTTTTGCCTCACATGGAAGTAGGATGGGGGGGGGGGGCAGCAGCAGCAGCAGCGCTAATATAGAGAAGGGAAATGGGGTGATAATGAACACCTTGGGGGAGGTAAGGGAAGAGGGGGCACGATGTGATTGTGGAGGGGAAGGATAGAGATGCTGGAGACCTGGGGGGGAGGGGGCGGGCAGGGTAGGGAAGGGGAGATGCTGGACTATTGGAAGGGCGGGGGCACATGGCTAATGGTTCACCAAAATACCAGATACCTTGGGTTAGCCCTCGTCATCATAAAGGTGGCACCTGGTAGCTGAATTTCAAGTCACTCATACAAGATTCAAGATTGTTACTCCAATGATCAGGCTAGGAGAAATGGTAGAGATGGTCTTTTAAAATATGAAAAGGGAGGCGGAGCCAGCTGCGGACAAGATGGCCGCGTGAAAGCGCTTCTCCCGCGAACCTGTCTTAAACCAGCATTGTTACCAACGCCAAAGTAGAGCCTGGCTCATGTGGTGGTCGCTACGAGGTGCCTGGTATGGCCAACTCCAAACAGACACGACTGGATTTCACGGGAACGCCAAATACCGGGTCAAAGAGAGCAAAATCTGATCCCCTATCTCCGCTTAAAATGGCGTCGCAGAAGGAGGCTCCGGAGGGCTTTTAGGAGCTTTTGAAGGAGATCAGGTCAGTGCGGGTACTGGTGGAAAACAGTGGGGAAACCCTATCTATGGTCCAGGCGGACCTTAAGGAGGTGCGATGCTCTTTGGAGGTCCTAACTTCACGAATGGAAAAAATTGAAGTCAGAGTTGCTGCGCAGGAGAATAGTTTGGTGGAAGCAAGGCAAGCCGCAAGACGGGTTGAGAAATTGGAACGCGTGGTGGAGGACATGAGTAATAGGGCCCGGCGGAACAACATTCGGATAATTGGTATCCCCGAAGGTGCGGAGGGGAATGATCCAGTGACTTTTTTGGAAGCCTGGCTACCCAAGTTGCTCAAGATTGAATTTCGAAGAGCGTTTGAGATTGAAAGAGCTCATAGGGTCCCTTCTCAAAGAGAAGTGCGTGAGGGAAAGCCTCGGCCTATGATCCCCTGCGTGCTGCGATTCCAACAAGTATCACAAATCATGGCGGCGGCGAGAGCTGCCACTCCATTGCAGTACGAGGGGCATCGGCTTTCTTTTTATCCGGACTATAGCAAAAGCACGGTTGAGAAGAGAATGCAATTTCTTGCCCTGTGACCCAGACTGCAAAAGTTGCAAGCCCGATATGGGCTGTTTTACCCTGCACGCTTCAAGGTGACCTTAAACAACTCAACGAAGACTTTTGAGGACCCCAAGTCCCTGGCAGCGTTTATAGAAGATCAGGAGGCGCTCCAGATGAATTGACTGTAAAGGACAGTTCCACTAATTTTGCTAGTGACTGGACTGTCGATGTCTAGTGCCTGTGACACTATACTTGTGGCAAGGGAGCCTTTTTGTGGGTATTCCGGAGGCGTCCTCTGCATCAGTATAGTCTCTTTCTTTTCCTTGGGTTTCATGTACAATATGGCCATATATTGGATTTGTATTCTTATGTTAGTGTGGATGGGAATGTGGTTGTCCCTTTTGTAGGCACCTGGGGGGAGGGCGGGCTTCGTTGGCGAATAGATTCCTAATTGGGGGGCAGACGGGGTATCAGAGCATGGCCTACGGCGCGCTCCTCTCCCTTGCTAGGAGTGGCGTGGTGCGGGTGGTTGGTGGCCTTAACATCTTGTGTCGAGTAACAGGTTGACCGGGGGCCATATGAGCCGTACTGTCTCACCTAGGGGTGGGTTTTGGTCCTCTTTCGGGCTGGGGTCGGCTCTTTGCAAGTTGGGCAAATGTAATATGGGTTGATTATTATATTGTGTGGGAATCTGGCAGACATATGGTAACAATGATGGCGCACTGATGGCGTCCGGGCCGAGTGGGTTGAAAGTGATGTCCCTGAATGTCAAGGGCATTCAGAACCCTATTAAAAGGAAGAAGATTCTAAGTTATAGTAAAAAGCATCGTATAGATATCCTTTTACTCCAAGAAACACATTTAAATACTTTTGAGTCTAGGAAATTGGGTGGAGGTTACTATGAGCTGGTTGGGCACGCTCCGGCAGTGCGAAAAAAAAATGGCGTAGCCATTCTAGTGCGTAGCTCACTTGGAGCGGAAATTGTGGGGACAAAAAATGGCTTGGAAGGCAGATGGGCAATGGTCAAGCTGCTAGTTAATGGTTTGAAGCTAGCAGTATTTAACGTCTATGCCCCTAATATAGATGACCCAAGTTTTTTCCAAATGCTCACCGCTAAAGTACAGGAAGAAGCGCAGGCATGTTTGATAGTGGGTGGAGACTTCAACATGGCGTTGGATCCTCTTTTGGACCGTAGTCCCAGCCAAAAAGAACGTCATTTAAGGGCTAACACGACACTTAAAGCGTGTATGGAGTCGGTTGGTTTAGTAGATGCTTGGAGAATGCTTCACCCTACTGAAAGAGACTTCACCTTTTTTTCACCTCCTCATAATTCCCTGTCTCGTATTGATTACTTCCTTGTTTCCAAGATTTTAGTGGAGAAAATAGATTCAGTAACTATAGAGGCCAGGCATATCTCCGATCATTCTGCCATTACCTTAGCTCTCCAACCCTTGGGTGGTACTAAGGGCGCAGGGGTGTGGTCCTTTAGAAGATCCTTTTTAGCAGAGGACGAATTCTGCCAGGTTATGAGAACGACAGTAGCGGAGTATTTTGCTACCAATGCGCTTTCGGATACAGCGGGATGGGCATGGTGGGAGGCTTTTAAAGCGGCCATGAGGGCTACGATTACTAGCTACTCCATTAAGGAAGCTAAGCGGAGGAAAATGCAGCTCAGGTCTTTAGACGAACAAATTAAGGCTGGGGAGCGGCTCTGGTATAAAAAGCCGGAGGGATATATTCTAGCGCGATTACAGCAGTTGCGTTATCAATATAACACAATACTGAGCTCCGAAGTGGAGCAAGTCATGCGCCTGCAGCAGTCGCGATATCATATTGAACAAAATAAAGCCGGCAGAACATTAGCTTCATTGTTGAAAGGTAAACGGAATAGAACTCATATAGCGAGGCTTGTGGATGACAAACAGCATAGTTTTAACAATAGCGAGCAAATTTTAGAAGCTTTTTCCAAGTTTTATGCCGCATTGTATGACTCAGAGGCGTCTGCTTCTCAAGTACAGATGGCTGAGTTTCTGAGCCGTATAGTTCACCCGGTGTTAACTGCCAGCCAGATTGAGGAGTTGGATGCCCCCTTGGGAGAGGCGGAAATTCAGCTGGCTATTCGGTCTCTAGCTATGGGAAAAGCTGCTGGGCCGGACGGCATTCCGAATGAGTTTTACAAAACTTTCAGCCAGGAGTTAGCTCCTTGGATGACACAATATTTTCAGTCTCTGCAAGAGGTTCCGGCGGATACCGGGCGCTTTTCGGAGGCAACCATAGTGGTTCTTGAGAAGCCGGGTAGAGATCCCACAGCAGTTGGTAATTACCGTCCCATCTCCCTCTTGAATGCAGACTATAAGATCTATGCAGCGGTCTTGGCGCGGCGTTTATCACGGGTACTCCAAGGTTTTTTTTTTTTTTTAATACGTTTATTTTCATTTTACAACAAACAAAAGTAACAACACACCAAAAGATACAAATACACACATACAATAAGGAAAACAACCCCAATTACCCCCCACCCCTATGCTTCTTCACTAAGCTAATAAGAGTCATCACATAAGCGCTTACACACAACAGTTATTGTACAGCAAACAAGCAAAAATGGTATTGATGATACATGCTGATCCTGTGGCAGAAATGTATACAAAATTGAAACAGTCAAATGAGAGCATTTAGCAGTTAGAACATAATCATGGAACACCTTCCTTTTAAACAAGTAGTGAAGGGCTTGAGTGGAAGAGATTGACATACAAGGTAGTTGCTCATAATTACAGTAAAAATGGACATGATTCCACCAATCATTAAGGCTCAGATGGGAGCCAATTTCCAGTATTTCGTGATGAAGGAGATAGGAAATAGCTATGCCCAGTAAATGGGCCTCCTGAAGAAACATTAACTCAGAATAATCATGATTAAGAGAGCTAAGGATTGTCCTTCTTTGGAATGGACTATTGATGCCTTTTACAGTCAGTAATGATAACTTACATAAAGCCATGCAAGATAGTTAAACAATCTGAGAAAGAAACATAATAGCGCACAGAGTTACACAATGTCGCTCATAGTACCAGTAAATGACTGCAGAAACAACATGATAGGAATTAAACTAAGGAAAGCCATGAAGCGCCCCATATAACAAAATAAGCACCGAAGTGCCTTAGAGAAGAAGCAAAACCCCAGAAGTTACTGGCGGCCTGATGTCTGCGGGGAGAAACCCCAGAGAGGGCCTGAATGGAAATATAAATCCTACAGAGCTATACGGGCTCCGAAACTAACCAAGGAGCTCATCGTGGAAAGAAAGGAGACCAATATGGTATATAAAGAGAAAGAAAAGTCCAGGCAGTCTCCGTTTCAAGCAGCGATCACCGCATCGAGCCATTCAAAATGGCGGACAGTTCCAGCGGATTCCATCCAAGCTGTTGGATTAGCGCATCTGGTCTGCTTCTTTGGAAGCTAGAAATGTTGCTAGCAGATCAGGATCTTCGAAGGTGCGAGTTTGGTTATGGAGAGTCACTCTGAGCTTCGCTGGATATAAGATGCCGAAGCGAGCCTGTAACTGTTGAAGTCTAGGTCGAAAAGCAAGGAGTCTCTTCCGACGGTCAGCTGTGGGCTTAGCCAAGTCAGGGAAGAAGGAGACTTTATGATTTTCAAACTCCAAATGACGATTCGCCCGGGCAGCATTTAGAATTTGCTCAACTTGCTGATATCTCAGTAGACGAAAGATGATGGGCCGGGGGGTCGTCCGATTGAGCGCCAGGCTGGTAGGAACACGATGTGCTCGGTCAATTTCCAGATCTCTGTGAAAAGTAATCTTCAGCAAGGAGGGAAGAGTTTTGACCAGGAATTCTCTCATATCTCCTGCTTCCGCGCCCTCCGGTACACCAATGAGCCGTACATTGTTGCGACGGGCTCGATTATTGCTATCCTCTAGCTCTTTTTGTAGATTCTGTATCTGACGCTCAGCCTCATCCAGTTTCACCAAGCGCACCACGTGCGAGTCGAGGATCCCCGCCATGTTGTCCTGCCGTAATGAAAGACCTTCAAATCGATCCTGAAGCACACCAAAATCTTCTCTCATGGCTCGGAGCGCTTCTCCGTTGGACTGCACCAGTTCCTTCACACCACGTATTTCCTCCAAGATCTCCTGTTGCATTTCGGGGTTATCCCGAAATGGCACCATCTTTTGTGGGGAAGGCAGCTCTGTCTTGGAACGTTTTCCGTGTGAAGAAGAGGGAGATCCGAAGTCTAAGCGCGCTGGTTTATGGGCCGCCATCCCCCCCGAGGCACCCCGGTAAGTTCGGAGCAAAATATTAAGTTAATGTAGGTATTAAGTCAGGATTCTGAGTAGGCCCCTCGGGAGCTTCAGCGCAAAGCGTCTAACCCGCTGGACATCAGGCTCCGCCCCCCGGGTACTCCAAGGTTTAATCCATCCGGACCAGTGTGGTTTTATCCCAGGTCGTTCTACTACGGATAATGCTCGACTATTTTGTAACTTGATCCTTAAGGCCAATTCTTTGGAGTTTCCGCTGGTGGGTTTAGCGCTTGACGCGGAAAAGGCATTTGATAGACTGGAGTGGTCTTTTTTGTTTAAAGTTCTTGAATGGTTTGGGTTTGGCCCGTCCTTTCTCCGCATGTTGAGAGTCTTGTACCTTAAACCGATTGCACGTATATTTGCGAATGGTTTGCTTTCACAAACGTTTACCTTACATAGGGGCACCCGGCAGGGTTGCCCCCTCTCCCCTCTCCTCTTTAATTTGGCACTAGAACCACTAAACCTGGCTATTAGACAATCTCCTCTTATAAGAGGCGTAGAAATAGGTGATATGTCTGTCAAGCTTTCGGCGTATGCTGACGATCTTTTGCTTTTTACCCAGCCTGCGTCAGTTGATGCAATTCTGAAATTAATCGAGCTGTATTCAGCGGTCTCTGGCTATAAGATTAACTGGAGTAAATCGGTTGCCTTCCCCTTAAACAGTTTGGTTATGGCAGCCTCCATGGCAGCTTTCCCTTTCCAGTGGGAATCTGGCCCCATTAAGTATTTAGGAGCTCTCTTCTGTGCCTCAATCGAGCAGTCCATTCGAGTTAATTACAAACTGTTATATGAGAAGGTAAAAAAGCTGGTTTTGAGCTGGTCCCCCCTTCACCTTTCCTGGTGGGGAAGACTGGAAACAATAAAAATGACAATTATGCCCAAAATTAACTATATCTTGGGTATGCTCCCACTGTTATGGCCTCAGTCGATGTATAAATCCTTGGAGCGTGTTTTGCTCAGTTTTTTGTGGAAAGGGAAGCCCCCTAGAATTGCGCTTTATAAATTAAAATTATCTAAGGACAAGGGTGGAGTAGCCTTTCCAGACTTTTTTCATTATCATCTTGCAGCAATTTTGAGGCAAGGAGCGTTCTGGTCTCAGCCTGTGGAATTGGTACAAAAACCTATTTGGTTAGAGGTTGAAGCCCGTTTGGTTTCCCCCTACCCAATACAGGTGCTCCTTGGCGCAAAAATGTTAGATCCTACTGGGGAATTGGGGGTAATCGTAAACACCCAGGAGGCATACTTGACGGTGGCGGCATTGGCAAGGAAGGGTAACCCTCCCTCTAAAGCTTCGCCGCTATGGAGGAACCCAATGTTTAAGATTAACAGAAATACTTTTGCTTGGAGAGCCTGGCAGAAGTGTGGCATTTGGACATTGGGTCAGGTACTGCTTGAGGATCGGTGGAAAGAGTTTGTCATGCTGAGGAGAGAATTCTCACTACCGAAAGCGTGCTTTTTCCAATGGCTCCAATTGAAGCATTGCATACAATCTGCGGATGTTGACATTGTTGCCCTGCCAGATTCCTGTTACCTGTTAGACAGGGTCAGTCAGGTTGCAGATCAGCCTAAGGCAATTTCTACTTTGTATGCCTTTATTAGAGACTGTTCTGCAAGGTCACTGGTAGGCCTTTGTAAAGTCTGGGAGAAAGACTTGGGGTCTGAGATTACCCCAGGTGCGTGGCTAAAACTCTGGGGGTCTATTACCAGAGTTTCTAGATCAGCGGCGCTTACGCAATCGGCTTTCTTCTTTTTACATCGAGCCTACATCACCCCTATTAAACTATCTAAATGGGATAAACAGTCTCTGGGGAGGTGTTGGACCTGCAAAGAGAAGCCGGGCACCTTGTCTCACATGGTGCTGGAGTGTTCCGGAATCCGTAAATTTTGGGTTCCTGTTTGGAATAGAATTCAGACAATATTGCAATTCTCTGCCCCGTTGACATGGAATATTATATGTCTGCGTGCGGCAGCGAGCTCCCTGTCACTTCCCAAGAGCAATTGCTTTTTATTAAATTTTATGCTAACAACTGCTTTACAAATCATTTTTCGAAATTGGAAGTGCCTAAATGTTTTGGATTGGAATGTGTGGTGGAATTCCTTATGTTTATATGCTAGTTTTGAGAAAACATACAACAAGGTTCACCACAGTGGGAGTCGGCCGCCCGCTGTAGAGAAATGGGCGCCGTTGGACGATTATCTGGCCAGATCCAGGTCTTAAGTTGTTGTTGCCTGTCACCATACTTTGGAAGCATGTGTTTATGCCCACTTGCAAAGAGCCGGGGAGGGTGGGAGGGAGGGGAGGGTTGGTTTGTTTTCTGTATGCTTTGATGTTTATTGTTTTTGTGTGTAGTGTTGGTTGTAAAAGCAAACTAAATAAATAAATAAATAAAAAATATATATGAAAAGTAAAAATCCATGCATTAGATGTGAATGAAAGCTTATGGCACCAGGCTTCCAGTACACCAGGCTCTCAGCTACCTGTCACTCCCCCCCCCCCCCCCCTTTGGTTTGGAGTAAAAAGCTTCCACCATTCATTATGACCAAATGCCCAGTTTTTAAAAATTCCTCCTATCTTCCAAAGACCACTTTTTGATATTTCATGTCGAAGCTGTCCCAAGGACAAGGAGAAGGTGGGGCACTAAACTAGGCATATAGTTTTAATAATTCGGAACGCTGTTTGCAACTGTGTGCTGACAAATTATGTACAGTGAGAGCAGACACAAATCTCAGCACCTAATTTTTCCTTGGGTAGTAATCAAAGCAGAATTATCCACTCAGGTTTGCTTTGATTATTGATGCAAACCACGAGGGTAGAATTACCTGCAGAGTTTGCACCGACACTGTTAATAGTTTACCCTTAGAATATCTTTAGGAATTGAAATTGGAATAAAAAGAGAGACTGTCAATGCTTGTGTTTATCACCATCAAAAATCTTTGTCTGCTGCAGCTGCTGCTTTTTAAGCGAGTAATATATTAAGGCATTATTTGCCTATAGGATAGATATTTTATGTTGGTGATAAATATACATCTTATTTACAATACGTCATATAACAAATCGGACTATTAGAGACACATTATGTAGACATTCTGGTTTATGCTTTGCTCTTTATTAAATTCGGTGCCAAATCTGTTTTATAATCTCCCCCATTCCGTTATTGCATCATTATTCTTTCTGACCCATATTTAGCACCAGGCACAAGGAAAACACAAACCACCTGTGCTATTAATTCTCTAAAAAAAAAATATTTCGCCACATTTGTCTTCTTGTTTCTTTAGTTGTTTTCTTATTTGTATTTATATCCCACCAGAGAACCATTCAAAATCGCAATTAAGTACACGGAGCTCTGGAAAGCACAGCTTTCCTTCAGCAATTTCAGACGCCTCCCCACCAAGAGTGGGTCCTCATTCCAAATAATACTAATTTGACTTAAGCTTGATACTGATGAAAACTAATTTACTAATTGGAGGAGTTAATTGAACTAAACCAATTTGCATCTCTATGAAGACATGCTGCGCACACCTGTATGTCTGCACAGCCCTCCTGCTCGGGAAAGGAATCTGTCTTACAAATTGCAGGGGTGGATGAGTTGCTTATAACCCACTGTATTTATTTAGACCTTTATATGGCACTCTAAACAGTACACAAATTGCGTGATAGAGAGATAGTGGGAATTGAGCAACGATAAGTAGAATAAGCTTCCCAGGGAATTATTGGCAACTATGGAACAACAAGGGTTCCAAGTAGCGCCGGCTGTTTCCCCCATTTTCCCTCTTTGTAACCTGCTATCCACAGCCAAAGATAGCATGTCTGGGTGGGACAGATATCCTTGCTAGTGCCAAGGATTGGATAGACGCTTCCTTGTTGCACTGCAGGGTTTGCAACAGTAACAGCAAAACGTCCCTACCCTCCTTCTCCTGACATGAATGCAGCAGCTCATCTGCAAGGTGAGCCCAAACCTTACTTGTATTTCCAAAAGTATTTCTGTGGGTAAAATAGGGCTTTATGGTGCACGTTTACTAAAAAGCACGCCAGTGGCATGTGCTCGGGCTGCGAAAGCAGTGCAGAGACCCACGTCAACTCAAGGAGATGTGTGCATCTGATTAGCCCTCCTGCTGATGGGGTGCCACTATACCACTGTGGAACCCGGCACACAGGTGCCCCTAATGCCACTCATTGAGGTGCTGTAAGTACATGGTGCTAATGGCAGCAGTTGTCCAGGTTCTGCCCGCATCCTGCCCTGTCTCCGCTCAATCACGCTGTAACCTACTAGCATGGAATTTTCATCTTGGAAACACACGTTAGCTTTTAGCATGACATGTTTTCTGCATCCTGAACCACATGGGAGGCTAAATTTAAGCTTTTAGGTAGGAAGTTGAAATCCAGAACTTCCAGGGTAGCATTCTCCGAAATGATTCCTGTTCCACATGCAGGACCCAAAAGGCAGGCAGAACTCCGGAGTCTCAATGCGTGGATGAGACGATGGTGCAAGGATGAGGGTTTTGGATTTGTTAGGAACTGGGGAACATTCTGGGGAAAGGAGGGGCTCTTCCGAAGGGATGGGCTTCACCTTAACCAGGATGGAACCAGACTGCTTTATATTGTTATCCAAGTTGGTTCTCCTGTTATTTGTAATATCAGACTTATGTACCCTGTCTGATTGTTATGTTCCATGTAAACCGCGCTGATACTGAATAGTGCGGTATAGAAGAAACTGTAAATAAATAAATAATTAACTTTTAAAAAGGAGATAGAGAAGCTTTTAAACTAGAAAATAGGGGAAAGCCGACAGTCGCCCAAGAGTGCATGGTTCGGAAGAAGGTATCCTTGAAGGATACTACCAAAAGCAGTGAGGTTCCAAAAAAGAGTAAAGTAGCCCAAATGCCCTTGAGTATGGTGCAGACAGAGCGTAAAGATTCCAAATTACCCATGCCTATCAATAGCCAGATTAATATTAATAAAATACAGTCTCTAAAATGCTTGTATGCAAATGCTAGAAGTCTAAACAATAAGATGGGAGAGTTAGAATATATAGCACTAAATGAGAGGTTAGATATGATTGCAATCTCAGAGACATGGTGGAAGGAGGATAACCAGTGGGACACTGTGATACCTGGATACAAACTATGTCGTAATGATAGAACTGATCAAATTGGTGGAGGGGTTGCGCTCAATGTTAGAGAGGGCATTGAGTCAGAAAGGATTAAGGTTTTGCAGGAAACAAAATTTTCTGTAGAATCTCTATGGACTGAAATTCCATGTATGAAGGGGAAGGCGATGGCAGTGGGGGTGTACTATCGACCACCTGGCCAGAATGAACAAATGGACGATGAAATGCTCAAAGAAATCAAGGAAGCTAACAAAAGTCACAGCAGAGTAGTAATAATGGGTGATTTCAATTACCCCGGTATCGACTGCGTCAGTGTCACGGCAGGACATGCTAGGCAGATAAAGTTTCAAGATGAAATAAACGACTGCTTCTTGGAGCAGCTGGTTCATGAACTGACCAGAGGGGAAGCCATACTGGACCTAGTCCTTAGTGGAACACCAGATCTGGTGCAAGAAATAAGGGTGTTTGAACCACTTGGCAATAGTGATCATAGCATGATCGTGTTTGATTTAATTAGTGGAGGAGGGATAGTAAAGAAATCCACAGTACTACCTTTTAACTTTTGAAAGGGAGACCATGATAAAATGAGTAATATAGTTAAGAAAAAACTAAAAGGAGCGGTTGTAAAGGTTAAAGACTTACATCAAGCTTGTTTAAAAATACTATCCTGGAAGCCCAGACCAGCTGTATTCCACGCATTAAGAAAAGTGGAAGAAAGTCCAAAAAACTGCCAGCATGGTTTAAAGGTGAGGTCAGAGAGGCTGTTGCTGCCAAAAAAGCATCTTTCAGGAAATGGAAAAAAGAGCCAAACAACGAAAACTGGAAACAGCACAAGCACTGGCAAGTTAAATGCAAAGCATTGATAAGGCAGGCAAAGCGAGAATTTGAGAAGGAACTTGCTATGGAAGCAAAAACATGAAATAAAGACTTTTTCAAGTACATTCGTAGCAAAAGGCCTGTGAGAGAGTCAATTGGACCATTAGATGATAGAGGGGTAAAA
Source organism: Ichthyophis bannanicus (assembly GCA_033557465.1). Classification (NCBI taxonomy): domain Eukaryota; kingdom Metazoa; phylum Chordata; class Amphibia; order Gymnophiona; family Ichthyophiidae; genus Ichthyophis; species Ichthyophis bannanicus. The sequence goes on from CM066041.1 coordinate 256,941,926, forward strand.
GGGGCAGTAAGAGGAGACAAGGCTATAGCGGAGAGACTGAATGAATTCTTTGCTTCGGTCTTTACTGAGGAAGATGTAGGGATGTTACCCAAGACTGAAGTGGTATTTAAAGGTGATACTGCAGAGGAATTGAGAGAAATATCGCTACACCGGGAAGATGTATTACAACTATTTGATAAACTGAATAGTAGCAAATCACCTGGACCGGATGGTATACATCCAACAGTGTTGAAAGAACTGAAATATGAGATTGTAGACCTACTATTAGTAATCTGTGAACTTTCATTAAAATCATCTGTAATACCTGAAGATTGGAGGGTCACCAATGCAATGCTAATTTTTAAAAAGGGTTCCAGGGGTGATCCGGGAAATTACAGACCGGTGAGCCTGACGTCAGTACCGGGGAAAATGGTAGAAACCATCATAAAGAACAAAATTACACTGCATGTAGATAGTCATGGCCTAATGGGAGACAGCCAACATGACTTTAGACAAGGAAGATCTTGTCTTACTAATCTGTTATGTTTTTTTGAAGGTGTGAATAAACAGGTAGACAAAGGTGAGTCAGTTGATATAGTGTATCTGGACTTTCAGAAAGCCTTTGACAAGGTCCCTCATCAGAGACTTTTGGCAAAACTAAAAAGTCATGGCATAGGAGGCAGTGTACTATTGTGGATTGGGAACTGGTTAAAAGATAGAAAGCAGAGGGTTGGGCTAACTGGCCAATTTTCCCAATGGAAAAAGGTGAATTGTGGAGTACGCCAGGGATCTGTACTGGGTCCGCTACTTTTTGACATATTCATAAATGACCTGGAAAAGGGAATAACGAGTGAGGTTATCAAATTTGCAGAAGACATAAAACTGTTTAAAGTTGTTAAAACCCAAGAGGACTGTGGAAAACTGCAGGAGGATCTGGATAATTTGGAAAACTGGGCATCCAAATGGCAGATGAAATTTAATGTGGACAAGTGCAAAGTTATGCACCTAGGGAAGAACAACCCAAACTATGGTTACACGATGCAAGGTTCCACATTAGGAACCACCACCCAGGAAAAAGATTTAGGCGTCATTGTGGATAACATGTTAAAACCCTCGGCCCAGTGTGCAGCGGCAGCCAAGAGAGCAAATAGAATGCTAGGTATCATAAGGAAAGGAATGGAAAATAAAACAAAAGATATTATAATGCCTCTATACCGTTCCATGGTGAGACCGCACCTTGAATATTGTGTGCAATTCTGGTCGCCGTATCTTAAAAAGGATATAGCGTTATTAGAAAAGGTTCAGAGAAGAGCCACCAAAATGGTAAAGGGGATGGAAGGATACTCCTATGAAGAAAGGCTAAAAAGGTTAGGGCTCTTTAACCTGGAAAAGAGACGGCTGAGGGGAGATATGATAGAAGTCTTTAAATTAATGAACGTAGTGGAATGGGTAAACGTAGATTGATTGTTTACATTATCAGAATATAGAAAGACTAGGGGACATGCAATGAAGCTACAGGGTAAACTATTTAAGACTAATAAAAGAAAATATTTCTTCACTCAACGTGTAATCAAACTTTGGAATTTGTTACCGGAGGATGTAGTAAAGGCTGTTAGTGTAGCTGGATTTAAAAAAGGTTTGGACAAGTTCCTGGAGGATATCCAGGATATCGATGCTTGACCCAGTACAAGCATTGAGGAACCTGTGTCTTTTGGGGAAACTGCTAGGTACTGTGATAATGACAGCTCTGTAGAGCGAATGCAATGGGAAGGAAATGAGCAATATACCTTTAAGAGTAAAGGCAAACAAGGTTCCCATGGAAACCTCAATCTTCTAGCTAGAACTGAGCCCTGTCATAGCAGTGATGTAGGAGCTGAGTGGAACCCTAACGGGTTTCACATGAGCAGCCAGAAGGGTGTGGCTGCTGAGGAAAGACGTTTTAAACCTGCCTCAGAGTTCAGTGCAGGAGAGCAGCAGAGAGGGAAGAAGCAGCAGGGAAGGCAGCAAGTGAAGCAGCAAGAGCAACGAGGAAAGCTGAAGCCACGAGGGAAGCCAGCTGAACAAGGAAAGCTATGAAACACAGAACAAGCTAAGAAGGATTCTGGAAGGTCTGTTTCCTATACCCTAGGAACACTGGAAGCAAACCCAAAACCTCTGCTAAAGCAACCCAAGGAAAAGGTAGAAAAGTTTACCTTCACAAGGGGAGAGAGCTCTGATTGCAGAGAGGGCATTGCACGTGAGAAAGGTACGTCTGCTATAATCCCTAGCAAGAGATATGCTGAAGATATTATACAGCAGTTAAAGACCAGTGCTAACCAGAGCCAAGATAGCACTGCAGTGAAAACAACTCCAGTCAGAACTAGAAACATTCCAAGTAAGTGTTATGAGACAGATTTAAAGTCTATAGTTAAAAGCTTACGAAGGAATCAGTTTCCTGCCTTAGACAAAGTGACTGCAAACCAGAGGGAACAGTTTATAGAACAACTGCAGGAAGTTCTTAGTAAGCTTCAGTCTAAGTCTGGTTTTAAAAATTCCCTAGAGCAGAATGATAATGGAGATGGTGAGGAGATGATAATTGATGTAGAAGAAACTCCTGATATGAATGACGTTTGTGAAATGGATTGCTCTTTTTGTGAGACCAATCACCTGGACTTACGTTAAACAACCTTTGCATGAGAGGAATGCAAAGCTGTTTTCTAACTCTCTGAAAGAAGGACATTGTGCTGAAACAATTAACTCTGTCTGAGTGTTTGCTGTGAATGAAACAGTTTACCTATGCTTTATTTCTCAACTTTAATTGCTCCTGTTTTCCTATTATTTTGGGAGAAAATAATCCATGCCATGATTTGCGCTGTGAATTCAATGTGAAAGGGAAAAACCCAAATAAATATATCTGTTGCCTGAAACCTCGAGTCACAACACTTTTGTTGGATAGTAATCAAGACTACAAGTCCCAGGATCCCTTGCTGGCACAATAGCCAAGGACATTACTTGAAGACAAAATAGAGGTCGCCCTTGCCCTTGAGCCACCGGCCCTAGGCGGGGGTAGGACAGTACGTATGACCTAGATTGGCCACTGTTGGAAACAGGATACTGGGCTTGATGGACCTTGGTCTGACCCAGTATGGCATATCTTATGTTCTTATGCTAGTGGTTAGCACGGCTTAGTAAACATTGCCCTTTACGCCTTAACTAGACTTTCATGTAATTTGCATCCATGTGTACGTAAAGCTGTGTGTAGCTTTACTCTTAGAGGAGATGTTCCCGGAGGCAGGGCTGGAGAGAGTTTGCCATTTCTTTCTACTACTGATCATTTGTTTAGTGCTACAAAGCGTAGGCAGTGCTATACAGAGACATGTAAGAGACGGTCCCTGATCATCAAAGCTTAGAGACTAGTCAAGACAGACAACACAACAAACTAAATCTAGGGGAATGGTAAAGATACACACAGGTGGTGAACAAGAGCATAAGAGGATCAGGAAAAGGAAGAGGTGGGTTTATAGCCTGGATTTGAATAGGGCGAACACATTGACTCGGGTAGTTTAATATTTAAAAATCTATTATTTATTATTTATTTACAGTTTCTTTTATACCGCGCTATTTGACATCAGTGCGGTTTACAATGAACATAAAAACCACACGTCACAAATAATTGATCTGTGCTTACAATGAACAGGTAAAATAAACCTGGACATACATTATACATTATACATTATGCCTTTTTACAGGATTTTTATTGGAAGGATGGTGTACATAAGATCATGACTGTTGATCTTACTTATCGAAAGTTCACGCTGGTGGGGGGGGGGGGTATAAAGCTAAAGGTTTGCCCTGGGCAGCCAATACCTTGCACTGGCCTGGAGCCATCTCTGCTCTGCTGAAAACTAGGTACGTAATCCAATTAACTTTAAACAGTTTTAATACCGCTGAATATTCTCCCTGTACTTTTTATACATGTACAGTTATAATCTTGTACTTTTAATAGACGGGGGCTCGCTATAGCCTGAGCAATGGGCTCGGCCTCTGTGATACCTCTCCTCCGGGAAATAGACTGAATTGATCACTACTTTCACACAGGCCACTGATCTGTTTTTAGATTTAAACCATGCTGGCAGTTTTTTGGACTTTCTTCCACTTTTCTTAATGCGTGGAATACAGCTGGTCTGGGCTTCCAGGATAGTATTTTTAAACAACACCCAAGCTTGATGTAAGTCTTTAACCTTTGCCATTTTCATTTGCCACTGACTTGAGCTGGATTTGAACTGTCATCAAAGAGAAAAAAAGGCATTGAATCTTTTTGCCAGTCCACTGAACCTTCTGGTCTGGAGTTCATGTCCTGGGTCCATTTTCTGGCTCAAGTTCTATAAGTCAAACCCTCTTGTTTCATAGGACATGGAGATTCTCATACTCAAATTTTCGGTTTGTCAACTCATCCAGCAGTCTGCCCAGATGCCAAATGGGGAAATGAGGTGCTTCCCAAGAAGTTTCTTAATGGGCACTATGATGTTATTTGCTTCATGGCTTGAGACTCGTGGTCGCAGATGCACTTTGGATCATCTCTCACCCTACTGACTGAAGACGGTAGAGAAATGCAAGGCCGTGGGGCAGGGTCCTGGCGGCCGCCCGTAACCGGGTGGTCGGCCGGTGCGGGGGACCCTGGTTTGGGCCGGTAGGTTTTGTGGCGGAGGCATGGCAAAGGGTGCCGGTGAAGAAGACGGGCGCTGGCATTGAGACCGGGGCTGGCGGTGAGGGCGGGCTCCAGCAGCGGTGGAGCGCGGTGGAGTCTGGGAGGAGGAGGTGGCCAGTCGTGGGCAGAGCCAGGAGTTGGCAGTCGTTGCCGGCGCTCCTGCGCATCCGTGGAGACGGCTGTTTTGCGGTGAGTTTTCAAATTCTTCGGGTCGTTGGGGGCCGCGAAGGGGGTGAGGCTTTGGGTTGGGAAATGGGGTGGTATTCCGGCGGTCTGTTTGGTGGGCCTTCCCATCCCTGCCGCTTCGTCCCGCTGAGATCTCCGGGGCTCGGGGGGGCTGGAGTTCTGCGGTGGTGGGGCGGCACTCGCTGCGGGGTGCGGGACGTGGGAGCGGGCTCGGGTAGGGTGGGGGAAAGGAGGGGTGGCTGCCAGGAGTCGGGGCAGTGTGGCCTGGGCAGGGGTGGTGCTGTTGTGGGGTCGCAGGCGGCCGCATGGCAATTGGCGCCCTCATGTCTGAGGCGGGAGGGTCCCGGTGAGGCCTACACCGGCAAGGGACTGTCACCCGTGGGTGGTTGGGTGCTCCACTGCGGCTTAGGGAGCTGTGGAGGAGCCTTGTGGTTTGTACACGGGCTTGGCATGCCGGAGTCCAGGCGTCCTTTATTGCTGATACTCCTTGGTGCTCTGGCACGGCATTGGCCCTGCCATTAAAAAAAAAAAAAAACCAGACAAATCCCTGTCTACAGGGCCATCATCATTGAGTGATAGGATGCGGCGGGGTAGGTGGGAGAGCTTTACAAGGGGTTTTACAGTTCATTTTGAATTTCCACCATGCAAAAAAAAAAAAAAAAGAAACGCCAATGGTAGTCAGGGCCGGGGCTTGGGAACAATGGGGGGACACCTGCAGGGGGTGGGGGGGTCGCATGCTGTTGGAGGTGAGCCATGGGTTTGGGGTGGGGGCGGTAGCAGTGGGTGCCAGGCGGGGGCAGCGGACGGTACATCTAAGGGTCCCCAGCTGGTGCAGACAAGTTACGAGTGTCCCGGGGCCGGCGGGCAGTCCCGCTAGGCTTGTGCTGGCCATCCAGGACGTAGCAGCTACAGACAGGTGCCTCGGTACCGGAGGTGGTGGGTTGTGGATAGATGGGGGTTCAAAAAAAATTTTTTTTAAACCTATCCCTTTCGCTTAGCTTCGGTAGGGGATCGGTCCAGGGTGCATGGGCACAAGGGGGCCTGGGTCCCTTTGGGATTGAGTGTTGGGGGGGGGGGGGTATGGCTGCTTTGTGTGGTCTTTCGTGGTTCCCCCTCCTGGTTTTCTTCTTTTGTCTTCGCAGGTGGCGATTGACATCAGCGCACTGCCAGGGACAGCGGTGGAGGTCCAGTGTGATGCGCGAGCAAGGACACCGGCGTCCCAGCGAGGCGGGTGGGGTTCTGCAAATGCTACCAGCGCACGTATGGCAGGGCAGCAGGGGATGCTCGAAGAGGTGGCCATTCGATGGCTCCTGTATGTATGGCGGGGGGTAGTGGGGGGGGCCGCAGCCGATCGGGGGGAAAGGATAGGAGGGGTTGAGCGCATGGGAAACGGAGGAAGTTGGGAGGCCGGGACAGGGTCTGGCATCATCCCTTCCTTAGTTTGGAGCCTCCTTCCGCCTTCCACAGGGCAGATGGTGGTGCGGGAGGGCACGTAGCGGAGGTCGGCGGTCAAAAAAAAAAAAGGGGTGGCGGCGAGCTGGACAAAAAAAAAAAACCCCAAGAACGAAAAGCCCATGGTAACGAACTACAACAAAACAGCGATGGGGGGGGGGGGAGGAGAGCTATTTATTGGTGTAGGGGGTGCAGGCTCCCCTGGGGCCAACAGAAGGTCCGACAGAGTATGTAGTGCATGTTGGGGGGGGGGCATACGGGGGCAACAAAGTGACGGGGGGAGGGGAGGGGCCGCCCCTGTCGGGCGGAGCAGCAGGGGCGCCACGGCTTGGAGGAAGCGGGGCTGCGGCTAGCTTGCTTCGTGTCGGTCCGTCGGCTGCACATAGCATGAGTATTTTGTTTGTTGTGGGTCATGGGGTAGCAAGATGTGGGTGGCGCAACCGCGGGTCAGTGCACACAGCCAGTGTGTTCATGAACCGGCGGGCGCAGGTTCAAGTCTCGGCTGAGGTTCCTGCCAACCCAGTCCCCAGACTTGTTGAGGGGGTCCTTCGGCTTCCATGCCGGACCTCAACCAAGAGGAGAATGGGGGCCTGCCCCGTCCATTAAGGCGGTTAGGGGTCTTACGGGCTAGGCTATGGCAGGGGCCAAAGCTGAGGGCTAACTAGGTCACAAAGGGTTACAGGGTTTTGGTTCATGGGGTACGCGGAGAGGTAGTTGTTGCCAAGGCGCAGAATTAGTGCGGAGAGGTGGTTGTAGCCAAGGTGGGGAATTGGTGCGAGAGGGAGCCATCCACAGAGGGTGGCTGGGGGCAGGGTGTGGTGCAGTGCTCTGGTCGAGCGAGCAGGGAGTGGTGTGCGGATTTGGTCACTGGGCGCTGCCGCAGGGTACTGATGGACTCAGGGGTGGGGTCAGGGACTGTTACGTCGGGTTGGTTGCACGGCTGCGATGGATGCAGGTTTTTTTTTTTTTGGGCACGGCAGGCTGACTGGCCTTGCAATTCTTGGGGGTAGTGTCCATTGCGTATTCCTTGCCGGCTGGTAGCGCAGAGGGGAAGGTCGTCGGGGGATTGTGGTTCGGGAGGAGATGCTTTGTTGTAGAATGGCGCGCTCCGGAAGGGTTGGGAGCCTTTCCACGGAGTCGTGGATAGGTGCGCGTTCGGGGGGTGCGGTCTGCGGGGGTGGGGGCAGGAGGCCAGGGGCTGGGAGTACCCTTGGTGGCATGGATTCGAGTTCAGGGGAGGGGGACTGCTCCCTCATGAGGGCGGGGGGTTGGCAGGGGTTGGGAGTTGTTGGGGGCAGCTTCGTCGTGCATGACATTGATGGCTCGGAATTCTCTCCTAAGCCGGGTTAGCTGCGGTGGTCAGCGGCACCAGCTTGGTACTTCCATGGCATACCGCGTTAGCGAATTGTGAATATGGATCGGGGAGGTTGGTACAAGGACGTGCACGGGACTTTTGGAAGGGGTGGGCAGAGATAGCCGGTTTAACGGTAGGAGGACGGGGTCCGGAGAGCGGGTGATGGGGCAGCTAGGGGTAGGCTTGGCTGCAAACCCAGCCTAACTGGCTACGTGTTTTCTGCGAATTGTTTCCCCATGTAGGGGTTCGAGAGTGGAGATGGCTCAGTTCGCAACAGACGGAGGGTTTGGTGGGGGCGACAAGGCAGCGGCGGTCGAGGTTTGCATTTGGGTGATGCCACGTGGTCTGAGGGGGCAGCCTTACTGAGGGAGTTTGTGGTGGAGGGCTGGCAGGTGAAGGCATAGCAGTCGGCATGGCATATCCCCGACGGTACTAGCGTGCTTGCCAACGCTTGGGCGTGTGTCACTTGGGGAACGGGAGCATGAGTGGCTGCAGATGGGGACAAGGACGGATTTGTGGCCCAAATAATAATAAAAAAAAAAACACACAGGACATCGTTGGAGATAGATGTGGAAATAATGAATGGCTACATGGGGGGAGCGGTCGTCTCTGCCATCCCCTGCTTCCAGGTGGTGCCTGGGCTCTCTACCGCCAGCCTTTTGGGGGCATTGCTGCAGTGGGAGGCCTTCCTATTATGGGTGGTGCTTCTTGGTTTTTTATGGTGCTTTTCCCAGGGGGGGTTCGGGGAGACCCCCTCCGGTTTGGGGTGGGAGGGTACTGGCGGAAGAGGGACAGTTCCCGGTCCCCCTCTTGACATCGACCACGGCGGCAGGGTAAGGGTTGTGGGTAGTTTTTCCGGTGGTTGTTGGGTTGTGTCATGCCCGGGGGATACCTTGACGGGAAGGTTCGGTTATGCCCTGCACGGAGGGGAGACTCTTCCAATAGGATGCTGCGGGGCTAGCGACTTCTGTGACAGCCCATGGTGGGTGGCCCATGTCATGTTACAGCACACTTTTAATGCGCTGAGGTGGCGAACAGGGTGGGCAAGAGGGGCGGACGAACCCGGAGGTACGAGCCTACGCCGAGCTGGGGGATAGGTCGGCGGGTGAGGGAGAGGGTCAAGCAATGGATTGGAATGACTTGTGTTTCAGGCGGGGGTCAAAGCCCTAGGGGCGGTGGTTGAGGACTCATTCCTTCCTTCTGGGGGGTTGGCAGCAGCAGTGGGGCTGGGGGAATCCCCGGGTTGGGATTAAGTGTTGGCATAGGTCTTCTGGCTTGGTGAGAGTGGTCTTTGCAGGCGCTTCTGCTTTTGTTCCGATACTGCGGCTGGTCAAGGGGGCGTGCCGGCAGGTCTGTGGGGTGGAGTGGCCTACGGCTCGGACATGGTGTGGGCCGGAGGGCCGGGGGTTCAAGAGTTGCTTAACGCTCTGGGGGTTCACCATTAGTGATGGAGGGATAAGGCGGAAAGGACAGCCGGGTAGCTATGCTGCTATAACCAGGTATGCAAAGGGTGAGGGGTCAGCGATTTGACTCGCGGTGTTCGGCATTGCTGTATTATCGGGGAAGGGGGAAAAAGGGGTGGATGGTGAGAGGGGCCTGCAGCACTGGGTCCGATCTACCTTGGTTAATGTAAGGCCACGGGGCAGGGTCCTGGCGGCCGCCCGTAACCGGGTGGTCGGCTGGTGTGGGGGACCCTGGTTCGGGCCGGTAGGTTTTGTGGCGGAGGCACGGCGAAGGGTGCCGGTGAAGAAGATGGGCGCTGGCATTGAGACCGGGGCCGGCGGTGAGGGCGGGCTCCAGCAGCGGTGGAGCGCGGTGGAGTCTGGGAGGAGGAGGCGGCCAGTTGTGGGCGGAGCCAGGAGTTGGCAGTCGTTGCCGGCGCTCCTGTGCATCCGTGGAGACGGCGGCTGTTTCCCTCCCTCCCCCCCCTATGTTATGGTTGTTGGGTGGTGGTTGAGGGTTGTCGCAGCGGTGGGGGGGGAGCGGGATCCCGGAGGTTTCCGGGGTCCGGAGCCTGAGGCTAAACTTGGGACGGGGGCGGGGTGCCCCCGACCCGGATAACCCCTGGCTGACCTTTGCTAATTACATGGCGAGGTCTGGGAAAGGGGATTAGGATGATTGCCGTTGGCAAAACCGCGGCAGAAGCAGAGGCGGTGTCACCTTGCTAATAACATGGCTGGTGGGGCCTTGTTCCGCTGTGTGGGGGTGTTAGGAGGATTACTATTGGACTGTAATGTTCGGTATATTATAAAAGTCAATAAAGCTGCGACCGGTTGTTTCCCAAGATGTGGTTTGTGTGAATTTGTGGGAATCGTGCGGGCGGGATTAAGGTGTGGGGGAGGGGGAAAAGGGGTGGATGGTGAGAGGGGCCTGCAGCACCGGGTCTGATCTACCACAGTTACCACTGACCTCTACTGATCCTTTCTTGCTCCTGCATGAATGTAGATACTCGCTCTGCTGCCAAATCTAAATTCAACACAGATTGTACATTCTGGTGGCTGCCAAAATTTTCCTAATAGAAACAAGCTAATTAAGGAACGTAAACATTCTTAACATGTATCTTTCTGAAACTCTTTAGAGTGTTTTAGAAATTTATCGTTGTTGGGAATAACCTGTTTCCCGATATCTTATTATTTTCTTTGCTATTTCACATGTTTGTGCATTCTGTCTATGGTTGTCTTATTGCAAGCATACATGCAAACCAACAAATTCAATCAAAAAGTCAGCTAGTGTAAACACAGTGGAAAAAAATACTGAACAGGTTCTCTCAGGTAAAAAGCAAAGGGCCCAATATTGAACTAGGCTCATTTTTGAAGGACATTGCGCCGCATCGGCACATAGTCCTCCCTGCTGACTTCTAACCCAGATATTCAATGCCGTGGTGATGCAGATAGGCAAGGAAAATCCTCGTCCATCTTTAAGGTGCAGGAGCTAACTGGGCAGCATGCAATATCACTGCTGCCCAGTAAGCTTTGACTGCTTCCAGTGTGTGCAGCGATCCCCGGATATTCAATGCTGTTGTCACGGCATTGAATATCCTGGTTAGAGGTTGGCGGGGAGGGCATAGCTCAATATGAGGGAGCGCGCGGGCAGGGTCCCGGCGAGCGATTGTAACCGGGTGCTTGGCCGGGCACGGGACCCTGCGCACACGCATTCAATTAGAAAGGGTGGGGGAGCGGGGTGCGATGCGGAGCGTCAGCAGCGACGCTGGGCATCTTTTAAAATGATTGGCTCCGCGCGCGCGCTTGGCGCGTGGGAGTCAATCAGGGAGCCTGGAACGACATGTGCTCGGTTAGCGAGGTTGCTGGCCGAGCACATGCGACGGAGCCTGTAGCGTTGTGACCCACCCTCCCGCCCTTGCTTTGAGGGAGGAGGAGAGGGTCGGTGTCTTGGGGTTGTTGCAGCTGGGGGGGGGGGGATGAGGCGGGATCCCAGAGGTGTCCGGGGTCTGGAGCCTTAGGCATTTGGGGCGTGGGCAGGGTGCCCATGGCCCGGACAACCCCGGATCGACTTTTGCTAGTGATATGGCGAAGTCGGACAGGGGTGGTAGGCATTTGGCCGGTGGTGGTGATGCGGCCAGTGCGGAGGCAAGGGCACTTTGCTATTAGCATGGCTGGTGCCTCATCGCCCTGATGGGGGGAGGGGGTGTTCCTAGGTTGTTGATTACCATGGTTTGTTAAGTGGTATGTTAATTGGTAAATAAAGCTGCGACCAGTTTTGTACCCACGATAAAGTGTCTGTTGCCTTTGTGGAAGGGTATATATAGGGGGAGGGGGGGGGCTGTGGGCGCAGGTAGAGTGAGGGCCGGGTCCGACTACCCAGTTACAGGTCCGAAGAGTTTAGTAGAATGGTTAGGACTTGTTATCATGTATCAAAAACTATATTAAATAATTATATATGTTACCTCTAAGAAGTCAAAGTATGATACATGGTGATTTAGTTTCGTTAAGACATGTTACGAAATGTCTTCATAAGATTCCTGGCTCTGGTGACCTGTCATGGGAAACCTAAATGGTTTTCTTAGACAGATTATAATCTCAATAAGTCCAAAACGGAAATTAATTCTCTCCTTCCCCCTCAAGCCTCTAATCGGCTCTTCCGTTAAATGAGGGTTAAATGCCGGTCTGAGACATGCATTATAACTTGGCTCAGTGCATAAAAATAATGGCTAGAGATAAAGAATTCATAATATGGAAAAGAAGTAATGGTCAAAGTGTTTCCTACTACAAATGAAAGTGAGGCTAAATGAAGAGCTAAATGTTGAATGGTAGAAAATTATAGCTGAGTTATTTTACAGTAAAGCTGGCTATATAAGCATGACCAAAAACAAAACATGTTATTTCCGAGCTAGTATTTTTGAACCGGTAAAAAGTGTATTGGCATTTTTAAATATACATTTTGGCATGGATTAACTTAATAAATGTTTTAGAACAGAAGGTCCAGTGAATGTCCTGAGTGGAACCTCTGGTATGCCACAAACGTTTTGCGACTTGTAGAGAGTACACAAGTACAGCAACCTTTGCTACTGCTGGGCAAGGTTTGATCTCCCACTTCTCCTCTACCCTGCGGTTCATCTTGGTGCCTAAAAAAGCTTTGTGCACGCAGATTGCTTGTGTACAGTCCATGTGCAGAAGCAAAAATGCTGTAGCATGCAAAGTCTGTGTGCAATTAAGACGAAGACGCTCCAAACCATGAAAACATACACCATGAAAATCACAAAAGCGCCAATTTAGATGAAAATTAATCAAACTCTTTTTGGGCTGTGCAGACTCCTAGGCTGTCTCTCTTCCAGGTGGCAGACGTATGCCTTGCTGTTGCCCTTCTCCTTTGCTGGCCTCTCTCTGAAGGTGGAACTGAGTGGGGTCAGTGAGTCTCACAAGACTTTGGGACCATGAGTGGTTTTCACTTCAGATGGGATTCTGGCAGAAGAGGAGATGGTTTCTCATGCTGGCAGAGGGTGATTCTGAGCCGAGAAGAGAAGGTGATGCAGGGGGTTTGGGGTGGGAAGGGAAATGAGAATGTTAGGGGGCGGAGAGAAGGGAAGGGTGGAAGATGATGATCCCAGGAGATGGGTGGATGGAAGGCAGAAGAACTGGTGATGATACTAGGGGAAGGGGGAATAAGGATAGGTCATAGTGTTCTATGATAAAGTGATCTCAGTACTCGATGCTTCTCTTCACAGAAGGTCAGAAACCATGTACTAGAATGAAAAATAATCGTGATTTTTGTTTCAAAAATAAAATATCGTCTTACTATGTATTAGAGGTGTGCAGGCAAAAAATAAAAGGTTTGTTTCCTTTCCTGTGTCATTTGTAGGTTTTTCTAATTTTATTTTGTTTTAGTAATACATTTTGGGGCCTTTTTGTTTTGTTTTGTTTTTATACATTTTTATTTCAGGGCAACTTTGTGAATTAAAGAGGTAGCTGTGGCTTTTGCCTAAATGAAAAATAGCTGAAAGGTTACTAAAGATTTCAGGCAAATAAAAAAAAACATTTGTCTTTTTTTTTCCTCACAGTTAGAGGCTAGTCCTGAATACCTCTGGGTTAGGCGGCAGGCATCTTGTAGAAGAACCATCACATTTCCAATGGGGTTGTTTTTAGGCAGTCTGTTCTTAAGTCTTGTACTTCTGTTTCCTGATTGGTCCAAAGTTGTTCCGCTCTCGTGCTCTATAGAAAATGCTAACTGGACTTTTTGCCTTGACTGTTGACTCCTGCTGTTATTTTTGCCATGTTCTTGTGCCACAAATTCTGTGAAACCATATCTAAGTAAACTATCAGACACATTTACCAAGTGTAATCCAGATTCTCATTTTCCATTAGTGATAATCATTTAGGATCTGGACTGGGTTTGGTAAATAGAAACACAGAAACATAGAAACATGATGACAGAAAAAGACCACATGGCCTATCTAGTCTGTCCTTCCATAACAACAACTACAACAGTCCACTTTTTACCTTTAGAGATCCTCTGTGTTGGTCCCATGCTTTTTGAATTCAGTTACTGTCCTCATCTCTACCACCTCCACTGGGAGACTATTCCATGGATCCACTACTCTTTCTGTGAAGAAATATTTCCGCATATCACTCCTGAATCTATCTCCCTTCACCCTCATCCCATGTCCCCTCGTAGCAGAACTTGCTTTCAATTGAAAGAGGCTCTCTCCCTGAACATTTATGCCACAGAGGTATTTAAACATCTCAATCATATCACCTCTATCCCGCCTTTCCTCTAAGGTGTACATATTAAGATCCTTAAGTCTGTCCTCATATGCTTCATAATGAAGCCCACTAATCATTTTAGTAGCCACCCTCTGCACCGACTCCATCCTGTTCACATCCTTTTGAAGGTGCGGTCTCCAGAATTGCGCACCATACTCCAAATGAGGTCGCACCAAAGACTTATACAGAGGCATTATCACCTCCTTTTTCTGCTAGCCATTCCTCTCCGTATGCACCCAAGCATCCTTCTAGCTTTTGCCGTCGCCTTTTCTACCTGTTTAGCTACTTTAAGATCATCAGACACAACCACGCCTAGGTCCCGCTCTTCTTTAGTGGACAAAAGTACTTCACCTCCTATACTGTATTGCTCCCTTGGATTGCTGCAGCCCAAATGCATGACCTTACATTTTTTAACAGATGTCTCTGATAGTGTGCTTAGACATGGTTTCACAGAATTTCTGGCACAAGAACATGACAAAAGAAAATCTCTATAGAAGGAGTTGCCTTCCAACACAAAAAGTTGCCTGTTTGAGGCCAGCTGTGAAGAAATTAAAGGGAGGAAGGCTTGGATTAAAAATGATAGGAAATTTCATTGATGTTTTGAATTCACATCCCTATTATGAATACACATCTTTCTCAATTCAGTTTTAGTGATTACACCATTAATACTGTATTGTAATTGGCAGTGGGGGGGTTTCTAGGAAGAAAGGTTTTGGTATCCACATGAAGGGTGCAGGGCCAGCCACGGCTCCGATATTGCACAGAAGTCGCTCCTGCTGTTTAGTAAACATACCCCTTAATTTCTTTTCAGGAGAAATGTTGTTGACAGTATGCACTATTAATAACAGTTGGGAAATGATATAATTTCAGAGATTTTTTTTCTGTTTTGAGAATGACATGTCATTTCAAATGACTGCACATCCCAAATCCAGAAAGCAGACTCAGCATGCAGTGCAACTACTGAGGAGAAATGTATTTCCTCTTGCACTGTGCAAAATATATTCAGTCCCAGTGGTCACTGTCTGCAAAGTGTCTGGCTGTCTCGAGCAAAAGTGAAAGCAGATATTTAGCACTGGTAGCCAGATATCCCCCCTGCTGATATCGAGTTTTGCCTTTGGCCTCTATTGCTATCCAGATAGAGGCAATATTCAGCAGCCATCAGAATAGCAAAACTGCATAACGTTAGGACAGCTATTGACATGTGCTAACTTTATGCAGTTACCTATCAGGTTAGTGGGCTGAATAAGTGCTAGGAGCACCCCATCCCCACCCGTGGACCACCCTAGCCTTATCAAGAGAGAGCTCAAGTAGTCTGTGCAGATATTCAGCAATACTGGCTGGCTGAATGCGTATGAAGCTCAGCAGGGTTTATCTGGCTAGCAGGTCCTTTGTATTTGCTTCTTGATGCATTATTTTCCATCGTTCCTTTCTTCTGATCCCACTTCAGTTTCTTTCTTATGTTTTCATTATACTTTTATTTATAGGTCATATTGTCTTTATTCTTTTTTCTATTTTCATTGTCATTTTGCTACAGTTCCTCTCTCCTCTGATTTCTGCATTTCTTTCTCTTACCTCTCTCAGATTTTCTGTAATGTTGGGGGGACAGAGCAAGATGGCGGGTTGCTAACCGCTGCTCTCAGCACAATTTCTTCATTTTCCTTCTTACCTCCTTATGTTGCCGGGTAAGAAAAGGAAGGGTGCTGCCTGCACTCCTTCTGTTACTATGGGTCCGATTGCTGCAAGTGGCCTAATGGATGCATTTGTGTCTCAAGCACAAGGTCTGTTGACTCTCTGAGTGGAGCCATTGAGAGGAACAGCAGGAGAAGGGAGCCCAGTGTCCTCTCTGGCTTCTGAAGTCAGCTTGATGCCTCAAGTTAGAAGGTGGTCCCCAGTCCTGGCAAGGTCTGCGGCAGTGGAAGAGGGCTTTGGAGCTAGGATGGGAGCTGCTGCTGGGCCTATAACTTCAGAGATTACATCCAGAGAAGAAGAGCCACGGCCAACAGAAGCACATGATTCCTTGTGGGGAATGTCTGGGCTAGCAACCCTACAGATGGTTTTAGGTGCAGTTGCATCTGGTGTAGTTGCACAGCAAACCTTCTCTGTGGAGCGTCCTAAGCAGGTTACCTTGGAGTCCCTCTGGATGGCAACTGAAGGTAAAGCCCTAATGGGTCAATTTAATTTTTTTTCTTCCCAAGTGGATACTGTTGTGACATTTGCAGCAGCAAATGTTGCTGAGATTGAAACCTGCAAGATAAAGAAAAGAGAGCATGAAATCAAAATTGAAAAGCTTTCCAATGATGAGGTTGTGTTGTTGAAAGATAATACTCTCATTCACAGGAAATATGAATTTCTTGATAACATTATGAGCGCGAGGAACATTTGCTTTGTCAATTTTCTTTGACTTCCACTCATTTCAACTAAGACATTTCTTAAAAGATACAGGATAGAGAACTCAAAGATTTCAGTGGAACTGTAGCCACCAGTGGCTCTTTACTTACCAGCACCCAAGAGGGATGATGTGAGTGCCAACCTGATGGATATTTTGAGGATATCTACAGATAGATTAGATTTGACTAATTTTTTGGAGTACTCTAGAGAGGAGGACTCTGTGACCACCATGATAGCTACTTTTGTATTCAAATTGATTGTGATCTTGTTTTTAAGTTGTACAGTATTTGAATTATCGTCAATCACTGTTCTGTAATATTAAAGTGTGGGCACTTCCTGATGTCTCTAAGCTCACACAGAGGCGTAGAAAACAATTTATTTTGTTGAAGCCTAGGGTTCTCCAACTGGGGGCCTCTTTCTTTTTGAAATCTCCTTGCAAATGTGTGGTGACGTTTAGAGAGGTGAATTTTGTGTTTTTTGAATCATCACAGTTGATTGCCTTCTTAAGTGACAAGTTCCTGAATCTGAACCATTTTTAGGGTCCTCGGGCCCAGTTTAAATGTGTTCTCTGTACCGGGCCCTTGCTTATGTGTAGCAGCTTTGCCTGAATTTTTCTTTTTTTCACTATTTCCTTTGTAATGTTGCTCCTCTTATTCATGATGTGTCCCTCAGAAATTTGAGGACTTTTCAGAGACTTTGGGGAGGGGGGGGGGGAGTTGTTTGTTTGTTTTTCTTGCTATATTTTTGTGTTCCTCTAGCTAATTTTTCTTTTTCTAAATAGACTCTATTTACCACAAGCATGCCATTAATGCTTGGGATATTTATAAAATTCATAAATATAAAATAAAATAAAAAATAAGGATTTTCTTTCATGTTTCCTTCCTACTGTCCTTTTCTTCTCTTACTGATCCCATTCCCTAGTCCTATTTCTTATATATAATGTATTTTCCATTTTACTTTTGCTTCTCTTTGCTGTACTCTAATATTAACTACGTGTTTCTTTCCCCCTCTCCTTTCTATCACACACCTCTTGCTCCCCTCTTGCTAACAACATACTCATCCCCCCCCCAATTCTCTCATCCATTCTCACACACCACTTACTCCTCCTCCTTCAGATATACTCTCCTCTTCCTTCCCTCATTTTATCACTTCCATCCCTCCGTCTAGCGCTTGGGAGGAGGAGGCCAAGCTCAGTTGTCTTTCCACACTGTGAGCACTAGCAATAGGAGCGATGTGATCGAGGAAACTGAAATGAAGAACAGCCTGAAACGACTCTGTTTTCATCTGCAGCAGCAGGACAATAGTGGAGGCACTGAACCAACTTATCTGTGACTGCTGCCTGTTCCCAGACGGCAGTCTGACCCTGGACATGGCCGCCCCGCCCTACTGTGCTGCCTGCCTGCTTTCTGGTTCCATTGAAGCTTGCAAGAATAGAGCGGCAGCTGCTGGGTCTGAATGAATGGAAGCACTGCCGCCAGCCTGTCTCCCTTAATGGGAAGTGTACAGCTGGAGAAAGGAGGCTGGGCCGGCAGGGATAAGTAGTCCTAGGTCTATTCAGATCCCGCGGCCTGTGTTGCTGCCCCTTGCTGGCTTCAATGCAGCCAGAAAGCAGGGCAGCAGGGAGAGGTGGCCATGGACCGAAGCAATGAGAGAGCCTTCAGAATCGGGTTTTTGTCTCACCTGAAGACCAGCAGGATGGTACTGGCAAGGGACAGAAAGGATGCTGGTATTCCTTACTGGTGCGTACCAACAGGAAAACACCCTTGTGATTGATTATGAAGTGTTGACTATCCGTTAAAGGGCTTCAGTGCATCACCCCAACAGACCAACAAACTAACTGCCAAATCATAGTTTTTGATTCTTCTCAACAATGGTATAAAACCAAGTTTACGGTTTATAGTTTATTTAAAATTTGCTATAGCAGTTTTCAAAACAAATCTTTATCTTTATTTATCTTTATCTTTATTAACACATTTGATATACCACTCATACCACAAGGCACAGAGTGGTTCACAATATCAAAAATAAGGCTGCTGAGAAAGAGGAAAAGAACGCCATAATCAAAAGACAAGAAAGAGATAGAACAGTATAGAGAAAGAATACAGCAAACAAAAACATAGCGGTAATAATACAAAGGAAACAGAGGGTTTGGAAACATCAACGTTCAACGAGGTGAGGGAGATATGGGAGAAGGGGGGAGGAAGGTGAAAAGCAGAGGAGAATAAGTGGGTCTTCAGCATGGTCTTGAAGGTTTTATAAGAGGGTTCGAAGCGGAGGGCAAGGGGAAGCGAGTTCCAGAGTCGGGGGCCCAAGAAGAATAAAGCAGAAGAACGTATAGATTCAAGATGAGTCTGTGACGGAGCTTTGTGCAAGTTTTACATCCTTCCATTATCAATCCTCTTATTCAAAAAAGGCTTTCCTCCTATGAAAAATTCTTCAATAAATAAGGCCCTATTTATACTGCTCATGAGATTCACCCTGAAAAATAGAGTTTTCCTTCACCTGCCCACTTTGAAATCTAGATTTCCACGTTCCATCGCTATTTTCCAGACGATTGTGCTCCCCTTCCGCGTGGGATAGATAATCTGCCATCCTGTATGATGACAGGAGGTGAAAGATGAAACATAACAGATGCTAAACAAATTGCAAATCTCTGATCTTTAATTTCAGTTCTGTAATTTGTTTTCCCCTTCAGAGTATTAAAATTAAGATGCTTTTAGTCCTTTAGAAAAAAAACCTCCTCCACTCTGACTGACATATTTTTTAATAACTTCTCTTTTAGAAGCTACTGCATTAACTTAATCTGTAAATGAAGTCCATTATGGATGCTATCTGTAAGATCAAATTCTAACTCAATCATATAGAAAAAAATGCATCATTTTCATGTTTAGGTTGGAATGGGGCTGCCACTGGAACAAGGTAAAAAAAAGCGAGCGAAGATGTCAGAACTAATAATACCAGGATCTCTCTCAACAAGAAACCTGAATGCATTAGGGTAACAGACCCAAAAATGAAATTTCTCCAGTCATGTATTGTTGGCAGAGTGACCGAATCAGTTTGCATTGATTTTTTTTTAAGTAGGAAGAGTACTTTAAAGACAGACTTCTATCAGAAACATGCTGGACGTTAGAATATACAGTAAGACTGGTATGCAGGATTTGTGTGTGTGTGTCTAAATGTATGTGTTCATATTTCTATCTGTGTTGTTTTTCTGTGTGCCTTTGCTGGGAAGAGGAACTGAGAGGGGCGGGATGTTTCAAAGGTGTAATTCCATAATTGCTATGTTATTGTGGAATTAGTGTTTGTATGCTGCAGCTGTTGGAATTGTTTTTCCTAAAAAAACACATTGGAACATTTTTTTTGTGGGCGGGGGGAGGGGGGAGGAGGAAGGGGACTTCATTTCATTTCCATCTCTCACCACATGCAGAAACTGAAACTGGAACAGAACAGGAATTTTACTCAGTACACGTCTTCCCTACCTGTGACTAGAGCAGCATTCCAGTGCTCCGCCCCCACAGCCTTCCCATTGGCTGGATCCTACCCACAGACTGTGACTAGAGCAGCAATCCAGTGCTCCGCCCCCACAGCCTTCCCATTGGCTGGATCCTACCCACAGACTGTGACTAGAGCAGCATTCCAGTGCTCCGTCCCCACAGCCTTCCCATTGGCTGGATCCTACTCACACTTGATATTAGAAGAACCTTTGGAAATCTGCATTCGAGGGGGCGGAAGAAGAAGGTCTTAGAAGGCAGGAACCGTAATGTGGTGTCAGAGAGTTTAGGTAAGTGCTGCATCACCATTTCAATGTCTTTGCCACTGTTGCAGGTTCTGGAGAAGGGTGGCAGCAGGGGGGTGGCAAGATGAAGGGCTCACTTAGGGCACCTTCAATCCTTGCACCAGTCCTGTCCTTACCTCAGAATGTCTCCACGTATTCAGCCACTAGGAAAAGCCCCGATTTGGAGGTTGATGTTTCGCTTAACTGGAGAAGCTGAGACATCCCTCCAGGGCTATGGGCTTTGGCAGAAGTGGAGCTGAACTGGGGAGTTCGGGAAACTTCACTTGGCTCGGCACATGGAGTGATGCAATGAATTGATCCCATTATGTTTCTGACAGCAGCGTTGAGTATAGAGTTGGCCTGCATCTGGAATAGGGATTTATAGCTCAGGTGGCAGATACTGAAAGCTATAGAGGGGACCATAAGAACATAAGAAATACCTTAATGGGTCAGACCAAGGTCCATCAAGCCCAATATCCTGTTTCCAACAGTGGCCAATTCAGGTCACAAGTACTTGGCAGGTTCCCAAAGAGGCACACAGGTTCCACAATGCTTGTCCCGGGGCAAACAGTGGATTTCCCGGGTCCTTTTTAATAATAATTTATGCACCTTTCCTCCAGGAACTTGTTCAAAACTTTTTTATACCCAGCTACACTAACAGCTTTTACTACATCCTCCGGTAACGAATTCCAGAGTTTGATTACATGTTGCATAAAAACATATTTTCTCTTATTAGTCTTAAATGGATTGCATTGTAGCTTCATTGTGTGTCCTCTAGTCTTTCTACATTTTGATGGCATAAACAGCCGATCTACATTTACCCATTCCACTCTGTTCATTAGTTTATAGACCTCTATCATATCCCCCCTCAGCTGTCTCTTTTCCAAGTTGAAGAGACCCAACCTTTTAAGCCTCTCCTCGTAGGGATATCTTCTATTTCCTTTACCATTTTTGTCACTCTTCTTTGTACCTTTTCTAATTCAGCTATATTCTTTTTAAGATATGGCGACCAGTAGTGCACACAATATTCAAGGTGCGGTTGCACTATGGAATGATATGGAGGCATTATAAGATCCTTTGTTTTATTCTCCATTCCTTTCCTTATGATTCCTAGCATTCTATTTGCTTTCTTGACCACTGCTGCACACTTGGTGGAGGGTTCAACATATTATCCACGATGACGCCTAAATCTTTTTCCTTGGTGGTGGTTTCTAAGGTGGTACTTATAACTATAGTTTGTATTGTTCTTTCCTAGGTGCATAACTTTGCACTTGTCCGCATTAAATGTCATCTGCCATTTGGACGCCCAGTCTTCCAATTTTTCAAGGTCCTCTTGAACTTTTTCACAATCCTCTTGCATTTTAACAACTTTGAATTATTTTGAGTCATCTGAAAATTTGATCGCCTCATTCGTTATTCCTATTTCCAAGCCATTTATGAATATGTTAAAAAGCAGCAGACCCAGCACAGATCCCTGGGGTACTCCACTATTTACATTTCTCCATTGAGAAAATTGGTCATTTAGCCCTACCCTCTGCTTTCTTTTAACCAGTTCCTGATCCACAATAGCACAATGCCTGCAAACTAGGGAAGAAACACATGTTGGATTTGCTATGATTGCTATTGCAAGTACTACTTTAGAGAGGCTTGCGTTGGGAACAGCTTTTTTGCAACTACCAAAATTGACCACCAGAGATTGCTTTGGAATCAAATCGGTCTGCCTTAGAGTCCCTTTTCAACATGTGTTCAGCCTTTACAAGGGCTTCACTGGGGAACTCAGCCAAGATACAGGATGTGGAGGAATTATTTATGAGATCTATTATACCACTATTTGGGTTGCGCGTCACTGTGGTTTTATTGGAAAAAATGATCAGAGATACATCTGGTAATGAGGATGTGATAAAGAAACAAATATTTATCCAATTTGATACACAAGGAAGGGAGGATTGCATAGAACAACAATATTTGCTGTAGCCAAAAATGAAATCAGCTATCTGGGACATAAGGGGGTATCATGGAAGGCTATGGATATCGTTTGCTCTGCTCAAATAAAAGGAACCTAATTAGCCTACCAGTGAAAATGAACTGAAAGACTGATTGAAGAGCCATGATTTGATTCCTTTCTTAAATTTTCTCTATTGGCTCTCAAAGCACGGTTCTAGAGGCAATGCATTCCAACGTTGTGGTGCCTAGTAGCTAAAAACCACATTTTGGGAAAAGAATAATTTTAGCCCTGTTTTAGCAGGTATCATCAAGATATTTGCTTGGGACGATCTTAAAGTATGTTGTGACTGATATGAAGAATGAAAATAGAGGGGCAGCCCTGTGAAACAGGGCCAATGTGTCAGAGGTACAATTTTAAATTGAAATTCTTGTTGCTCTTTGAGCAGTGATATGACATGATCATACTTCTTTGCATTATAAATAAGCTTGACTACCACATTCTCAATAAGCTGGATTCTCTGTGGATGGACTTGTGTGACCTCAGACAGCAGTGAATTACAGTAGCCCAAATTACTGGCTACAAGTGCATTCAGGAAGGTCTTCAATGCTCTTTGATCCAGATGCAATGTGTGCCTTTGAGTCAATCCTGACTCCTGGCAACCCAGAAGTTTTCTTGGCAGTGTCACTGGAAGTAGAGTGCCAGGCCTTTCTTCTGAGGCAATGGAGGGTTAAGTGACTTGCCCAAGGCCACAAGGAGTGCTAGTGGGAACTGAACCCTAGTTGCTTGGTTACCAAGCCAGTGTTCTAACCACTAGGCTACTCCTCCACTCTGACACTAACATTTCAATAATCCTATCCTTTGGAGGATCACATAAGAGCTCTTAACTGTCTGCAATATAGTGGAATGAAGGACAGTTAAGTGGAATGGCGTATTTCAGAAGGAGCGGTTTATAATTAGTTTGTGTTCCTCTCCTGTTGCTCAGATAAAATCTGTTCAAGCGAGAATGGCTCAGGAAGGCTGGTATTATATAGAAAAGTTGAACATTTTGAAAATTATTAGATATTTGAATTTGAATGTTTACAAGTCTAGCTGTCCTCTCCTAGGGACTTATTTCATAAGTTCCTTAGAAAGGTTTTTAAGTATTCTGAGTCAGGTTGTCCACCTCATCAAAGGATGTATTATTTATCAACTTCAACTTGTAGAATTGAAGAAGGGCAAAGAGAATCATCGGCAATCGATACGTCATCAGATAGCTTGTACTTAGCAGCAGTTTTTGAGAAATCTATGGTGAAAGTCACATGCAGAGTGACATTATTTGTTTCTTTAGTGTTCCTTCAAAATAAAGAAGTGGTTTTGTGTGTATTTTAGTTCTGCTGATCCCTTTACGGGAAGCACAGTTCAAATAGTCACAGTTATTTTGAGATGAGCTCAGCATAGAAAAAAAAGATTTTGGCTTTGTGCCAAAAAGTGATTTCTACCAAAATGGCCACAACCTTCTGGTGCTGCCCCGTAGGATGAGACTGGGGGGCATGACCACATGAGCATGGCCATTTTGAGACGCTGCAGTGCATGGGGCAGGAGCACAGAGGACCGCTCCTTCCCCCTGATGCCATGAGACCATCATGGATTTGAGGTGCAGTCTTTTGGGGTGGGGGGCACCACTAGCCCGACTAACTAGCTGAGAATTAACTTTTCATAAGGGGAGGGGGAGGGATTCATGTGCCCATACTGGCTAGTTGGAGTATTACTTATGCATTGGGGGGTGGGAGTGGTGACCAACTTGCTAGCTGGGCTTTGAAATTAGTCAGGGGTGCACCAATCCCCCCCAGACAGTTCCTGATAGGGTTTGGGAGCTGTCCGGGGGGGGGGGGGCCAGTGCTGAAGGGAGAAAGGCCACTTTTTTAAATTTGTCTGTGCCACAGACCTTTACATCTGTGGCACCAACAATGATCTTATGTTGGAGGCCCGACCAGCACTGGGGAGGTGATTGCAGCTGTTAACAGCCTTCTTGTGGTGCTGTTAACTCTAGCGGTAATAGGGACATTTTTGATGGCCATCAATTATTTTAAATACATAAGATACATCATACTGGGTCAGACCAAGGATCCATCCAGCTCAGTATCCTGTTTTCAACAGTGGCCAAACCAGGGCACAAGTATCTGTAAACCGTCTTGCTTCTAAACCAAAAGGTGGTATATAAAGTTCAAAATAAACATAAACATAAACATCTCTAAGGTTGCCAAAAGGTATACAGATTCCATGCTGCTTGTCCAATGGGTAAGCAATGGATATCCCTGGTCCTCTTTAATAATGGTTGATAGACATTTCCTCCAGAAACTTGTCCAAGCCTATTTTAAATCCAGCTACACTAACAGCTTTTACTACATCCACTGGTAACTAATTCCAGAGTTTGATTATGCATTGAGTGAAAAAATATTTTCTTCAGTTAATCTTTAAATATGCTACATTGTAACTTCATTGTTTGTCCCCTAGTCTTTCTACTTTTTGATCGGTAAACAACCAATTTACATTTACCTGTTCTACTCCATTCATTAGTTTATAGACCTCTATCATATCTCCCCTCAGCCATCTCTTCTTCTCCTCGTAGGGATATCCTTTCATCCCCTCCACCATTTTTGCTGCTCTTCTCTGTACCTTTTCTAAGTCTGCTATATCCTTTTTAAGATACGGCGACCAGAATTGCGCACAATATTCAAGGTGCGGTCTGACTATGGCACGATACAGAGGCATTATAATATCCTTTGTTTTATTCTCCATTCCTTTCCTTATGATTCCAAGAATTCTATTTGCTTTGAGTACTGTACTTGCTGTGGAAGATTACACTGTGACTTAAACAGACAGAATACAAATAGATGAGAAGAAGTGTAAGAATAAAAGTGCACCAGCAAAAAAATACTGGAACTAATACCACTCGTAAAAGTAAAAGCAAACTTAAAAGTCTTCATACAAAACTTCTAAAAAAGCTGCTAAAGAATGGTAAATGTGGAGCAGATTAAGACCAGTATCTGTAAAAGGAAAACTAAAAGAGAGCTAAAAAGCCTGATAGAACCCTATTATAAAAAATGGATGAAAAACAATGATAACTGATCTTATTCATAATGTATTAATGGACTTTTTCTACTTTATTTAGGATATTATGTGTGTTTATGGTTTATCATTAGTTTGCTCTTTGTTTTTTTTTAGTTTGTGATTATGTTCTAATATAGGTGTTTTTAATTTGTTTGAAGCTTACCCCCTGAAGAAGGCAAGTGTTGCCGAAACACATCATGTTGGGGCTTTCTTACTAAAGGCTGTCTATATTCCACTGTACTCCAGTGTGTTGCCGTGGTTTAGCTGCGAGTGTGTGTGCTCTGTTGTGAGCTCCTCCTGTCCTCTCTCAGTGCATCATTCACATGATGGCTGCTAAAAAATTGAAATGCCTACTCCCCATCCCGATCCCGCCTCCCCCCTAAGTCCACCGCATATAATGCAGATATTGCTGAAAAATGCCTGAGATATCTGCATTTCCCCTGCATCAGCTGTTATCGCCCGGTGATAATTCTGTGTTAACCCCTTGATAACGGCTAATGCCCTCTAGTAGACATACACCTTACTGTTTGATGCATATAACTGTATATGTATTGTTATTTATATATTCACTAATGTTTCTTGCCATACTGGAGCCTGAGAGATGATCACAGTCTCTGCTGACTTCAGGCAGTGAATAATGTCGATGTGTTTATGCAATGGGAGGCAATAGAATACCTTGGCGGCAGAATTAAGAAACACGTCTGATATTTTGGTGTTTTGTAAAAATATGGAGGCGCGCCTGTTTCGCCAACTTTTCTTATGAATTGGCATTCTCAAAATAATATCAGGCTTTTAAGGTACTTACGGTATTCTATAGCCTCTGCACCACCATGGAAAACATTCTCTCTCGGAAAACCTGGAAATGAACACGCTGAACTAGAGGAACGTCTAAAAGCGAAGCTTCTTGTGAGTGCAAAACTCATGAAGGACATTAGACTCTCAAAGTCGTGGACAAGCTGAATGGAGCTCTGTGATTTAATGACTTAAACACCAGTATAATTATTTTGTATGTGACCCATGACCTAATAGGTAACCAGTGTAGATACAAATGGGTAGTAATGTATTCATAAATCCCACTCTTTGTAACTAATCATGCAGTCACATTTTGTACTACTTGCAAAGGAAATGACATATGATGGAAGCCCAAAAAATAGGCTGTTACAACAATCCAAAGGTGAAAGAACTAAGGTCTGGAAAACAGTACATAAATTCTCAAAAGACAAAAAAAAAAAAAAAGGTTTCAGCCCCTGAATCATATTAAGTTTATAAAAAGCAATTTTGTGTATGTGGGCTTGCATAATAAGTTGACTAACACAACTCCTAAATCACAAAGCTGGGCTCCGATCATCTGCATACAGTCTCCAACTCTCATAGACATAGCCCTTGAATCAGGTAGTGTCCAAAACAGATATAAGATATCTGTTTTGCTCACATTCAATGCCAGTCTGTTATGCATTATCCAAGATTTTATAGTCCTAATGCATAAGCCCATATGTTCAAATGCATCATCCACAGATGAGGAAATAGGAACCACAAATTTAATATCCTCTGCATACATGCTATACAAAATATCCAACCCAGCAAAGACCTTTCAGATGGGAGCAAAGTAGATATTAAACAGTATAAAGAAAGAGCTGATCTTTGAGGAACGCTAGCAGTAATAGTTTGCCAGGAAGAAAACTTCCCGGCGGATCTTACCTGAAACTAATGATTAGACAAAACTGAGAAAAAAGAAGAAAATGTATTTTGATCAATACCACGTAATCTCACCAAAAGCAAGGAATGGTCAGTTGTATCAAACGCCGCTGAGATGTCTAACAAATTGAGTTATTTTGATCAAAGCTTGAAAGAAAAGTATCCATCATCGATAGTAACAATGTTTCCATCCCATGGTGTGGGTGAAAACCAAACTGAAAAGAATTAAGTGTATCCTGCCTGTCTGTTTATTCCTGAAGCTGGCAGAATGCTATTTTATCCATAACTTTAGCCAAGAAAGATGGCGAAGAAATGGGACAATAATTTAATGTATCTTCCATATTCAACAAAGGATTTTTCAATAATGGAAAAATCAATGCTTTCTTTTTAGCATATCAGGGACATTGCCATTCATTAGTGAATTGTTGATGATAGTAGTAACAGATTGATACAGAGTCTTTTAATGACTTAAATAATTTAATAGAGCAGCTATTAAAAGACTATGGATAGCATTCCAGGAACCGAATACAAGTATGTACATGCGTTTATCTGTCAAAAACATTCACAAGCGTATTCCAGTACATAGCGCCAGTGAACATTTATCTCACTAACATGGGGATCTCAGAACGTGTTCGGGAGGGGCGGAATGGGGGCATGGATTGCCACGGAGATGTATAAAACGTATTCAGGAAAGACCTGTGGATGTTTTGGAAAGTCCCCGCAGACACGCCCATTATATCTGTCAGAGACATTGAATAAGGTCAGTACTTAAAAAATATTCTGCTGTGTTTGTAGAAAGGTGGTGACTAGTCTGTTCTGAAATGGTGGACAGCAGTATGGAAAAACACCAGAAATTGCATTTATAAAGAACAGAAATCAGAGGTGTGGGAATCTTGTAAGCTAAAGAGGCAGTAATAACTACCCTGACAGAAATATTAAGAAGAGCAATAGTGATTATTCTAGCTATGTTGACATTTGCTGTTTGAACTAAAGGAGCTAATCTATGGGACCCTAACAATTTCTGTGTCCTGAAAAATGGGACTATTGATGTAGGAAACGTTTGTGAGTGAGTATGGAAAGGAATCTTATAGGTGTGAGAAACAGAGGTCATATTTTAAGTCCTGGGACTCCATGCTATTCTGTTATACCAGCTGTTATTTATATGTACAGGGCATCTTTTTAGCAGATTTATGTTTTTTTGTGACTGAAAGTGAAAGTGTGTGTGTGTGTGTGTGTGTTGCACGGGAGGATCTGTTGTGCTTATCTGCATTTCAGGGGGGACATGAAAGCCTGGCCAGTACCTGGACAGTACGGATGACTACGGCGTCACCAGATACTAGTGTGATAGGGGAGAAAAAAATCACAAAAGGTTGTCCATAGCTAAATCTCAAACATACCCCTTTCAATAATAAGAGATCCTCAGAATAAGAGCATTCAACAGTGCAAACAGCACTGAAACATGCCCAAAAGCACCATATTGTGTGAGGTTGGTAAGGGTCCATACCTAGCATTGTAAAGACTGTTTTTAGAGATGACCAATGAAAGAATAACTATGGATTTCTTCTACTGTCATATATGTTTTGATGCAAGGTATTTCATGACAAACATCACTTTCTACTTGCTGTTATTATATGTTTGAATGCACTGAGATCACTTTGCATTGTTCTGGGCATACAACAGACTAGTACAGGTGTCACCAACCTCCAGAGGGCCGCGGGCCGCACAGCCGACTACCGGCAGACTCGCGGGCCGCACCCCCCTCCCCCCCCCCCCGCGCGAAAAAAAAAAACTGCTCATACCTGTACTTTTATTTTTCCATGTCAGCTCCCTCCCTTCTTCTGCAGCCGCGGCTCCCTGCCTCTTAGGGAACCGCGGCTGTGCTTGTAAAATCATCGCGGAGCCCTTCCTGTCTTGACGGGCTCCGTGCAGCATTGTCCCGCCTCTAAAGGAAGTTGTTTACCACTTCCTTTGGAGGCGGGACAATGCTGCACGGAGCCCGTCAAGACAGGAAGGGCTCCGCGATGATTTTACAAGCACAGCCGCGGTTCCCTAAGAGGCAGGGAGCCGCGGCTGCAGAAGAAGGAGTTGGTGAGTTTGCCTTGGCGGGCCGCACCGGGGTAGAGTCTCGCGGGCCGCAGGTTGGTGACCCCTGGACTAGTATATCTAGTCTAGCTTTCATCAATATTTATGTATCATCAGTATTTATATACCATTTGCATCAGCACAACACTGTCAAGTGAGAGGAGCAGCTTAGGAGATGCATGTTTTACAGAGGAGGCATGGCCATCAGAGACGTCCACGGGTATATGGCGGATATAGGATCGGAAAGTCCGTCTTTTCAGAATACAGTAAGTGGCCATGTCCAATCGTTTGCTGCGTATACATGTGTCTCATCATAATAGTGGGGGCCTGTGTTTCTCCACAGTGGTTTGCTCGTGCCGTTCCGGAAATGTCTATGTCCCCGATTCTGGAACGATGGGAGCGTCTATACCCGCGGCTGCGGAATCTGGGTGATATCAGGCCCATTTTCGATTTGGATGTATCTGTGGCCTGGATTTGCATGTTATGGAATTGGCCTCTATATGTAATGTTCAGAGAAGAAATCACTTCTAGAATCTGAGTTACTTCCCTATGAGTGCCTTTTCCTTTTCCCATCATTCAGTTCATGGAATGGGATCTGACTTTAATACAATACGTTAGATCTCTCTTTTCATCTCCCAGACTCAGTCACCGTCTCTCCATATATTCTTTAAGATCTTTCCCCAGTGGCTGATATTTTACAGTTGAATTCGTGGATTATTAGGTACAAAGTTAAATTGTAAGCCCTTTGAAGACAGGGAAATACCTGCTGTACCTGACTGAAATTCACCTTGAGCTGCTACTGGAGAGTAACATTACCTAGGTCCCTCATTTTTGGGAAACGTTCCTGATTTTAGAGCTGTGTCCCCCACTCCCACCTGTTTGGAAAACTCCCATCCCCGATTCTAGCAGTGGGGACAGGTGTAGAAAAAGATGCTATTTTCAATTCTGTGATTTGAATCTGTCATTTTTTTAGAAATTACATCCATTCTATTTATATTTCCATAGTACGGGGGGAATGCATCACTTTTTCCGTTTCTCTGCTTGGAGGTGATATCATTGCTGTCATGGGATAGGTGGGAGGGGTTAATGCAGTGACTCTTCTTCCTTCTTTCACACCTTGTTTAATGAATCAGGCAAATTAATGAACGGAGTGGAACGGGTAAACGTAGATCGATTGTTTACCTTATCAGAATATAGAAAGACTAGGGGACATGCAATGAAGCTACAGGGTAACCTATTTAAAACTAATAAGAGAAGATATTTTTTTCACTCAACGTGTAATCAAACTCTGGAATTTGTTACCGGAGCATGTAGTAAAGGCTGTTAGTGTAGCTGGGTTTAAAAAAGGTTTGGACAAGTTCCTGGAGGAAAGGTCCATAAACCATTATTAAGAAGGGACCCAGGATATCAATGCTTGACCCAGTACAAGCATTGTGGAACCTGTGTCTTTTGGGGAAACTGCTAGGTACGTATGACCTAGATTGGCCACTGTTGGAAACAGGATACTGATGCTCAAAACTGGAACTGAGGTGTCCCCTCCTTCCCCTCCCCACCACACTTCAAGTAAATGTCCCAGATTTGCCTGCAAAACAATCTGGTAACTTTACTGGAAAGGAGTGAGCTAAATACTACCTAAAAAACATATATCAAAACTGGCAGAATCCAAGCACACTCTGATTTTTGCTTCTCTCTGCTTCAGTGTATTTGGTGCTTATGTATGTCTAACGGTAAAGAGAAAGAAGATTGTCTTCCGCAGAAAAAGCAGTTAGTTTTTAATATTGATGTTTGTGTCTGTCCATTTTAGACCCCTGAAGAAGGCCTCCGGCCGAAACCGTTGAGTTGGGTCTGTTAATAAAGATATTTTTATACCACTCCTCTGTGTTTGGCCGTGGTCCCTAGCTTCCGCTTTGGCTTATGTATGTCTGCCTCTTTCTTATATCCTCTGGTGTGTTCTGCTGCACTGACAGGCTGTGATCTGTGTTTTCTAGGCAGAGTTTCTAGGTCCGGTGTTTCAGCCCCTGCTGGCTTTGTTGTGCAGGGAAGGTCACTATTGCCAGTGTTTTCAGCCCAGACTGGCTGCTCTCTGATTACCATCTCCAGCAATGTCAGTCCCTACTGGCTGTACTGTACAAATATGGTCCCTACTAGATGTATTATATAGGGAGGAGTTATTGCCTCTGGGGTTTTCAATCCCTGCTAGCAAGGGCCGGCCCGTCCACTAGGCGAGCTAGGCAGCTGCCTAGGGTGCCTGGCCTGAGTTGGTGGTGGCACACATCGGCAGATGTGCTGCCCCCAAGCTGCCTGCCTCCCCCTCCTTAGATGGAATCAGCAGCAGTGGGGGGGGGGGGGTGGCAGTGGGTGGCAGAAACCCTTGGGCTAACATATTCTGCAGTCAAAATTAGCCATGGGCACAGTTTCTTGGCTTTGTGCCTCCTATTGGAGCACTTTCTCACATTTCTTCTGAACTCTGGAAGCATAAGCAGAGGTGGAGGAGTAGCCTAGGAGCCAAGGACCAGAAAGATCAGTATTCAGATCCCCCTGGCACTCCTTGTGGCCTTGGGCAAATTGCTTAACCCTCTACTGCCTCAGGTACAAACTTAGATTGTAAGTCCTCCAGGGACAGGGAAATGCCGACTGTACATGAATGTAGCTCACCTTGAACTATTGGTGGAGAGACATGAGATAAATACTAATGAATTAAAAAGTCTAGAGATAGCAGGCAGATGACACCAGAACTGGCTTAGCTTGTCTAGACAAAGTCAATCAGTTGGTTTAAGAACTTGAAAAAAAAAAATCAAAGTTGAAGTGAACAGTGGGACTTCATATGCTCCCAAACCTTTTGGAGTTTATTCTGATTTGATATGGAATACTTGATCCTTCATACACCAGCAATGGTACAGAAATTTTTGTGTACCATGAAGGCCACAATCTTCCCACTTGACATTAAACCTTCAGCATAAATGAAGAAGGTACATTTTTAAAACGGTTAACATATATATTGAATTCTTCAGTAGGTGCAGGGCAATTTCAATAATGCATTAAACTGGACTTAAGTTGACTGATACTGAAGAAACCTATTTTAGGTTAAAAAAAATCCCTGCCAATGCTAGACTGAATGCTACTCTTTTGGAAAAGTAATTGAGAAGGTGCTTGCACCTCAGCTTACTATTTTTCTTCAGTCCTCATCGTGGTTCAGTCTCCCACAAAAGTAAAATGTAATTTAATCATGAAGGTATCCAAGAATGATATCTTCATGATTAAATACTCTTACTTCAAACACGAGGCTCTTAAAATGGTTATGTAAGCATTAGTCAGCTCTCATTTTGTTAGGACCTACCCTGGGCAGGAGCATGGGTGAGGAGGTTAGGCCCAGGGCAGGGTGGAGCAGCATAGCAACGAGGAAAGGTCATGATGACTGGACTGTAGCAGAACTAACGTTGAGCTGGAACACCACCTAAAGTGACTGTGACAGCACTGGAGTTGGAACTGGACAGGGGTCAGGAAATGGAGGACTAGGCAGCGTATGAGGTTGAAGAAACTCTTTGCTTAACAGCTGAGAGGAGATGGGTGGCAGTAAACATGGGTCAGGCCCACACAGAAATCTTGAACCAGCAAGAATGTGTCTGGTAAGTCTTCCTTATATAATGTGGCTCATAAGACACACCTCTTGCTGGTGCAATGGGCTCCTCCTGAGGGCCGTGAGTCCCTTTTTGCTGCTTGTGGTCTTATTTCTAGGGCTTGAGGTCAGTCTCTGTGGTTTCTGGAACACGGCTGTGGCCTCTTGGCTCCAAGTATATCTGACCCATTTTGACTACCGCAATTCTTTATATTAGGGTTTTCTTGATATTCTACTGAAAAATTTGCAGGTGGTCCAGAGTTTTGTAGCAAGAATACCCATAGATCACACCATATTTCGCTTACACTCAAGGATCTTTACACTTCTTTGTTATGCCCTTAGAAGCCTCCGTCCATGGCCTCTTCTAAAATTGATTGGTATGTGTTCATCCAAGATCTTCATCCAGCCCATGAATTTTACCAAAAACTCCCTAAGAGAGCCAGCCCGTCCACTACACAGACAAGGCATCCACCTAGGGTGGCAGACCTCGAGGGACATAATGCAGCCCCTCCCAAAGAAATGCAAAGCAAGCTGTTTTGGTGCCACATCAGGTCTAGAAGCATAGGCGTATGCATGTGCACTCATGACACGCCTCTGATGCAAACTTCCTATCCGAGGGGAAGTGTGCGCCTGTGCTTCTAGGTCTGCCATGCCTCTGAAGCAGCTTGTTTTGCTGCTATATAGTATGCGGAGGTGCCACTACCTCCCTCTCTTCTTGAGTTCTGCCGATGTCTTTTGACAGGCGAAGGAGAAGGGAAGGGGATATGCTGACATCTTGGGGGGAGGGGGATATTGGATAATGGGTGTAGAGTAGGAGAGGACAGTTTCTCGGGTATGGGGATAGGACCCTGAGGCAGTTGGGGGGGGGGGCATACAGGATCGTGAGCTGCCCTGGAGGGGGTACAGGACTGAGGGTTCGCCTAGGGCAGCAGATACCCTTGGGCCAGCCCTGCTCCCAAAACACATGAAACTTAGGCTAGTTAAATTAAGCTTTATCCTGGATATGGTCTACCTCGCAAAAGGGCACAACCAGAGAGCTCTGTTAGAACTGTACTATTTGGTTTTCCAATGTCACCTGAAGACCTGTTTTCCTTATACTGTATTAACAAAATACATATTCAACCTGGAATGTCTTTGCCATCAAATTTGGTAACTCACTTTATTTTACTGTGATAGGAATGATTATGAGGATGGTTACTGTAAGAGATTCACTGCTTATACTTTTATTATTGTATTAACTGTCTAATTTTATGTTGCTTGTTTGTATATGATGGGCCCAATATCCAAAAAAAGCTGAGGTCCTAAATTTAAATGTAGAGACCCTAAGATCCTGCTATATAAATTTTGCTAGGACCTCTAGTGGCTCTACTAGAGACTTGTTTTGTGACTCCTCCTGTTTCCAGAATGTGAGAGAATGTTCTCGCCAGTGATGTAATGCTGGAAGGAGCTTTGCCTGGTGATGGAAGTAAAGAAGAGGAGCTGAAAAACAGAAAAAATGTGCAAAGGGTATAAAGACCCAGCCCAGATTTGAATCTTAGTCATTGACTCCGCAGCCAATGTACCCACAGTGTGTTGCCCCTGGTCTCAACCTGGGCCAAGCACCAGCAGGAGAGGAGGAGGATTAGGGTCAACTCTGACCTTAATCCTAGACTGATGACTCTAGCCACTAAGATCTTTTCGGTGGGTCTGAGACAGTATGCTCAAAATGGTACTCCTGAGGATTGAGAAGCTACAAGGAGCCACATTATGATGGAGATCCTGGTTTGAGGAGTGTCCAGGCACTGAAGGGGAACACAGCCTGCAACTCACTCAGGATACAGAGGACTTGTGGTGGACTTTCCACAAGGAGAGGAGAAATTTTAAGAGCTCCCATCAGGGAGAGAGCCAAGGATTCAGACTGGCAGGAATAAAGAGACTGTAATTGTACTGAACCAGAGTTTGAATTATTTGCATTAACCAGTGGGAAGAGAGTTGTAGCCTCCATGCATTTTGTGTCTTAGCAATTTTCTCAGTGTTTTCAGTAAACCTTTGTTTGGTTCATGAAAAAACCTTTGCCTGGACTGAACTTTGTTCTTCTGAGAGGAAAAGAAGTGAATGTTGACTGAGTGCAATAGGCCTCCTAGGATTTTCCTAGT
Source organism: Ichthyophis bannanicus (assembly GCA_033557465.1). Classification (NCBI taxonomy): domain Eukaryota; kingdom Metazoa; phylum Chordata; class Amphibia; order Gymnophiona; family Ichthyophiidae; genus Ichthyophis; species Ichthyophis bannanicus. The sequence continues at coordinate 256,976,528 of CM066041.1, forward strand.
CCCGCCTCGAAAATCTGTACCAAAAAACCCCCCAGCAAAGGGGGAGGGGTCTTAATATCCGAATCAACAAGTTGCTATACAGTGAATCCAGAGGCTATAAGGGACTAGCAGCCTGGCAAAGGTTACAAAGGTTCTTAACTTAGGCTCTTACATTTCTGCCCTATTTTCAGTCAAACTTAGGAGTTGAAGTATTCATCTGAAAATTCATCTTAATTTAGGACTTTAAGTTATGAGCCAATATTCAACGGCATCATCCAGCACACTTATAAAGCTGGCCATCGCCGCTATATTTTATACCCGGATATTCAGTGCCGGGGCCGTATCCTGTCACTGACATTGAATATCCAATATGCCCAATGGCATTCCAATTATCTGGTCAGCGGCGATATTCAGCTGCTGGTCAGATAGCTAAACTGGCTAAAGTTAGGTCTACTTTTATTTCGTCTAATTTTAGCCAGTTGAAATTATGGCCAGTGGCTGAATATCGTCGCTGCTTGGTTAACTCTGGTGTCACCCCTGGAAAGCCCCGACCCTAAGTGCTTAGCTTTGGGGTGCATACACCACGTATCAGGGGATATTCAGCAGTACTGAATATCCCACTGACTGGTTTAACCGGTTAGTAGGTCTGCTAACCGGTTAAACCACTTTGAATATACCTGCCTATGCTGATAAATATAGTCTGGCCATTCGTTTGCCTAGTGCTGAAATCAGGGCTAAATGCCTAATCTGTTTCCCTGCCATAAATCTGCCCTTGTTGCCACACACTTTTTATACGCCTAAATTTAGGTTTTTAGTGAAATTTTGAGAATAAAGTTAGGCACTCAAAGAGGCCAATTTAAGAGCAGAACTCTCAACGATAGAAGCAGAACTCCTTTGAATGTGTTATTGTCTTGTGCTTTAACAATGACATTGTGTTTCCTGTATTGTTACTTTACAAAGGGCGACTCAGAACAGTGCTCTATAAAAAATACAATTGACATTGACATTGAAATTGAAATTGAAACTGTGAGTTTTATAGTTTCTTAGCAACCACAGTATGTCATAAAAGGGAGATTAGCACATCTACAGCTCTGGAGCTGCCAAGGAGAGAAACTATCTGGAAAGGACCAATGGATACAGTTCCGAGTGACAAGATGGCATTTTATGATGAACATTATTAACATAAGCCACAAAGAGAAGGAAATAATGAATGGGCTATGTCTCGGAACATCAGTCGATGACCAGCATTGTTATGGCTTCAACAAGAAAAGTTAGTTTCAAAATGCCTTCTACCTGATATTCAACAGGATTTATGTGATAGACCACAGAAGTCCTTTCTCTAAGGGACCCATTTACTAAAGTGCTGATAGCATGAAAACTCACATGCGTTAGGTGCAGAGCCTCTGCATTAACTGTTTGGGGACATGGACAGCATGTCCCAGCAGCTAATGTGTGACGCGGGATGCTATTACCATGGGTGCACTTGCTGTAGCAAAGTGCAATCAATGAATAAATCCAGGAGTCAATTGACAGGGTCCAAGCCAGTTTATTGTGCACAGGCCCAGTCAGTCAAAGCTTCAAAAGGAACTGAGCAAAGTTTTTACAGAGACATAACCATTTATACCTCTTTTTCAGTTTGATACATGAGAACTTTCTATTGGTTCTAGTTTGATACATGCAAACCTCTCATTGGTTTCACGCTCCCTGCACCTGTCCAATTAGAAATCCCTCCGGGGCCTAGCAACCAGCCCCCTCCCTTAGGATTGTTCTAACAATGGTGCAGTTCTTGATTTTGATACTTCTCTACTGCAAGGTTATCCCTAGCTCCAGGAATGCATGTATTGAAACATTTCTTTTCTTTCACACACAAGAGAATAATGAAAGACTTATGAATTCATAAAAACTTCTTATTAAGCAGTTTAAAATAGTTTTCTCATTTTTCACAGATTTTTGGTTCTTTTTCTAGCTATAATGGGAGTTAGGATCCAGGCCTAACTTACAGGCCTTTCATAGTAGCAGGCCATGCTAGGCCATAGCCTACCACATTCCCCCCTTTGATTATTCTCACCCACAAGTGAGAAAGGGTGAGAATTAAATCACTCATTAGTCATTTAACACATTATACAGGTGTAATAGCATCATCGTGGGGTATAGGGTAATATTGCCACATAGCTAATACCTTCGCAGCTGCCTTCCGCTCTATAGTGTTATCAATAGCTGAAGTTACCATGAGTACGCAAAGGGGTAGGAGACAAGGGAGCAATAAGCACATAGCTAATATGAATAGTACAATAAACATAAGGGCTTTTAGACCACCAATCCATGAAAATAATGAACCAAACCACCCATCCATTTTCAAACTGTGCCAGGTCTGGACAGGCACAAATGTCTGCTCTCTCATCTGGGTGGCTAGATCTTCAACTACATGCTCATTATTATCAATCTGTAAACAACAATTACTTAAATTCAACTTTCCATATACCCCACCTTCAGCTGCTAACAAATAATCTAAAGCTAAACGATTTTGATAAATGGCTGTGCGCATTTGCGTACTTTGCTTTGCCAGAAGGGTTAGTGCTTTACTAGTTTCATTAGTTATTATTTCAACAACAGCTTGCAGACGTATTATTCGATTAATCATATAAACAGGAGTACGATATCCCCATGTCTCATCCTGCTCCCAAGTAGCAGGTCCATAGTATGAGATAATTCTCTCAGGTGGCCATTCTTCAGATGTCGCATCCCATTTGTCCCATTGGCCTATCTTCAAGGCCTCCTTCAGTTGTCGACTTCTGTACACAGGATATCCCAGTTCTTCTCCCTGGGATGTAGGCAGAAGGAAAAAGGAAGGTCGTATGGTTCCCAATACACATGCGCCTCCCCAATGGTGAGGGAGTCTAGCATATGCTCGGGTTCCGCAAATCCAGTACAGTCCAGGTGGTGCTTGCCAGGAATTATATGCTGCCAAGTTAGTCCAGATACTGGCAAGTTTGGGAAAACGAACTAGAGGATTGGAAGGTTCAGTAGCGTTGACTCCTGACCACCAAGACATCTTCTTAGTGGTACTGTTGTAGAACTTTTGATTGAGACAGACCAGCTGCCCCACTTCCATATTAAAAAATGGTCCATAGCGAGAAAAACATAAGTTACCCACAATGGAGTGGGCCAATACCCATTCACTCGTTGTATTGTGTATATCAGTCTGATTATATGGAACAGAATAGTTCAGTTCTTGTGCCTCCCAAGGCCATTGGTCTCCCATCGTAGTTCCTCCACAAAATAAACTGTCTGAAACGTGGAGACTAGATGCAACTGCTACTGCTAGCTCAAGAAACAAGTTCTGGGAGGCAGGAGGAATTTCGAACTCTGCTTTCATGGCCTCGTAGAAGGAATGATGTATACGATAGGGTGAGGATACATGGGTCTTGGTGTTTAATTGCAGATACAAGATAGTCCCAGGATCTATACCTCCTCCTGCTATACGCAACCCAAATTTGTATCCTTGCTTCCATTGGCTGGGGTTGACTATGAGGAGTTGCAGGGGATTACAGGCACCTTTCTGGCATTTTTTGGGCTCTGGTAATCTGATCTTTGTCAGGCTGCCTTTGCGATTATCACCATCTCGTCCCACAGGTGCATTCTTCCATGTAGCGAAATATACACAGTCCCATTTTTGGGCAGAAGTAATCATGTTTAGATGCAGTGGTATACGTGGTGGTTGAAGAGTTCTTTCCTGTACACCGTCCCCATCCGTAGGCTCCTTCTGGACACATATTTATCATCATGGTAGTATGCTCGCTCCCATGACCCACATCTGTGGTAAGCATTTCTGTTAATTGCATTACAAGCATCAAAGTTCAAGATAATAGGTTTTGTGGGGTTTGCAAGGGGTTTTGTCGCATTTAGGATGGCTCCATCTTCATCATTCCAACGTATCTCAAATGTATAATATGAAGGGTTTTGTCGGGGGCTATAACAAGTCTTACTTTTCCCCTTTGTGCAAATATTCAGTTCGGTGCCATTATAAATACACGGGCTGACTGTACCAGTGCAAGTATAGCAGGAGTGATAGAGTAAAGTCTGAGTAATCTTTTGTCCCGTTCGGGTGGTGGTTATGCAGGCTGCACAAGGGGGTAGGGCAAAAGTTTTTTCCAGGATTCCCAGGATCTCCACTCCCACAAGGCAATAGTGGAAGAACATTGTGATTTCAGTTTTTGGAGGTCAACTGGAAAGTTGGGTATGATGAACTTGTTGAGTTTTCTTCTGTTTCTGCTGTGATGGTCACTCTTGCGTGACAAAGGTAGATTCTGAAGATTCTCTATAACGCCGGCTGTCTTCTCAATGTGAGTCGCAATGGAGTCTCAGGATCATTCACTGACGTCCATTGGTCAGGATCAGGAGTAGCTGCCGGCTTCACTCGACTGTGGTGGATCCAGGGTTCAAATTCTGCAACTTTCACTGCAGTAGGGGTTGACAGGATGACGACATATGGTCCCTTCCAATGCGGCGCCAGCGGGGTCTTTCTCCACTCTTTCACCCACACGGACGTTCCTGGCTTGAAGGGATGCAGAGGCTCGGTCAGGTTGATGGGTAGTCGATCTTGCACCCACGTTTGGAGATTCTGCAAGACAGAACCTAAAGCTAATAGTTCTTGTCTAGTTATTTCAGATCCTATCTGTCTCATGTCTCCCTTTATTCCCTGCACTATGGGTGGAGGTCGTCCATACAAAATCTCAAAAGGGGAGACTCCTAGGGATCTGGTGGGAGCTGAACGTATCCTAAGAAGGGCTATAGGGAGAACTTGGAGCCACTTCAGGTGTGTTTCTTCTTGGCAAAGCTTGGATAACTGAGTTTTCAAGGTTCTATTCATACGTTCCACTTTTCCTGAGCTCTGGGGCCTGTAAGCAGTGTGTAACTTCCATTGTATTTGCAGAGCTCGAGCTAACTGTTGGGTCACTTGGGATACAAATGATGGACCATTATCTGACCCTATAGTTGATGGTATTCCGAATCGGGGAATGATCTCATGAAGCAATACCCTAGTGACTTCTCGGGCTTTCTCAGTTCGGGTGGGATAGGCTTCCACCCATCCCGAAAATGTACAGACTAACACTAACATATAGTGATATCCATTTGCATGGGGCATTTCAGCAAAGTCTACCTGTATATCACTCATTGGGGTCACCCCTACTGACTGAACTCTTGGGGGTGGAATGGGACCTTGCTTAGCATTATTTTTGGCACATATCAGACATTGATTTGCCACCGAGGCGGTCAGGGATCCTAGCAGTGAAATACAGAAATGGGGTCTCAGGGCTTTTTCCATAGCTGTTTTTCCATAGTGTGTGTCTTGGTGAAAAGCTTGAACAAAGGCTGGCCCTAATGCTTCAGGGATGACTGTAGGACCTGGAGGTGGACTACCCTCTGGGGGTGGCAACACTATCCAAACTTGTTCTGTCAAGACTCCCCCCTCCTTTTCACAATAATAGTCTAACTCTCTTGTAGTGTATCGGGGTGCCCAGGAATTGAGGGGCACAGGGAATAGGGCTGCTTGCATTACAGTATCCTGGGTCCTAACTTGTCCTGTGGTGGCTGCCTTCCGGGCTGTGGCATCTGCAAATCTATTCCCTCGGGTGACTTCTCCTGCTCCTGCCTGATGACTTCGGCAGTGCATGACTGCTACTTGTTTGGGGGCCCACACAGCATCTAATAACATCAATATCTCGGACCCATACCTAATGGCCTTACCCCCTGAGGTGATTAACCCTCGCTCTTTATACAAGGCTCCATGTGCATGCAAAGTGGTGAAAGCATATTTGGAATCTGTGTACACATTTATGCGGAGTCCTTCTCCTAATGTCAAGGCTCTGGTGAGGGCTATCAATTCAGCTTTCTGTGCAGAAGTTCCTGGAGTCAGGGCTGAGGACTCAACTACCAGATCAAGGGTCACCACTGCATATCCAGCACAACGATGTCCATTGATGACCAAACTGCTTCCATCCACAAAGAAAGTCCGTTCAGGGTCCTCTAGAGGGATATCGGTCAAATCAGGGCGACTTGAAAATACAGTGTCCATGGTTTCTAAACAATTATGATCAGGGGGCCCAGGACCAATTGGAAACAACGTAGCAGGGTTCAAAGCTTGACTGACTTTCAACTGTATCTGGGGGTTTTCGCACAGCATGCTCTGATATTTCAACATTCGTGCATTGGTTAGCCAGAAGTTTCCTTTGTGTTCCATGAGAGTCAGAACAGAGTGTGGCACTGTGACTTGAAGAGTTTGTCCCAGTGTGAGTTTATCTGCTTCGCCCACTAGGAGGGCTGTTGCTGCAACAGCTCTCAAACAAGGGGGCCATCCTTTGGCAACTACATCCAATTGTTTTGACAGATAGGCTACTGGTCGTTGCCAAGATCCAAGAGATTGAGTCAATACTCCTAATGCGTTTCCTTGTGACTCATGGACAAAAAGATGGAAAGGCTTCTGAACATCTGGAAGACCTAAAGCTGGAGATGACATCAGGGCATTTTTCAGAGACTGGAATGCTGCATCTTGTTCAGGTCCCCATTCTAGTGGAGATTTTTCCATTCCTTTGGTGACTTGGTACAGTGGTTTTGCAATCAGCGCGAAGTTGGGGATCCATATGCGACAGTACCCCGCGGCCCCCAGGAAGGCTCTTACTTGCCTCCTAGTGGTTGGAATAGGGATACTGCATACAGCTTCTTTGCGTTCTGGTCCCAGACGTCGGATCCCACTGGACAACTGTAATCCTAAATACTTGACTTCAGTTTGGCATAGTTGTGCTTTGGCTCTTGAGACTTTGTATCCAGCCTCTTTGAGAAGGTACAAGAGTTCACTAGTGGCTTGTAGGCATTCACTTTCTGAGTTGGTGGCTATGAGCAAGTCATCTACATACTGAAGAAGAACCCTCTTTCCTGGGTCCACTGGGTAACTTGAGAGATCTTGATTCAGGGCAGCACTGAAGAGGGTAGGTGAATTCTTGAATCCTTGGGGTAATCTGGTCCAGGTGAGCTGGCCCCGCCTTCCTGTTGTGGGGTCTTGCCATTCAAAAGCGAATAAAAGTTGACTGGTGGGGGCTAGGCACACACAGAAAAAGGCATCTTTCAGGTCCAGGACGGTGAAATGAGTAGCCTCAGCGGGGATCAGTCCCAAGAGAGTATAAGGGTTTGGTACTACAGGGTGTATAGTTTCAACTGCATCATTCACTCGCCTTAGGTCTTGTACTCGGCGGTAGTCCCCTGTCCCAGGTTTCTTTACTGGGAGAAGGGGGGTGTTCCAAGATGACTGGCATTCCTTGAGAAGTCCATACTTCAGCAGTTTCATCAAATGGCAGTGGATTCCTTCAATGGCTGGTCGAGGGAGAGGATACTGCTTCACATGCACTGGTTCCACTCCTGGCTTGAGGGTGACAATGACAGGGGCTATGTTCTTCGCTAGGCCAGGTGGATTATCTTCTGCCCATACTTCAGGTGGGGCTATGAGGTTGGTAGGTATACAGGGACTAGCTGACTTTATTGGAGGTGCACTATAGAACCGCCAATCTTCTTCTCGGGGAACAGTGAGCTCCATCAATCCAGCAGGCTTTGCGTTCACAGTCATTTTCATTTCTCCCCCTTCAGCAAAAGTTATTTGTGTCTGGAGCTTAGCAAGCATGTCTCGGCCCAGTAGTGGAATAGGGCACTCAGGCATATACAAGAACTGGTGCGTTATTTTCTGTCCCCCTAGTTCACACATGCGGTTCTGTAAAAATGACTTTGTGGCTTTATTTCCAGTGGCTCAAACAATAGTGACAGATCGTGAGGAAAGAGGAGCTACTGGCTTGGCTACTACTGAATGTTCTGCTCCTGTATCTACCATAAATTCCATGTATTGGTCCCCTATATTTAAACTGACCATAGGCTCCTGGGGACCCAGGGTGAACTTGGAGCCCGGTCTGGCCTAGTCTTCATCCATGTCATCCAGGTCATAGCCCATTGCTACTGCCACTCCCTCAATGGCTTCCTCCCTCTCTTGCTGGAACTGTGTTTGGTTCATTCCTCCCCTCCTTCAAAATCGTCCTCCAGGCCTCCATGGATTCCCTCCTCCCCTTGCGGGGGCGGAGTCCAGATGTGGGCATTCTTTTCTCCAATGTCCTTCTTCCTTGCAGTAGGCGCACTGATTTGCACCCAATTGAGGCCTTTCGCTTCCGCGGCCTCTTCCACGTCCTCTGGTCCTTTGATTAGGAAAACCTCCTCCACGTCGTTCAGTTATAGCAGCAGCAAGAAGATCTGCCTTCTTCTTCATCTTTCGTTCACTTTCTCTGTCTCGTTCATTTTCATGATTCACAAATACTTTCTGAGAGACTTCCATTAACTGTGCTGTATTCATGCCCGCAAATCCGTCCAATTTCTGCAATTTTCGCTTTATGTCTCTCTGGGACTGACTGACAAAGGCCGCATTTACCATGCGTAAATTTTCCTGAGCGGCGGGATCATATGGGGTATACAATCTATTAGCTTCAGACAACCGCTCATAAAAGGCTGCTGGGCTCTCATCTGGACCCTGGAGAACTTCTGATACTTTCCCGATATTCATGGCCCTCTGGCCTCCCTTCTTCAGGCCCTGCAATAAGGCCTGGCGAAATCTGGTTAGTGCCACCGCCCCCCTTTCATCATTCGGGTCCCACCCGGGATCTTCATTGGGCTATTCTGCAACAGCCGCTTGCGGGGGGTTTATTCCTCTCCCTTCTACAGGGTTTTCTTCTAACCAATGGAGGGCTGCTTGACCGATTCGCCCTCGCTCCTCAGTAGTAAAGAGGGTGGACAGGAGCTGGCGACAATCGGCCCAGGTAGGCTGATGGGTTTGCATAATGCTAGACATTAATTCTGTTAATTCCTGAGGCTTGGCTGTATAGGATGCATAATGCATTTTCCAGTTTAATAAATCTGTGGTGGAAAAGGGTACATAAACTAAGCTGGTTGGTCCTGTCGCCATCTGGCCCTGATCATTTAAAACAGGTATTCCAGGCACTTGGCGTAATGGCATTAGGTGCCCTGCTTTCTCCTTCTTCTTCTCGGGAGTTACGCTTCTTAAATCATAAGGCTCCCGGGCACAAGTCTCCTTGGTGGGTGACCCTGAACTGGCAGGAGAGCCTCCGCTTTCTGTCTCGTCAGAGGACTCAAGTCCCCCCGACGTGCTTGGGCCTGACTCGGGACTATCACTCGGGGTAGGGTGCTTCTTAGGCTGCTGCAGCGGTATTTTCTGGGGCTCCTCATCTGGCTCCACCTCAGGCCATGGTGCTGGGGGTACTAACCTCTGTGGGTACTGGGGTAACCTAGCCAGGATATCTGGGGACTCTGGGGCAGAATACACAGGCGGCTTTTCCTCCTTAACTTTTCTGGTTCCCCTAGTAGTAGCTACAAATATTTTACAGCGCTCCTCATAACAGTGCTTCATCCATGAGGGCTGCTGTTCACACACACTTAACCAGGAATCTATATAGGTGAACCGGTCAGGATACACTCTTTGTATAAGCTGATGAACTCGAAAAACTGTTTCTAAATCAAAGGTGCCCCCACGGGGCCATGAAGCAGCTAGTGCGGGCCACTCCCTTTCACATAACATTTTTAATCTAGACGGAGTCATTTTCATACCATAATCACCCGAAAATCCTTTATGGAAATTCTTGATCATACATTCCAACGGAGTTTGCGTGGACTCCACCCATCCCATAATCTGAACGTAACTGCGTACACTGACTACGTACTCTACTAACTACGTACTCTACGTACACATAATGATGTACAAGACAATGAACAATAAGGATAGGTAGTATGGCTGTAGGTAAGGGGTCCGTACAGCCCACAGAACACTGGGGGGGACAAACACCACTCGCTTCCTCCTTTTTGCGACCTGGGCGCGGTCGCCCGGCCAGGAACTGCGCTACTTAGGAGTCCGCTCTCGCTCGGTCTGTATTTCAAGACCTCTCACTCACACCAACAATCATATTTCAACAAGAAATCATTTTTCAAGTGCCCAGGTTTTCTGACTAACTGACTATTTCAAACAAGAAGGGTCGATGGCTTCAGCTTCAGCCTTCTCTTACACGGAGCTTACTAGGACCGCCCTTATGGGAGGTGATCAGACTCCCTTGTCTCGCACACACTCATGCGAGATTTCCCAGTTAGTCTATACCAAATATACCAAATCAGTCCTGCATACGCAAGACGTTGTCCCAGGCTGTTCTTTCTATCGAATCACAAAAATGTCTACTCACCGGATCCGGTCCCCGATACCATACCAGCTCCTGAGTTGGAACCTGGACTCCCCCGGGTCGGAGGTGTTGGCCAGCTGGACCCGATGGCCCGCCGAGGCAGGCAGAACCCTCTCCGGAACAAAGGGGCCGGCGGCGCCTGAGGTTTCCCCCGCGGTCGGACAGACACGGTTCCAACCGGGCCAAACCTCAAGGCGAATTTCGTGGATTATTCACTTGAATACCATTTACTGCTCGCACTTCCCGGCCAACACACCAAGAATATGCTGTAGCAAAGTTCAATCAATGAATAAATCCAGAAGTCAATTGACAGGGTCCAAGCCAATTTATTGTGCACAGGCCCAGTCAGTCAAAGCTTCAAAAGAAACGGAGCAAAGTTTTTACAGAGACATAACCATTTATACCTCTTTTTCAGTTTGATACATGAGAACTTTCTATTGGTTCTAGCTCGATACATGCAAACCTCTCATTGGTTTCACGCTCCCTGCACCTGTCCAATTAGAAATCCCTCCGGGGCCTAGCAACCAGCCCCCTCCCTTAGGATTGTTCTAACAATGGTGCAGTTCTTGATTTTGATACTTCTCTACTGCAAGGTTATCCCTAGCTCCAGGAATGCATGAATTGAAACATTTCTTTTCTTTCACACACAAGAGAATAATGAAAGACTTATGAATTCATAAAAACTTATTAAGCAGTTTAAAATAGTTTTCTCATTTTTCACAGATTTTTGGTTCTTTTTCTAGCTATAATGGGAGTTAGGATCCAGGCCTAACTTACAGGCCTTTCATAGTAGCAGAGTGCAAAGGAGGAGCGTGACTCTTGCAGGTGTAGAGGGGAACAAACGAAGCAAGAGGAAAGAGCAGGTTTGGAACAGACTGCTTTATTGAAGATGGTCCCTACGCGTTTCGGCTTGCGCCTTCTTCGGGGGACATACAGCTACCATAGGGTTAAATAAATAATGTTAAAATCTAAAAAATGGGTATACAACGTGTAAAATAAATAATTGTGCTACATTTAAAAACAAATAAAGGAATCTAATAATATATAAATTATGACGAATATAAGTAAAAAACATGTATCTAAACTGATAATATATATATAGAATTGCATATAAATCAAAAAAGACTATCCAGAGGACAAAACAAACAATTGATCATATTGATAAAATTATTGATAAAATTATAGTTAAAATCAAAAAATGAAAATAATAAGATTAAGTATAACTGTACAAACAAGGGCCGAGACAAAGACAAACAATTAAAAAATTAAAATATGAATTAAAATATTAATAATTAGTAAACAGATTGATTCCAAAAACATAATTCAATAACCTAAAAGACTGTACAGCTATGAATATATTCATTGGTAGGTTTCTTTCTCAATTTACACCTTTTTATGATCTTTTGGATTTGTTTTATTCTTATTTATTATGAATATATTCATAGCTGTACAGTCTTTTAGGTTATTGAATTATGTTTTTGGAATCAATCTGTTTACTAATTATTAATATTTTAATTCATATTTTAATTTTTTAATTGTTTGTCTTTGTCTCGGCCCTTGTTTGTACAGTTATACTTAATCTTATTATTTTCATTTTTTGATTTTAACTATAATTTTATCAATAATTTTATCAATATGATCAATTGTTTGTTTTGTCCTCTGGATAGTCTTTTTTGATTTATATGCAATTCTATATATATATTATCAGTTTAGATACATGTTTTTTACTTATATTCGTCATAATTTATATATTATTAGATTCCTTTATTTGTTTTTAAATGTAGCACAATTATTTATTTTACACGTTGTATACCCATTTTTTTGATTTTAACATTATTTATTTAACCCTATGGTAGCTGTATGTCCCCCGAAGAAGGCGCAAGCCGAAACGCGTAGGGACCATCTTCAATAAAGCAGTCTGTTCCAAACCTGCTCTTTCCTCTTGCTTCGTTTGTTCCCCTCCTTTCATAGTAGCAGGCCATGCTAGGCCATAGCCTACCACACACTTAGCTCCTCCTAGTGAGGTGGAAGTCATTGCACCCAGGCTAATTGCAACATTGACAGAATGCGGTATTCACCCTATGCTGCTTGCAATAATACACTCACTACGCCCACTCTCCATCCTTTACTAATCCATTCATTCCCCAATGTGTGAGCTGCTGTTAGCGCACAAATCGTGATGCGGTAACCTCCTAAACCCGCGCTAACTGCTTAACTCATTTTAGTAAAAGCCCAGCTAAATTTTTCACTGCTGCAGAATGCTTACAATTTGGTTGTATAAATCATTATATAGGTAAAATGTATCCATTCATTGTGGGGCAGGCTTATAACATATATAGGCAAGTAGTGGTAGCTAAATAGCTGATGAAGGTTTGTATATCACAGCAATGTAAATAGATGTTCCATTCCCTCTTTCCAGATTAACCCATAGTGCCTTCTCCTTACCTCATAAACCCTGCAATTATATTGCTTTAGTATTATTTTAGGTATAACCTCTCCTTCTCCCTTATTTCCTACCCTGTCCTTCTTGAATAGATTATAGGGAGTGGTGGTCTAGTGGTTAGGACAATGTACTTCAGGCCAGAGGGCCAGGGGTTCAAGTCCCACCTGGGGACAGCAATCTCAGACTGGAGGGACTGGGATTTCTAGTCCTATAGGCACTCCTTGTGGTCTTGGGCAAGCCACTTAACCCTCCATTGCCCATGTTCCCTGTAAGTATTAGCGTATGTGTCTCATATCCCCTCGTGTTAAATGTACCCCCCAATTGACCGCTTTGACCTGGTGAAAAGCAGGATGTAAATACAGCTAAATAAAATAAAAATAACCAGTACTCAGTTATGGTCCTCCATGTACCATGTCTCTGTGACCACCACTAAATCAGGTTCTTCCATAAAGAGAAGCTTGATCCACCACTCTTTTTCACATTCAGCTAAACGAACTGCAGCGAGGAACCACTGGCTGAAGAATCAGGAGGCTGAATTTCCTTGTATTTCGTACACTTCTTTGCACCATGTAGTAAAATGCTTATAAGCTTCCTGAACTGCAGTACTGTAAAAGCAGAACAAATTGAATGATTTCATGCTTTACACTGCTTGCCTTCCTCCTTCCCCTTGTCCTCTACCCCCAAGCTCTCTAAGCTGCTAAAAATTATTCTGCTGTGGTTTCTGAAATAAACATTCAGCTGGAAACACAATTGCCCCCTAGGTATAGCAGGATACCGATGTCAATGCCGTGGGTATACAATGGAATTATCTGAGATTAAAGATTAGGCAGTGGTATACCATGTGCCCTTTCTGGTGACATGTGACCTAACACCGCAATATCCAGGCCCCTTGTAGCAGACCGAACAGCTGTTCCCTGGCTGTCTCAGACGGTCTGGCATCCAGGGAATGGTATGCGGCAATGAAGTATGAAGCACCTGCTGCAACTTTCACCGTAAAAGCTCAGGGGAAATTGCCGTCTGATATGCAGTTGCTAATCCAAGGTGCTCCCATGGATATCCCTAATAATATTCCATTAGAAAACTATATAAACACGGCTGTCCTAGATGACTGGACTTTCATAGGATTTCTGAGCTTTCTGGTTCCAGAATAATGTGACCCTCATTGCCACCCGTCACCTATCTAATCCATTTTAAACAACAGCACAAAGATTCATCTATGTAAGTGCCGTTGAATGTCCTGATTTAAGGCATTTACAGGGTAGACTGGGCTGTAACCGGGTAAATGCCTTCGAAAATCGGACCCTAGAGGTCTAAATAGCAGCACCCCCCACTGTGCCCCAAATCCTCTCCTCTTTTTGGACAGCTAATATTGGACATAAAGCGATTATATACCCAAAATGATCTGTTCAAAACCCAGGAATTTTTTTTTTTTAAAACACGTATACAGTAGGAACTGCAGCCAACCACATAAGTGTTTTTGAATATTGGCCTCTGCGTTTCTCTCTTTGGTGCGGATCCTACGTTTCCTAAGAGAGGATTTAGTATCTTGCCATGCATATGCACAGGAAATACTCAGAGCTATGTCCACAGATAAAACAGCATTTTATCAGTAGAAATGGCCTCTTCTAATACTGAATTGAAAAAACCCACACCAGGGGGAATCTATCAAATAAACAAAAAAAAAACCCTAACCCAAACTATAAAAAAAATATGCTTTGTAACTAAAGAAAAGCTTAGCTCACCACTCCACTACAATATTCACAGTTCCATCTGAAGAACAAATTTACCAGCACACACACAAAAAAAATTGTTAACAAGAGAAAAAGGCCTCAGTAACTTCCAATAATATCCCTCTATATGGTAATTACTTGCTCGAAGGGGAACATATTGTACCTTACCATCACAGGCCTAAAAACAACTCCCTTTTATTACCACCAGAATCACAATTACTTTTTCAATAATCAATCAGCTTTGTTTAATCATTTTTATATATATAAAAACGACAAACAAAAGGCGTTTAAGCACAACTGATCATAGATGACAAGTCTTAACCGTTAAAGCACCTCTGACGCAGACACTAACATCTTACACACTGACAAGGTTAACTGTCTTACAGCTCCACAGCTTTTCCTGAAATAAAGAAAGAATAGCTTTACTGGAGGACGTAGTCAAACAACGGCACACGTAGTGCTCAAAAACTTATCTCAAAGATGCCAGCTCTTCAGATGGAACGGCCACCCAACAAAGATCCTTATTTCGCCGGAAAACCGGCTTCATCAGGGGCGTGACTAAGAAGAGACCAGTCAGAATCACTCCAGCAGCAAAGAAATCTATTACCGCACTACTTTAAACTACAAATAAGCCGGTCAAAGAGAAGGTAGGTGGAGCCACACTCGCCCTCAATCTTTACATGCCAAGGCATCTTAAAGCAACTCTTACCGCCAAAGCAAAGGTAGAACACGCC
Organism: Ichthyophis bannanicus; assembly: GCA_033557465.1. Taxonomy (NCBI): domain Eukaryota; kingdom Metazoa; phylum Chordata; class Amphibia; order Gymnophiona; family Ichthyophiidae; genus Ichthyophis; species Ichthyophis bannanicus. The sequence continues at coordinate 256,991,685 of CM066041.1, forward strand.
GACAATTTTTTCAGCAGGTAGCCGGTACGGCAATGGGTGTCATGCTTGCTTCTTCTTTGGCAAACCTATATATGTGGGGATTTGAAGAACAGTATGTCTATTCCTCAATATATATGGGGGATGTGAATGAATGCTGACGCTATATCGATGACATTTTCCTCCTATGCAAAAGGATGAAGGCACCTTAAAAAACGTTTGAGCAACATGAATTTAACGAGCATTAACCTACAAATTAAAGCCTGTCCAGTTGATTTCCAGCCATTAAGAAGTTCTAAGATGTATTCAAAATTCTATTACATTAAATTTGTGAAATGAGCAGGCAAATGCGGTATGCGGTAGAGACAGTACTTTTGTTTAAATTGTTCTATGTAAAAAGTTATAATGTTCTATGTAAAACAAACTCTGCTTTGTTAACTATTGTTAATTGTACACCGCAACTGATCGCTGGAAGATGCGGTATATAAATAAGTGTTAAATAAAAAAAAATAAAATAAAATAAAATGAAAATAGGGGAAAAACATTACATTTTCCGAAAACAAATTGAAAATGTATTTCCTGTGCACATCCCTCCCAGAACACATCTAATCTGGTCATTGCAGCAGTGGTCCTCAGTCATCTCCTGCTGGAACCTGGCAATCATGGCTCCTGAATTTGGCCACTAGGGATCGCCCTTGAGCAATCGCCATAACTCCCTCTCCCTCCACCAGCAGCTGTAAATGCTGCTTCCATGGCATCCCCAGTTCCAGCTACCCTTGTCAAAAGATCAAGTTCAGGGATCAAACTGGGAACCTTCCCGGGCCGCTAGACCAGCCCCTGACAGGTTTATATTTTGAAGAGAATAACTAGTAATACAGAAAGCACCCATTTATAAGATGTAAAATCCGAATGATTTTAGAAATGATTTGCTCCTCTGCAGGGCAAGATTAATCCTTTGGTGAGCTCTAGACATATCATTGTGTTGACCCCCCTCGGGCCCTGCATGGTTCTGCCCGAGGAGGAAACCTATAGGTAAGAAGCGCTGCTCGCTGATTCCTCTTGCTGACCGGAGGACGGTGCAAAGGGGCGAGGAGAACAGACAAACCTACCCCCCTCATAGACACATACACACGCAGACACCACACGCACAGACACACACTCTCTCTTTCTCCTTGCTGCGAGCAGAAGATTTACCAGGGTTTGAATCTCCCTTGGGAGCCATTGAATTAGCACATCTCAGAGGACCCCACCTAGACATTTGGGTCCTAGGCACAGGTCTAGTTTGCCTATGTCTTAATTTTGTTCTCCTTATAGGTACAATGTTTGAATAAGGATCCATCACGGGGACTTTTATTTTGCAAACATTAGAGGTGTATGAACTAGTTTGCACTGGAGGAGCTGCAGCCTGTAGATCCTCTTTGCCGCCTGGGGGAAAATGACCATATGCTAAATAACTACGGATACTCAGCCAATTCCATGACCAAGGATATTTCCCAACTTTAGCCCTGCGTTATTGAAACCTACACACACACACCCTCCCCCTTCAGATGATGATGTAAGTTCTATAATACAGAAGAAGTAATCACAAACTAGTTGCTACTCAGAATCTGTGGGGTCACATCTGTACCGGCTTTGATAACTGGGAATGGATTCTTGATGCTGCCAGTCTGCGAGAGTCTATATTTCTGAGCAGCATACCAAACCATATCTGCTCCACTTTAGATTTCATAAGCCCTTCCTCCTCCTTGCTTGAGTTTATGTGCGCTCGCAGAATGCTGCTTTTCAGAGATAAGCCAGTGGCATTTCCCCGGCCGGTCCCCAATCAGACATTATCATAAGAAAGTGCGAGCATCCATCAGTGGCATAGCTCAGTGATTTATGTTCAAAGTTAGGATTATCTATTCTGCTCCAAATCCCTTCAAACAACAAACCGGATAAAAGAGAATCACATTCAGAAGATAAAATTGGAATATTGGTTCATGCAATAGAATGACAGGCATGTTTTATCTTTAGATGGCTCCAGCCACCTAATTTTATCATGAATTTGTTCTTTCTCCGTGGCATGGAATTCTCAGACTGTCTTGAATGACATTCTTGCGTCTTTCTCCCACTGTGCTGCACATGCGGAAGCTGCTGGTTTAAGGCAAGGAACCACATTCCCATGTCAATGAGTCAGAGAGAGGCAAGCAGGGTTACTCGCACAGCAGTTCTTGCTTTTATTCCATTCCTCCCCAGTTATGACACTTTCTGCATTTTCTTATTCCACTGCTAGCAATATCCCTCATGAAAGCATAAGAGTACTAGGCAGGAGCGGGTTACAAACTGCTATAGTTGCCAAAAAAAGCTGGATATCTATGTAACGAGTTATAGGAGCATACAAGATCCTCTGTTCTTTCTCAGCATTTATTATCCAGTTTGGGTCTACGATGTCCATCAAACCACTCCATAGTTTCATACTTTGCAACAAATGGAATGTTGGAAAGAATTATTTTGTTGTTGTTATTAAGTACCGTCGAGTCAATGTTGACTCATGGAGACCCTGTGGATAGTTGTCTTAAACTGTGTTCAGTCTTTACTCAGGTTAATTGTTAGAAACATAGAAACATAGAAACATGACGGCAGAAAAAGACCACATGGCCTATCTAGTCTGCCCTTCCATATCAGTCACTACAACAGTTCCCTTTTTTCCCTTAGAGATCCTCTGTGTTTGTCCTATGCTTCTTTGAATTCAGATACTGTCTTCATCTCTACCACCTACACTGGAAAACTATTCCACGGATCCACCACTCTTTCCGTAAAGAAATATTTCCGCATATCAGTCCTGAGTCTATCCCCTTTCACCTTCATCCCATGTCTCCTTGTAGCAGAGCTTGTTTTCAATCGAAAGAGGCTCTCCTTCTGTGCATTTGTGACACAGAGGTATTTAAACATCTCAATCATATCACCTCTATCCCGCCTTTCCTCTAAGGTGTACATATTAAGATCCTTAAGTCTGTCCTCATATGCTTTATAATGAAGACCACTAACCATTTTAACAGCTACCCTCTGTACTGACTCCATCCTGTTTATATCCTCTTGAAGATGTGGTCTCCAGAATTACACACAATACTCCAAAGACTTATACAGAGGCACTATCACCTCCTTTTTTTCTGCTGGCCATTCCTCTCCCTATGCTCCCAAGCATCCTTTTAGCTTTTGCTGTTGCCTTTTCTACCTGTTTAGCTACTTTAAGATCATCAGACACAACCATGCCGAGGTCCCGCTCTTCTTTAGTGGACAAAAGTACTTCACCCCCTATACTATATTGTTCCTTTAGATTGCTGCAGCCCAAATGCATGACCTTGCATTTTTTAACATTAAGGGGTATGTTTACTAAACCGTCTTAATGTTACCGGTGCTAGTTACAGTGTTAATGTGCAGAATGCCATATAAGGTAGTGGGCAGTCCAGAGGTAAGGTTGTAAGGAAAGGGTATCATTTGATAGTGGGTGCCGTGGCACGTTAACGCGCGATAACCCTAAGTTCATGCCGGTGCAGTGCTAGAAGCTATAAAATGTAGCCCACTGGTTACTGCAATGATTGTGGAGGCAGAGGTCATGGGTTCAATCCTGCAGTGGTGCTATGTAAGAAGGCTGCCTGAGGCATTCCCTTTTTTAAATTTAAATCAGTGCTGTCTGAGGATTTCCTTTTTTAATTTAAATCGGTGCTACCAGCAAAAACACCCTCAGAGTGCCGTAACCTAAGGTGCAGCATAAGGCACCCTATAAGGCACTCCATAGGGCACATTATAAAGTGCCCTGTCCGCCAAGGCACCTTATAATGTGCCCTATAGGGCGCTTTATAGGGAGCCTTATAGGGCTCTCTATAGGGAGCCTTATAGGGCGCTCTATAGGGCACCCTATAGGGTGCCTTATGAGGCACCTTAGGCTACAGCACTGTGAGGGTGTTTTTGCTGGCAGCACTGATATAAATTAAAAGGAAAAACCTCAGACAGCCTTATTAAATAACACCACTGTGGGATCAAACCCATGACCTCTGCCTATGCAGTCATTGACATAACCAGTGGGCTATATCCCTATATCATCTAACACACTGTTGGCTGGCTACAGAAAGACTGCAGGTCACCACACAAACTGTCTGCTGTGGTTACCAGGATAGGGTAAACCCATCCGTACCCATGATGCACTGCACATGCAGATCAGCAGCCTACATCTGCTCACAAGAGGGGGTATGCGCCTCTATAGCATCCCGGCCTGGTAGGGGGAACTGACCGTGTGTGTTACTGGCACAGAGTAGCTACAGACCGTGACATTGTGTGGTTCCTGTGCTCACCCTGAGAGTGAGGTGGGGTACCCAGCACCAGGTCCACAGCACCTGGCTTGGCTGAGATAGGCTGTGCTGCAGGTCCCCATCAGTGCCAGTGTGTGATAGGTAGTCCTTGCAGACACACCTAGAATACACCTGTGTCCATCTGCTTTTCCCAGTCATGTTTAGCCCTTGTGGATTATGATGCATAGTGTATATCCTGTGTGGTTGCCATGGACACATGTTATAAGAGAAGGATGGTGGTTGGACCCAAAAGCAGATTATGTAGCACCACCCAACCTACCCCCTATGGGTTGGGGTGGGAGATAGGATCTCCCATCAACAGATCCATATTCTGTATCTCTGCAATGGTGGCAGGAGAAGGGACCATCAACCCCCGTCCTGCTGGGGAATAGGCACCCTACAGGGCAGTCAATGCAGATCTGTACGCATTACATAGGGTACTGGCAGAGAGGCAGTAGGCCTGGAAAAGTTCAGCTGCCCCCCACCACTATCTGACATTCACCACCCACTGCAAGGTGTTCCAGCCAACACATGCTAACTGCAAACAGTCTGATAGCTAGTACATAGTGCATGCTCCTGGATTAACTGTGTGCACCCAAAAATGGGATGTGAGCACACAACAAGCAGGTAAGTCAGTGATTAGGCCCCAGAAAAAAGAACTCATAGATATTACTTGAGAGAAACACTGCATAGCACTATGGGGGAACCTATCCATGCCATGGTCACTGCTCAGTCAGGGTGAGAGTGACCCCCCAGCATGACATGCTGTGGCCACCCTGTCCGTGCAGGTGGTGGTCGGGCACTACAATGTCCCAGCCATTGCCCTATGCCCTGTGCAGATGCATCCTGCCCGGGCCATACCCACAGTACCTTGCTCCTCATTATGCACACTGGCAGGCTAACACTGGAAACAGTGCAAGCAGTGTGGGCTCAGTAAGGTGTAGGCAGCCTCAAAACACTGGATAGACATACACACACTCCCACACCTATGCCAGCATTGTGCAAATATAGAGGTTTTTGGCAGCCCTGGCTGCCACACCAGTCCTGGGTACAGTGCAGGCATGGCTATGGTACGCAATACTGTTGGGGTCACTCCCCGGGGTGGTAAACACTGTCAGAAACAAAAACTGAAACACACTCCACAGATATCAGAAAGGTTGCTATGAGGAATCTCTGTCAACAAATTGTGTTTAACTTAGGATTTGTTATCTAACATTAATCATAGCAACCTTTTGATATATGTGTAACGTGTTCCCAAGTTTAGGACGGCATGCTAAGGTATGCAGGTGCTAATATTGGGAGATGCTGCTCCGCGCAGGGCCCAACAGCCTGACTCTCCATGAGGCTTTGGATAGTGGATCCTGTGGGTGTGGGTGTGGGTGTTTGTGCCCCTGTTGGCTGCTGCTCTAGGGCAGAGGTTCCCAACTCCGGTCCTAGTGGACCAAACATGGTTCAGGTTTTCATGCGGTCCCTAACGAATATGCATGAGATACATTTGCATACAATGGGGGCAGTGCATACAAATGCAGCACAGGCATATTTATTAGGGACAGCATGAAACCTGAATGGTGTTTGGCCTTCCAGGACTGCAGTTGGGAAACTCTGCTCTAGGGATTGCACATGTTTATGGTGTATGTGCTCTGTAGGGTAAAATATAGGCGTTTATGGCATGTTTATTTTATCTGTAATAAAGGTTCTGTCTTTATTACCATGGTTTAGTACTGGGTAAAATATAGGGACATGGTTTGCAGGAGCCACAGCTGGGACTTGAACCTGTGACCTTCTGCCCTTGAACATGCTGGCTGTGTGTACTGCACCAAACTGTTGCCACAGAGGCAGATCATTCCCTGGGGATATCATGACTGTTCGTCAGACAGAACTTGTCTGTCGCAGTGCACTGCACCCACCTAAATGGGGCTTGGCCGTGGTCTGCTGTGGGCAGATGCCACTGCCCCCTCCACCACCATGCTGACATGTCCTTGTGCCGGTGGTGCTGGTGGTGCGCAGTCCCAGGCCATCCAGTGTGTCGGTAGGCGGCTGCCTATGGTGCGTGATATGGGGTAAGGTTGCCTGCATAGACATCTACGCTTCCCCCCCCCCCGGCACCGTCTGCCAATGTTATTTGCCCTTTGGGGTACTTGCTGGGTACTGTCCCCTGGGACACTGTGGGACACATACTCGTGGACATGTTTGCCCATGGTCAGTTGCTGGCTTGCTGATTTGCAGTTTCTGCGTTCCAATGTGTCACCTAGGCATGTGCCTAGTCCACCCTGTGCCCCAGCTGCCCCACTGCATGTCCCGCCTGCAGCCCCCTGTACCCCATTTGCAGCCTCACCGTAGTGCCCTCTCGTACTTGGGCACTATGATGTTGCTGCAAACATATCACTACTATCACTCTCTTTGTCTCCCTGGCTTTGCTGTACATTGCTGACTGAAATGGTTTCTCTCTCCTGCAAATGTGCCTCTAGCGTGAGGTTTTCACTGGCGCTAACTTTTAGACCTTCATTTCACGGCATTAGTGTGCATGGAGCCTCTCCCCGCCCACTCTCTGCCCATTGACCCCTTATCTCCGCCCCTAGGGAGCCTTACTCCGCCCTCTGGGCAGCCTTACTCCACCCTCTGTGCGCCTTAACGCCAATGGAGACGCTATCGCATGATACGTGATGTTCTTGCACGGTAATGCGCCATTATCACGCGATAAGTTTGCCGCTGCGATGTTAGTGCTGTTTAGTAAACATACCCCTAAATCTCAGCTGCCAAATTCTAGACCATTCTTCAAGCTTAGCTAGAACCCTCCTCATGTTATCTACACCTTCCTGGGTGTCTACTCTATTGCAGATTTTGGTATCATCCACGAAGAGGCAAACCTTACCCGACAGCCCTTCCGCTATATCACTAACAATTAGTCAGGCTAATTGTTGATACAGTAGAGTGACATCCATAGCTGCTGTTATTGTATCAATCCATTGCATTTTTCTTCTTTTCAACGTTGCCAATCATTATGTCTTTCTCTAAGGAACTTTCTCTTTATATGGAGTGGCATTTCATCTGGGACATCCATGACCCTGTGCGCCCAATCGGAATCGGACGCACAGGAGTAGATGGGAATTCTGATACCATGGGCACATCTAGCCCCGCGGGATCAGAATCGTGACTAGGATACGTTCAGGCCTGGGACCCGATCCCGGTCGGCCTGCACGTACCGGCTTCCACCCAGCTAATTCAGTCAGGGGCTCTTGAATGGAGCCGCGGTGCCATGGCATCCAGTTGCCTTGGCCCGTGGCTCCATTCAGGAGCCGCAATCCATGGCTACTGACCATTTCTTTTATTCCCCACAGCCCGACCCCCAATCTGGCCTCCCAAGGCTAGGGTCGGGCTGCGGGGAATCCCCTCTAGCCCCTCCTACCATTTCCGATGCCTGGGCCTGCTATCCCCCGCCATCTAGGGGAACTTAGTTCCCCATTCAGTCTGCCAGCTCCAGATGTACAGAGCCCATTCGTCCCTCTATGTCTGGGGCTGCAGACTGCCCGCTGCCCGCCCACTGCCCTTCCCACCACATACAAACACTTTGTTTGTAGGGCGAGATTAGGCAGGGATACAGAGGGGGGCCAAATAGCAGGGATGGATGTCCCAACGAGTTGTCCATCCCCACTATTCGTGGCTCAGAATGACCCCAATGATGTCTCCAGAGGATGAAAGTTGAAGTCTTGTCAGTTGAAACTTTAGGTTTTATCTCCTCTAGTAATGATTGATTTGTTCTTCAGACAGTCCATGTTGTACACAGCATTCTTTGTCAGTACCATAATTTGAAGGCATTGAGTTTCTTCTCATCTGTCTTCTTCTGTCTCTAACTTTTGCATCCATATGATGTTACTGAACATTCCATGACTTGGACAAGTTGAATCTTTCTACGCAGAGATGCATCTCTGCCCTTGAAAATCTTATTCAAGTACTTCATAGCTGTTCTCCCAAGAGCAGTGCATCATCAGATTTCTTGATTTCTTCTCATTTCATTATTGATCCAAGCAGGTTAAAGTTGTCTGCTATTTCCATTTCTTCTTCATCAAGGATGGTATACACAGTATTCTTTGCCAGCACTATAATTCAAAAGCATCACTTTTCTTCCTGTCTTTCTTTTTCCCATTTTCGCATCTATATGAAATAGTTGAAAATACCATGACTTGGACAAGTCAAATCTTTGTATGGAAAGAGACTTGAGAATCTTGTCTAGGTCCTTCATAGCCATTCTGCCAAGAGCAATGTATGGCTGGATTTCTTGTCTGCTTGTCATTTCTTTATTGATTACACAGGTACACTACCAAAAAACTGCCTCCAGTTTTGCAACTGATTCCTATAGATTTTGGGGTGCTGAATCCAGGAAAAATAGCCAAAATGTTCCATCACGTCACGTTTTCTTGCAAAATTAGATTTCTTACCCATATAAGGAATGTTCACATAATTTCTTTTTAGCCGACTGCAGTTTATTTTCTTGGCCCAAAATAGAGGTTGTAATGGTTAACTAACTAGAAACACTCCCTCATGATATTTTAGAGTGTTTTGTATTCATTTTATACATTAACAGGACAATTGGGAGGCGGGGGGCTAAATCCAGTACTCGCGCTGGCGCATGTTCTTTCCTGTTCGCCTCGCCTCGTTCGCTCGCTCAAACACGGTGGTTGCGACATGAACGTTCCTGTCAAATTTCAGTTTCTTGCAAGTTCATTATTACCTTTTGTTTGCTCAGTCGTAATCCAGCTTTATTCTGAAGTGGTTCACTACGGTTGTAGTTTGCAGTGCTGTGTATTTGTGATGGCTCACAGAGCCAGAGGTTGCGTCAACTCTCCGGACAGTTTTTGTTTTATTTGTGGGGAATATACCGTGAAAAAGCGGCAGAGGAACATTTCTGCATTTATTAAAAAAGTATATTTCGCCTATTTCGGTTTGAAGTTAGGCGATCAAGACAAACCGTGGGCTCCTCACAAAGTGTGCAAGACATGTTAGGAAGATCTACGCTTATGGATGAAAGGTAAAAAACAAGCATTTCGTTTCGGAATACCTATGATGTGGCGTGAACAAAGAGACCACAGCAGTGACTGCTATTTTTGCTCTTGCATTGTGAAGGGATACAACTTCAAAAATAAGAACGTAATAAGTTACCCCAACCTTCCCTCAGCAATTAGGCCTATGCCTCATAGCAACGAAGTACCTGTGCCTGAACCACCAAAATCTTTGGATCATATTTGTGTGGACGGTTCTGATCATGATGAGACTCATCAGATGGCTTTTCCCGATGAGTCCAGTACTTCCGAGTTTGAAACTGAACCAGATCCGAAACCTGAACTTTTCTCTCAAGCTGAATTGAATGATTTAGTCCGGGATTTAGGACTCCCAAAAGATGCTGCCCAATTGCTAGGTTCTCGGCTTAAACAGAAAAATCTATTGTCACCAGGAACAACTTTTTATTGGTACCGCAACCGCGAGACACAATTTTTGAAGTATTTCAGCAAAGAGGAAGATTTGGTATTTTGCAATGATATATACGGAGTGATGGAAAAGTTTAAACTCAGGTATGATCCTGCTGAATGGCGGCTGTTCATTGATTCGTCAAAAGACAGCATAAAAGGCGTTCTTCTTCATAATGGCAACACATTCGCTTCAGTTCCTATTGCTCACTCTGTTATTCTCCAAGAAAAATACGAGAATTTGGCCCTGATTCTTCAGAAGATTCGTTATGATGAGCATAAGTGGATGATTTGTGGAGACTTTAAAATTCTATCCATGCTATTAGGGCAGCAATCCGGTTTCATCAAATATCCCTGCTTCCTTTGCTTGTGGGATAGCCGGGCCCGCGACCTACACTGGGGGAAAAAAAGACTGGCCAATTAGGGAGTATTTGAGACCCGGTGAGAAAAATGTTCTTCATGAGAGCTTGGTACCTCGTGATAAAATTCTATTACCACCTCTCCACATTAAGTTGGGTCTCATTAAGCAATTCATCAAGTCCCTTCCAAAAGATGGTGAGTGCTTTCGGTACCTTTGCTCAAAGTTCCCCCGACTTTCTGAAGCAAAGCTAAAGGAAGGAGTGTTTGTTGGCCCTGATATAAGGAAACTCATTTCAGATGGAGCATTCGCTGAAACGATGTCTGAGAAGGAAAAAGAAGCCTGGGATTCCTTCAAGGATGTTGTTCTCAAATTCTTGGGGAACAGGCGGGATGAGAACTATAAGGATATTGTTGCCAGGATGCTCAATGCCTTCAAAGAACAAGGCTGTAACATGAGCCTGAAAGTCCATTTCTTGCACTCCCATGTGAACTACTTTCCCGAAAACCTGGGGGCGTACAGTGAAGAACAAGGTGAAAGGTTTCACCAGGACATCAAGGACGCAGAGAGAAGGTACCAAGGAAGATGGAACACCACTATGATGGCTGATTTCTGCTGGTTGCTGCTGCGGGAAACCCCAGATGAAAAATACGGCAAGCAGCGCACCAAGAGAAGCATTCGGGGGAAGAAGAAACGGGCCCACCAGGAGATTGATTGACCCAAGAATGACTTTAAAATCTAAAGTGTGTTGACAAATATCGTGTTTTTACTAAACTTTGAAATAAAAATTTGCTAGTTATTACCACAGTGTCGGATCTCATTTATTAGAATTTTATTTTCACACCATCGGGTGTTTGTCTTCATGTATTGCAATGGTGCGGTTTGCGTTTTCTATTCTTACATACATACCTGTACAACATTTTTTGCACATTTATTTGCTTTGCTTTGTGTCTAACCTCGCTCTTATATGCTCAATGTTTGTGCACATGTATGTGGCTGTTTTTTTGCTACCATCACAGTGTGTTTTGTTGACATTATTCTTATGTGCTGCCTTGTTACAATTTTCTTTATTCTTATTTGAATAACTACTAAACAATTAGTATAAAGAATTCATCCAAGAAACTTTTATCTCGATCGCACTCAATCTGAAACGTTCACCTCAAACTGCTAACCCAATGTTGCAAAAAATCTGTACATGATGGAGCAAATTGGTTACCAGATTTGGATTCAGCGCACCAAAAAACGTAAAAATCAATCGAAACATTAGAGGCATTTTAAAAAATGTTTTTTTAGTGTACCTGTGTTATTGATCCAAGCAGGTTAAAGTTGTCCATTATCTATATTTCTTCTCCATCAAGGATGAAATTATTGATTCTTCCAGTTGTCAGGATCTTTGTCTTCTTCGTATTAGGTACAGGCCTATTTTAAGACTCTGTTCCTTGATCGTGATGCTTTAGATTGTCTTTACGTTCAGCCAGTAACTTAGTATTGTTGATACAGAGAAGATTGTGGATGAGTCTTCTACCAATCTTCACTCATTGGTTGTCTTCATAAAGTCCTCCTTCTGTGATGATTTGTTCTGCTTATAAATTGAACAGATATTTGGAAAGTATGCAGCCTCATCATATACCTTTGACAATTTTCAACCATTGTTTCTCCTTGTTCCATTCAAACTGTTGTTTCTTGATCAATGAAAGATTGTGCATGAGAACTAGTAGGTGTTCTGCTATACCCAGAGCTTTTCATGATTTAGACAATTAAAGGCCTTGCTGTAGTCAGTGAAACACTTGTAGATATCCTTTTCGTATTCTTTGGTCTTTTCAAGGATCCAACTCACATCTGCAATAATGGGCCCGATTCTGAGAGGTGACTTGCAGGGCTGTACGTCCTGTGGGGTCAGGGGGAACGTGCTGCTTATTCCACCTTGAAGATCAAATTTTGCTACATTCATGAGTGGTTTGCTCTTTTTCAACTTTAGCTCGAGTTTGCATACTAATAGCTGGCGATCTGTACCACAGTCAGCTCCAGGTTTTATCTTTGTTAATGTTATTGAGCCTTTCCAACATTAAGTTCCACAGATGTAGTCAGTGGGTGAGGTCCATGCCTGCAGTCGCCACTTGTGTTGCTGGAAGAAGGTTTTGAGACGAAGATGGTGGGTCTTGCAGAATTCTGTCAGGCTTCCTCCAGCTTCATTTCTGTTGCAAGCCCTGTTTTTCCAATACTCAGTTTTTTTCTTTTTTCCTAACATTTGCATTCCAGTCACCCATGACTATCAGTATATCTTGCTTTGCATAGTCCATAGATTTCAGCTTGTACTTATTCATGGAACTGATCGGCTGTCTCCTCTTTTGCATCTGCTGTTATATACCTGAATAATAATTGTGTTGATGGGCATTCCTCATAAATGAATAGAAATTAAGCATTCACTGATCGCATTGCATTTCATTATAGTTCTTGAAGGGCTCGATATTTGAAGGGAAGTTACATGTTTTACAGCCCTGTAAACCATGTAACTGCCACTGGGAGGGATATTCAAGAGTACTAACATGGTTAATGCCGCTGATTATCCCTTCTCTTCTCCCTTACATGCCTCGATGCTAACCGCTTAGCATCGGGGCGTGTTGGGGGCATTGTGGGGAGGAGCGGAGGTGGCTACTGTCCCTAACCAGGCGGCAGCAATATTGCATGCTGCCTGGTTAGAGACCTGCACCTAAAAGATAGGCAAGAAAAGCCTTTGCCTATCTTTTAGGCACAGGAGCTAACCAGGCAGCATGCAATATCGCTATACACCCTGATGCTAACCGCTTAGCATCGGGGCATTCTGGGGATGGTACGCATCGCTAACCGGTCAGTGGTGATATTGAACCGCTGCCTGGTTAGCAAGCCATGGGTAAAGACAGGTGTTGGAAAAGCGGGCCTATCTTTACCCGCGGGAGCTAACCAGGCAGCGACTCAGTATTGCCACTGCCCAGTTGGCTTCCGTGCTGTGTGGTTGACCTGGAAATTCAATGGATATGGCCTCGGCATTGAATATCCAGGTTTTATCTTCAGTGGGGACAGCTAGGCAGTGTAATCAGGCTAGCCGCCTCCACTGAATATACAGCCCAATATGTCCAAATTCACCAAACAGTTTGAGGGAAACAAATGAAAATATCTTGGACAAATGTGAAATTCTGATACATCAGGGTAACATTTTTAGAGAGCCAAGCCTCAAGAATATCCCTATTGCTTTCCATAAAAATTCTTAGAATTTGCAGAATACTTCATTACAAAATACTTCACCCCCCACCCCCAGAACTTTGGCACAGAACAATACAGACAGATAGAGAAGGGGGAAAAGGATTGAAGTTGTAGGTAAGGATGACACCAAGAGGCACCTTGAAAGCCACCACTTCCACCCTTTAAAAGTCATACGCACATCACATCACACGCCATATAGAAACATAGAAAAATGATGACAGAAAAAGGCCACATGGCCTATCTAGTCTGCCTTTCCATATCAACCACTACAACAGTCCCCTTTTTTCCTTTAGGGATCCTCTGTGTTTGTCCCATGCTTCTTTGAATTCAGATACTGTCCTCATCTCTACCACCTCCACTGGGAGACTATTCCACAGATCCACCACTCTTTCCGTAAAGAAATATTTCCGGGTATCACTCCTGAATCTAACCCCTTTCACCCTCATCCCATGTCCCCTTGTAGCAGAACTTGCTTTCAATCGAAAGAGGCTCTCCCCCTGTGCATTTATGCCACGGAGGTATCTCAATCATAATCACATTTACCAGGCACCCCAGCCCCCCAAAACACACACGCACACTTATTCTCAGCTCACCCATACACATTCATTGTTTCATCCCCCCCCCAACCACCCTATCCACATACACACATATACACAAACATCCTTACCCAGCACACCCACACACTTTCACAGTAACCCACCCCACCAAAGGACAGAAAAATGGTACCCAAAATACCTTCAAACCCACTTCCCTCATACTTTCAAAGTACACAGACACATACACACATTCATACACATCTATGAACACCACCCCCACAACATATGCGTGCACACACACTCCCCCCCCCCCCCACATATCACAAACCCTCATGCATACATGCCTCTATACATACCCAAACTCACCTACACTTGCATCACTATTCCCCTATGGAGACAGGAAAAATAACTGAGAGCAATGAAGGATAGTACCAAAAGCACTTTTCAAGCCACCTTCCCCATACTTCTCAATTCACTTACACCCCCCCCCCCCCCACATACACCTCTGCATGTACACACTATCATACACACACCCCTTAGCAGCCCCAAAAATCACATACCTCCATCCATGCACATCCAGTCATCCCCCAAGAAACACACAGCCCATTGCCTCCTTCCATACAATCTTGATTGTGCAACCTCCCCACAGATCCCCCACTACACACACAGGGGGTCATTTTAAAAAGCCTAGACACGATTTGGACATCCAAAAACATGCATGGGAACATCCAAATCATTGAGACAGCCCCAGAGCTATTTGACAAATGTTTTATTAAGATGTTTCCACTGTAAGGATGTCAAAGAAAGCACGGGGCATTGTGGAGCTGTGTCCAGGGCAGCACACTGGTCTTATGGTAACATCGGGGGTGTTTGCAGGGCTGTCCAATCTTAGACCTGCTCCAAGCATGAATAAGCATCAGAAAAGTATTGCGCTGGGCGGTAAAAAATCAGGAGGGTTTAGAGAAGAAGGTGCTCCAGCATCCCCTGTACTCTCCACAATCGCAATGACTTGTTGTTGTTGCTACACTTGTTTTGTGTTTCCTCCACTACTGTCCTGTCATCTCTTCTTCCTCCACCTTGTGTCCCGTCTTGTCCTTTTCCTCCGTTGCCCTATTTTATATCTTACTTTTTTGTATTGTTTTGTTTTTACTGTGAACCGCCTAGTTGCACTGCTATAAGTGGTATATCAAGCCGAACAAACTGTAACTGTACATCTTTGAGATGTCCCCAGGCTGGAATGGAATTCCACGGACATCTATGTGGACGGCCCCACAGCCGTCCATATCAGACACATCTCTGTTTGTGGAATCGTGCCTGTTTAAGGATGTTCTGCTTCGGACATCCTAGAGTTCACATGGATGTCCTTATGTCTCTATCCATCTATCCAAACAAACACTCCGACTGATATCCATCTCCCCACTCCCAAACACACCTACACCGATCCCTATGTGCACCCCATAGCTCAAACACCCCTAGCACACATTCAACAAATACCCCACATGCATTTAACCCCTAACATATATATTCATACTGTATACCCCACATGATTACCCCCCCCCCACACACACACATCATCAGAACCTAGACATGCACAAACATACTCCCCAAAACATACACCCCATAATTCTCCCCCACACAAATCCCTACACAGCTCCTACCCACCCAAAGATACATTAGACACCTCCATCCCCCCAAAATATACAGTATTGCCACACTCCCCATAGCCACACCTCTTTACATCCTTTTAAATACACATACCCACATATCTTCCAAACACACCTCACCTTAACCCCAACCACAACACAAGTGCCCATACAAGTGCATACCTTTGACATGCACCAACCCAGAATGCCCGCCCCCCCCCCTTCACAAAACCTTTCTACAACTCTGTTGGAAAGTATTCCTGTAGTCATGCTCATTCATGTTTTTCTTCCTTGTTAGGGCACCTTTTTTATGACGACGCAGAAACGTTTGCTTTCATGCTCATAATAATTTTAATAGAGAGTTGAAATCTTTTTTAAAAAGATGGAATACTGTGGAGCATAGTGCATATGTTCTGAACGCCTTTTAAGCCATAAGCAATGGTATACAGTACTCTATTCTAAATGCTAATTGGCATTTTCTGTGTAAATGACATAATAATCATAATTACACAGGTTCCCCATTTTGCATTATAATTGTGCTGAAAACAAACAAGGCACATATTAAAAGAAAATAATCATGGGAGCTGGTGAATTGGTTTGATGAATGCAACATTCTTACAAATATTTTTACCATCTTTAAAGAAGTCGCACTCGCTAATTTTAGGATAATTAGAAATGAATTGCTAAAACTGTTTTATATTTTATAAATATATAGGGGCCAATGCACTAAAGCTTTGCCACATATAAAAAAAGTTTGAAAAGATGTCCATGTGTATAAGCTAAAATTAGCATGTACATGTATGTAAATGAAGGAATGCCGCATGACAATTGAGCCTCCACCATGAGTGTAAAAGGGTCAGGGAGATTTGGAAAGATGAATGGATAGTGACAAGACCGCCAATAACTAGGAATCTCACTGCAGCTCACTGTTAACTTGGCTTCCCCTGCGGTAATGCTGAGTATGCGTATCAGCCATAGCTCCTCACTCCAGTGACTGTCTTGAAGATGTGAGCAGACAGGCGGTACAACAAGGCCCTCGTGTCCACTTACTCATACTAATATGGACATTCGGCCTATGGCTTCAGGGGTTTGCAATGCTCAAGTTGGGTTTACAGTACTCCCCAGGGAAAACCATTATAATTATGATTGCCTGCTACATTCTTCACAGCATTGCAGAACCCACATTAATCCTTTTTCCCTCTTTGGACCCCTGCTGCCTCTCTACCACACCAGATGTTGGTACAACACCATGAGAGGATCAGGATAGAAGTCAAATCAAAGTAGAGCCTGCGCAACTCACTGTGCAAACAGTGCACTTGCATGGGGGGTGGGAGGGGCAGCTCTGAGGGGTGGCAAGGGTTTACGGTGCTGAGTTGGGCAGAGAAGATCGCACAGCACCATCAACTTATTTTTTATTTATTTATTTACATTCTCTTATATACCGCGCTATTCTGCATCAGTGCGGTTTACATTGAACAAACTGAAATTACATTGAACAGGGCATTATAACTTGGAGATAACTATTTTACAGGGAACATGGGCTATGGAGGGTTAAGTGGCTTGCCCAAGACCACAAGGAGCACCTGTAGGACTAGAAACCCCAGTCCTTCCGGCCCAAGGCTGCTGTCCTCTAGTGGGATTTGAACCACCGACCTTCCGGCCTGAAGTACCTTGTCCCAACCACTAGGCTACTCCTCCACTCCACTTAAGGAAAGTTGTGTTCTGTGCACCACCAGACTCTGCCTGTAGCCAGAGCTAGCCCATCCACCACGCAAACTAGATGGTCCCCTAGGACAGCAGATCCTGGTGGGTGGCTCAGCCCTAGATAGTCCTGTCATGCTGCCCCTGACATCCAGCTTCTCACAGGGGTTGATGGGTTTCAAGGTGATCACTTCTTTGAAGCCACGGTAGGCCTTAAAGCATAGGTGTGCATGCACTTGCGTCCTGCCCCCTCTGACAGGAAAAAGGGTGGGAGCAGCAGGTCATGAGTGCACACATGCTCTTTAAGGTCTACTGAAGCTTCAAAGAGGTGATCACTGTGCTGCCCATCAACCCCCGATGAGAGACTGGATTTTGGGCGTGGTGAGGCACATTGGGCTTGCCTAGGGCGGCAAGAACCCTTGAACCACTCCTGCCTGTAGAGGGAATGAAAAATAGAACCAGCCAGGGCAGGCCCAAAAGGTTTCTGCAGCCCAGGCAGCAGCCCCAGCTGTGCTACCTCCCAGCAAGAGCCCAGCTGTGCTGTCCCCCCAGCCAAGTTGCCACTTCCACTGCCGCCGATTCAATCAGCAGGGTGGAGGGAGAGTCAGCACAGCGGCAATGGTCTGCTGTGGGCACCATGCTACCCACAAAGGTCTGCCACCCTAGGTGGCCACCTAGCCTGCCTAGTGGATGGGCCAACCCTGGAACCAGCACTGCCATGCATCGTTTCTCCAGCATCTCACTTTCTTATCTCTATTCCCTCCTCCTTTCCCCAAGTGTTTTGGCATCTTTCCTAACCACCCCTCCCCATTTGTTATGCTGTCTCCCCCATTTCAACATCTCCTCTTCTTGCCCTCCTCGCCCATGGATCTTTCTCCCTTCAAACCTCTTGCCATCATGGGCTACAGCCTATGACGCCTTCCTCCTGACCCAACAGCAGCAATGTAGAAAGTAACACGTCATCCTATGGAATCTTGTGCTGAACTACTCTGTAGCTTCTGCCGGTCCTGCCCCCACTGATACACACTTCCTGCTGCCATAAGGGGTGGGGCTGGCAGAAGATACAGCTTCTAAAATGGTTAGTGATCTTCATTATAAAGCATATGGGGACAGACTTCAAAACCTTATTATGTACTGTATACTTTGAAGGAAAGGCGGGATAGAGGATATATATGTATGATAAAGATATTTAAATACCTCTGTGGCACAAATGTACAAGAGGAGAGCCTTGTGGAGCCCTGTGTCTTCTGGAGTAACTGCCAGGTACTTGTGACCTAGATTGGCCATTGTTGGAAACAGGATACTGGGCTTGATGGACCTTGGTCTGACCCAGTTTGGCATATCTTATGTCCTTATGATTGAATGCATGCTCTGTAATGAGGGGACACAGGATGAGGGTGAAATGACATAGACTGAGGAGTAATATGAGGAATTATTTCATATAAACATAGAAACATGATGACAGAAAAAGACCACATGGCCTATCTAGTCTGTCCTTCCATATCAACAACTACAACAGTCCCCTTTTTACATTTAGAGATCCTCTGTGTTGGTCCCATGCTTTTTTGAATTCAGTTACTGTCCTCATCTCTACCACCTCCACTGGGAGACTATTCCATGGATCCACTACTCTTTCTGTAAAGACATATTTCCGCATATCACTCCTGAATCTATCGCCCTTCACCCTCATCCCATGTCCCCTCATAGCAGAACTTGCTTTCAATTGAAAGAGGCTCTCTCCCTGAACATTTATGCCACGGAGATATTTAAACATCTCAATCATATCACCTCTATCCTGCCTTTCCTCTAAGGTGTACATATTAAGATCCTTCAGTCTGTCCTCATATGCTTTATAATGAAGACCACTAACCATTTTGGTAGCCACCCTCTGCACCGACTCCATCCTGTTCACATCCTTTTGAAGGTGTGGTCTCCAGAATTGCACACTATTCTCCAAATGAGGTCGCACCAAAGACTTATGCTAGCTATTCCTCTCCGTATGCACCCAAGCATCCTTCTAGCTTTTGTCGTCGCCTTTTCTACCTGTTTAGCTACTTTAAGATCATCAGACACAACCACACCTAGGTCCCGCTCTTCTTTAGTGGACAAAAGTACTTCACCCCCTATACTATATTGCTCCCTTGGATTGCTGCAGCCCAAATGCATGACCTTACATTTTTTAACATTAAATCGCAGCTGCCAAATTCTAGACCATTCTTCAAGCTTAGCTAGATCCCTCCTCATGTTATCTACACCTTCCTGGGTGTCTACTCTATTGCAGATTTTGGTATCATCCGCAAAGAGGCAAACTGAAAGAAAGGTAGATACATGAAATAGTCTCCCAGTGGAGGTAGTAGAGATGGGGACAATATCAGAATTATAGAAAGCATGGGACAAACACAGAAGGTCTCTAAAGGAAAAAAAGAGGCTATAGTATTTGATATGGAAGGGCAGACTAGATAAGCCATATGGTCTTTTTCTGCTGTCATGTGTCAATATTTCTATGATCTAAGCCAGGAGAAAAAGAGGACAGAGGTATAGATGGCAGGAATAGCTATGGGATTTGAAGTCACTGATTGCTGGCACAGCTCTCCTGATGGGCTGAAAAAGGAGTAGGGACTTGATAGAGTGGGGCCGAGGGATGAGCAGCTTTCTGTTTCCAAGTTAAGGTGGATAGAAATGAGAATTTATGGATTTAGGGGGAGCAATGGATGAAGATTCATGGATCAGGGTAGGGAGAATGGACACTGGGATTGGGTCAGGGATAAGACTGAGAAGTGTGGTGTGAGAACCTAGGGACTAGGGGACTGAGTGGGGACTTATAAGGATGGGAACTCAGGGATTGGTAGTTGGAGCAGACACTTGGGGATGGGGGAATAATAAAGTCTTAGAAATTGAGTGGGGATTTGGGTGAACAAGGACTCAGGGATTAGTGAGAGCAGAACAGAAGGAATTCAGTGATGACATAGGGTCTATAAATGGGGAGGGAAAGATGGGGTTGGAGATGTGAGCTGGAGATAGGGGACTTAGGATGTGAAAGTGCAGGTAAAGGAGTGAGATGGGGAGAGTTTAGGAAAGGAAGAAAATGTGAATTGGAAAGCTCTTAAGTAAACTAGTGGAGAAAAGAGGTGACTAAGGATGGGGAAGGACATGGAATCTAACTGCAAGTGGATAGAGAGAGAACAATGAGATGGAATGGAAAGATCTCTGTCAGAAATAGATATATGGGAAGTAGGGAAGACCTGAGGCAAGAATTGGAAAATTGAAAGGAGATCCTACAAAAATAGTCAGAAGACCAAGAAGAAGAAAACAGAGAGAGGCTAAGGCCAGTGTGATTTGAAAGATAACTTGTCCAGATAGCAAAGATAGAAAAAAGCATTTGATTTTCAGTTTGATTAGAAAATGTCAACTTTGGAAACTAGAAAAGAATGGGGAGGGTGTTGCAGAAGCGGTGAGGAACAGGAAAGAGTTGGGTATGTGATAGGATGAGAAGGGGTGCAAATCAGCTTGGAGAGGAGGCAAGTAATGGGAGACTGGTTGGGGGCAGGTAAGAAAATAGAAGGGCTGGAGGCCAGGGAGGGGATGAGAAGCAGAAGGCCTCTGGCTAGTGAGATGATGAGGTCAGGAAAAGTAAACAAGGTTTCGGAAGAAGTTAAGCGCCGAGGTCTAGAGTGGGTAAACGAGAGGAAGAAAGATTGATTAAAGGGGGAGAAGGAAATGGAGAAACAGGACAATGAGCTGAGGCTGGAGAGGGAAAGACGATTGTTAGGTTGGTGATATGGAAAGAGGATGACAGAGAGGGAAAAGGGAGAGGGAGGAGGAAAACTCTACCTGTGAGTGGACGGAGGCAGAAGAGAGACTAATCTTGGAATCAGATGCAATGCATGCCCTTGACTCAAGACAGATTCCTGGTGACCCAGCAGCCTCTGGGTTTTCTTGACAAGGTATGAGCAGCAGGCCTTTCTTCCAGGGCAATGGAGGGTTAAGCGACTTGCCCAAGATCACAAGGAGTGCCAGTGAAAATTTAACGCTGGCTTCTTGGTCACCAGACCACTGCTCTAACCTCTAGGCTACTCCTCCACTCCTTGAAGGCTGATATAGGGTAGTAAAAGAAGCAGAGAGGAGACAAGAAATAGGGAAATGGAAAGGAGACCCTGGAAAAGGAGTTAGAAGACAGACAAGAAGAAAGTGCAGTGGAGACTAACACAATTAGAATAAATACCAAGAAAGGTTGAAAAAAAAAATCTTGTTTTCAATTTAATGATTGGAATATGTTTGCTTTGGAAATGTGCATCTCTCATATCACTGTAGTTTGCTCAGTATAGGCGAAAATGTATTCTTGTATATGTTTCTCCTCCGTTGACTGCTTGCGGTCTGACATCTTGGTTTCTTTCCAGTTTCAATTTCAGCTACATATTGGATAATTTGTGGTCCTTTATTCTGCGAGAGTTTGTCTGTGTTCTCTATATGACTGAGACATTCTGCAAATATGTAGGTTCGGTGTACAGACTTGTAGCAGTCCAACTTGTCCTGTGTGCCAACAGGAGTTGTATTGGTGCTCTAGGTTCCATTGGAATAGTTGCTGTGCCTTTTTTCAGAGGTAGGTTCCTTGCTGTTTGAGTGTGGGAATTAGTGCTGTTATGGTAGATTTACTATAGATTTACTATAGGCTCTGTAGTACGTCCTGATGTACCTGATAGCAGGCACTGGAGGGGAGTCATGTTGAAATCTGGTAGCCTTTTTCTAACTCCACTACACATGTATATAATGTTCAGACATCCATATACTTATTGGGACAAGGTTTGGGAAGGGCTCCATTGAAATCAATGGGGGGGGGGGTGGTAGCACAGTAACCACTCGCACAGGGCAGCAAAAAAGGTTGCACTGGCCCTGAGTAGATTCCTGGGAAGAAAGAAAGGTGAGCAGTGGAGTGACTCAAGGATCAGTCCTGGGGCCAATTCTGCTCAATGCCTTTGTGACGACATTGCTGAAGACCTTGAAGGAAACGTTTGCCTTTTAGTGGATGACACACAGATTTGCAACATGGTGGACACTCTGGAGGGACATGAGAACATGAGAAATGTTCTATAAAAATTAAAAGAATGGTCCAATGATTGACAGTTAAGATTTAATGCAAAGAAGTACAAAGTGATGCACTTACAGTGGTTCTCAACCAATATGTCACCAAGAACTGAGAGGTATGTCATCAACAATTTGAGACAGACAGCAAGCCCATGGTTTCCATGGAGCCAGGAATTTGAAATCCCCATAACTGTTCCTTAATTCTACTTCAAAATCTGCCCCCTCTCCCCCGATCACTATTGCTGCCTGTCAAAGATGGAAATGTTGCAGTTCTGCTTCCTCCTCCCATCCTTGGGCAATCAGTAACACTACATACTGAGCCTACATGTGCTTTCACCATAATCACTGCTGCCATAGCTTGGGATAGAAATTTGGAGGCCTGTTCTATCCCTTGTGGCCGGGATCTCTGCCATTTTGTCTACAGAAGATGAGTTGGCCTGAGGAACCTACCCCCCTTCCCTCACACGTTTTCTTCTGTCAGCTCTGATCCTTGGATAGAGAAGACAAATTGTAAAAGGAGGAATGATAAAGAAGAAGGACATCGAAAAAGAGAGAAAGGATATGCATATGGGTGGGGAAGAAGGAGAGGTTTGAAGGGAGATGGGATGAACCTGGGGGAATGAAAGAGAAGTTGTAAGCCTGGCATAATGGTCTCCCTACAGGAAGAGAACATCAGAGGTGGCAAGTGGTTTGGGGGATTGAGACTAGTTGGGGGACTTGGGGAAGAGGAAAAACTAGGATTCTTGATTTAGATGGGGACTCAGGGAACTGGGCAGGAGTGTGGGGACTTTGTGGCCAAGCAGGAACTTAGGGATAGTGAGAGTGGTGACTGAGAAATTGAGTAGGGATGGGATTGTGCGGCAGTAGAGAGGGGAAACTGGGAGGAGGTATGTGTAAGGATGTGTTAGATGGACTGGCATATTTGAGGCAACTCTAGCTAATGGTCTGCTTTCAGAGGGCCAATTTTGTCACTCAAAAATGATCGCCACTCTATTATTCCCTTTAAGATTGTGATTTATCACTTATTCAAATCTTCATTCGATGCATGAGAATCAATCATAAACTTCTTCCCATATGTTATATTCTGAGTAACTTTCTATATATTATGTCTAGATTAACGTTGCACATTTGGGAAGATTAATCTTTAAGGAACTAGAGGTCTCAGACTCTATCAGGCACGTCCTTTCCGACTTAGTCTTAGACTTGAACATATGTGCCACTTTGCATCAACGACCTCTGTGTTCTATAGTTCCATATAAATCTTCTTAACTTGCAATACATTAATCTTTTTCTTCATAACTTTTACTGCGTTATTCTTATATTGAGAAATCTTTTGAAAAGCAAAAATAAGTGCTTAACTTATTCATTTTCGTTCGTTGTGTGACGCGCCCCGGTCGCACAGCACCCCCTGGTGGCGGCGTAGTGGTTCCACCGAAGGGCTGGGACCGGGGGTCACCAAGATGTTTGTGATCAGGGTTGGCCTGGTGCGAGGGTCAAGGGCCAGAGCCTTGTGCCAGCCTCGTTGCCAACTCCCAAAGAGACTACAGTCTTGCACAAAAGTGGAGGGAAAAGAAAAAGGCTTTATTTTCCCCTTTTCGCACTAAGGGTTCATAACAAAGGATAAACACTCCGGTAAGCAGCAAAACAAGTCTTTACAGCAGATTTTGAAAGTAAGAGATGGAATAACCAAAAACTGTTAACTTCACAGTGTCAAAAACATCCAATAGCAAATTACTTCATTCACTCAATGAGCTCTGGAATGCTTCTATATCACTTCCAGCACAGTATATACATTCCATAGGACTATCAATGTCCTCCTGTACAGATTCCACCTGCATGGCCTCCTCTGACTGCTCTGAGGGATCAAGGTAAGTGTCCTTCATGTGAGTTCGTCTCACTGCTTCCCAAGGTTTGGCAGTTTGTTTGGGCCCACGGTTCAGCGTGGTGGAATACCAAAATGGCATTTCTTGCTCTAGAGGTTTAAAAACATTCTCTCTATAATGTTTTCCTCTAAAAGTTCTTTTCTTGCTCAAACTATCTTTTAACTTTTTCTTTGGTTCTTGTTTTAGATAAGGAGAACCACCTTCCCAGGATTCTTCTCTTAGCTTGACTTCAGGCACACAATAATAAAGGTTAAAAGCTTTACCTTTAGGTTTCCGTTTGGTTCTCTGGGGTGAGGCTGGAGGCCTACCTTGGCTGCTGCCTTCAGTATCAGTGCTCTCAGGTATATTCCTCCTGCTCTCCCAGTCTTTCCTCCTCTGGCCTTTGAGGCCTGTTCTCTTGTGGGCTTCAGGGCCCGGTCTGGCTTGGCTTCGGCCTTCTCGGCCTGTCCTCTCTCTTACAGGACTGGTTCTCCTTTCCCAGCCTGTCCTTTTACTCAGGCTTGCTTGCGGCCTAGATCCCACTCTTGAGCTAGTACCTTCATAGCATCTCTTTGGTCCTTCTCTGGAACACGCATTCGCTTGGTCTCTCCCAACTGGTGAGGGTGATCTTTCCACAGCTCCCTGAGTAGTAGCTCTCCAAGCAGACGAGGTTTTAGCAGCTGAGCTTCTTGCAGGTAAGCTCCTAGCAGATAAGCTTCCTCCTGACTCTTGCTTGCTTCCTCTTAAATGTGAGCTTTTGGAACATGAGTCCTGCCCACTAGGGCGTGGTTCTGTGGTCTCTGTCCTAACTCTCCTGCTCCCTCTAGGTGAATCCTCTGGAAATTGCAGGCAATTTCTTTTTCTTTCAGACTTCAAAACTATTTTTTTCTCCAGAAGAGGGTCCGCTGTATCACAGTTGTCTTTGTCTTACTGATGACTCTCAAATCTCTCTATCTATACCTGATATTTCTCCTACACTCCAAGCCCATTTTTCTGCCTGCCTATCTGATATCACTGCCTGGATGTCTCACTGCCATTTGATATTGAACATGGCCAGCCAAAACTGAACTTCTTATTTTTCCCCCTAAACCCTCTTCCCCACCTCCTTTCTTCATCTCTGTTGATAACACTCTTCTTCCTGTTTCCTCAGCCTGCACACTTGAGGTCATCTTCGACTCCTCCCTCTCCTTCTCCATACATATCCAACAAATAGCAAAAACCTGCCATTTTTTTTCTCAATAGCATTAACAAAATTTGTCCCTTCCTTTCTGAACACACTACTAAAACACTTATCCACTCTTTAATCACCTCTTGCCTCGACTATTGCAACCTCCTCCTTGCTGGACTCCCTCTGACATCTTTTCCCCCCTCAGTCAGTTCAAAACTCTGTTGTGCAGCTAATCGTCCACCAGTCCCAATAGACTCATATAGCCCCTCTTTATAAATCACTTTATTGGCTTCCCTTCCATTTCTGTATCTAATACAAACTTCTTCTGGCCTACAAATGCATTAATTTGGGGCTCCTCACTACCTTTCCTCTCTCCTTACACCCCTCCTCATGAACTCAGCAGTTCCTCTGACTTGCTTCTCTCTACGCCCTTCTCTTCCTCTGCCAACTCCAGACTTCGTTCCTTTCACCTTGCTGCTCCTTATGCTTGGAACAAACTACCTGTATCTTTACATTAGGTTTCATCTCTCCCCCTTTTCAAGTCTATGCTAAACGCTCACCTCTTTCAGGCTGCTTTCGGATCTTATCCTTTGTTCTCCTTCTGTCTCCTTACACTTCCCTATTGTACCTTTATCTTATCTTTTGTACTGTCTGTCTTGATTAGATTGTAAGCTCTGGTGAGCAGGGACCATCTTTTATATATGTCTGTCCAGCACTGCATGCAACTTGTAGTGCTATACTGTATAAATGATTAATAGTAGTAGTAATAGTAGTCCGGCAGATCCTGGGGATGATCTTGTAGCTGAGGAGGTGGAAGAGTTGGTGCAGTGGTGCAGTGCTCATGAGGGCTGGCGAGCATCCCAGGTGCAGTAATGTTGATATCTTGTGCAGGGACACCAGGATGCAGCTGTGTGCTCACTCCAGAAGGACCTGGCTTGTTGTGGGTCCATCTGTGGCATAGGCAGATAGCTAACGGTTAGGATAAGGGGGGTGTCCATGGCCAATATACTGAGCAAGTATGAGGTTCTCCCTGTTAGTGTCCACGGTGTAGATAATGGTGAGTGTGCACATGAGTGCAACTGTGTGGTGGGGAGGTATTAAGCTGTTGTGTTGCCAAGCTCATATTCAAGACGCTTACTCTAAATTATCACTTGGCTCACTCTCCCTCAACGATGGAAAGCAGTGACTGGACATAAGAGGAAGACATCTGCATGTATGGCACTGGGAGGAGAAGGGGGATGTCTGGATGACCAAGACCTTGCTATATCGGCAACGAGGCAATGTGGAAGCACACTCAGCCTATTACAGTGGTGCCTACCTCTCCCTCTCCCTCGACCCAGTTCTCTGTGTCCTATGTGTGGTCAAGCATGCTGTCCCTAATAAATATGCATGATATACATTTGCATGTACTTTGTATTCAAATGTATCTCATGCATATTCATTAGGGACAGCCTGAAAACCTGAATGGTGTTTGGCCCTCCAGGACTGGAGTTGGGAACCTCTGCTCTAGATCACTCAGGGCCTTCCACTGTTCTGGTGGAATCTTCAGGTCACAGCCTGCTTCTCTTCAGAGCGCTGGCGGAGCACGCGTCACTTCTTCTTAATTTTTATACATTTCTATTGGAGCTCATCGCAGTTCCTTTTGTATGGCAAAGGTTCTGATTCATAAGACAAGTAGTTTAATGAGAAGTCTTTACGGATTGAAACTTATTTTTCTTTTTGTCCTTATTAGTGTTTACAGAGCATACAAAGATTTGAGGCACATGGATTTATGGTTACAAGTGGTAGAAGGTTTGTTTTTTAATATGTCACATCCCTTAATATGTTATTGTCATTTTTTGTCAATTCATTTAAGTTTTGTCAGTTCGTTTAAGGCCTCTACATATTCATGTTTTTTATTTTTATTTATGTTATTTATAATATAGCACATATTTATTAGCTCACCATTTAATTATTGCTCGTATAATGTGTCTTATCATGAATTTTTACATTATTCTTTTTTATGATTTGTCTAAATACATTTACACATTTTATCATGATTATTTATTAATGACTTTATATGTCCTTTTATGTATTTATGATTTTAGTTTACCATTGAACCCCTGAGGAAGGCGTTGCCGAAACACGGCCTGTGTTGGGTCTCTTTGGCTCATTCCCCTGTATGGGTTGTTTTGTGATCCCATGGTGACTATTATCTATTAAAGCTTTTTTGATTACCACGTCTGGACTTGGTTGTTGTGCTCACTACACGTGGTTATGTGCGCTTTGGTTGGCCTCCATGGGGGAAGGGTCATAGAAACATAGTGTCACCACCAGGTGGGCAGGCTGCCGCCTAGGGTTGCAGATCTGTGTCTGATGGTGATTAAGTAGTTGTGAACACGAATGGTTTAAGGTAAAAGGATTTATTTCCCCTCCCGGGGTCGGATTCTTCTGGTAATATAACACAATACTCAAAACAAATAAGCCATACTTTCTGGCAAAACACAAAGGAAATTATAACAGCTTTTTCTTGCTTCTTAAAGTAAAGAGTTAACGTTAAACAGGCAAAACTCAGCACATAGCCTTCATATGTGCAAAACAGCACTCTTCACTGATAGTGTTATCCCTCCACACTATACAGCCTTTTGAATAGCGAAAAGACGTCACTTTATCAGAGAAAATCAATGTGCAGTCCATTGGGTCACTATCAAATGAACATTCACTGACTGTATCAATGACCATAGGCTCCTGCATACATTCAGAATTGTCTGAGTTCTCCTTGCCACAATACTTCTGCAAGTTCCCCTGTAATGTGCCGTCACAGAGTCTCTCTGCACAACTCCCTCTAGGGCTGGAATAACAGCTACCGTATTCCTCGGTGTTTGGGAGAGAGGGAAGCCACCATTCAGGGTTCTTAGAGTTTAATTCCTTCTGGCAGGTTCTACCCTTGGAACATTTATAAGCTCTGGCTTCAGGCTTTGCAAAAGAATATTCTTCTCCCCTATTAACACCAGGTTTAAGCCTGCGGGGTTTTCTCTGAGGCTTAGGAACTGCTAATATATCTTCCTCAGACATGCACACATCTTCAGGGAAATACCTTTCTCTCTCTGGGGGTGTTAACTGCTCTCTCTTCAGCTCGGTGCTCAAATCCCTTGGCTGGGTATTACTGCCCTGCCCCCACCTAGGATTTATCACACGAGGCTTCTCAGCGTTAACCCTGTAGGTATTCCTTTTATCAGTAAACTTTAACTTCCTATCAGAGACATTCTCCAGGCTACAGCTCTCAAATACATACTGTTTGTTTTTAGGCTTCCAATCACTCCAGTTGGAACGTTGCCTCTGAGCTCCAAACAGCTTGCAATCAGCAGAACACTTGCAACTGTTCTCTGACCTCACTGGCTGCTTTCTCCTGCAGTGCTCTGGGTAGTTTCTGTGGCGAACCCTTCCTGGTTCTGGCTCTGACTCACGTCCTGGGTCAGAGTCTGAAACTCCTCCTTCTTCCTCTAGGTCAGCTGGTTCAGCTAGTTCACCTAGTTCTCCTAGTTCTCGTTCTCCTCGGTCTACCCGGTCTAACTCTGTATTTCCTGCATAGCTCTTATAGTGGCTATAAGCTCTTCCCCTTTCCAGGTGCACGCTATTAGGAATTGGGGAATGTTTCTCAGCTGGGCTTATTTGCAAACCCCGTGGCTGGGTTTGTTTATGTCGCCCCTGACAACTGCTGCTCACATGGCCTGCCTGCCTGTCAGCTTCAAGACTAGAACTCAGTGAATCCTGTGTTTTTAAGGTAGGAAATGGAACTTCTTCATCACATATCCCCCCCCCCCTTAAAACCTTACGGGCTGCTGACGCCCTCGTCTGACAGCACGTAAGCCCAGGTTGACTATCCCAACGCTTCTCTATTTGGACCAGCTGTACTGATGCTGATCGGTCTTGCCATGGTTTTAGTAAGTTAAGATGGTAGACCTGTTGACGCCCCCTTTCATTCTCGATTCTATACGAGACTGGGCCCACTTTGGCTACCACTGTACAGGGTCCCTTCCACCTAGACTCAAATTTTGGGCCTGCAGCTGGCACTAGGACCAACACCTTGTCCCCTATGTCCTATTGCCTTTCTTTGGTCCCCCGGTCATAGTACCGCTTTTGCCGGCGTTGGCTCGCCTGCAAATTCTCTACGGACACCCAGGAGGTTCTCTCCAGCAAGAATCGGGGTAAGGTGATCCTATCCTCCTGAGCATATTCAAAAGCTCTTTTTACAGCAGGATCTGCCCCCTGCTCTTTTGGGAAGGACGGGAATTTCTGAACCAGTTCAGCAGGGACTCAGGGTAAATCCTCCCCTGCTGCCAGCTCCGCCCTCCCTTGGGACCTATTCCTTTGTTCCCGACGTCTCTCTGCCTTCCCCTTTCTCTCCTTAGAGGGAAGGTTAATTAAATCATCATAAGAGGGGAGTACCTTAGCTAGCTCATCCCCTAGGCTTTCCTCCACCTCTGGGGTTTCTTCCTCATCTGTGGGATCTGTCCCTATTCCTGAGGCCCTGGCCTGGGATCTGGTAGAAACCAGGTTAGTTTTGCTACCTAAACCCTTTTTTAATCCTTGGGGGAACAGTGGCCAATCACGTCCTAAAACAAGTTTGCAAGGGAGATGTGGGACTACAGCTACCCATACTTTTTCCTCAGTGCCCATTCCTTCTACCGACACTCTATAACGTGGGTAAGATACAGACGTACCATGCACACACCTCACTTTTATTTTATCCCTTACTTGACTTAGGGTGAATGGGTTATGGGCTGTGATGGTCTGCCACATTTCCTGTGAGACCATACTTTGGTTGGCTCCGGAATCTAGGAGCGCCAGAGCCTCTACCCCTTCTATCTGGACTTTAAGCAAAATCCCTTTCCCTAGGTGGTTCTCTCTTCCCAACACTAGGGCAGTACGCTCATTACAGTTTCTGTATAAATGTCCAGGCTGGCCACAGTTAAAACATTTCCTAGAAATATTTTCTGCTACGTTTTTATCAAACATTTTTTCATTACACACATTCTCACCACATGCATTTTTCTTAAAAGGCTTTCTTACTCCATACATTCTATCAAGACCGGTCACTTTTAAAACATTGCCTCCGGAGGTGCTGGCTAATTCAGCCTCCAAATAATTCTCCGTGAGGTTGGCAGCGTCTTGGGTAGAATGACATTTCTGTAACATTATGAAAGCTTTTATCTCAGGCGGTATAGCTTCCAAGTATTGCTCCAAGATGACGGTGTCTAACAATGACTCTACCGTCGCCCTCTCTGGAGCAAGCCATTTGGTCGCTAGACCTCTTAACCTCTGTAATAATGCTTTAGGTGTTTCTTTATTCATAAGCCTAGCTTCTCTAAAGAGCCTTTTGTAGTGCAGGGGTGTTAAACCCAGCCTATCCCTTATGGCTGATTTTACTTCCGGGTAACTAGACGAAAGACCGACAGGCATAGTTTTGTAGGCTGCTAGTGCTTCACCTGATAAGGTCATAGCGAACCTTACAGCCCACTGGTCAATCGGCCATTTAGCCGCCTCTGCAATACGCTCAAAGGCGTCTGAAAAATCATCAAAGTTGTCGTATGATTTTAGCTGTCCCAATGTCAAAGCATTGCAATCATTAAGTCCTACTGCCTTAGACACTGAGGGATTAACCTCTGCTGCGGTACCAGTCCTCTTGATGAGAGTCCCTAGCAATTCCAACAGTGGTTGCTGCTGCTCGGTCATCACGGCTATCATCCTCTCTTGACTTAGTCTGGCCAACTCTCCCTGAGCCTTCCATTGAGCCTCCATCCAGTCTTGCATCGCTTGCGGATCCATTCCGTCACTCCGTCACGCACCTGCAAAGGAAAAAGACAGACAGGGCCCACCAAGTGCGGCACAGACTATGTGTTTTTTTTTTCCTCTCTACTTGCTTCCTTTAGCATTCCCAGCTTCCCCCTTTCTCACTGATCCTGATCACCCCCGTGCCTTCCTACCATTACCTTAGCACGGTGCAGGATCGTGCGTTGAGAAAGCTGTGTCTTGACTGCCTTCCAGGTCAGGAACTTGAAAAAGAAAAATCCGCTCCGGTTTTTTTTTCTCCTTCTCCGTCCAAGACAGCAAAACTTTTCTTTTCTTTTCAGCAAGTAATCCTTTATGCACGCTCTTGTACTGTGTTGTTTCTTTGTTTGAAAAAATCCGAGAGACTACGCCAGTTCTTGTCACCACCAGGTGGGCAGGCTGCCGCCTAGGGTTGCAGATCTGTGTCTGATGGTGATTAAGTAGTTGTGAACACGAATGGTTTAAGGTAAAAGGATTTATTTCCCCTCCCGGGGTCGGATTCTTCTGGTAATATAACACAATACTCAAAACAAATAAGCCATACTTTCTGGCAAAACACAAAGAAAATTATAACAGCTTTTTCTTGCTTCTTAAAGTAAAGAGTAAACGTTAAACAGGCAAAACTCAGCACATAGCCTTCATATGTGCAAAACAGCACTCTTCACTGATAGTGTTTTCCCTCCACACTATACAGCCTTTTGAATAGCGAAAAGACGTCACTTTATCAGAGAAAATCAATGTGCAGTCCATTGGGTCACTATCAAATGAACATTCACTGACTGTATCAATGACCATAGGCTCCTGCATACATTCAGAATTGTCTGAGTTCTCCTTGCCACAATACTTCTGCAAGTTCCCCTGTAACGTGCCGTCACAGAGTCTCTCTGCACAACTCCCTCTAGGGCTGGAATAACAGCTACCGTATTCCTCGGTGTTTGGGAGAGAGGGAAGCCACCATTCAGGGTTCTTAGAGTTTAATTCCTTCTGGCAGGTTCTACCCTTGGAACATTTATAAGCTCTGGCTTCAGGCTTTGCAAAAGAATATTCTTCTCCCCTATTAACACCAGGTTTAAGCCTGCGGGGTTTTCTCTGAGGCTTAGGAACTGCTAATATATCTTCCTCAGACATGCACACATCTTCAGGGAAATACCTTTCTCTCTCTGGGGGTGTTAACTGCTCTCTCTTCAGCTCGGTGCTCAAATCCCTTGGCTGGGTGTTACTGCCCTGCCCCCACCTAGGATTTATCACACGAGGCTTCTCAGCGTTAACCCTGTAGGTATTCCTTTTATCAGTAAACTTTAACTTCCTATCAGAGACATTCTCCAGGCTACAGCTCTCAAATACATACTGTTTGTTTTTAGGCTTCCAATCACTCCAGTTGGAACGTTGCCTCTGAGCTCCAAACAGCTTGCAATCAGCAGAACACTTGCAACTGTTCTCTGATCTCACTGGCTGCTTTCTCCTGCAGTGCTCTGGGTAGTTTCTGTGGCGAACCCTTCCTGGTTCTGGCTCTGACTCACGTCCTGGGTCAGAGTCTGAAACTCCTCCTTCTTCCTCTAGGTCAGCTGGTTCAGCTAGTTCACCTAGTTCTCCTAGTTCTCGTTCTCCTCGGTCTACCCGGTCTAACTCTGTATTTCCTGCATAGCTCTTATAGTGGCTATAAGCTCTTCCCCTTTCCAGGTGCACGCTATTAGGAATTGGGGAATGTTTCTCAGCTGGGCTTATTTGCAAACCCCGTGGCTGGGTTTGTTTATGTCGCCCCTGACAACTGCTGCTCACATGGCCTGCCTGCCTGTCAGCTTCAAGACTAGAA
Organism: Ichthyophis bannanicus; assembly: GCA_033557465.1. Lineage (NCBI taxonomy): Eukaryota > Metazoa > Chordata > Amphibia > Gymnophiona > Ichthyophiidae > Ichthyophis > Ichthyophis bannanicus. The sequence goes on from CM066041.1 coordinate 257,024,665, forward strand.
CTCAGTGAATCCTGTGTTTTTAAGGTAGGAAATGGAACTTCTTCATCACAATAGACACATAGAAATATGACAACAAAAAAAGGCCATATGGCCTATCTAGTCTGTCCTTCCATATCAACAACTACAACAGTCCCCTTTTTTCCTTTAGAGATCCTTAAGTCTGTCCTCATATGCTTTATAATGAAGACCATTTTAGTAGTCACCCTCTGTACTGACTCCATGTGACTCATTGCTTTCTGCCACCATGGATACCTTGAACCGCCCCTTGGAGCACACTGGTTTGAAGGCCTGAGATGGGGTCAATGTAGGGGAGCACTGTCATCCATCGGTGGATTGCTGCAGGCTTCCTGGTGCATACATCTGTAGGGAGGTGATGCATGCATTAAAGACCCTCTCTGACTGACAAATGCAAGTGTGCTTAGGCAACATTGCTTCATACTCAGACTCTCACCATAAAGAAGGCCACCTGCCATCTATACCCCACAGCCTACCAATTGCAAGCAACTACTGCCTACAGAACAGAGCCAGACCAAACACAGTATGTCATTAAGACCAATTTTTATATACAAAATGTTTGAAAAAGGGAGGATCAGATAGCATATCACAGAAGTTCATATAAAACATGCATCAAACCATATATTTACATCCCACCACCCATGCACCCCCCCAACAATGGCCCCTTCCCCCAACACATTTCCCAACCACCACCCTCTTCCCCCCCCCCCATAAAGCATTCTCCTGCCACCAACCACCCTTCTGCCACCCTGCTTCCCAAGACCCTCCTCCACCCCTTCCCCCAATGCAACAAGCCCTAGAATCAGATTGGCTCTATAAAAGGTGTAATGGGCCCACCTTCACACAATGGGTCCAATCCAGCACCACCCCCTCTGTTGGCTATACTGCCCCTCCCCTTCCTAGGACACCTGGGGCTGAGTGATGCTGGTGCAGCACGGCATTGGAGAGAGCACTCAGATTGCCAAATATAGCATCCGCTTCCCCCTCAACTTCCTCCCTCATGAGCTGCATCTCATGCACCACTGCATCCAGTGAGTGTGCGAGTTCCTGAGGTGTGCCTGCTTCCAGGGGGGGAAGAGGGGAGGAGGTGTGAAGGTGGCTGATGGGAGATACTGTGATGGCATTTGACTCGGCAATCTAAAATGGACTGCCCCTGCACCTCTGGATCCACTGCCATGCTGCAGGTGTACCATGCCCTGGAGGTTATGGGATAGCGCAAGGGCAGGACATCTGGTTCTGATGCCATCGCAACCTCCATCTTCACATCTGATGTCAGCATTACTACAGCCACTGTACCATCTGATTCCACAGCCACCAGTACTGCAGGCTGCCCTTCCCTCACCTCCATAGCAGCAGCCTCAGGCCCCCCATCCATGCCTCTACATACCTCTGTCAGGTGCTCCGCCTAAGCCCTGTTCTCCAGCTCCAGGCTCTCTATCGCCTGCTCCTCCTCCTCTTCACCTTTGTCCATCTCCTTTTCCATGTCATCCTCCTCATCCGTGTCTTCCTCCTCCTCCATGTTTTCCTTCTCCTCATCCTCCTCCTCCATTTGTTGCTCCTCCTCGTCTTCCTCTCCTTCCTCTTTCTCCCCTTCCCGGTTTTCCCCCTCCACATCATTCTCGCTTTCCTCCTCCTCCTCACAATCCGCAGACCCCCCCACCCCGGCTGCTCAGGCTCCCTGCTCACAGCAGTGGAGCCTGTCACAGTGGTTGTGATGGAGCTGGCTTGCTGCTGCTGTGAGGGCGTGTTGTTGGCCACTATGGCAGGGGTGTCCGGTTCGTGGCACTCTGGCTCTGCTGCAGGCCCTGTGCTCCATCCTGCTGCCATTGTGCTGCATAAATAAAGGTTTCCCATTAGTACATGTTCTGTACATGTGGCATAACATACCATGTCACAGCTAAATGTTGCACAGTTACATAGCTAGGGGAGGCCATCATACCTAGGTTGCACTAACACATCTGTGGCTGTGGAATTAATGCTTCCCCACTCAATTCCCAGACCCCAGGTTCCCTGACATGCTTCCATGGTTTTCCATTCCATGCTCGCAATGCCCACTGTCTGCATGAACTCTGAGACACGGTATGTTGTCCAGTATTCAAGGCCCATATCACTCCAGCCTAGCTTACATGGCTGGCTGCACGTGGTTCACTCATGTGGGTTTCTGTGTCATGGATGACTCCTGGCTCATCTGCTGCAGCTGCTGTCTCCTCTCATAGGTGCTGGATAAGTTCTGGATTCCATTGCCGCATGGTCTGGAGTCTGCATTTCAGGGCCTCCAGGGTCCACCTCACATCAAAATCCCTGTGGGAGAGATGTGCATAATCATGAGGTGCTGCTTGGGCTTAACACACCAACTGGGACCTGTGGACGCCGCCCCCCCTCCCCTTATGCACAATGTTCCCAACAGTCCCACTCTGTACCGCCATCTCCCATCACTCCACCAATGCCCTTGCAGTACCCTCATTTGACCTTTGGTACATACACATATGTCAGACCAACTGGCCCACAGCCTCCCTGCACATTCTTACTTCTCCTTGAACACACATATCATCCCCCTGCCTGCACACCGCTAGTGCCCTTCCCTTGCCCTAACACTATTCTTGGCGTTTTTCTGCAACCCCCTGTTCAGCACTCCCCTCTTGCCATCTCAGACAGTGGCTGTCATCTCTGTAGAGCTGCCTTTGGCACTTGGGTGGCCCAGCACATGAGACACACACACACATCACTAGGTTTCCCATGTCATTTGATTTACACAGGGCCATACAGGTGGTGGGAACACACAATAATCCTGCCAAAATATGTGTATTTGGGCTGCTACACAGTAGAGATTAGCAGTGCAAAATATAACTGCTGATACTGTGGTCTTCCTTACCTTTGTGCTGGTTCTGTGCCAAATTTGAACCTGGGTTCTCTTGGTTTGGCTGTAGTGCTCCTCCAGACTGAGTTATTGTAGGTGGCTGGCTGGTTATGTATTATGGTGGGAGTCATGGCCGTGCCTATGATGGCCTGGGTTGTGGGACCTTGCAAGACTGCATAAGAATATAAAAAATGCCATACTAGGTCAGATCAAGGTCCATCAAGTCCAGTATCCTGTTTCCAACAGTAGCCAATCTAGATCAGAAATACCTGGCAGGTTCCCAAAAAGACACAGGTTCTACAATGCTTGTCCCAGGGTAAGCGGTGGATTTCCCAGGTCCTCTATGGTTTATGGACCTTTCCTCCAGGAACCTGTCCAAACCTTTTTAAAACCAAGCTACACTAACAGCTTTTACTGCTATGATCACTATTGCCAAGTGACCCAAAAAGCCTTATCTCTTGAACAAGATCCTGTGTTCTACTAGGTCCAAAATAGCTTCCCCTCTTGTTGGTTCATGAACCAGCTGCTCCAAGAAGCAATCACTTATTTCATCTAGAAACTTTATCTCTCTTGAATGTCCTGCTGTGACATTGACCCAGTCGATACCAGGGTAATTGAAATCACCCAGTTTGCAACTTTTGTTAGATTCCCTTATTTCTTTCAGCATTTCATCATCCATCTGTTCATTCTGATCAGGCGGTCAGTAGTATACCCTCACTGCCATCCCCTTCCCCTTTTTACATGGAATTTCTATCCATAGAGATTCTACAATGTATTTTGTTTTATGCAAACTTTAATCCTATGTGACTCAATGCCCATTTTAATATCAAGTTATTAGGGATACTTGTATTGCTACATAGTAATGTAGTAACATAGTATATGACAGCATTTAAAGACCAGTATGGTCCTTCTAGTCTGCCCAGCAAGGCGGCAAGAGTAGGTGCACTTGCCGCTCTGTGCAGATCACCCCTCCCCATGCCTTTGTTTAGGGGTGTACCCACTGTTCCATGTAGGGCACCCCTATTTGTTCAGATATAAGAGATAGCTATGCTTATTTTGATTTTATCCTGTTGCTATAAAGAGATCCACTATGTCTGTCCCATACCATTTTGAATTCTGTCACTGTATTTGCCCCCACCACTTCCATCAGGAGGGCATTCCAAGCACCCACCACCCTTTCAGTGAAAAAGTATTTCCTGACGTTGCCTTTCAATTTACCCCCTTGTAGCTTCATGTTATGCCTTCTAGTTTTACAGCTTCCCCATCTTTGGAAGAGGTTTGGTTGTTCATTAATACTCTAAGTATTTAAAGGTCTGAATCATATCTCCCCTGTCCTTCCTCTCCTCCAGAGTGTACATATTTAGGTCTTCCTGTCTCCTCATAAGCCTTCTGATGCAGGCTCCAAATCATTTTGGTCGCCTTCCTCTGAACCGCTTCCAGCCTTTTTATATCCTTTGCGAGATACTGTCTAGAAAACTGAACACAATATTCCAAGTGAGGCCTCACCAGTGACTTGCAAAGTATCTCCTCCTTTCTGCTGGTAATTCCTCTCGCTATGCAACCCAGCATCCTTCTGGCTTTTGCCTCTGCCCTGTCACACTGTTTCGCCACCTTGAGATCATCAGAAACAATCACGCCGAGGTCCTTCTCCTGGTCTGTGCACATCATTCTCTCGCCCCCTGTCACATGCATTTCCCTTGGATTTCTACTTCCCATGTGCATGACATTGGACTTCTTCACATTAAATCTTAACTGCCAAGCATTAGACCATTGTTCCAGCTTTTGTAAATCTTTCCTCATGTTCTCCTGCCCTCAGGAGAGTCCACTCTGTTGCAAATTTTGGTGTCATCTGCAAAAAGACAGACTTTTCCATTCAGCCCTTCGGCAATATCACTCACAAATATATTAAACAGTACCGGTCCCAGGACCAAACTCTGGGGCATACCGCTAATCACCTTTCTTTTATCCGAGTGAGTTCCGTTTACCATCACCTTCTGTTGTCTGTCAGTCAACCAATTTCTGATCCAGTTTACCATCTTGGGACCCATCCCAAAACTGTTGAGTTTATTGATAAGCCTCCTATGAGGAACAGTATCAAAGGCTTTTCTGAAATCCAGGTAGATCACATCCATCGCATGCCTTTGATCTAGTTCTCTGGTCACCCAATCAAAGAACTCAATCAGATTTGTTTGGCAAGATCGTCCTTTGGTAAAACCATGTTGCCTCGGATCATGCAACCTGTTGGTTTCGAGGGAGTCCACTATTCGCCGCCATTACTTTTCCCGCCCCTGATATAAGGCTTACTGGCCTATAGTTTGACACATCTTCCTTATTACCACTTGTGGAGAGATAGCACATCAGCCCTTCTCCAGTCCTGTGGAACCTCTCCTGTCTCCAAGGATCTATTAAAAACATCCTTTAAAAATCCTGCAAGAACCTCTCTGAGCTCTTTCAGTATCCTGGAATGTATCCAATCTGGTCCTATAGACTTGTCCACTTTCAGTTTTGCAAGCTGTTCTAACACATCATCTTTTCTGAATGGTGTGATATCTACTCCATTCCCATCGGTATATTTGTCAATCACAGGTGGTCCTTTTCCAGGATTTTCTCTAGTGAAAACAGAGCAGAAGTATTTGTTTAGCATTTTCGCTTTTTCAATGTCACTTTCCATGAATCCGTTCCCAGCACTTTTGTAATTCCACCTCTGATTTTCCTCCTCTCCCGAACATACCTGAAAAGGTTTTGCTGCCACACTTCATATCTTTAGCCATCTTTTCCTCGGCCTTTGATTTTGCTATCCTTATTTCTCTTTTTGTTTCTTTTAGTTTGATCCTGTATTCTTTTCTGTGTTCCTCTGCGAGCTTCTGAATTTTGTGAAAGTTGTGTTTTTGCCTTTATTTGTGCAGCAACTTCTTTGGAGAACCAAATAGGTTTCCTTTTCCTCTTGCTTTTATATACTTTCCTTACGTATGTATCTGTTATACCTTTTATTGCCTCCTTTAGTTTAGCCCATTGCAATTCCACTTCCCTTATCCCCTCCCACCCTGCCAACTCCTCCTTCAGGTATTTGGCCATTTTACTGAAATCAGTGTTTTTGAAGTCTAGGGGGTATGTCTACTAAACTGCGGTAATCGTGAATAACGCGCGTTATGTAACGTTAACGATCGTTAGCGCATCATAACGCGCGTTATGATGCCATTAGCGCATCATAACGCGCGTTATGATGCGCTAACGATCATAATGATCCGCGGCACGGTAAAACACCGCAGAAGGTGGAGAGAGCGCGGAGAGAAGGGGTCAGTGGGCGTAGAGTGCACGGGGAGAGGCTCCCCTCACAGTAACGTGCTGATTTTCAGAGCTGAATTCCAACGCGAATGAAAACCTGCCGTTAAATGCACATTACAGGGGAGAGAAACCATTTCAGTGTCAGCAATGTACAGACCAGGCAGGGAAACCAAAAAACAGTGAGAAGTGTGATACATGTGCACAGAACAAAAGGGCACAGAAACACTGAAAATGACCCCAACAAACAGGAAAAAAACAATAACCAAGCTGGCCAATAGTGGTATCAATGAGAAACATCAACACCTCCCCCCACCGAGTAAGCTCTATAGAACAGATATAAATCGTGGAAGGGTCTATACGCCGTCCCCATACAAGGTGAATGAGCCCACAGTGAAATAGCGCTGCTCAGGGTTTCCCCCACCATCGGACAGGTGCACATGTCCAGCAACATCAGGGCGGGCATGTTTGAACGGCAACTGGACAGATGCCGGAGAAGGGGATACAGAGGGCCGCAGGCGGCACATGCTGTGGTGCAGCTGGGCCACAGTGCGGACTAGGGCGATGCCTAGGTGGCCCATACGAATGCTGAAACAGCGGAGCAGCCAGACAGCAACTGCTGAAGGCCCAACATGGGCACGAGTGTGTTTCCCAAAGTGTCACAGGGGATAGTCCCCTACAGCTACCCCAAGGGCACGGAACATTGGCAGGCGAGGCTGGGGGGGGGAGCGTGGACGTCTATGCAGGCACCCCTACCCCAGAACCCGCACCATAGGCAGCCACCTACCTGCACACTGGATGGCCTGAGACTGCGCACCACCAGCTCCACCAGCAGAAGGGCATGTCAGCATGGTGGCTGAGGGATACTGGTGGTGGAGGGTGCAGTGGCAGCTGCCCAGAGCAGACCGTGGCCTAGCCCTGTGTAGGTGGGTGCCATGCACTGCAACAGACAGGCCCTGTCTGACCAACAGTCATGGTATCACCAGGGAACGCGCCATCTCTGTGATAACATGGTGGTGCAGTGCACAAAACCAGTGTATTCAGAAGCAGAAGGTCACAGGTTCAAATCCCAGCTGTGGTTTCCTTCAACCCAGTCCTCATATTTCACCCACTACTATAACATGCTAATACAGACAGAACCATTCTTGCAGATGACGTAAACATGCCCAAAACACCTACATTTTACCCTACAGACCACAGACACCATAAACATGCCCATTACCTAGAGCAGAGCCTCCCAAATGCAGTCCTGGAGGGCCAAACACCATTCAGGTTCCATGCTGCCTCTGATAAAGATGCCTGTGCTGCATTTCTATGCGCCACCCCCATGGTATGCAGATGTATCTCATGCATATTCATGAGGGACAGCATGAAAACCCGAACAGTGTTTTGCACCGCAGGACTGGAGTTGGGAACCTCTGCCGTAAAGCAGCAGCCAACATGGGCAGACACACCCGCACCCACAGGCCCCATTATCCAAAGCCTCCTGGAGAGGCAGGATTTTGGGCTCTGCGTGCATCTCCCAATACTAGCACTTGCATACCTTAGTAATGCCACCCTAAACCTGGGAATATGGTACACATCTATCAAAAGGTTGCTATGATTACTGGCAGATAGCAATTCCTAGGTTAAGTACAATTTTCGGAGTGAGCTGCATCATAGCAACCTTTCTGATGTCTGTGGAGTGTGCTACAGGTCTTGTGTCTGACAGTGTTTACCAATCTGGGGAGTGACTCCTACAGTATTGCGTACCATAGCCATGCCTGCACTGTGCCCAGGACTGGTGTGGTGGCCTGGGCTGCCCAACACCTCTATAGTTGCACAGTGCTGGCATAGGTGTGGGGAGTGTGTGTCTGTCTATCCAGTGTGTGGTAGCTGCCAACACCCTCCACAGCCACCACACACTGGATAGACAGACACACACCACACCACTAGCACTGTTGCCAGTATTGGCCTGCCAATGTGCATAATGAGGAGCAAGGTACCGTGGGAATAGCCTGGATAGGGTGGCCTGGCCTGGCCGCATCTGCACAGGGCATAGGGCAATGGCTCGGACATTGTAGTGCCCGGTACCACCTGCACGGACAGAGTGGCCATGGCATGTCCTGCTGGGAGGTCACTCTCACCCTGACTGAGCAGTGACCATATAGCATTTCTCTCATGTGTTATTTATTGGTTTTCTTTTGGGGCCCAATCACTGATCTATCTGCTTGGTGTGTATGCTGATATCCCCGTTCTGGGTACATGCATCTCCTCCAGGACCATGCACTATGGACTAGCTGGCGGACTGTCTGCAGCTAGTATGTGTCTTGCTGGAACACCTTGCAGGGTGCAGCGGCTGTAGGCTTGCTGCTGGAGAATGTCAGATAATGGTGGGGGGCAGCTGAGCATTTCCAGACCTGCTGTCTGTCTGCTATTGCGTTATGGATGTGTACTGCTCTGCATTGCCTGCCCTGTAGGGTGTTTGATCCCTAGCAGGACTGGGGTGATGGTCCCCTCTACTGCCACCATTGCAGGGGGGTAGAAAGTGGATCTGTTGGCGGGAGATCCTCTCCCCCACCCTGAGCCCCAGAGGGTGCGTTGGGTGGTGGTATGTAATCTCCCTGTGGGTCCCAACACCCCCCTTCACTTACATCGTGTGACCATGGCACCCACACAGGGTATGCACTTTTCTGGGTGCATCATAGTCCACAAGAGCTAGATGTGACATACAGATGAACACAGGCATATCCTAGGGGTGTTTGCAAGGACTACACATTGGCACTGATGGGGACCTGCAGCATAGCCTATCTCAGCACAGCCAGGTGCTGTGCGAATGATGCTGGGCACCATACCTCTCCCTCAGGATGAGCACAGGACCCGCACACTGTGATGGTCTGTAGCTACTCTGTGCCACTAACACACACCGTCGGCACCCCCTACCAGGCTGAGGTGCTGTGGGTTGCATACCCCATCTTGTGATCATCTGTAGACAGCTGATTTACATGTGCTGTGCATCCTGGGTACGGATGGGTTGACCCTATCCTGGTAACCACAGCAGAATGTGGGTGTGGTGCCGTGCAGTCCTCCTGTAGCCAGCCAAGTGTCTATTAGCAGCTCTAGCCCACTGGTTACTTCACTGCTTATGGAGCCAGAGGTTATGGGTTCAAAACCCACAGTGGGGTTCATTGATAGGGCTGTATTAGGCATGGTCTATTTTTATTGTATATTAGTGCTGCCAGCAGAACCACCCTCAGGGTACTGTCACCTTAGGGTGGCTCATAAGGTGCCCTATAAAGCACCTCATAAGGTGCCTTATATGGTGTCCTATAGGGGACATTATAGGGTGCCTTGGCAGACAGCGCACTTTAGAATGTGCCCTATTGAGTGCCTTCTAGGGTGCCTTATGTGGCACCTTAGGTTACGCCACTGTGAGGGTGTGTTTGCTGGCAGTACTATTAAAGTACAACTAAACTTCCTCACAGCCCAATACTTAACCCTTTCCAGGCCAAGCCCAACACTTTTGGGATCCAAACTTCTGCCTAAATATTCCTATCAAATGGTATATAATACATGACTATGGCAGAGGGAACGTCACTATTGGAACATATTGAATAAGACGAGCACAATTTTCCTGACATATGCAAACTTTAACCCGGCTGCAGAATGTGGAATAAAATATTTTAGTAGGCCTTCAAAGGGTTACACATGACACCTCAGCCAGCCTTATCAATTAGGCACACTTGGGAATCAAACCCATAACTCTGGTACTATCAATCTGTGTAGTAACCATTGTGCTACAGCTCTGTTTCTGCATTTGGGTGTCAGAGCGCCTTCTTAAGCTTAACGCGCAGTAACGCTCCCTGTAACAATCGTTGCTGCGCGGCGCCTTATAACGCGCGTTATCGGTAACAATGTACCGCCCATGTCCTTTTTTGGCATTTCTTCCACAACGCTCCTAACGCGAATCACACTAACGCAGTTTAGTAAACATACCCCTAGGACTTTGAGCTTGCTGTGATTGGATTCCACCTTGGTTTTTATCTCAAACCACACCGTGTGATGATTGCTGCTGCTCACATTGGCACCCACCTGGATATCTGACACGCTATCTCCGCTGGTGAGCACTAAATCCAGCACAGAGCTGTCCCTGGTTGGTTCCAACACCATTTGTTTAAGTAACACATCTTGGAAGGCATCCACAATTTTTTTACTTCTTTCCAGATTTGTAGAGGGAACACTCCAATCCACATTGGGTAGATTAAAGTCACCCAATAGGATCACCTCCCCCTTCATGGCTATCTTTGCAATATCAACAATCAATTTGCTATCCATTTCTTCGGTTTGAGTTGGAGGCCTGTAGACCACACCAGTATGGATGACAGTGCCATCTCTTCTTTCCAACACAATCCAGAGTGCTTCTTCTTTTCCCCACGTCCCCAGCATTTCAGCAGCTTTAATATTGCTTTTAACATACAGGCTACTCCTCCTCCTATTCTACCTTCTCTATCTCTTCTAAATAGATTTTAGCCAGCTATGGCTATATCCCATTCATGCGACTCGTTAAACCATGTTTCTATAATGGCCACAATGTCCAAGTCCATTTCCACCATTAGGGCTTCCAGATCAGGAACTTTGTTGGCTAGGCTTTAAGCATTTATACTCATTGCCTTCCAGCATTTGTTGAATGGCTTGCCTGCCTTTTGCATGGATTTTGCCATTGATGTGTTATTCAAAAGTGTGGCTGTTTCCAATGTACATGTTGCTTTTTCTGGGAGTGACGTACTGAACTTGTCCTTCTCCATCCATCACCCCCTTTCCCTAGTTTAAATGCCTGTCCATCTACTGCCTGAATTTTTCACTTAGGATCCTTTTCTCTGCGGTAGAGAGATACAGTCCATCAGTATAGTATAGTCTCTTGTTGATCCATATGTTTCCCCAGTCGCCTATATATCTAAATCCTTCTTGTTTGCACCAGGTTTGGAGCTATGTATTGAAGTTGTTCATGCGATGCAGCCTTTCTGCCCCCTTACCATGAACAGGTAGAACTTCTGAGAATGCTACAGTGTTAGCAATGGGCTTGAGTTTCTCTTCCAGAGTCTGGAAGTCCCTTTGAACTGCAGAGGCACTGTTTCTAGCCAGGTCATTTGTACTCAAGTGGATGACAATATCAGTTTTGGATTACTCACTTTCTGCATGAACTATACCAACAATTTGATTTGTATTCCTGCTGGCTGAAAAGCCTGGGAGGCATTTGACCATCCTCTCTCCTTTGAGCTCTGTTCCCAAGTTGGTGCCTCTGATGATGGAATCTTCAAGGAGTAGTAGTTTTCTGTTTTGTGATTTTTTTTCTTCCTATTTGATACATTATCAGTAGGTTTGGCATTAAGTCTATCATTTAAGGACTCTTCAGTTTCCATTGATTGGGCACCCTCATTATCCAAGGCACTTTATGCAGGGATATCTCTTGATGTATAGGGTATCTCTGTGTTATAGGTCGCAACCTACCAGAGCCCACTGTGATCCATTTGTTCTTGGGCTGTTTGATTCTTTGTGGAAGCGGTGGTGGATTTTGTTCAGTTTGTACCCTAGAGGAGGTGTGTTTAGTTGCAGCTAATTCTTCCCTTAGTAGAGTCAATTCTTTATGCATAGCAGCTAAATTATGGCAAATAGGGCAAGCTCTTAGGTTCCAAATAATTCTTCTCAGAATGAAAGCACCACAGTTATTGCATTGAATACACAACATTCTGACTCAGCTGTCCTAGGAGGAGAAGAGGAGAAAAAGTGGGTGTAACACCTAATTAAAGGACAGATGTCAATGTATATGACGACTATATAGGCAATGCAACCCAGGGGTGGGTAGGGTGAGGGGTAGGGTGGACGGGAACTTAAGTGTTCCTGGCTAGTAGGCCTTCTATGAACTGAGGGCACACTCAGATATCTGATTTAAAGGCTATTCAAGGCACTTTGGCAGGTTGAAGATCCTTAAAAACCTATATGCAACAGGTAAAGTTTATAAAAAACAGGCAATGGAAAAGTTTGAAAGCGTTAGCTGAGTGTGTAGTCTCTTGAAGTCAGTAGCAGAGAAGCTTTAATTCAAATTAGCCCCACCCTGTAAGGCAGGCTTGCAACAGACAAAGAAAACTGAATATTCAAACTAAAATCCTACTGCTATGTATCAGCCTACTAAGCAAAGATCCCTGTAACCTTAAAATTATACCTTTGCTGCAAAATTAAGTAGGAGACCTAAGTAGAATACCAGTTCTAGCTGCAAGTCTAAATGCAATGTATATTTCTGTTACAAGTAGCTATATATCACTTGGAACAGAAATATACATTGCTTTTAGACTTGCAGCTAGACCTGGTCTTCTACTTAGGTCTCCTACAACTATACCAAATAAGTTTAAGGAATTTTGTTCACCTCAAGATTAATTAATTTCAGTGCCTTAATTAAGCTATTCCTGGTGAGGAAAACCAGCTGAACCTGAAAGTGAATTTGATCACCTCTCCCCCTTTAATAGGTCTAAGAAGCTATAAAGCTAAGTTTACGCCAGAGGTGGGTGAGAGGAAATTAACACTTAGTAAAGGCTGGCTTGATACACAGGTCCCAGACCTGTGCTTCTAAGGTAATCTGTTAAGAATTTCCTGGGTGATTCACATAGCCCTTGGGATGATAAAGGGAGCCTTTCAAATTGCTCTTTTGATCTGTCACTTGACTTTAACACCTATTTAAAACAAATTCATAGAGGGAGGAGTAGCCTAGTGGTTGGGGCAAGGTACTTCAGGCCGGAAGGTCAGAGGTTCAAATCCCACTAGAGGATAGCAACCTTGGGCTGGAAGGACTGGGGTTTCTAGTCCCACAGATGCTCCTTGTGGTCTTGGGCAAGCCACTTAACCCTCCATTGCCCATGTTCCCTGTAAGTATTAGTGTATGTGTCTCATATCCCCACATGTTAAATGTATCCCCCAATTGTGTTGTGACTGCTTTTATTGAAGGATAAGGCGGTATACAAAACTGTCTAAATAAATAAATAAAAATAAATAAATTCATAGATATCTTATCTCCTAACTGGAAGGCATCTTTGTAAAGGTCTCTAGAAACAATTTCTTTCTTTCTACTCAAAAAGCATTTACCCTATTCTTCCTTCAATGCTAAGCTATACTCTGATTTGATTTAAATTAAAAGCTTTCTGCTATTAGTAGGCCCTGAGTTTTAAAATTAAACTAAAATCTCTCTGTGGATAGTAGGCCCCAACGGAGTTAACAAATACACTGAATTCTAAATTACACAGATTAATCAGCTTCACCCAAAGAATTCCCAGAAGTAAATACTTACAAGTGCAGATTTCTTTCCAGCAGTAGCAGTCCCTTTTGGTAGTCCTTCAGATCACAAACTGTGCCAACTGCTGGAAGTACAAACTACTGGCTTCTCTCAGTGCTGTACCAGAGGTTATACCAAGTGACGGTATCATTGAAAGTTGTTCATGTCTGCCTCCACCTGCTGGCAAGATAGCACAATCCACTCATCTGGATTGAACTAGCAGGAGGATAAGGGATTGTTTTTATTAAATATGCATGTAATCCTCCCTCCATCTAGAAGATTAGAATAACTAGAAGCCCTCTGTCAAAGTGCTTCTATCTGTGCCCTTCTCTTCTACTATCTCCAGACTTCGCTCCTTTCATCTTGCTGCTCCTTATGCCTGGAACAAACTTTCTGGGTCTGTGCATCAGGCTTCATCTCCGGCCCTTTTCAAATCCAGGCTGAAAACTCACCTCTTCAAGGCTGCTTTTGGATCCTGATCCTCTTGGTCTTCAATGTGTTTCCTTATCATTCCCCTAGATGTACCCTTGTCCTCAGCTTTTGTGGTGTCTGGACTAGATCATAAACTCTGAAGATCAGGGACCGTCTTTTACATGTGTTTGTATAGCGCTGCATACGCCTTGTAGCACTATACAAATGAGTAGTAGTAGTAGTACAAATAAATTTGGGGCTTTGCTCTTCTAATTGGCCCTCTCTTTCCCCTGTTAATAAATATTCTGAATGTGACTGAGTTGCTGGAGACGTCTGAATGTGAAAATCGTATTCCCTCTACATTATTGGTAACCTTTGCCCTCCTATCTGATAGAGAGTGGCTGTTGAAGCTTTTTTTTAGAAAAAGGGATATACCATTTAAAGGTTTAATAGTTAGAGTGTATCCCGATTTAGCTAGGGCTACACAGAAGCGTCGGAAAGAGTTTCTATTGTTGTGCCCAGGTATTCTTCAGATGGGAGGTTTGTTTTTTCTCAAGCATCCATGTAGATGTTTGGTTAAGTATAATTCAATTTCCTATGTTTTTTATGAACCTTCCCAACTTACTGCTTTCATAAATGCCAGGCGTTTGGAGTCCTTGTCGGGGGCCTCTCTTGTTCTCTCATAAATTTATCTTTCAGTGTTGACAGCTGCGTATAATTTCCTTTCACTTATGGTTCAATGTTTTATTAGATTGACTTTTGTCCCCCTTTATTGTGGGCTAGTGTAGAAGATGCCTTTGTCTCGAATAGAGTTGCTGTTAATTTATTTCTAAATATGTTTAATTCTCTTGGATATCTTCCTGTTTCTTCAAGAATGTTGATGTAACTTCTTGATATTTTGTAAAATCCTATAAAAATAATTCTTCTCCTCTCCTGTTTGTTTCTCGGACCATCTCAATTACCTGCATGCAGTCCCCTCCCTGTGACTCTTCCATGTTGACTGATGGATCTCTTTTGAGGACCAGCCCTGGGTTGTGGGCTACTTTCATGCACCTCCCCTACCCATCATCTGGCACCCATGGCTTACTCACCCATGCAGCCACAGCTGGATGGCTCTACAGATGTGTGTAGCCAGCTGAAGGTTGGCTCTGCAGCACCCCCTTCCACCTCAGCACAATGCATGCTAGGGCCACTGCCTCCTCCATACTGAGGTTTTTCTGCCGTCTCCTGCTTGCCATTTTGTCAGTGATGGCTCCTCAGTTGTTGATATGGAAGGACAGACTAGATAGGCCATGTGGTCTTTTTCTGTCGTCATATTTCATATTTAATTTCCAAAGCCGTGATAATAATGTTGTATGGTGGCAGGGCTTGTTCAAGTGTTTCTGCCACTCCATGTAGAAGCCCCGGCTATGCTGCCCCCCCCCCCCACACCCCGCGTTCCACCACTGCTCGGCTCGGCACAATGGCAGGCCTTCTGACCCCTATGCTTCTAAGCTCTTTTCTCTTCCCTCCTCATTCAACTTCCAGCTTTGCTCTTCTGCCTCCACTCATCAGCAAGGTCACTGTCTTGACCATGTTTTCTTCTCTAATTGTTTACCCCCTAATTTCCGTATCTCAGTTTTTCCCTTATCGGATCAGTACATGCTAAGCTTCACTCTTCATCACTCCCTGCTTCAATCTCGTCCAGTTGCCTCATACCTTTTTAGGAATCTTCATGCTATCGATCCAATGGCTCTTTCCACTATTGTCTCATCACCTCTTTCTTCTAAGTCTGTTGATGAGGCTGTAGTTTCCTATAATACTGCTCTCTCCTCTGCTCTGGATGTTCTTGCTCCACCCTTGCCACATCCTGTGAAGCGCACTATACGTCAGTCCTGGCTGCCTTCTACTATCTGCTATCTATTCTCCTGTACCCATGCAGCTGAGCGCATTTGGCCAGGGGCGGCCCAAGGGGGGTGTGGGGCCATGTGCAGAGACTCGGTACGGGCCTCATTTGCATAAATATTTGCATAATGTTACCATACACTAACTTTTAGTAAACATGCCTCTTAATGAGTGTATGGATAAAGAAAGACTAAAAGATTTCTACATTACTATAATCCAGTGACAACCGCCAGGAACATTAGGAACTACTACAAACACTGCCCATTTAGAACCCATAGCAAACCCGCCGTATCATAACAGCACTACCAGGACTCCAAAGCACCAGACTCTATCTATCAAAAGGCAACACTGCAAATATTAAACCAATACATTTCAGAGAAAAACAATACATGACCTACTGGGGAAAGAGAACAAGTGGCAATGTCAAATAGGAATTACATAAACAGAATACCTCAGCTCAGTTACACATGCAGAACATAGATCATCACCAAACAAGGAATCACAATTTAGAAACAGGAAGACAATAATTGAACTGGGAACTCCAAAAGCCAAACTTGGAATGTACAACAACACTGTAGAAATAAAACTAAATTAATTTCCTCTTGTACTAAACAAAGCGCAGACGTTAATGATGCACATTTCCCAGAGCTGACATATTCCAGTTAGAAACATAGAAATATGATGAAAGAAAAAGACCAAATGGCCTATCTAGTCTGTTTTTCCATATCAACAACTACAACTGTCCCCTTTTTCCTTTAGAGATCGTCTGTGTTTGTCCCATGCTTCTTTGAATTCAGATACTGTCCTCATCTCTACCACCTCCACTGGGAGACTATTCCACGGATCCACCACTTTTTCCGTAAATAAATATTTCCGCATATCACTCCTGAATCTATCCCCCATCACCCTCATCCCATGTCCCCTCATAGCAGAACTTTCTTACAATTGAAAGAGGCTCTCCCCCTGAACATTTATGCCACGGAGGTATTTAAACTTCTCATTCATATCACTTCTATCCTGCCTTTCCTCTAAGGTGTACATATTAAATCCTTAAGTTTCTCCTCATATGCTTCTAGTCCCCGCATCAGCCCATTTAATAAATTCAAAATAAAGAGATATTTTTCTACCTTTTATGCATTTTTTTCAGTTGTAATTGCTCCAGCCACTTTCATCTGGTTTCTTTGTGTCTTCCGCTAACTCTTCATCGTCTGTTGTCCATTTGTCCTTTCTTCTCTCTTCTAGTTTTTTTCCATTCTCTCTCTACATCTGCTTTAACATACTAATCTTTCTCCTTTTGCTCTTTCCTCATTCCTATTTCATCCACTCAAATTTTACCCCTCCATCCTCAATCCCCACTTACTCTCCCAATACCCGGCCAATTGTAGATTTTTCTTCCCTCCCACACAAAATATTTTTCCCCTTTCCATTTCACTCTCCCAGCTCCATCCCATTCTAATCCTCCCCAAAATCAGCTCCCTTCTAGTTCCAGCCCCACCCAGCATCTGCTCCCTTCTAGTCCCCGCATCAGCTCATTTCCAGTTCTAGCCCCCCATCCGCCCATTTCCAATCCTATCCTAGCCCCACCATCAGCCCATTTCCAGTGCTAGCTCCCCCATCCATTTCTAGTCCTATCCTAGCCCCTCCATCAGCCCATTTCCTGTCCTAGCTCCCCCCCACTCAGCCCATTTCCAGTCCTAGCACCCTCCCCTCACAGCCCATTTCCATTCCAAGCCCCCTCCCCATCAGCTATTTGTAGTTCAAGCCCCCCTTCCACTCAGCCAATTTCCATTCCAAGCCCCCTCCCCATCAGCTATTTGAAGTTCAAGCCCCCCTTCCACTCAACCCATTTCCAGTCCTAGCAACCCCCCAGCCCATTACCAGTCCTAGCTCCCCCATCCATTTCTAGTCCTATCCTAGCCCCTCCATCAGCCCATTTCCTGTCCTAGCTCCCCCTCCACTCAGCCCATTTCCAGTCCTAGCATCCTCCCCTCACAGCCCATTTCCATTCCAAGCCCCCCTCCCCATCAGCTATTTGTAGTTCAAGCCCCCCTTCCACTCAGCCCATTTCCATTCCAAGCCCCCTCCCCATCAGCTATTTGCAGTTCAAGCCCCCCTTCCACTCAACCCATTTCCAGTCTTAGCAACCCCCCCAGCCCATTACCAGTCCTAGCTCCCCCATAGCCCATTACCAGTCCTAAGCCCCCCATCAGCCCACTTCCAGTCCTAACCCCCATCACCCCATTTTCAGTCTTAGCCCCCCATAGCCCATTACCAGTCCTAACCCCCCATAGCCTATTACCAGTCCTAACCTTCCCATCAGCCCATTTGCTGTCTTAGCCCCCATAGCCTATTACCATTCCTAACCTCCCCATCAGCCCATTTTCTGTCTTAGCCCCCCATAGCCCATTACCAGTCCTAACCCTCCCATCAGCCTACCTCTAGTCCTAACCCCCCCCCCATCAGCCTATTTCCAGTCCTAGCCCCCCATAGCCCATTACCAGTCCTATCCCCCCATCATCCCACTTCCAGTCCTAACTCCCCCATCAGCCCATAGCCCATTACCAGTTCTAACCTCCCTCCCCCATCAGCCCAGGTATATTTAAAAAACTGGCAGGTGTTGTAGCTGCCGCCATGGCAGCAGCAGAATCAAGTGGCCCGCGGGCCCCCCCTGCCCGGCAGAGCCTTCCCTGCAGCATCAGCTCCCTCAGTGCGGGCTTTCAGAGCCGCGTGGCTCTGAAAGCCCGCACTGAGGGAGCTGATGCTGCAGGGAAGGCGTGGCTCTGAAAGCCCGCACTGAGGGAGCTGATGCTGCAGGGAAGGCTCTGCCGGGCAGGGGGGGGGGCCTCGCGGGACACTTGATTCTGCCGCTGCCACAGTGGCAGCAGCAGCAGCAGCAGCAGCCAGTTTTTTATTTTTAATCTACCTGAGCTGATGCAGAATGCTTTTTGCGTGGGGCCCCCTGAAACGGGGAGCCCTGTGCAAAAAACATTCTTGCTCAATGGACGGGCCGGCCCTGCATTTGGCTCAAATCCTGCTCCCTTTCTGACTTTCTTCACTTCAGATTCACACTCACCTCCTTCCAGTTAGCCATAGCACTCGCCAAACAAAACTATTATGTCCATCTGACTAACTCTCTTGCCTCTGATCCTCACCGTCTCTTCTAAACTCTCTCCTCAAGGTGCCTCCACCTCCAACCCCTCCTTTTCCTTCTGCCCAAACCCTAGCTGACTATTTCCATGACAAAGTCCACAAAATTACACTCCAATTCCCCACTACATTAGCTTCATCCCCTCTTCAAAATCAACTTTTCCCTTTAATCTCTGTTATCCTTTCATCCTTTTCTAAGATCTCTGAAGAGGAAACCTCTCATCGTCTTTCGTCCTCTAAATGTACTACCTGTTCTTCTGATCCTATCCCTACCCATCTCCTCCTCTGTCGTCCCTTCCATCTCACATATTCTCAACCTCTTGCTCTCCACTGCAACTGTCCCTGCAGCCCTCAAGTATGCTCTGGTCACACCTCTCCTCAAGAAGCCTTCACTTGACCCTACCTTTCTTTCTAATTATCGATCCATCTCCCTTCTTCTTTTCATTTCCAAACTTCTTGAACATGCAGTTCTCTGCCATTTCCTTGAATTTCTCACCTCTCAAGCGTTGCTAGATCCACTTCAATCTGGCTTCATCCCTTGCAATCTACTGAGACGACTCTTGCTAAAGTCACCAGTGATTTGTTCCTTGGCTAAATCCAAGGGCCTTTACTCAGTCCTCATTCTTCTTGACCTTTCTGCTGCTTTTGATATTGTTGACCACCATCTTCCCCTCGACACTTTGTCCTCACTTGGTTTTAGGGGCTCTGTGCTATCTTGCTTCTCTTCTTATCTCTCCCATCACTCTTTCAGTGTTTGTTCTGGTGGTTCCTCCTCTACTGCTATCCTTCTCTCAGTTGGTGTACCCCAAAGTTCTGTTCTAGGCCCTCTTCTTTTCTCTCTCTGTACCCAATACCTTGGTGCTCTCATCTCCTCCCATGGCTTTCAGTATCATTTTTATGCCGATGACTCTCAGATCTACCTATCTATTCCTGATATTTCTCTGACACGCCAGGCCTGCATCTCTGCTTGCCTATCTGACATCGCTGCCTGGATGTTTCACTGCCATTTGAAACTGAACATGGCCAAAACTGAACTTCTTATTTTTTCTCTTAAACCCTCCTTCCCCCTTTCTCCTTTCTCTATCTCTGTAGACTTCTACTTCCTTCTTTCCTCACCCTACAACCTTGGGGGTCATTTTTGACTCCTCCGCTGCTCCGCCAATCTTCCACCAGTCCTGATATACTCATATAAGCCCTCTTCTCAAATCACTTCATTGGCTCCCCTTCTGCTTCTGTATCCAATTCAAACTTCTTCTTCTGACCTATAAATGCATTCATTCTACTGCTCCTCACTACCTTTCCTCTCGCCTCCCTCCCTACACCCCTCTTCGTGAACTCTATTCTTCCACTGGCCTTCTTCTCTCTACGCCCTTTTCTTCTACTGCTAACTCCAGACTTCGATCATTTCACCTCATTGCCCCTTATGCCTGGAACAAACTACCTGAGTCTGTACATCAGGCTTCATCTTTCCCCCTCTTCAGATCCATGCCAAAGGCACACCTCTCTGAGGCTGCTTTTGGATACTGATCCCTTGTTTTCCTTGTGTCTCCTTACCTTGCCCTATTTTTACCTTTATTCTTTGTATTCTCTGTCTTGATTAGATTGTAAGCTCTGACGAGCAGGGATCATCTTTTATATGCATCTGTACAGTGCTGCATATGCCTTGTAGCACTATATAAATGATTAGTCGTAGTAGTAGTAACATGGCCTACCACTTCTAACTCCCCTCAGACACAACTTCCTGTCGGAGATGGGTCAGAAGCGGTAGACCATGTGTCCTCAATTCTGATCTCAACATGGTATGTAAAATAGGCCTGTCCATTTTGCTGACATGCAGGACACTTTACAAATGGAAAAAAAATCTTGTTCAATCTACTTTTCATTTAGAGAGTCATCATTTATAGTCCATCTTTCTGCAATATTTCCTGCAAAGTGCAGTGTAGTGCCTGGAAAATGAGTCAGCCTCTCTGTTTGCCTTCCACCATTCTGATCATTTACTTTTCCTTTATCTTGAAAATTCAATGTTCATTCTCAGAAAGGATTATTTATGCATAGTAAAAAAAAAAAAATTGGCTTGCTACTTTGTCCATAGTATCCAATACCCAGCACACATGTTTCAAGTCTCAAAATCACCACTTTGTAGTTTCCCTCTCCAGGCAGCCCACTTTTCAGAGGATTCCTTTTCCACTAGTGACTGCGGAAAACAGGACGATATTGCCACTCTGTCAACGTCCTCTGAAAGCCTGAGGGTTTTATTGGCAGAGAGCTGGAGTGCTACATAGCTAAAGCTCTACAGTTCCTTCTTTAAGCAAAGCCGTCTTCCTGATAAGAATATTGTGAGGTTTGACTGTGTGTACTTGATAGGAATATATATTCATTCATTGATGTATGTGAAGAGAAACATAGAGGGGGCTGTTTCGTACCAGAGCTGTTTGGGAATCATCAAGGAGTTAGAAAATAAAGCCAGACAGATAAATCTCACTGCCAACGAAAGTAACACAATCTGACTAAGCTGCAAATGGAATTTATTAGTGTTAACAACCCGTCTCTCTGCCTCTACATCCTTTTCATGTAGGAAAGGAAGGTTTTCTTTTTAGAAAGCCAGGACTTGAGAATAAATTGTTATGTTCTGAATGCACATGTTTAATCTGCTTGTGACTGTCTACTGTTTAGACATTTTAACTCTAAATCCTGACATTTTAAGATTTGGATTTTGGATTTGGTATAAATCCGAATGGAAATAACAGAAAACACAGTTAGACATCCTTAGGACTGAGGTATCCCCAGTGACTCAAGCATTTATGTCCATTTTGCTTCTTTTTGAACACCAGCCCCTTCCCCCTATTCCAATTCTTAGCAGGTAAATCTCTGCATAGACTCCAGCTTAATCAGTTCAGTGGGTGCTGGAGCACATGCAATGTGTCTAGAAGGGTATTTTATGTTAAGTACAGCATCTCTAATTATTTTGAAATGTGGGCTCCTATGGCAGGGTTTTGGCCACAAGAATGTTAAACAAGGCGATCTTATATAATTGTAGCCCAATGTCTATGAGGTTGGGTTCAAAAACGATAGAGGTTACAAAATATTTACTTTAGCAATTACATTCTCCTCGTATGACCCTGGAATAGGTAACCACCTGTATTTGTACAGCTAAAATACTTTTCACACTTGCGGGCTCTTTCCAGGAGTCATCACTTTGTTTCCTTGAAGTTGTAGGTTGCATTAGTAATAAGAGTAAACTTTACTAGAGATTATAGCAATAGGTTAGGGCAGGGGTTCTCAACCCGGTCCTCGGAACACACCTAACCAGTCAGGTTTTCAAGAAAACCACAATGAATATGCATGAGAGAGATTTGCATACACTGCCTCCATTGTATGCAAATCTCTCTCATGCACAGTCATGGTGCTTATCCTGAAAACCTGATTGGCTAGGTGTTTTTCGAGGGCAGTGTTGAGAACTGGATTAGAGAGACTTTTGAAACAAATTACACTGTCTATCCACCCCAACTCAGTGGAGCTCCAGCAATGGGACAAGTCACTACTGCTCTCAAAGTTAGAAGCAGACTGTTCACGTTATGCAACGTCTTCTCCTGGCCACCATTGAAACAGTCTGGGGTTACCCATCATTTCTTCCCTTTCACATCTCACACTGTACCTTTGCTCTTAGTGAGAGAGAAGCACAGTAGATATTTTATTCTGTTGTTTTTTTTAACAGGCTGTTTAATCATCCAGCTTTAGCCAAAACTCAACATAATCATTTCCCCAGATTTACTGGTCCTCGGTCTCTACCAAAGAAAAAGCCAGGAAGGATCCTCTTCAACCCATGGCCTTGATCATATCCTTAATCTTAGCCAAAAGTCAAAGAGTGATATCTTGGACTGAGCGTGGAAGAGAAAGTGTAACACTGCTTTCCCCCTGCCCCCACCTCTCTTTAAGAGTTTGCATCATGGACAGCAGTGGTGCCTAAGTTTACGATTGTATTTATTTCAGTATTTGTAGTAGTTCACACGTGTCCAGCAGTATTTCAAGGCGAGTTATATTCAGGTACTGTGGTTATTTCCCTGTCCCAGGAGGGTTTACAATCAGAATACAATCCTAATTAGTTCCTCGTTGAAGCGAACATCAGGATATATTGCAAATATTGAATAAGAATATGCTGTTATGTGCTCACACAGTCCTCTGGTTTCTAGAGTGAATAAATACACTGCTTGTATGTACTGGGCTCAGCCATCTGGTTGCCTACAGCAACATTCCTACCCACTGACATGATATATTGAATTGATTTAGTTTTGTTCCATCAATCTACATGGGATGAAGAGCACTAGAGTCTTTGTTTTTAGCTGACAATGCCTAGATTATCTTCCTTCTCCCGTACACAGTCGTTCTGAAGGAAGCCTTATGAACATAAGAACATAAGAACATAAGAAATGCCATACTGGGTCAGACCGAGGTCCATCAAGCCCAGTATCCTGTTTCCAACAGTGGCCAATCTAGGTCATACGTACCTAGCAGTTTCCCCAAAAGACACAGGTTCTGCAGTGCTTGTACTAGGTCAAGCATTGATATCCTGGGTCCCTTTTTAATAGTGGTTTATGGACCTTTCCTCCAGGAACTTGTCCAAACCTTTTTTAAACCCAGCTATACTAACAGCCCTTACTACATCCTCCGGTAACAGATTCCAGAGTTTGATTACACGTTGAGTGAAGAAATATTTTCTCTTATTTGTCTTAAATAGTTTACCCCGTAGCTTCATTACATGTCCCCTAGTCCTTCTATATTCTGATAGCGTAAACAATTGATCCACGTTTATCCGTTCCACTCCATTCATTAATTTATAGACCTCTATCATATCTCCCCTCAGCTGTCTCTTTTCCAGGTTAAAGAGCCCTAACCTTTTTAGCCTCTCTTCATAGGAGTAGCCTTCCATCCCCTTCACCAATTTGGTGGCTCTTCTCTGTACTTTTTCTAATAACTCTATGTCCTTTTTAAGATACGGTGACCAGAATTGCACACAATATTCAAGGTGCGGTCGTACCATGGAGCGATACAGAGGCATTATAATATCCTTTGTTTTATTCTCCATCCCTTTCCTTATGATACCTAGCATTCTATTTGCTTTCTTGGCCGCCGCTGCACACTGGGCGGAGGGTTTTAACATGTTATCCACGATGACTCCTAAATCTTTTTCCTGGGTGGTGGTTTCTAATGTGGAGCCTTGCATCGTGTAACTATAGTGTGGGTTGTTCTTTCCTAGGTGCATAACTTTGCACTTGTCCACATTAAATTTCATCTGCCATTTGGATGCCCAGTCTTCCAAATTATCCAGATCCTCCTGCAGTTTTCCACAATCCTCTTGGGTTTTAACAACTTTAAACAGTTTTGTGTCATCTGCAAATTTGATAACCTCACTAGTTATTCCCTTTTCCAGGTCATTTATGAATATGTCAAAAAGTAGCGGACCCAGTACAGATCCCTGGGGTACTCCACTATTCACCTTTTTCCATTGGGAATATTGGCCATTTAGCCCTACCCTCTGCTTTCTATCTTTTAACCAGTTCCCGATCCACAATAGTACACTGCCTCCTATCCCATGACTTTTTAGCTTTGCCAAAAGTCTCTGATGGGGGACCTTGTCAAAAGCTTTCTGAAAGTCCAGATACACTATATCAACCGACTCACCTTTGTCTACCTGTTTATGCACACCTTCAAAAAAACAGATCAGATTAGTAAGACAAGATCTTCCTTGTCTAAAGCCATGTTGGCTGTCTCCCATTAGGCCATGACTATCTACATGCTGTGTAATTTTGTTCTTTATGATGGTTTCTACCATTTTCCCCGGTACTGACGTCAGGCTCACTGGTCTGTAATTTCCCGGGTCACCCCTGGAACCCTTTTTAAAAATTGGTGTTACATTGGCGACCCTCCAATCTTCAGGTATTACAGATGATTTTAATGAAAGTTCACAGATTACCAATAGCAGGTCTGCAATCTCATATTTCAGTTCTTTCAACACTCTGGGATGTATACCATCCGGTCCAGGTGATTTGCTACTATTCAGTTTATCAAATAGTTGTAATATATCTTCCCGGTGTAGCGATATTTCTCTCAATTCCTCTGCAGTATCACCTTTAAATACCACTTCAGTCTTGGGTAACATCCCTACATCTTCCTCAGTAAAGACCGAAGCAAAGAATTCATTCAGTCTCTCCGCTATAGCCTTGTCTCCTCTTACTGCCCCTTTTACCCCTCTATCATCTAATGGTCCAATTGACTCTCTCACAGGCCTTTTGCTACGAATGTACTTGAAAAAGTCTTTATTTCGTGTTTTTGCTTCCGTAGCAAGTTTCTTCTCAAATTCCCGCTTTGCCTGCCTTATCAATGCTTTGCATTTAACTTGCCAGTGCTTGTGCTGTTTCCAGTTTTCATCATTTGGCTCTTTTTTCCATTTCCTGAAGGTTGCTCTTTTGGCAGCAACAGCCTCTCTGACCTCACCTTTAAACCATGCTGGCAGTTTTTTGGACTTTCTTCCACTTTTCTTAATGTGTGGAATACAGCTGGTCTGGGCTTCGAGGATAGTATTTTTAAATAACACCCAAGCTTGCTGTAAGTCTTTAACCTTTGGAACCGCTCCTTTTAGTTTTTTCTGAACTATATTCCTCATTCTATCATAGTCTCCCTTTTGAAAGTTAAAAGGTAGTACTGTGGATTCCTTTACTATCTGTCCTCCACTGATTAAATCAAACATGATCATACTATGATCACTATTGCCAAGTGGTCCCAACACCCTTATTTCTTGCACCAGATCTGGCGTTCCACTAAGGACTAGGTCCAGTATGGCTTCCCCTCTGGTCGGTTCATGAATCAGCTGTTCCAAGAAGCAGTCATTTATTTCATCTAGAAACTTTATCTCTTTAGCTTGTCCTGCTGTGACACTGTCCCAGTCGATACCGGGGTAATTGAAATCACCCATTATTACTACTCTGTTGTGGCTTTTGTTAGCTTCCTTGATTTCTTTGAGCATTTCATCATCCATTTGTTCATTCTGGCCAGGCGGTCGATAGTATACTCCCACTGCCATCACCTTCCCCTTCATAAATGGAATTTCAATCCATAGAGATTCTACAGCAAATTTTGTTCCCTGCAAAACTTTAATCCTTTCTGACTCAATGCCCTCTCTAACATAGAGCGCAACCCCTCCACCAATTTGTTCAGCTCTATCATTACGATATAGTTTGTATCCAGGTATCACAGTGTCCCGCTGGTTATCCTCCTTCCACCATGTCTCTGAGAGTGCAATCATATCTAACCTCTCATTTAGTGCTATATATTCTAATTCTCCCATCTTATTGTTTAGACTTCTAGCATTGGCATACAAGCATTTTAGAGACTGTATTTTATTAATATTAATCTGGCTATTGGTAGGCATGGGTAATTGGGAATCTTTATGCTCTGTCTGCTCCTTACTCAAGGGCATTTGGGCTACTATACTCCCTTGTGGAACCTCACTGCTTTTGGTAGTATCCTTCAAGGATACCTTTGTCCGAACCATGCGCTCTTGGGTGACTGTCGGCTTTCCCCTATTTTCTAGTTTAAAAGCTTCTCTATCTCTTTTATAAAGGTTAATGCCAGCAGTCTGGTCCCATCCTGATTAAGGTGAAGCCCATCCCTTCGGTATGAGTTAGAGGATTATCTCTCAATAAAACAGTAAGCCACATTTTATCGGAGTTGTATTGTGCAAGAAGTCTATACTCTTCTTAAGCATACCTTGCACTACTTTCAAGATTACTCTTTCCTCCCATTACGGTGTGAACTCCAAATATTCACATGGCCCTTCTAAGACAGAAAATAATGTGTTATGTGTAATTTGGATTCTTTAGTATTATTATCCAATCAATTTCCAGAATTCAATGTCTGATTAATTACAGCTGTTTTTTTAAGTCTCCCCGAAGCATAATGACCCCTCACCTGTATGAAACTTATCAAAATGGAAAGGGAAATCATTATGTAGTTTTAATGTTAATTACAACTGGGTAACTAAGGCCCACAGAAAGAAAATGAGTTTGCCAAGGTTATTCAGTGAGTCGGTGGCAAAGCCCAGATTGGCAGGAATTTGCCTGATTTGGTAAATAATTCGGTGCTCCTTTTGACCAAATCACTTGTTCTTCTGAATAATTTTCTTAATTATAAATACCAAAGAATCAAAGTATTCTTGGAGAATGGCTCATACGAAATCTGTAATTTTGTGTGGTGATCTGAACCAGCTCCATGCTAGCGATTCATGGGTCACAGTGAGTTTTACAGTGTGATCTCACTTGTCTCCCTCAGGGGCAACGTAACTCCTATTTCTTTGGGGGGGGGGGGGCTTAAGCTCTGTGCTAACTCTACCCCAAGCTCTGCCCTAACTCTACCCTAACTTCACCCCTAGCCCCTCCTACCTCCTGCGGCCAGACAATTGTATCAAGGCCACGATAGCGGCCTTCTCCTCCTGTTCAGCCCACAAGAACCCGATTCCCGAAGGCAGACAGAAAAGATTTTTATAATGATTGTGGCAAGGAAATATTGGTAGGGCCAGGTTCATATGGCCCAACTCGTTCTGATGCCTATGGTCTCCCTGCTAAGAAAGTGTCTCTTTCTAGTGTTGGGAGTCTTATTATGTTTTGTATTTGATTTCTTGATTGCACACTGAAAAGCAACCACGCACAGTATGCAATTAAAGGGAAGGCTATAGTTCAGCTCCTGGATTCTTCTGACTGTTCCAACTGATGCCAATATAACCTACGTCCATTTCCTCAACTTATCTGAAACCACACGGGCAGTTTTTCTATTCCATTTCCCCTTAGAGATGCTGCCAATGCGACAACATATTGGAAAGCCTGAGGTCAATTTTCAATGGCAGAAAATTCCCCAAAAAATGTATAACTTTGAATGGATTCTTATCCTTTTAACGTTCAAACTGCTATTTACCCACCACCACTTATGTAATTAAGCTCCATGTTTACTGGTTGAATTTTACCGCTGGATATATAACTTCTTTGCCTGCTCTCATGCCACCCCAACCCACACCGCTTCTTTATATGGGAATTGGAAAGACTCATACAAAAGGGGTCAAGAATGTCTGTCTGTCTGTCTGGAGACAAAATAATGCTCCAAAGATTTAATGGACTGCAGAGAAACTGGACATGGGGGAAATATTGGTAAAAAGACACATTGAATTTGAAAATGGGCTAGATAAGAGAGTCAAACGCCTCCCTCCCCCCCCCCCCCCCATCATGCATTTCTAGGGGCAAAACAGTTCCAGCTTCTGCAGCATAGAAACTTACATTAAGACCACTTGGGACGTTCCTATGCCAACAGATAAGAAGCTTGATGTGAGGAAACCGGACATAGTGGTAAAGGAGAAAAACAACAGAACAGTATTGATAGTAGAGGAGTCGGTTCCAAGCGATTCGTCAGTGAATATTGTGGAGAGGAAGAAGATTTTCAATACCAATACCAACAGAACTTCTGATGGAAGTTCCCGTTGGCAGGATGCAAGTAAAATGGTGAACATTAGGGATCATAGTAAAATAGAAATATGAGGGCAGAAAAAGACCACATGGCTTATCTAGTCTCTCCTTCCATATCAATTACAACAGTCCCCTTTTTCCCTTTAGAGATCCTCTGTGTTTGTCCCATGCTTTTTTGAATTCAGATACTGTCCTCATCTCTACCACCTCCACTGGGAGACTATTCCACATATCTACCATTACTCCTGAGTCACTCTCATCCTATGTCCCCTCATAGCAGAGCTTGCCTTCAATTGAAAGAGACCCTCCTGTTCATTTATGCCATGTAGGTATTTAAATGTCTCTATCATATTGCCCCTATCCCGTCTTTCCTCTATACATATGCTTAATAACGAAGACCACTAACCATTTTAATAGCCACCCTCTATACTGACTCCAACCTGCTTATATTCTTCTGAAGGTGCGGTCTCCAGACTTGCAAACAATATTCCAAATGAGGTCAAACCAGAAACTTATACAGAGGCATTATCACCTCCTTTTTCTGCTGGCCATTCCTCTCCCCATACAATCAAGCATCCTTCTGGCTTTCACAGTCGCCTTTTCTACCTGTTTAGCTACTTTAAGTTCATCAGACACAATTACACCCAGGTCCCACTCTTTTGTGGAAAGAAGTACCTCACCCCCTACACTATACCGCTCCTTTGTATTTTTTGCAGCCCAAATGCATGACCCTGTATTTTTTAGCATTAAATCTCAGCTGCCAAATTCTAGACTATTCTTCAAGCTTAGCTAGATCCTTCCTCATGTTATCTACTCCTTCTTGTGTATCTACTCTATTGCAGATTTTGGTATCATCCGCAAACAAGCAAACTTTACCTGACAGTCTTTCTGCAATATCACTAACAAAGATGTTAAAAAGAATTGGACCAAGGACAGATCTCTGTGGCACACCACTGGTAACCTCCTTCTCCTCAGAATGAGCTCCATTTACCTGAACCATTTGTCGCCTCCCAATCAACCAATTTCTAACCCAATCAGTAACTTTAGGGTCCATCCCTAATTTGTTTATAAGTCACCTGCGCAGAACGGTGTCAAAGGCTTTACTGAAATCTAAATGCATCTCATATAGAGCTCTCCCTCGGTCAACTCCATGGTCAACCAGTCAAAGAAATCAATCAGATTTGTCTGACAAGACCTGCCTCTGGTGAATCCATGCTGCCTCGGATCCTGCAATCCATTGAACTGCAGAAACCTCACTATTCTCTCCTTTAGTAGCCTTTCCAATAATTTAATTTACTAACCACAGAGGTTCGACTAACCAACCTGTAGTTCTCAGTGTCATCCTTATGTCCATTTTTGTGTAAAGGGACCACATGCGCCTTTCTCCAGACCTCTGGCACCACTGTCGACTCCAAAGAGGCATTGAAAAGGTCAGACAGCGGAGCTGCTAGAACGTCCCCAAGTTCCCTCAGTATTCTTGGATGATTCTGGACACATGGCTCTGTCTACTTTTAGTTTAGCTAGTTAGTGCATGTTAATGACAGCCGAACTACCCGTAGTGTGCTATCAATGCCCACACTCTGCCGGCAGCCTTCCCTGTCACGGACCCTGCTCATGAGGATGTTTAATGTGAGGCTTTTACTGCACTGTCTTTTGCTGTCAGTACAGCACTCAATAAACCCTGGGCTAACTGCTAGCACAGTTTAGTAAGATGCATAGGCAGGGCCATACCAAAGGCTGTGCGAGAGGTGGGGGTCGCACAGGACACAAGTATGGAAGGGGGCACTGATGTCATCACTGGGCTCCAAGGAAGCCCAACAAAAGTGAGTTTCTGCATGTGATTGGGTGGGTAGGGGCACCAAGTTCAGTCGCACAGAGCACATTGCTAGCGCGGTACAGTCCTGTGCCCTGCTATGAACAACATTAACCCAGTTAGCAAAATTTCCCCTGAGTGGAACATAGCAGTTAAGGAATTTCTCCTTTCAAAATGCTTTCCTGTGTTCTCTATTCTCCCCACCCCCTGAACTTCTCCCTCCCCACAAAACTAACCCCCATAACTGCCCCCTCAACTCCAAACTGACATCACTCCCCCAAAACTATCCTCCACTGTCCAAATTGCCACCCCCCAAAAAATTCTCTTTGGAATGGCTCAACCCCCCCCCCCCCACCCCCCAAGGTTATCTCCTCATAATTGGCCCATCCCAAAAACTATCCTCACTACTACTCCCTACCCCCAAATTATCCCCACCTACAAAACTGCTCCATCACTGCACAAACAGCTCTGCAATCTGCCCTGCCCGCTTGTTTAAATGTATAACTTTAGCTTTTTTGCTATTGAAATGGCCCAAATTATTCACACATCAGCCCCGAATTTTAAATAAAAGCACAACTGCAGTCAATGCCACTGCCTACGTGCTTTTGAAGATCCATCAGATTGTGTGTAATAAAAGAGCAGTTCCCATGTAATATATCCGTATAAATGTGATGACTTTGCCTCAGATCAGCACCTTGTTATGTGACGGCATTCCCGGCAAAAGGCATTATTTCTTGCTCTCACAATTTGTCACAGTTCTGTGCGTGACTGTGTGTTTCTTCAACATGTTTCTAAGGGGCATGTTTGTTAAAGCACGGTAATCAGTTTTCTACTTACTGTGCGGCATATGTAAAAATGCTGTGTGGTAGGTGAAAAACCTGTGTGGTATTTGCAGGAGGAGTGGCCAGACTTTGCCCTGCAGATATCGCACAGGCCTGCGTTCCTTGCATCGGCAGGTAACATGGGTACTCCTGGGCTCCCTGCCGATGCAGGGAAGGTGGATTAAAGGGAAGGAACAAGGGGAGGACAGAGCTGCTCTGACGTCTCCGATAGGCAGCAGCATTCTGCGGACCCCCCACCCCCACCCCTGTAGCCCTCTTCCCTCCCTTCCAAAACGGTGCCATTGCTGCAGCACCCGAGCTCCTCCTTACCAGTTTCTCCACCCCAACTGTGTCTAACGCAGTGATTCTCAATCCAGTCCTCAGGACACACCTAGCCAGTCAGGTTTTCAGGATTCCCACAATAAATATGCACCCAGGAAAAGGATTTAGGCATATCGTGGCTCATACGTTGAAACACTCTGCCGGTAGTCAAGAATACAAATAGAATGTTAGGAATGGTAAAGAAAGGAAAGGAGACTAAAACAAAGGATATTATAATGCTTCTGTATCGCTGCATTTTGCAACTGTACCTTGAATATTGTCTGCCGTTCTGATCGCCATGTCTTAAAAAGGGTTTAGCGGAATTAGAAAAGGTACAGAGAAGAGCCACCAAAATGATAAAGGAGCTAGAAGGATACCCCTATGAGGAAAGGCTTAAAAGATTAGGACTCTTCAGCATGGAAAAGAGACTGGTGAGGGGAGATAGGAAGGAGGTGTATGAAATAATGATTGGAGTGAAATGGGTAAACCTAGATTGGTTGTTTAGTCCTTCAAAAAGTAGAAAGACTAGGAGGCACACAATGAAGCTACAATGTAGCACGTTTAAGACTAATTAAAGAAAATATTTCTTCACTCAACGCATAATCTAACTGTGGAATTTGCTGCCGGAGTATATAGTAAAATCTTTCAGTGTAGCTGGATTTAATCGAGGTTTAGGTAAGTTCCTGGAGAAAAATCCAATTAATCTTTATTAAGGTAGACTGGGGAAACCCATTGCTTACTCCTGGGAAAAAACAGCATAGAATTTGTCTACCTTTTGGGAACCTGATAAGGTACTTGTGACCTGGATTGGACACTGTAGGAAACAGGATACGGGCTTGATGGACCTTCGATCTCACCCAGTATGGCATATCTTATGTTCTTATGAGATTGATTTGCATACAATGGAATACATATTCATTTTGGGAATCCTGAAACCTGACTGACTAGGTGCACCCTGAAGACTGGGTTGAGAACTGTTGCTCTAACAGATCTCCTGAGCAAGCATTCCAGTCCTGCGCCCTGGGTGTTCTTCTAGGGGGCAGTTTCTCCAAATGGGTGAGTTTTGCACAAACCATGACAATCATGAATCTCACTTCTAAGCTAGGGCATGTGGAGTATGATCTCAGTCTCTCAAATTTAAAGCCAGTGCTCAGGATAGAAACATAGAAAATGACGACAGAAAAAGACCACATGGCCTATCTAGTCTCTCCTTCCATATCAACAACTGCAACAGTCCCTTTTTTTCCTTTAGAGAAGCTCTGTGTTTCTCCCATGCTTTTTTGAATTCAGATACCGTCCTCATCTCTACCACCTCCACTGGGAGACTATTCCACGGATCCAACACTCTTTCCGTAAAGAAATATTTCCACAGGGAGTTGGACCGAGGGAGAGCCCTAGATGTGGTGTATTTAGATTTCAGTAAAGCCTTGGACACTGTTCCTCACAGGCTACTTATAAACAAACTGAGCACCCTAGGGATGGACCCTAGTTACTGCTTGGGTTAGAAATTGGTTGGGTGGGAGGCGACAAAGAGTACAGGTAAATGGAGTTCACTCTGAGGAGAAGGATGTTAACAGTGGCGTGCCCCAGGGATCTGTCCTTGGTCCGATTCTTTTTAATATCTTTGTTAGTGATATAGTGGAAGGGCTGTCGGGTAAGGTTTGCCTCTTTGCGGATGATACCAAAATCTGCAATACAGTAGACACCCAGGAAGGTGCAGCTAACATGAGGAGGGATCTAGCTAAGCTTGAAGAATGGTCTAGAATTTGTCAGCTGGGATTTAATGTTAAAAAATGTAAGGTCATGCATTTCGGCTGCGGCAATCCAAGGGAGCAATATAGTATAGGGGGTGAAGTACTTTTGTCCACTAAAGAAGAGCAGGACCTAGACGTGGTTGTGTCTGATGATCTTAAAGTAGCTAAACAGGTAGAAAAGGCGACGGCAAAAGCTAGAAGGATGCTTGGGTGCATACGGAGAGGAATGGCTAGCAGAAAAAAGGAGGTGATAGTGCCGCTTGTTGCCTTTTGTTGCCACCCTAGGCGGTTGCCTAGGGTAGGGCGAGCACTCTTTCTGTAGTTGTGGGTTTCAAATAAATTGAAGTCCGAGAGGCTTAAGGCTAACACAGGAAATTTATTGATTTTTACTACTTCTCCATACAGAGCTTTTAGAAACTCAGCGCAAGGGCAAGAAGAAAGAAACAAGTAGGATTTCTTCTCCTAACCCAATTAGCTTCTGTCACTTCCAGAATTCACAAATCAGGCTTCATTACTTCTTCTAGCCTTTAAACATAAATGCTAGTTTGCCCTTCTTGAAACTTCCCAACATTCAAACAAACTTTCTGGCTTCATTCAAGGAAACATTTCTAAAAGCACACAGGGCTTTAAAACACTGTCCATCCTGTTTCTTTTTTCTCTACTGGCTAATGCAGTTGTTTGAGCTTCACACTCTATAGTGCTCAAACACTTAACTTGTCTTGTGACACAGAACACATTCCATTGCAGAACATTCAGAGTCAATATCAGAAGGATAACGTCCTGTCTCCATTTCCTCAATATCTGACTCTTGTGTATCGTGGTTTAAACCTCTCCGGGTAAACCCAGGCTCTGCCCTTTCTAACAGCTCAAGAATTTTCTTCCAGCAAGACTTTCCTTTGCCCCTAGAATTCTCAGCATATACTGGCAATTCTCTCTCTCTCTCATTAACTGGCTTATTGTCTGCAGCTGGCTTAACTTGCTGTTGGACACAGGGTTACTCACGATTCTCCTTGTACCAGATAAGCTTTCACCAAGCCTTTGGCTTGCAGTAAAAGTGTCCTCATTCAAGGCTCTCTCAGAAGGAAATCTCCTGCCTCCGGGCTCCAAAGCAACTCTCCTGCATTCTGGATTCCTCCCTGGCTTATGGCTTTTTCCCCTGAGTGTTCCAGCAGATTCTACAGTGTCCTCTAAGGCTGGGCTTCTCTTAGAAGTCTGTCTCAGCAGTTCCTTCTCCTCCCCTGGGCTGTCCTGGGAAATACCTTTCACTCTAGCTGCCCGGGAGCTTCTTCTTCCTTCCAGCACGTTAGGACTTCTGCTGTGTTCTGAGTCTCGGGTAGCTCCTCCCCTGGGAACTCCCTTCCTCCTGTGATGCTACCCCTCAACCTCGGCCTCTGCATCAGCGTCAGGATCCTGCTCAGCATTAGCATCCACCTTAGGATAAACCTTAGGATATCTCCTGTTACTGCCCTCTTCCTTTTGTAATCCCTTAGGGACTCTCCCTGCACGTGTTTGAGCAGTAACCACGTGCTGCTTCCTCAGCTGGCCTTCGTTAGCCCTACAGCTTGTTCCTGAGCTAGGGCGTGGCTTGTAGCTAGGCACTAGATGAGTTTTTTTCTGTTCAAGAACATTTTGTGTTTCACAACCCCGCCTCCTGCTTCTCTCCCTCAAGGTAAAAGTGTGCTTTTTCCCTACTTCTAAGGGCTCGGGAACATTTTGGCCATCACACGCTGTATAAGTCTTTCGTGCGACCTCATTTGGAGTATAGTGTGCAATTCTGGAGACCGCACCTTCAAAAGGATGTGAACAGAATGGAGTCGGTGCAGAAGGTGGCTACTAAAATGGTTAGTGGTCTTCATTATAAAGCATATGAGGACAGACTTAGGGATCTTAATATGTACACCTTAGAGAAAAGGCAGGATAGAGGTGATATGATTGAGATGTTTAAATACCTCCGTGGCATAAATGTTCAGGGGTAGAGCCTCTTTCTGCAAGCAAGTTCTGCTACAAGGGGACATGGGAAGAGGGTGATGGGGGATAGATTCAGGAGTGATATGCGGAAATATTTCTTTACGGAAAGAGTGGTGGATCCATGGAATAGTCTCCAAGTGGAGGTGGTAGAGATTCAAAAAAGCATGGGACAAACCTCTCTAAAGGAAAAAAGGGGACTGTTGTAGTTGTTGATATGGAAGGACAGACTAGATCAGGGGTGTCCAAACCTGTCCTGGAGGGCCGGAATCCTGGCAGGTTTTTGGGATAGCCCTAATGAATATGCATGAGATATATATGCATTAGAGATATCCTGCCAACCTGACTGGTTTGTGGCCCTCCAGGGCTGGATTTGGAGACCCCTGCCTTACACCTCTGTCATTTAAGATCGTGAGTGGGCAAGGTACAGATGTCCTAAACATCGAAAGGGTATATAGAATGTGTCACATTCCTCCTCGATTCTCACCACCACCAAAAAGGTGGCTAATAGACAATTTTTAGGTGGTGGTGAGAAGTGAGGAGGACTGTGACAAATTCTATCTAACCTTTTTGATGTCTTGGACATCTGCACCTTGTCCACTCACGATCTTAAATGACAGAGGTGTAAGGCAGGGGTCTCCAAATCCAGCCCTGGAGGGCCACAAACCAGTCAGGTTGGCAGGATATCTCTAATGCATATATATCTCATGCATATTCATTAGGGCTATCCCAAAAACCTGCCAGGATTCCGGCCCTCCAGGACAGGTTTGGACACCCCTGGACTAGATAGACCATGTGGTCTTTTTCTGTCGTCATATTTCTATGTTTCTATCACTCCTGAATCTATATCCCCTTTCACCCTCATCCCATGTCCCCTCATAGCAGTACTTGCTTTCAATCAAAAGAGGCTCTCCCCCTGTGCATTTATGCCACGGAGGTACTTAAACGTCTCAATCATATCACCTCTATCCCACCTTTCCTCTAAGGTGTACATATTAAGACCTTTAAGTCTGTCCTTATATGCTTTATAATGAACACCACTAACCATTTTAGTTCCCACCCTCTGTACTGACTTCATCCTGTTTATATCCTTTTGAAGGTGCAGTCTCCAGAATTGCACACAATACTCCAAATGAGGTCGCACCAAAGACTTATAGAGAGGCACTATCACCTCCTTTTTTCTGCTAGCCATTCCTCTCCCTATGCACCCAAGCATCCTTCTAGCTTTTGCAGTTACCATTTCTACCTGTTTAGCTACTTTAAGATCATCAGACACAACCACACCAAGGTCCCGCTTTTCTTTAGTGGACAAAAGTACTTCACCCCCTATACTATATTGCTCCCTTGGATTGCTGCAGCCCAAATGCATGACCTTGCATTTTTTAACATTAAATACCAGCTGACAAATTCTAGACCATTTTTCCAGCTTAGCTAGATCCCTCCTCATGTTATCTACACCTTCCTGAGTGTCTACTCTATTGCAGATTTTGGTATCATCCGCAAAGAGGCAAACCTTACCCGACAGCCCTTCCGCTATATCACTAACAAGGATGTTAAAAAGAATCGGACCAAGGACAGATCCCTGGGGCACACCACTGGTAACTTCCTTCTTCTCAGAGTGAGCTCCATTTACCTGTACCCTTTGTCGCCTCCCACTCAACCAATTTCTAACCCAAGCAGTAACTTTAGGGTCCATCCCTAGGGTGCTCAGTTTGTTTATAAGTCGCCTGTGAGGAACAGTAAGGAACAGTGTCAAAGGCTTTACTGAAATCTAAATGCAGCACATCTAGGGCTCTCCCTCGGTCCAACTCCCTGGTCAGCCTGTCAAAGAAATCAATCAGATTTGTCTGACAAGACCTGACTTTGGTGAATCCATGCTGCCTCGGATCCTGTAATCTGCCAGACTCCAGAAACCTCACTATTTTCTCTTTCAGCAGCGTTTCCAATCATTTACTCACCACCGAAGTTAAACTAACCAGCCTGTAGTTTTCAACCACATCCTTACTTCCGCTTTTGTGTAAAAGTCTCTGGAGTTCATAAGTTGTTACGTGCATGGGTAATTTATCAAGGTATGCTTGGAAGTTCCTCTTAATTAAGCCTGTGGCACCGATCACGATTGGAAATAATTCGGTATCTTTCTGCCACATTTTCTTGATCTCCAACTTTCTTGGTACTTCAAGATTTTCTCCCTCTCAACGCTATTCACAGAGTAGTTGATTGGAACTGACACCTCTATAATTAATGCCATTCTGGTGTTTTTCTCCTTTACCACTATTTCCGGCTTCCCACATCCATTCTTATCTGTTGGAATGTGAATGTCCCAAGTGTTCATAACCTTTTCATTCTCTGTAATTCTCTTAGGGTCACGATCCCAGTGCTTTTCAGGGATAGTGATGTTGTTGCGTTTACAGAGTTTCCAATGGACGAGCCTGTAAGCCACTGTCCTGGGCTGCAACTATCAACCTCTCATCCTTTGATTTCAGTTCACCTCTTCTTAACCATTCACGTGTCCATTCTTGATCAACAAAGGGTTTCTGGAGTAACGCTCTGTTTTCCCACTGTATTTATGCATTTGCCACCTGTTTTTCCTTGTTTGTTGTTCTAATTCTTCGAAAAGCTTTTTCTCTTGCTTTGCAAATTCTGTTACTTCCTTCTCTGTATATGCTTGTGGATTCTCACTCATTCCTTCTAGTCATCAAAATGCCTGTCCAAGTTTGATGATGGAGACAGATTCTGGACATTTATTTTTATATTTCAGCACTTTTCACGTATTTGAATCCAATGATGCAGTTAGATAGGCCTGGAGACCTATGATAGTAACTTGGTTTATGTCATCCTTCAGTTCTAGGGATGTACAGTCTTGGTATACACTGATTCTTGTAAATTATTTCATGGGCATGGAGGAGTTTTCTTGTTCACACATCCCGTTTTTAAAGATCTTTAAGAGACCAGTCCACAATCCCAAAACTGTATGAGAGTATAGGAATTGCCAAATGATTCAGAGCTTGTATCTTATTCCATGATATTAAAGCACTTTTTGTAGTGATTTTAATCAACTATAGTATTCGTTACTGATCTTGTCTCTCAGTAATTTCTGCTTGAGTGTCATTCCTTCCTCTACTCTAAGATACTCATGTATGTCTTCCTGTTCAATGTCCTTGATGTCACAGCCATCAGCCAGGGAGATGTTTTCTGTTTTGTTCAAATTTCCTCTAAAAAAAAGTTGCCTTAGCATATTTGTCAAGGCCAAAAGTCATCCTGATGTCATCAGAAAAGCTTTTCACCACATAGAGTTGCTCTGCTACTTGTTGGTCACTTTATAGAACTTCAGATCATCTACAAATAGTAAATGGGATATTGTTTTTGGATTGTCACCTTCTTTAGGATTCAGTCTAAATCTGTATGCCAAAGAGTTGATGAAAGTACTCATTGAATTAAGTGCCACACAAAACAGAAGTGATGACAGGGAATCTCCCTGAAATATTCCTCACTGGATCTTAATGTTAGAGATGATGTACTGGCCATCTTCATATTTCAAAAAGGGTGTGGTTTGCCACATTGTCATTTACATTTCAAGGCAATTTATCCAAGAGTGTGAAATGCTGTCAAAAGTTTTCTTATACTCAATTCATGCTATACTGAGATTTCTGCTTTTCTTAGCGCTGGTCAGGATGGCCTTATTCAACATTAACTGGTCTCTGGTTCCATATGCTCCCCTCTTATTTCCCTTTTGCTTTATTGCCATGAGGTTATTGGACTTGTTATAATCATATATTCTGTCTGCATCTATTGCAGTGAACAACTTATAGACTGAAGTTAGACAATTTATTGGTCTATAATTTTTGAGAATGTTACTTGGGTCTCCCTTTGGAAGGAGAAATGTCCTTCCTGTAGTAAACCATTGTGGTGTTAAGTCTGGCTGCTTGAGCAGTTGATTTTTGCAGTTTGCCATGTCTTGGTGGAGTGATGTTAACTGTTTGAGCCAAAAATTGTTTACTCCATCTGGGACAGGGTTCTTCCATTTTGGGATTCGTTGTAACTTGTTTTCCAGATCTTTCATTGCTACTGCAGGCCATTCCATAGGTTTGATGTTTGCTTTTTCTAAATGCTCCTGTATGCAGGGTAACCATTCTGCTTCTTGATTGTGCTCTATAGGGTTCTCTTATAGTTTTCTCCTGAAGGTTTCTATTTCAGCTTTGGTTGGTGATGCTTTTACCATATTAATTCTCTTTCCAAATTCTCTCTAGAATTGTTTTGGGTTCTCTCTAAAGAGTTTATTTTGATATCTTTCTTTTCTGTTTTCATATTTTCACAGTTTTTGAGCTTCTGATGCTACTTAAAATTTATTGTTGGGACATATAAATCTCAGGTCTTCTGCTGTTAATGCAGCATGCTTTAGCTTGATGTCTTGGATCTTCCTTAAAATCCTTGATGATCTTAATCCTTTTAGATACCAGTTTATCAGGGATACCTCCGCATGCAATGATTGTATTTTTCCTTTGATGCGCTTTTTCCAAGAAGGAACTGTTATTGTTCTCTTTTTCTTCTGACCCTGCACTTTAGTTGGTAGTATTCTTGTAGTAATAATTTTAGCTGCACAATATTGTTTTTGATTTATTTTGGTAATGTATATAAATGGTCCCTTTATATTGGATATGGTCATGTTCATCTTAATTATCATCCTTCTAACCTTAGGTGTTAAATTTAACTTAGGTAATCTTCTTCTACTTTACAGAGCATCAAATAGTTCTGCAGACCCCAGTTCAGTCTAAATACAGTCAAGAAATGTAAACTCCCAGCCTTACAGACATCTACAACTTCCCCAAAAATTTAGAAACTAATCGGGAGAATTTTCAGCGGCAGCAGCCAGCACATTTAAAGTAGCTGACCGTTGCCGCTTTAATTTAAAGTGAGATATTCAATACTAGAGCATGGTAGGAAGAATGGGTAGCTCCACCTGTATAATTCTTGCCCTCATTCTTTACCAACTCTCATTACCTTCATGCTTGGTATCTCAAAGCTTTGGTCCTTCAGGCTGGCGACCTTCTCCACCTGCACTGAGCAGGAGTACACCCAGTAGCCCACTGGCAGGGCTAGGAGGCAGAGGTGAGAGGGAAGAGAATAAATAAGTGCTGAGAGCTCCATAGAAGTGCTGCCTCCTAAAAGGACCATTTAAAAAAGATAATTCAGCTCCAGATAAGTCTGGGGAGCCACAGACCCCACTTGCCTCCTGTTGCCAGAAATTCACTTCAACTTCCACCACTCTTCAGTGGTCATAAGAACACAACTCCTGAGGAAACCTTGCCCTAAGGTCTTCCCTGCCTACCACAGGTCTTCACAAGTACGCCATCAGGGCCCGTCTAACCATTAGGCAAACTAGGCGGCCACCTAGGACAGCAGCTTCTGAAGGGCGACAAAGAGCAGGGCCTTCAAAACTAAACAATAGATTCTGATAGCCAGGGGCGGCATAAGGCCTAAAGTTTGCATAGGATGCCAACACCTTGAAACAACTCTGAGACCGGCCCTGCATACCTATATGCACTTATTTTTCTTTCTGTCTAGCACACAGCTCTTCACTGACCTTTGATGTGACAGCTCAGACAGGGTTAACACAGGGAAAGTGGGTCAGATCAAAGCTTAATGCCACTGATTCCATTTCCTTTGCCCTAGCTTTACATACTGTATATGCTTGACTGAGTTCTTCAACTCCTTCCAGAGCTCATGAACCACTAGTATCTAGTTACCGAGTTTCCAAAGGAAAGAAAAGCAAATACCGCCTATCTTCCAGCTGCTTCTTGTGAATTAGAGAAATGAGAGCCCCCTGCAGAGTGGAAAGGACAGCCTGTGATCGCTAAAGCGCACAGGAAGGAAACAATAACATTT
This sequence comes from Ichthyophis bannanicus, assembly GCA_033557465.1. Taxonomy (NCBI): domain Eukaryota; kingdom Metazoa; phylum Chordata; class Amphibia; order Gymnophiona; family Ichthyophiidae; genus Ichthyophis; species Ichthyophis bannanicus. The sequence goes on from CM066041.1 coordinate 257,065,624, forward strand.
CTCATAAGGAACTCTTCTGCGTACTTTTAAAGTGCAGCAATTTCTTGTTTGTGAGAGTTTTGGTGTAAAGAAGAAACTGTGACATGAGTGTGGCAGTATGCAGTAGCTTGCTCTAAACATCAGCCTGTCTTTGCTCTGATACTTCTTCCTCCTTCCCTATTTCCATGACCAGGGGCGGCCTAAGGTGGGTGCGGGGCCATGTGCGGAGATTAATTGCGGGGCCTCATTTGCATAAGGAACCTCATTTGCGTAAATATTTGCATAATATTAACATGCACTTTTAGTAAACATGCCTCTTAATGAGTGTCTGAATAAAGAAAGACTAACAGATTTCTACATTACTATATTCCAGTGCCAACCACCAGGCCCATTAGGAAGTACTACAAACACTTATCATTTAGAACCCATAGCAAATCCACCGTATCATAACAGCACTATCAGGACTCACAAAGCACCAAACCCTACCTATCAAAAGGCAACACTGCAGATATTAAACCAATACATCTCAGAGAATAGCAATACATCTCACTGTGGGAAAGAGAACAAGTGGGACTGTCAAATAGAAACAATATGAACAGAATACCTCAAATTGGTTACACATGCAGAACATAGACTGTCACCACACAAAGAACAAGGGATCACAATTTAGAAATAGGAAAATGATAATTAAACTGGGAACCCCAAAAGCCAAACATGAAATGTACAACACTGGAGAAATAAAACTATAAATTAATTTCCGCTTGCACTAAGCAAAAACGCAAAGATGTTAGCAATAGACACTTCCCAGACCTGGCATATTCCAATTAATAAATTCAAAATAAAAAGTAGTTTTCTACCTTCTGTTTGGGATTTTATTTTTCAGCTGCAATTGCTCCAGTCACTTTCTTCTGGTTTCTTTGTGTCTTCTGCGAGCTATCCATTTGTCCTTTCTTCTCTTTTAGATTTTTTCTATTCTCTCTCTATATCTGCTTTAACAAACTGATCTTTCCCCTTTTCCTCTTTCCCCCTTTTCTTTCCCTTTTTTTTTTTTTTTTAATTTAAATTTTATTTAATGCGATCCAAACACAAATATCACATAATTAGGCAATCCAAATAAAATGTTACATAAGAAATGAATATACAAATTATAAACTATATCAAATTGCCATAGTAATCCACATCATGAAGAGCACAGCATAACATTGTACCTGAACAAATTTTTAAAGGCTACAACCCCTTACCCAGATGAAGGAAATATAAAATTAAACAAAATCAGAAACAAACAAACCACCCCACTCAACCTGCTAAGGAGTCTAAGAGAGCCTCTAGCTGCGAATAATCAGTAAAAACATAACTATTTCCCTGCATAGTAATCAGGCATTTACAAGGGAAACGGAGGAAAAAGGTACCTCCCCCAGCCAAAACTCTAGGCTTCAGCTGGAGGAAGGACCGTCTCCGAGCCTGTGTATGTCGGGAGACATCCAGGAAAATGGAAACCTTGTGCCCATAAAAAGGAAGATCCTTTTTCTTGAAAAAGGCCTTCATAATCAAGGCCTTATCAGCAATATTGACCAAGGTTACCACTAAAGTGGCACGGGTGGAAACAGGAATTTGCGAATTTTCCAAAAAGTCGGTCAGGTTAAGGGAATCCTGAACCTCTTCCACCACAGTGCCACTGTCCCCGGAGGCCCCCCGAACTGCTACATAAAAAGAATGAGCCACCAAAATAGAATCAGCGTCAGGCAATTGCAAAACATCAATACAATACTGTTTAAACAAGGCAATCGATGACATTAAACAAATTCTAGGAAAATTCAAAATGCGAATATTTTTGGCTCGAAGACTATTCTCTAAAGACTCTACTTGCTGAAATAGCGTTAAGGTATCTCTAACCATGGATTAGCTCGTAGTCTGAAGCGGACCAACGAGCGTCTCCACTTGAGTCAAACGCGAGGACAAATTCTTAACAGTACCATCCACTGCATGTACCCGGTCAATTACCTGACACCCCCTTTTCTTTCCTTATTCCTTTATCATCCACTCAAATTTCACCCTTCCATTCTCAATCCCCACTTACTCTCCCAATACCCAGCCCATCGTAGACTTTTCTTCCCTCCCACACAAAATATATTTTTTCCTCTCCATTCTCATTCCCCATCCTCAACCCTTTCTAGTCCTCTCTCAAAATCAGCTCCCTTATAGTTCTAGACCCCCCCTGCATCCGCTTCCTTCGTTCCAATCTCCCAAGTCCTCACATCAGCCCAGTCCTAGCCCCCCATATGCTTTTTTCCAGTTCCATTCCAGTCCCCCATCAGCTCATTTCCACTCCAAGCTCCCCATCAGCCAATTTCCAATCCTAGCCCCCTTGTCAGCCCATTTCCAGTCCTATTCCAACTCCCCTCAGCCCACTTCCAGTCCTATTCCAGCCCCCATCAGCACATTTCCAGTCCTGTTCCCCCATTAGCCATTTCCAGTCCTATTCCAGCCCATCACCCATTTGCATTCCAAGCTCCCCCATCAGCCAATTTCCAGTCCTAGCCCCCCATATGCTCTTGTCCAGTTCCATTGCAGCCCCCCCCATCAGCCCATTTCTACTCCAAGCTCTCCCAGCAGCCCATTTCCAATCCTAGCCCACTCGTCAGCCCATTTCCAGTCCTATTCCAGCTCCCATCAGTGCATTTCCAGTCCGCCCCCCATATGCTCTTTTGCAGTTCCACTCCAGTCCCCCATCAGCCCATTTCCACTCCAAGCTCCCCCATCAGCCAATTTCCAGCCCCCTCATCAGCCCATTTTCAGTCCTAGCCCCCCCACCATTACAGCACATTTGCAGTCCTAGCCCCTCCATCACAGTCCATTTCCAATCCAAGTCCCCCCATCACAGCCCCTCCAGCCCTAGCCCTCCCCATCACAACCCATTTGCAGTCCTAACCTCCCATCAAGCCCATCCAGTCCTAGCCCCCCATCACAGCCTATTTGCAGTCCTAGTCCCCCATCACAGCCCATCCAGTATTAGCCCCCCCATCAGAGCCCATTTCCAGCACCAGTTCCCCCTCCCTCGATCATAGCTCATCCAGTCCTAACCCCCTCCCCCCCAAACAGCCCCACGGCCATCTAAGTGGCTGCAGAGGAAGCCAAGGAAGCCCGCACGAGGCCCCGGCTCCCTCTGCACAGCCGCTAGCATGAGGAGTCTTTTCCCTCACATTGCCTTTAATCTCTCCCGGCATTCGCGGCTTCATAGATACAGCCGCCAGCGTGAGGGAAGAGACTCCTCATGCTAGCAGCTGTGCAGAGGGAGCTGGGGCCTCGCGCGGTCTTCCCCGGCTCCCTCTGCAGCCGTCCACATTGTGCATTAATGGTGTTCACGCAGGGCCCCCTGAAGCGCGGGGCCCTGTGCGAACAACATTATCGCACAATGGATGGACCGGCCCTGTCCATGACCCAGTCTTCGTAACATTCGGTACTTCATTTTGGAAGCCTTGCATAACATTTGGAATGGAGGAGTAGCCTAGTGGTTAGAGCAGTTACCTAGTACCTAAAAGATGAGGAGTTCTATTCCCACTGGTACTACTTGTGACCTTGGGCAAGTCACTTAACCCCCCCCCCCCCCCCAAGAAAAGGTCTGGCAATCTGCTTCCAGCTGTACATTGCCAAGAAAACCCAGAGGCTGTTGGGTCAGCATAGAGCATGGTAATTCCATGTGGAAATGGCATATACATGCAAATTATGATTTTGCAATGCCTCTCTTTACATATGCCAGAGGGGTGTATTCTCACGGCTGGCACTACTATTAGGAGAAATAAGTAGTTGCCTAGAGCACCAGCATCTCAGGGGCACCCATTGCTGCCCCTTTCTGGGGACCTCAGCTGCAGCAATGACTTTCAAACTGTGACACGGTGCTTACCAAAATGTTGCATCAGAGGGGAGCAGAAGCTGCAGGTCCTAGAGGCCAGGAACCATAAAGCAGCACCAGAGACCTTAGGTAAGCTCTGTGTCAGGGTTTGAAAGCCATTGCTGCTGCTGCGGATCCCAGAGAGGGGCGGTAGTGAGGGCAGGAGGGATCACCCACGTGCTCTGGGCATGGTTTGGATGTCTAAATAAATATACTGTATTTCTGATTTTGCTTGGAAATACGCACATAGTATATTTTTAAAAATGTCCCCATCAGTATTAGTGTGAGTAGATTATTTTTCAGCAAATAAGCTGCATAGTCTGGAAAATTTAATCTATGTGAATTATTTTCCAATTGTGCCCAAAACACAACTCTAGGAATGTTGCTCACACCTTTAGCTGTACCTTTCCTCTCTTATCTCTCCCTACACCCCTCCTTGGGAACTCTGCTCTTCGGGCAAATCGCTTCTATCTGTGCCCTTCTCTTCTATTACTAACTCCAGACTTCGCTCTTTTCACCTTCCTGCCTCTTATGCCTGGAACAAACTACCTGAGTCTGTATGTCAGGCGCCTTCTCTGACCCTTTTTGTATCTAAGCTGAAAACTCACCTCTTCGCTGCCACCTTAGGACCTTGACTCACTTGGTCTCTCCTAGATGTATCCCATATCTACAGCTACCGTGTTGTCTGTCTTGCCTAGATCGTAAGCTCTGATAAGCAGGGACCATCTTTTACATGTGTCTGTGCAACACTGTGTATGTCTTGTAGCACTATGCAAATGCTCAGTAGTAGTAGTAGATTTTTGGACAGCCAGTCTACCCAGATAAGTAGGATTTGAAAATTGTCTCATTGAAGCAAAATACAATGGGGCAATATTCAGCAGCACTTATTCCATTAGCAGAGTGGAGGAGTAGCCTAGTGGTTACAACACTGGCTTGGTAACCAAACAACCAGGGTTCAATTCCCACTAGCACTCCTTGGGTTACTTACTTAACCCTCTATCTCCTCAGAAGAAAGGCTTGGCAATCTACTTCCACTCAAATTCAGGAGACAGCACTAACTCAAAGGCACACATTGCATTTATCCAATTAGCAGCACTGACTGGCATATTTAGTTGCATTACATAGATAGTGCTACTGAATGTCTTTACAGACCGACGTGTACCAAGACATTCCATAGCCAGAACCTTTGGTTATGTGGAATCAGGGCTCGCACACTAGGCAAACCTTAAACCTTTTGCCCTCATGGCTGTCAGAATCTATTGTTTAGCTTTGCATGCCCTGCTCTTTGCTACCCCTCAAAAGCTGCCTTTCCTTTTTTTAGTGTCATCATATCAGTGCTGACTCCTGGCAACCCAGCTGCCTCTGGGTTTTCTTGGCAATATATCACCAGAAGTAGATTGCCGGGACTCTTCTTGCAAGACAATGGAGGGTAAAGCGACTTGCCTAAGGTCACAAAGGAGTGCCAGCAGGAACCAAACCCTTAAGCTGCTGGGTACTAAACAGTTGTCCAACCACTAGGCTACTCCTGCACTCGGTTGCCCTAGGTGACCACATAGTTTGCCTAATGGTTGGACGGGTCCTGATGGGAATGATTCAATTAGGCATTTTAAGTGTAGGGATTGTGAGACATGCAAAATAACCACTGAGGTGAATGAGTTTGAAAACTCTTTTGATAAGAAAATTCAGGAACTGAAAAAATTCACCAAGTATATATCCACTCATGTACAGTTGTGGTCAACATTATTGGCACCCTTGCAGTTCAAACCCTTAATGTCCAATATCTCCTTTAAAAAAGTGGCCAGTGAAATGGCTTTGGACTATATATGTACACATATTTGGCACATAAAAAAAATCAAACAAAACAAGACCAATTTAAAAAGAAAATAGTAGGAAATAGTATAAAAACTGGGACATTACCAGGACAAGATTATTGGCAACCTTAAAAACAATTCAAATCAGTTTGAACGGAAGAACCACATTCACATTGCAGTAAAATTAGACGTACTTATCAATTGTCATACTCATATGACTTCAATCAACCAATGAATGATGGTTCTAATGTTTAAAATGGCCACATTTTCCATTTTCGCCATGTTGAAGACAAGAGAGCCACCTGAGACCATCAGAAAAGCCATTATCACCAAACATCAAACTTCAAAGGGGTACAAGGCCATCTCCAAAGAGCATGGGATTCCTGTGTCTACAGTTCACAATGTTATTAAGAGGTTTTCTGCTCATGGAACTGTCAAGAACCTCCCAGGACGTGGTGGGAAGAGTAAAATGAATCCAAGAAGTCTTCAAAGGTTAGTGCAAACTGTTGGAAAAACACCCAGCATAGCATCCAGAGAGCTGAGGCTGACCTGGAGCAATCTGGAGTGGTGGTTTCAACTTGCACCATACACCACACACTAAACAAAGAAGGACTTCATGGGCGAAGGCCAAGGAGGACCCCACTGCTCAAAGACAGACATATAAAGGCACACCTGATCGTTACCCAAACCCACCTTGAGAGACCACAATCCTTCTGGGAAAATGTTCTGTGGACAGATGAAGGCAAACTTGAGTTCTTTGGCAATGTACATTGACAGACGAAGAAATGAAGCTTATAAGGAAAAAAACACTCTTCCTACAGTTAAATATGATTGAGGTTCCATAATGATGTGGGGCTGTTTATCTGCCTTAGGAACTGGAGGCCTGGAATGTATTAAAAGATTCATGAGGTCAGAGGACTACCAAGGTATTTTAGCGCAAAATGTTCTACTACCTAGTGTCAGAAAGTTAGGTCTGGGTTGAAGATCATGGGTCCTCCAGCAGGACAATGATCCAAAACATACATCCAAAAGTAAAAAAGAACGGTTATAAAGGAAAAAAAATGGACTGTTTTTAACTGGCCAGCAATGAATCCAGAACTCAGTCCAATCGAGAACCTTTGGAAAGAGCTGAAATCTACCATTGCTAAAAGGAATTTTGGAAATATTCATGAGCTGGAACAAATCACAGTTGAAGAGTGAGAGAAACTTAGCAACAGAGAAACATCATGGCAGAAAAAGATTACATGGCCTATCTAGTCTGCCCTTCCATATCAACTACAATAGTCTCCTTTTTCCTTTAGAGATCTTCTATATTTGTACCATGTTTTTTGAATTCAGATACTGTCTTCGTCTCTACTACCTCCACTGGGAGACTATCCCATGCATCTACCACTCCTTCCATAAAGAAATATTTCCGCATATTATGCTTGAGTCTATCCCCTTTCACCCTCATCCTATGTCCCCTCATAGCAGAGATTACTTTCAATTGAAAGAGGCTCTCCTCTTGTGCATTTATGCCATGGAGGTATTTAAACGCCTTTTCCCTACCGTATACATATTAAGATCTTTAAGTCTGTCCTCATATGCTTTATAATGAAGATCACTGACCATTTTAGTAGCCACCCTCTGCACCGACTCTGTTTATATTTATTTGAAGGTGCGGTCTCCAGAATTACACACAATACTCCAAATGAGGTCACACCAGAGACTTAAACAGAGGCACTATCACCTTCTTTTTTCTGCTGGCCATTCTTCTCCCTATGCACCCAAGCATCCTTCTGGCTTTTGCCATCACTTTGTCTAGCTGTTTAGCCTCTTTAAGGTCATCAGAAACAATCACGTCCAGGTGATTTGTAGACAGAAGTACCTGTAGACAGATGTACAAAACTTATAGATAGCTACAAGAAACATTTAGAGGCTGTCATCACTGCCAAGGCTTGTATAACTAAATATTAGTGAAGGGTGTCATTAATCCTGTCCAGGTCATATCTTGGTTTTTTTTCTAGAAATTACTATGTCATATAATCTCTCTTCTCAAGTTGCTTCATTGGGTTCAACTAGAAAGAGGGAAAGGGAAATCCATTTTCATTGGAGTTATATATATAGTTCCTCATCCCAGGGGGTAAAAGTGGGCAAAGATTTAATACAAGACATACACAGTATTGCCATGAAAAGAGAAGTGCTACTGATAGGTGATTTCAATATGCCGGATGTGGATTGGTACATCCCTGCTGCGGTGTCATCTAAGAACTAAGGAGATCCTGGATTCTCTAAAGGGAGAACTATTCAGTCAATTGCTAACAAAACACACATGAGATGGGGCCATACTGGACTTAGTGCTGACTAATGGGGAAAGTATTTCTGATTTTACAGTGGGAGATCAACTCGCATCCAGTGATCACCAGATGGTATGGTTCAATATTAGTACAAGGGCTAATAATATCCATTCAAAAGCGAGAATCTTAGACTTTAGGAAAACTAACTTTGCAAAAGATGGGCCAATACCTCAGAGAGTCATTAGCGGGATGGGAACAGCTGAAGGATGCAGAAAAACAGTGGGCAGAACTGAAAGGGAATATTTCAAAGGCAACAAACCATTTTGTTAGAAAGATAAATAAATGTAAAAGGAAAAGAAGGTTGCTATGGTTCTCAAAAGAAGTAGCTAAGAAGGTGAAGAAAAAGAGGGAGGCCTTCATGAAAGAGATCACAGAGAGAGGAAGACAGGCATCTATATTTGGAGAAACTTAGAGAAGTTAGCAAAGTAGTCAGGAAGGCAAAGGTACAAAAAGAAGATGAAATAGCCAATGCAATAAAATGGGAGGATAAGACATTTTTCAGATATGTTAGTGAGAGGAGGAAGGGCAAAAGTGATACTGTCAGACTCAAGGGTACAGGGGAGGAATATGTAGAAATTGATGAGGATAAAGCAGAATTGCTTAACAAATATTTCTGTTCTGTTCACAGATGAAGGACCTGGAACAGGACCTCAGAAAACACCCACAAATAGCAACAGAAGCAATGGGAATCTTGAACAATTTCAGAAGACTGTGTTTGAGAAGAACTAGCTAAACTAAAAGTAGACGAAGCCATGGGTCTAGATGGGATACATCCAAGAATACTGAAGGAACTTGGGGACAATCTAGTATCTCCACTGACTGACCTTTTCAATGCTTTCTTGGAGTCGGAAGTGGTGGCAGAGGACTGGAGAGAGGCACATGTGGTCTCTTTACACAAAAGTGGACATAAGGATGACCAACTACAGGCCAGTTAGTCTAACCTCTGTGGTTAGTAAATTATTGGAAAGGCTACTAAAGGAGAGAACAGTGAGTTTTCTGAAATCCAATGGATTACAGGATCTGAGGCAGCATGGATTCACCAGAGGCAGGTCTTGTCAGACAAATCTGATTGATTTCTTTGACTGAGTGATCAGGGAGTTGGACTGAGGGAGAGCCCTAGATGTGGTGTATTTAGATTTCAGTAAAGCCTTTGACACCGTTCCGCACAGGAGACTTATAAACGAATTGAGCACCCTAGGGATGGACCCTAAAGTTACTGATTGGGTTAGAAATTGATTGAGTGGGAGGTGACAAAGGGTACGGGTAAATGGAGCTCACTCTGAGGAGAAGGAGATTACCAGTGGTGTGCCGCAGGGATTTGTCCTTGGTTCAATTTTGTTAGTGATAATGAAGAAAGACTGTTGGCTAAGGTTTGCTTGTTTGCAGATGATAAAATCTGCAATAGAGTAGACATACAGGAAGGAGTAAACAACATGAGGAGGGATCTAGCTAAACTTGAAGAATGTTCTAGAATATGGCAGCTCAAATTTAATGCTAAAAAATGCAGGGTCATGCATTTAGGCTGCAAAAATCCAAAGGAGCTGTAGAGTGTAAAGGGTGAGGTACTTTTGTCCACAAAAGAAGAGCAGGACCTGGGCATGATTGTGTCTGACAATCTGAAAGTAGACAAACAGGTAGAAAATGTATCTGCGAAAGCCAGAAGGATACTTGGGTGCATAGGGAGAGGAATGGCCAGCAGAAGAAAGGAGATGATAATGTTCTGTATAAGCCTCTGGTGCGACCTCATTTGGAATATTGTGTGCAGTTCTGGAGACTGCACCTTCAGAAGGATATAGGCAGGTTGGTGCAGGGGATGGCTACTAAAATGGTTAGTGATATTTGTTATGAAGCATATGAGGACAGACTTAAAGATCTTAATATGTATACTTTAGAGGAAAGGAAGGATAGGGGCAATATGATAGAGACATTTAAGTACCTCTGTGGCATAAAGGCACAGGAGAGTCTCTTTCTTATTTATTTATTTAACTGTATTTATATCCCGCTTTTCACCGGGTCAAAGCGGTTTAACAAAAAGCGGGGGGGACAGTAATCAATACTTGGGGGGGGGCTGTCACCAGGAGGCCAACATTAATGATCTGAACAGGTATTAAGGACTTAAACAATGGACATAGTCTCTTAGGGGGGAGATCTGTGGGTATGTTAAAGGGTCAGGGAGGGAGTCAGTGGTGGATGTTTGTTTCTGGTCCGAGGTATTCTTGGAACAGGGTGGTTTTTAGTTGTTTTCTGAATGTTGAAGGATCTCCGTTGTTTCTGATTTGATTTGGTAGGGAGTTCCAGAGGGATGGCGCATATAGTTTGAAGGCTCTGTTGCAGGTCCGTTGGTTGTATTTAGTTCATTCATGGGGGATGGTGAGGATGTTGCTGGTGGTTTGTCTGGTTGTTCTGTTGTGGGTGGGTTGGGGCAGTAAAGTTCGGAGCTGGGAGGTCTGCGTTTGATAGAGGGCTTTGTGGATAAGTAGGGCTGATTTGTATTTGATTCTTGCTTCAAGAGGGAGTATGTGCAGTTCCCTCAGGACTGGGGTGATATGATCTTGTTCTTTTGCTTTCTGGATAATTCTTGCTGTGGTATTTAAGGCAGTTCGTAGTGGGTTGGTGTGGGTGGCAGGTAGTCTGTGATAGATTATGTTGCAGTAGTCCAGGTGGGGGAGCTTCATAGCTTGCATGAATGTCCTGAGGTCTTGTGGATCGAGGAGAGGCCTGAGGCGCTGTACTGGTTTTGCTTTGTGGAATATTATTCTAGTAGTCTTTTTGATCTGTTGCTTGAGTGTGAGCGCTTGGTCTATGATGATTCCTAAGTATTTTATGTGTGGTTGTATTTGTATTTGTGTGGTTCCTAAGTTGAAGTGTGGTGGTGGTGTGAAGTTTGGATCCTTGGTTACTATGAGGGCTTCTGTTTTTTTTAGGTTGATGGATAGGTTGTTCTTTTGTAGCCAGCTGGAGAATTCTATGACACAGTCTGTTAGTTGATTGTTTGTTGGGTTGGTGGTAGTGATTGGTCCATAGAGCATTATGTCATCTGCGTAGATGTGGTAGTTGATGTTATGGGCGCGTATTATTGAGCAGAGTGGTTGCAGGTAGATGTTAAAGAGCATGGCTGATAGTGTGGATCCTTGGGGTACTCCTTGGTGTTGCTGAAAGGGGGGGGAAGGTTGCTATGCTTGTGCGGATCAGTTGTTGTCTGTTGGTCAGGTAGGAGCGGAACCACTGAAGTACGACATTTTTGATGCCGATTTCTTGGAGTCTGTTTAGAAGGATGTTGTGGGAGATGGTGTCAAAGGCTGTGGATATGTCCAGGAAGATCATAGCGTAGCCAGAGTGCTTGGTCTGTGTGCCCTTGATGAGAGTGTTCATTAGAGATGTCATGAGGGTCTTGACTCCGTGGAATGGACGGAAACCATGTTGTTGTGGGTCTATTATGTTGTTGGTATCCAGGTGGTCTTGGAGTTGTTGTTGAACTATTTTCTCAATGATTTTGGCGGTGAATGGAAGACTTGCTATAGGCCTGAAGGAGGCGGGGTCAAGGAGGTCTAAATTGTGTTTTTTTAGGTTTGGGCGGATGATGGAGGTTTTGAGGATGTCTGGCATGTGTCCTTGTCTGAGGGATTTGTTAACAATGTGGGTTAGGGGCATGCTTATGTCCTCTTTGGATTTCTTTATCCATTCCGCAGGGCATGGATCTAGTGGGTAGGTGGTAGTGTTTAGGGAGGAGATGGTGGATTCTGTTTTTTCTTTGGTAATTGTTTCGAATGTGCTTGAGTCTGTAACTATGGAAGTAGGGTGGGTTGTTGTTTCTGTATTCGGTTGTAGAGTTTGACGTTGTTGAAGCTGCTTGTATTGGCGTGCTAGTAGTTCTGGCGGGATGTTTGGTAGCTGGTTGGAGTGGTTGGGTGCTTTTGTTAGCTTCTTGACAATTTCAAAGAGTTCACGAGGTTTGTTTATTGAGGTGTTTATAGATCTTTGAGTGGTAGATCCTTTTTGCTTTATCGGTTTCTGTGTGGTATGTGTCTAGTTCACTGATGTATTTTGTTTTATCTTCCTCTTTTTTTGTCTTTCTCCATTTTCTTTCTGCTCTTCTGAGTTGGGTCTTTAGTCTTTGTAACTTGGGGGTGAACCATCGGGCTTTTGTTGAGGTTTGTCTGGTTTTGGTGCAGTTTGTCGTTGCACAAGATGCAGAGGAGATCGTAGTATTCCAGTTGTGGATTAGGTCATCGATGTTGGTGGAGCTTGTTTGGAGTTTAGGTAGTGTTTGTGCCAGGAAGTCCTCTTTGATGAATGGTTTAAATCTTCTTGTATGTTGTTTATTGTCTTTGACGCTGGTGTGCTGGTAGATGAGGGAGATGCTGATGAGATAGTGGTCTGACCATGGTACACATGTGATCTCTGGGTTTTTGTATGCGGTGGTGTTTTGGGAGTTCATGAATATGAGGTCAAGTGTGTTTCCTTTTTCATGTGTTGGTTCGTGTATGATCTGGGTTAAGTTCATTGCTTCCATGGCATTGATGAAGGCTTTGGTATATTTGTCCTGGAGTGTTGGGAGGTTGAAGTCACCGAGGATTAGTTGTTCTTTTGTGGAGATGGCACTCTCTGATATGTGTTGTAATATGCCTGATAGATCGGTGCTTGGGGTGGGTGCTTGGTAAATTAGGCATATGGAGAGATGCTTGTTGGTGAGAGTGAGTATGTCCGCTTCGTTGGTTGTTTCTGAGGCATGGTTTCTGAGGTGGAGGTTGACTTTCGCAAAGATGGTTACTCCTCCTCCTCTGGTGTGGGCTCGAGAACAGTGATGAAGACTGTATCCATTTGGTGTTAGTTGGTTCATGAGCACAGTGTTGGTATCCGTTAGCCATGTTTCAGTTATGCATAGGATGTCAATCTTTTGGGTTGTGATCAGGTCATGGAGCATGTGGTGCTTGTTTCTGACTGAACGAGCATTTATTAGTGTGATGGAGAGAGGTTTGTTGTTTGGGGGATTGGGGGTGTGGATTGGTGTGGGTGGTGTGTAGGTGTTGCACCATACAGGGGGGGGGGGGGGTTGTTGGTGTTTGTGGTTTGGATGGTTGTGACGCTTGGTATGGGGTGGTTGGGGAGTGTGTCGGTAGTTGGAGGATAAAGGGTTAGGAATGGTGCTAGGAGGTAAATTGGGGCAAGGATGGGTGGCATGGTTTATAGGTGTACCTGTGTGTCCTGGGGCTGAGTTGGGCTTCTGCGTTGGTTTCCTCTGGGCGTTGGGTGGTTGTTTTCCTCATTGTCTTGGGTTGCTTTGAGCTTGGTTGTGTGAGCTGGTGTATGATGGCTGCTTGTTGCTGTAGTCCGTGGGTTGCTTTGGTTGTGGTTTTGCTTTAGTTGCTCTTTGTGGCTGCTTCTGTGGCCATGCCTAAGGGCCACGCCAAAGGGCCCTCTGGCGAGGCCCTCAGGTGCAGGCCCGCCAGGCGCGGGCGCGCCCTGCTGGGGTGCCGCTTTTAAAGTGGATTTTGTTGCTCCCACTGCCCTGATTGGGCAGGAGCTTCTGAGCGGGAGGATTTCCCGCTCAGGCGCTCTACCCCGATCGGGGGAGCTTCGGAGGTCGGCGGGTGGAGTGGAGGAGGCTGAAGCGGCTCCCTGCTTGCTGGGGCGCCGCTTTTAAAGTGGATTTTGTTGCTCCCACTGCCCTGATTGGGCAGGAGCTTCTGAGCAGGAAGATTTCCCGCTCAGGCGCTCTACCCCGATCGGGGGAGCTTCGGAGGTCGGCGGGTGGAATGGAGGAGGCTGAAGCTCAATTGAAGGCATGCTCTGCTACTGAAGCTCAATTGAAGGCATGCTCTGCTACGAGGGGACATAGGATGAGAGAGAAAGGGGATAGGCTTAGGAGTAATATCCGGAAATATTTCTTTACTGAAAGAGTGGTAGATGGTGAAATAGTCTCCTAGTGGAGGTGATGGACACGAGGACAGTATCTGAATTCAAAAGAGCATGTGACAAACACAGAGGATCTCTAAAGGTAAAAAAGGGACTATTGTAGTTGATGTGGAAGGGCAGACTAGATAGGCCATGTGGTCTTTTTCTGCCATCTACCCGTTTCCTTATCTAGTTCAAATTTCTACTAACCTATAAGTGCACTCATTCTGATACTCCTCACTAGCTTATCTCTCCCTACACCCCTCCTCAGGAACTCTGTTCTTCTATGCCTTTCTCTTCTACTGACAACTCCAGACTTTGATCCTTACCTGGAGCAAACTACTTGAATCTGTTTGTTAGGCTTCATCTCTTTTTTTTTTTTAATTCTTTATTTTCGTTTTATAACAACAAAGGAAAGGAAGACATACAGCTAAAAGACAGATACATACATAGAATGAGATACATACACCAAAGTAAACCCCTACCACCCCCCTCCCCCCTGCTTCTTCTCTAGAAAACTAATCATTCCCGAAACGGGCGTGTACTGATATTATTGTGTTACAAAACCAAACGGTGATCTGAAAACATGATGAGTGTACATTAAACAGACATGTCGGAGCAATGAGCAGATTGTACATAATCATTGAGCATCTGCCATTTAGACAAGCGAGAGTGAGTTTGGGTATGGGGAATAGCTCTCCGAGATATCTGCTCATATTTACTATATAGGCAGACAAGGTTCCACCATTCGTTGACAGTAAGTCGAGAGCTATCCTTCCAATTCCTCGTGATTAAACATATAGCTATACCCAGCATGAAATCAAGGAGAAAGCGACCCTTCTTAGGAAGAGAGGGACCTCCGCCACTGAGCGGAGTCCCACAATCTTCCAAGAAAGAGGCTCGTGGAGATGTAAGATAAGTTGAATACGACCCCAGACCCGCCCCCAGTAAACCTGTAGTTGAGGACATTCATAAATAACATGAGCAAGGGTTCCCACAGCAGTATGACAAGACCAACACTGGTCCCTAGCAGTTGTGTGCCATTTGGCTATTTTTTCTGGAGTATAAAAGCATCTATGTGCAAAAAAGAAGAGAGTTTGGGTAACTGAGGCAGAGCGGGAAACCCGCACTACTTTGCTCCAGAAAAAGCTCCATTGCACAGGGGTTAAAGTGGTTTGCAGTTCGCGCTCCCAGGCTTGTTGGGCTCTACAAGTAGCAGTATCTGTACCCTGACATAATAGTTTATAAAAGTTAGAGGCTACCCCATGTGTACTACTAATAGAGTAAATTAAGTCTAATAGCCCGTCTTCAGTAGAGACAGAGGGTGGCAGGATTCGAGCACTTTTGAGGCAGTGTTGAAGCTGCATCAATTGAAAGTAATGTTTCGCTGGTAACGCAAATTCCTTTTGTAAATCAGAAAAGGTTTTCCAACGAGCTGCAGAGAAGAGCTGTTGGGGTGTCCAGATCCCCCTAGAGTACCAGGGTTTCCATGCTATCGTTCTATTTAGGACTTGAATTCTGGGGTTATTCCACAGCGGGAGTCCGTCCTGAGGACATACGTTTGGGCCCAGTGATAGAATGAGAGTATTAAAGGCCGCCAGAGTATCAACAATCATTGGGGGATGGCGGGTGTCTACTTGATGGGACATACCGGGAAGATGGATCAACGGAATTGGGTTACTAAGCTCCTCTTCTATGTCAAGCCAAACTGGTCTGCTGTCTGTCGAGGGATCTAGCCATCGGGCACCTTGTTTAAGTAAGAAGGCTTGATGATATTTGAGAAAATCAGGAAAGCGGGTACCCCCTAGTTCCTTCGCAGACTGTAGTTTTTGCTTAGCTATCCTTGGTGGTTTGCCCTGCCAGAGATAGCGGACGAGAAGGCCCTCAATATCTTTGTAGGTGTGTAGCGGGAGTAAGCATGGCAGCATTTCTAAAATATAGTTCACCTTGGGGACTATCATCATTTTCACAGTTTCTAGGCGGCCCCACCATGTAAGGGATAAGGGAGACCAATGATTTGTGAGCTCACGGACTTTGGAGACTACCTCTTTGGCATTAAAACTTATAGTGTCTTCTAAAGGAGAACAGTAATGGACCCCAAGGTATTTCACCATGCGGGATTGCCAAAGGAAAGGAAAGGCCTGCATGTCAGCCTCATGTACCCAGCGGTTCAGTGGGAATGCTACGGATTTGGTCCAGTTTATTTTATAGCCCGATAATTGCGAGTATCCATCAATCAGATCCAAGACAGCTGGAACCGAATCAAGGGATACGAAGAGCATAAGGTCATCTGCATATGCAGAGAGTTTAATCTCTCTGTGACTGAAGGGGACACCACGAATACGTGCAGACTGTCTAATAAGGAGGGCGAGGGGTTCAAGAGCAAGATCAAAGAGCATTGGTGATAGGGGGCAACCTTGACGCGTGCCTCTTTGGAGATTAAAAGGCTGAGACTTAATAGCATTTACACAAATACTGGCAACAGGTTGAGTGTACATGACTTGGAGGTATCGGAGGAAGCCCTCCCCAAAGCCATACCATCGGAGAACTGCAAATAAAAAGGGCCATTCTAGGCGATCAAAGGCTTTTTCAGCATCTAGGGAAAGACCCACCCAGGGGTGGTCCAAGTTGGCAGCACTGGAGAGCACATGGCACAAGGTCCGAGCATTGTCAGCGGTGGATCGGCCGGGTATAAAACCGCATTGGTCGGGATGGATTAAGGTGGCCATCCTGTCAGACAGCCGGGAGGCCAAGATCGTTGCGAAGATCTTATAATCGGCATTAAGTAGGGAGATTGGACGATAGTTGGTGGTTAGCAGCGGGTCTCTGCCTTCTTTCTCAAATACTACCACATTAGCTGCAGAAAAGGATCCCAAAGAGGATGTATCTACCACAAGGGCAGTAAAATAGAGTTTTAAGTAGGGTACTAAATCTGCACTGAACGTATTGTAGAATTCGGTCGGGAGACCATCAGGCCCGGCGGCTCGACCCGAGGCTGTGCGTTTTAGGGCAAATTGGATCTCTGAAGTAGAGAAAGGTTCATCTAGCGCATCCCTATCAGCTTCAGAAAGGGTCGGCCGCTGAATATCAGAAAACAATCGCTCGAAGGTCTCTGATGAGAAATCACATTCAGATTGATAGAGACGGGTATAGAAATCCCGAAAGAGTTCTACGATATCGGAGTCTGTGGTCAGTATGCCCCCTCCCTGTGGGGCTCGAAGGGCCGCTACGCGTTTGGCTTCTTTTTGACCTTTCAAGGCGTTGGCTAAAAGTCGACCGGCTCGGTTGCTTTCACGGTAGTATGTCCCTCGTTGAAGCTCAATACTCTTAGAAGCTGCAGTTGAGAGGAGTGCATTATATTGAAAACGGAGACGCTGTAAGCGAACTAAGACGCATGGATCAGTACGGGAAGTTAGAACTCGTTCGCCTGCTTTGATTTGTTGGTCTAGTATAAGTAGCTGCTGTTTGCGTTGTTTCCGCAGGCGAATTTGATAACTGGTGATCGTTGCACGAATGGCCGCTTTGAAACCCTCCCACCAAGCCCAATTTGCAGTATCCTGGGGTAAATTAAAATGGAAGTAATCCTGTATGGCTGCGCGAATTTCTAACTGGAACTCTGGCTGAGTTAATAGGGCTCTATCAAAGAACCAGGCCCCCGAATTCCCTTGGGGTGCAGTAGTGTGTAATTGAAAAGAAATAGCAGCATGATCAGAAATATGTTGGGAGTGAATCTTTGCAGTGTCCACCTGAGGGACTAACAGTTTTGATATGAGAAAGAAATCTATACGAGACTGGGATTTATGAGGGGAAGAAAAGAAGGTAAAGTCAAGCTCATTGGGGTGTAGTAACCTCCATAGATCGACTAAAGCAAGATCTTTGATCACAGAGGTAAGCGTGGTATGACTCTTGGGGGGACCACTTGTCCTAGGCGGCTGTTTGTCAATCAGGGGATCAAGAACTAAATTGAAATCCCCCCCTATTATCAAAGAGGTATTAGCAGAGGCCTGCGCAACCTGAGCAATGGTAGCAAAAAAGGCAGGGTCATCCACATTAGGAGCATAAAGGCATATACATGTAACTTCAAGGTTACCTATCTTGAGGTGAGCTCTGGACCATCTACCTGCTGTATCTGAGCTAGTCGCAATAATAGTAGCATGCAGAGATTTCCTAACCAGTATGGCAACCCCACATTTCTTAGAAACGGCTGGAGAGTAGGCGGCCACCATGTAAGGTTTAATATTGAGTTTAAGAGTTTCCTTCGAATTTAAATGCGTTTCTTGGAGGAAAATCAGATCCGCAGCTTCATGACTTAGATAGCTTAGGATTTTCTTCCGTTTTATCGGATTATTGATTCCTTTTACGTTCAATGATAAAATCTTACATGGTGCCATCGATCAGTAATAGACATTTTAGATAAGGGCGCTGGAAAACATACAACATAATCAGAAACTGTACAAAAATGATAGAATCACCGAGTCTGCTGACTAATACACCCCATATTGAAAAGTATGTACCAAAGTAACTTAGAGAAGAAGCAAAACCCCCAATGAAAATGGCGACCATATGTCTGCGGGAGGAGGCCCTAGAGAGGAAGATAGAAACATAAAAAAAGAAAAAAAAAAACACCAGAGTCCATAATTAACACTGTCTCTGATACTCATCGAGGCTACGATGGGTAGATGGAGTCGGGTCACAGATATCATCAAGATAAGGCAACAAACCGCCCTCGGCAGACTTTTGCTGAGCCGCGGCAAATCCAATATGACAGGCACAGTGGACATGAGAATACTGGCAGGAATATTCTGGAAATCAACGCATCAAGTCAGCTTCTTTAGCATCCAAAAACTCCGCTAGTAGATCAGGGTCCTCAAATGTTCTTGTCTGATTGTGAAGCGTGACTCGGAGCTTGGCCGGGTACATCAGGCCATAGCGTGCTTGTAGTTGTTGAAGCCTCGGCCGGAATTCCAGAAAGCGCTTTCGGCGGTCGACCGTGGGTTTAGCCAAGTCAGGATAGAAGGAGATCTTATGGCTCTCAAACTCCATATGGCCCTTTGCCCGAGAGGCACTGAGAATTTGCTCCACATGTTGATATCTCAAAAGTCGAAAGATGATAGGCCGCGGGGTCTTCCTGTTGAGCGTTATGTTTGTGGGTACACGATGAGCACGATCCATCTCCAATTCTTTGGTAAAGGTGATTTGGAGCAAGGAAGGGAGGATTTTATATAAAAACTCCTTCATGTCTCCCGATTCCGCTCCCTCCGGTATGCCCACGAGTCGTAGGTTGTTGCGGCGCGCTCTATTATTGCCATCTTCCACTTCTTTCTGCAAGGCCCGCACCTGACGTTCAACTTTGTCGAGTTTGGACAACCGGACCGCGTGGGAGTCTAAGACGCTCTCCATTTTGTCCTGACGCGAAGAGAGTCCCTCTAGCCTGCCTTGTAACACACCAAGATCTTCCCGCAGCGCTCGGAGTGCTTCACCGTTTGACTGCACGAGGTCCTTAACCCCTCTAATCTCTGCGAGGATTTCCTGCTGCATTTCGGGGCCCTCGCGCAAAGCCAGCCCCTTCTGCGGAGACGGGGGTTCAGTTTTGGAGCGTTTGCCGTGAGAAGCCGCTGGAGATCCAAAGTCCAGGCGCGTAGGTTTGGTCCCCGCCATCTCACCAATGTGCCCCGGCAAGATCAGAGCAGAAATTCAAGTATGTCCGGTGTTAATTCAGGATTCTGAGTAGGCCTCTCGGGAGCCTCAGCGTTATGCGACCATCCCGCTGGACATCGGGCTCCGCCCCCCGTTAGGCTTCATCTCTTGCCCTTTTCAAATCTAGGCTGAAAATTCACCTCTTCGAGGCCACCTTTGGATCCTGATCCACTTAGTTTCCTATGTGTTTTCTTATCATTCTCCTATATGGCCCTTGTCCTCAGTTGTTTTGTTGACTGTCTTGACTAGATTGTAAGCTCTGTTGAGCAGGGACTGTCTTTTACATGTGTCTGTACATCACTGCATAGGCCTTGTAGCGCTATACAAATGATCAGTAGTAGTTGTAAGTTGCAGAGACATCTTTTTTTTGTGGTATATCTTTGAACATACTATTAAAATGTTATGATTACATACAGTTGGAATATTTCCAATTATTTCTCAAGATATTGTACACAACATACCTAAAATGCAAGGGTGCCAATAATGCTGACCACAACTGTAGTGTACCTCTTGAGATGTCATTGACCTAAATTATGAAGGAAAACCAGGAACACCTTTGAAGATCAGAATCAATGAACATAGGGGCTGCTTTAAAAGGCAGAAACCAGAAGCATTTCGGATAACCACTAATGCAGTTTCAGCATGAATTTGAGCAATTACTGTGTTCGGCAATGGAGTCTTTTGGGCAACAGACACCGAAAGGAGTGGCTCCAAATGGAACAGACATTGATATTTACATTAAATTTAAGAATGTGGTAGAGATATTTTTTGTCAAATGCTGCAGTTTACACTTCCATAGTCCTAGTTTTTGTCATATGTTTTGAGTCTATTTTGCAGCCATTTCATATCTAACAGTCACAAAGCCATGTCAAGGAAGCAGAGTGACTATTATTCAACCACCCCCGCCTCTTCCCAGTCTGCCCCGTGTGGATCATTTTCCTTCTAAATTTTTAAATCTAACAGAGACAAAATATCTCTTCTCCCATCTCCTAATGTATTTTTATGGATGGACGTTTGGGTTGTATCGTTCATCCATATGTTATCATTTTAATGAGGGCAATTGATGCCCTGCAATTATTAATCACCTGATAACATTGCCCATTAAAGAAAATTCTTATTAGCTAGAAGACATATGTTTTGTTCCTGGACTCTAAAGATAAAACCCAAAAGCAGATGGAAGTATTGCACTTGCCAATTAAATTAGATTGAGCTTAAATATAAATTAAATTTGGCAGGCAACTGCTCCTTTAATTAAGCCTTTAAGTGATGTTCAGAATATATCTGTCACTTTGAATTGGCTACAGGTGACAATGCTAAAAGTGTGTTAGTATTTCTCCAATCCAGATGGATTTTTGCAAGAAGAGCAAATTGCAGGTCACTCCTTGAAAATATCACACAGAGATAGTTTACTACTGTAGTTATATTTTGAAATATCATTTTTTTTCATACTCTCCAAAACACAATCTTTCTTTTTTTCTCTATTGATTTTTCTCCACCTCTGATGGTTCGCCATTGTGCCTTTCCTGCAGCAAGCCCCAACCACATTTTTATGTTTTCCAACATACAGTGATACATAAAAGGGATCAGTGTTGATCTATCCATTTGTCCTTCCATCCATGCCATGGAGAATTCTGAAATGATGCATAAAGCTAAAAGTCCGCATATTGCCTTCAGCCAGCAGGGATGCCTGGGACTCACTTACTGGATTCAGAACAGGTGATACAGACCTTAGTGGTTGCTGGAAGTTCAGTTGTTACTTCCTGAGAAAGATTCTCTGTTTGGAATTCTATTGTAGTTTTAAAGTTCTGGGACACCCTGATAGTTAAGAAATGTAGCTTACCGCAGGGATAAGCTTCCAGAAAACTGATTCCTTTTTTGCATTTTGTAGGTAAAAAGGGCTTCAATTAGGAATATCGACAGGTTTTCTTATGTTCTTCGCTACCTGGTGTTCTGAACGCTGTCAGGTACTTCTGTGTTTTCTTCAGATTCTTCTGTGTTTTCTTCTAAAATATACAGAAAATTAAAATTAAGACCTTGTTCTGAAAACGTTTTCTAGCTCAAGTTTGCTTGTAGAAATCAATTACAAGCATAAATTTGATCTTTTTTTTTTAGTTTCTTTTCAATCACATATTTTCTATTCAAATTCTACTTAACAGTTTATCAAACACTTTGGAGTTAAAAAAGTTGAAAATTAACATTTGCATTGATACACTATGGAACTCCCTCCCAACGAGCCTAAGGGCATTAGAAGACATCACAGACTTCTGCAAGGACCTTAAAACCCTGCTCTTTACAGAAACCTATGAGCAGATAGACAACAGTCACCACCCGAGTAGTATTGAAACTACCCCCGCCAACTCAATACCCAATCAGCCCAACTAGACTCATGAAGATACCCTCATGCTATATGTAACCCTCCAATTGTGCTGTCTGAATGTTGTTAAATACCCTCATGTTAAATATTGTAAAGCACCCACATGTTAAATGTAACCCCAATTGTGATGTCATGTAACCACTTTGAGTGTAGGATAAGGTGGTATACAAATCTGTCTAAATAAATAAAATAAATAAATAAAATAATGACAATATCACACGCCTAATGGAGCTTCTGCACTGAACCTTAATGTTGATGCAATCCCCCAGCTTAGCTGTCCAGAACTGAAGGCGCCACCTAACATGGGAGTCTTCATCCCCCATCAACATTGGTCCCAACCATCCCTTCAAGACCCAACCCTCCCTGCAAACAGAACCAGTCATCCTGTCTTCTCCCCACTCAAGGCCAGAAAACAGCGAGGCCATCCTCATTAGAGTGGCTTTGACCCATCAAGTAAAATCTCTGCAACACCAAGGCAACTCCTTCCACCATCTGGACATCACCCCAACATACACCTTCAAAGATTCCATAACATACCTCCCAACCCCATTAGTGCCAGCTCCTCCACCAAAAGCAGCTAATCCTCCTCCTACTCCCATTCTTAACATTCAAGAGGATTCTGATATTCATTTCTGAAGCAACATGATAACTCTCCCGCTGACACCATAGCACCCCTGCTGCACCCTAGCATCATTTTTGATGGTGTTGATCAGGGTTTATGATGTTGGTAGAGGTTATGATGTTGTCAAGAAGGTCACCTCAAAGTTGAGAGAATTGCTTTGATATTGTGGGGGGAATAAGATGGTTGTATTGATGGGGATGAAGAAGTTGCCATGAATTTGATTTTCCTTGGCCTGGGAGGGAGCTGCCTTGATATTGGGGCTTGCCATGGTGTGGACGGGGGAGCAGGACATGCTCCATGGGTCCTCAGGTGGGTGATGTCCTCGAGGCAGAATTCACTCCTAGTTCCCGTCATCTTTGACAGGACATAAAATAGCTCCTAGGCATAGTTGATAAGGGGGGTTAAAACTTGGCTGCTTTATTAATCACCAAAGATAAAAAAAAGGTTCTTGGTTCACCAGCCTCAAAACAAGTCCCCAGTAGTCCTGGCTCACAGCTGCTTCACAGCAGACATTCACAAAAATAAACCAGCAGGAAAAGAAAAGAAGAAAAAAATACCCTACCCTAGTTTGCCTGGATTTAAATGCAAAAGTGCCTCTCTCAATGCAGCCTCACTCTCAAAACTCCTTGACCCCAGGAGGGAAAAAACACTTCCCTAGTGCAAGTCCATTTGTCAGTATCAGCACAAAAGGTTTTACCCACTCCTCAAGGCACAACTGTCCATTGCAGGTTTTCCCGTTGATCTGCAGCTTATTGCTGAGCAGGACTATGATCAAGTTCTGCCCAGTTTTCACCAACATAAAACAATGTCCTTTTAGATTCTGACAGTTTCTCCCTGACAGGGCAGGCAGACCTTTAGATCAAGCTTCCCCAACCATTAGCCAAATGGCTGAAAAGCATGAAACTTGTCAGTCAAAGTTTTTAATATCTTCCATGCAAAACCAGGCTGCCACAACAAGAAGGTAAACAAAAGGCTTCTGCAAATCCTGCTTCTTTTCCCTCTCAAACATCAAGAGAGCAGAATGGGGAGGCTACTCCCTTACCCACAGCACTTTCTAACAGCTCAGTTGCTAACATTCTTTAAACCTTCACCAGCCATCCAATTTATATTCCTATAATGTGTTAAGAATTAGACCATACGAGCCTCTTCAATCTCTATCTCAGGGTCAAAAAAGGGTACCTGCTCAGAGGTATTCTCTTCAGGCTTTTCAGTTGCAGGCTGGCACTCAGGCAATAGTTTCTTCCCCTACCTTCCTGTGCTATATGCTGTATTTTATGAGGGCCCAGGGGAACTCCTGGGACACTCCCTCTGACTTAGTTTCCTCAAAAGCTGCTGAGTCCTACTCCTCAGCTGATAGGTCCTGAGCCCTTGCTGCCCTAAGAATTGTAGTTTGTTCCTTTCCCTAATAGAACTGAAGAACTTACCCATAGGCACTTAAAAGTGCCTTTTTCTCATAGAAGGAAAGGGGCTTGCTGTATAAGGGAATCCTATGCTTGTGTAAGATTCTCTTACACATTATACTTCTTCTGCCTGGCTTCCCTGCCACAATGCCCACACCAACTTGCTTTCATGCTTATAGAATCATGACTGTCTAAAGCATGCATGTAAGTACTCATTCACATGTTCAAGCCTTTTAAAATAGGGAGTTATGTTCATAAATCTTCATGTGGCTCGCTTGTAAAATCAGCCTGTGGGTGTTTATATATCAACATTAAAATTTTACTAACTGGGGAATAGGATAGAGTCCATGTTTGAGAGAGTATATAAAGAGGGGAGAAGTAGCCTAGTGTTTAGGGGGCACCAGCCTGGGGCTTTCTAAAGCAAGGGTTCAAATCTCACTAACACTCCTATGACTTTGGGCAAGTCACTTAACCCTCCACTGTCTCAGGTACAAACTTAGACTATAAGCCTTCTGGGGACAGGGAATTGCTTACTGTACCTGATTATAAATCACCTTGAACTACTAAAGGCATGAAATAAATAAATAATTGTTTTTGAGTTCTGAAATTCTAGTGGCATAACTAATCAGTCTGAATCTTACCATACAAAATTTATCAGCCATAGAAGCAGCACTTGAGTCACTGCATAATTTTGTTATTGCTTAAGAACATAAGATATGCCATATTGGGTAAGACCAAAAGTCCATCAAGCTCAATATCCTGTTTCCAACAGTAGCCAATCCAGGTCACAAGTACCTGGCGGCAATGTTCCCTCTAATTTTCTGTAGGCTGTGTGCGCATAAAGTATCAGCTGTGCAGCTTTTGAAGGAAGGTTAAATTTTTGTGCGCCACATGACGACACTCGGAGTTATATACTTTAAAATTTGACTACATGTCAGAATACAGTATGTACACCACATTGATTGCACTAGAAAATATTGTAGAACTTGTGAAAACCATAAATACACAACAGCTTTTCAATTTTAAGACATCTGTGTTGTTTTCTATCAGAATCAGAACCGTAATTTTTGTGCGCACTGTTATAAAGTATGTGCGCTCGCTCGGCGAGATGTGTGCGCGCGCACACGCGCACAGCTTAGAGGGAACAGTGCCTGGCGGAATCCTAAAAGGTAGATCGATTCTATGCTGCTTATCTCAGGGGTAAGTAGTGGATTTCCCCATCTGAAACTCCCTTGAGACTCAGCACACTTCTGTTACAGGAGTCCACAGGAGGAAGAAGAGAAAAGGAAGAACAGGAGGTAAGGAGGGCTCTTGAGTTTTATAGAAACCTCCCACTGGGCAGTATGTAAAATTAGAGCCAGATCAAGGGATTGTGGTGCCATGAGTCAACTTTAGCTATCGCATCCCCCTCCCCTTGTAGTATGAGATGCGTAAATAGGAATCAATTTTTCAACTGGCATTGTCAGTAGGTGAAGTTAAACTCTAGTGCTGTCATTTAACTTAATCTGTAAATCTAGTGCCACTGTTCATATAGGTAGGAATGCTGCATATACTTGGCTAACACAGCGACCAAGCCGGCACTGTTTAGTTGAGGCCGGCAATTAGACAGCCCTAAACTAAATACAGAACTTACTTAAAGAGTACCTGAATGTTGCCATCATCTGGATAATTTTATAGCCTGCCCTCACTCCTCCCCTAACATGGTCCACAACTAAAGGGATAATAAATGCCCATTTAGCAACTTAAATAGTCTGATATTATTTGCATATTTTATGAAAATACATAATGGGCTAATTATGTGTTCATCAGTGAACACATTATTGCCTTTGAATATCAGTCCAATATAGTATAATTATTCCTTCATATGAACTATTTCCCGACTAACCAATAAAACTCTCCCAACAATGGGTACAGAGCCGATTGTTTCACTTTACAACTCAGCATACAAAAAAGGTTATATTCTAATTCTGGTGTTACATCAGTGAAAAATAACACAAACCCCTTCTACTGTCAAATATTGTGTGTAGTAACACAAAACACTGCAAATGAAGAGCCAGAAACCTACCACACTAGACTAGCACCAAGTTCAAGAACTGCATCAATAGTGGTTCATGATCCCTGGGGGTTCATAGGACACAGAAGAGAGGAAAGAGAGACGCTGGGGCAGGATGGAGACAGGAGGAACAGACTAGGGGAAGGGAGAGAGAAAGACTGAGAGTGGCTGCGATCAGTTAGAGGGAAAGAAAGAGACTGGTAGAGACATAAGAATATACATAAGAAATGCCTTACTGGGTCAGACCAAGGTCTATCAAGTCCAGTATCCTGTTTTCAAAAGTGTTCAATCCAAGTCACAAGTAGCTCTCAGGTTCCCCAAAATGTACACAGGTTCCATAATGCTTGTACTGGGGTAAGCAGTGGATTTCCCAGATCCTCTTTAATAATGGTTTATGGACCTTTCCTCCAGGAACTTGTCCAAGCCTTTTTTAAACCCAGCTGCACTAACAGCTTATACTACATCCTCTGGTAACAAATTTCAGAGTTTGATTACGTGTTGAGTGAAAAAATATTTTCTCTTATTAGTCTTAAAAGGGTTACACTGTAGCTTCATTGCTTGTCCCCTAGTCTTTCTACTTTTTGATGGCGTAAACACTTGATCTACATTTACCCCTTCCACTCCATTCACTAATTTATAGACCTCTATCATACCTCCCCCTTAGCGGTCTTTTTCCCAAGTTGAAAAGCCCCAACCTTTTAAGCATTTCTTCACAGGGGTATCCTTCCATCCCCTTTACCATTTTAGTGACTCTTCTCTGTATCTTTTCTAATTCTGCCATAAACTTCCAGAGGCTGTAGAGAAGAAAACATTCCCTCATCCCCAGTGCTCAGCACAGTGTCACCAATAGCAGCAGTGGAATTTGAACCTAGGGTACACTGTTCCTAACTACCTACTCTAACTGTTAGGCTATCCCAGACAAAAAGAGGAAGAGAGATAAAGAGGGTGAGTGGTAAAGTTTGGTGCTGAGGGGAAGAGGTCCAGGAAGAGTAACAGGGATGAACTGGGGGTCTCTGAACATTTTGAAGGATAATAAGGGGTCCACACCACCAGAAAGGTTAAGAACCTCTGATCTAGAATGTCAGTACACTTCTAATTTAGACTGCTAAAAATTCCTACACAGAACCCACATGTGAACAAAATCCTTCACCTTGCTTACACATGCGAAGGACAAAGAAACCATCACCTAATAAGGAATAAGAGTTTATACATTAGAAAAATGATGCAAACAAAAAATGAAATGGAAAACTAAAAAAACAGACTGAAGAAGGAGAAAGAGAAATGCATTTCCTCTAGAACTATAAGCAATGCACACTTTTTAAAGGTGACATATTTCATTTGCTAAAAGCCGACATTCTTTTGTATCTTTGTTGCCTGATTATTTCATTTTTCCAATTAGGTTGGTCCTGGTCTCTCTTTATCAAGTCCTCTTGGTTTTCTCCTAAATCCTTTTCCAGGCTCTCATTTCCATTTTCTGTTTCTTCACTCTCTGTCTTCTTCTCTTCTTTCCTTCTCTCTCTCTCTCTTTGAAGTTGAACCTTCTGCTTCATCTTTTTTTCTCTCTTTCTCCTCTGCCTTTTTTACTTAGCTATTGTTAGATTTCATTCTTTCTTGTTTCCTCCCTCTGGTCTTTTCACCTTTGACCTATTAAACCAGCTTTCCATTTCCTACTTTATTTCCCTAGTACTCCTATACCCCGCTTCTGTGTCACTGCTTCCTATTCCCTCATCTTTCACACACTTTCTGGTCCCCCCATCTCCTCCCTCTTTACTCATCCCTTCCCCAGCCTCATCTACCTTTATTCTGTCTCTCCTCCCCAGCTCCTTCCCTATCACTTATCTCCTCTCCACTTCCAGTCCATTTCTTATGTTCTACTTATATCCAGGCTTTCATTTTTCCTTTGACCTTCCCCATTTCTACCCTCTCTCATTTCCTTTGGCTCTCGCTTACTCTATATCCCACTGTTCTTTTCAACTGCTTCCCAATCCCTCCCCAAACCCTCCTTCAAACCGTTTCTGCTCCCCATATTTCTTCACAGTCTCACAGCCCTCCTCATACCCCTCATTCAATGACCTAGTCCCCACTGTCCTCCCAAGTTCTGATAAATTTCTTAGTCCCCACTATCCCCCATATCCCCCAGGTAACTCCCAAGTCCCGACTCTTCCACCCTACCCAGTTCCTGATTCCCCATTTACACTCCCAGTACCTAGACAACCTTGGAGTCTTTCTTCTTCTGTTCCCCCCCCCCCCCCAAAAAAAAAAAAAAAAAAAATTAGAGTCTCCATTTAGTCTGAGTCTCTGTTCTCCTGCATGTCCTCAGTACCTGTTCTGTCTCCAATTCCCCTTCCTCAGCACCCACTCATCTACTTATTTCCCTTGACCAAGCATCCATACTTATGCCCCTCCCTCTCAACCTTCCCCTTTATATGACCTTATTTTTCTCTCCTACACACACAATATCTGTCCCTCCTCTCTTCTCACTCTGACCCCAGAGTCTGCCCTCTTTCAGCTTCCCAGCCCCAGTCTCCCACCCCAGCTTCTTTCCATTCCCATCCCCCTCCATCATCAGCCCATTTCCAGTCCCAGCCCCCCATCCCCAGCATCAGCCCATTTCCAAACCCAGCTTCCCAACATCAGTTTCCTTCTAGTCTCAGACCATTCTCTGTTCCATTTCCCCGCGCATCAGCCCTCTTCCAGTCCCAGCTGGAGCCCTCCCCCGCCACCAGTCCATTTCTAGCCTGATTTCCCCCACCATCAGCCTCTTCCAGTCCCTACTGGAATGCCCTCCCCCCACCATCAGTCCTTTTCCAGTCCGATTTTCCTCAGCATCAACCCTCTTGCAGTCTCAGCCCTTTCCAGGTCCATTTTCCCCAGCATCAGCCCTCTTAGAATCCCAGCACCCTATCCCCAGTCCAGCCCCTCTTCCCAGATTCACCATCAGCCCATGCCCAGTCCCAGCCCCTTCAGTCACCATCAGCCCATCTCCAGTCCCAGCCAAGCACCTCCTCTGTTCTGCTTCTCTGCCTGACCCACAGCGGCATTTTTTTCACACAGCAATTGGAGCATTTCCCTTTGTTGCAGTGGCTGCGCTGTGATTTCAGCGGCAACACCATGGCATTTTTCAAAAGGTAAACAGAGGCGCTTCCTGTCTCTCACAGGACACAGGAAAACAGGAAGTACTTCAGTTTATGTCTTAGGAGCCAACATTGCTGGTGCTGGAAGGGAAGCACCCCATCTGCTATGAAGAGGTCAACAGTGCGGTAGGCTTTGGTCGCCTTTTAAGCTTGTGCACCCCAAGCTGGCACCTCATTGGCTTGCCTCTTAAGACGGCCCTGTCTGAAATAAAACATCCTTCTCTCTAATCTTGTAACTCTTGTGCCTAAAAGGACACTGATGTAATTCAACCTCGAGGAATAATCAAAGTGCAGTGTGCACACGGAAGCGCTCAAAAAAGCAAATAGAATGTTAGGACTTATTCAGGAAAGAATGGAGAATTAAACAGACTATAATCCATGGTGAGACCGCACCTTGAATACTGTATGTATTTCCGGTCATCCCATCTCAGAAAAGATACACAAGAACTGAAAAGGTACAGAGAAGGGCAACCAATGATAAAGGGGATGGAACTGATCCCTTAGAAATAAATCCTAAACACAATACGACTGAAAGGGGATATGGAAATAATGAGTGGGGTGGAACAGGTAAATAGGGAATGTTTCTTTATTTATTTATCTTATTTATCTAACATTTCTTATATACCGCCTTTCATGATATCAAGGCGGTTTACATTGAACAAACTGAAATTACATTGAACAGGGCATTATAACTTGGAGATAACTATTTTACAGGGAACATGGGCTATGGAGGGTTAAGTGGCTTGCCCAAGACCACAAGGAGCACCTGTGGGACTAGAAACCCCAGTCCTTCCGGCCCAAGGTTGCTGTCCTCTAGTGGGATTTGAACCCCCGACCCTCCGGCCTGAAGTACCTTGCCCCAACCACTAGGCCACTCCTCCACTCCTGTAGATGCATTGTCTGAGAGTATGTGCATTGCCTTCCCCACTAGTAGGACACAAAACTGCTGCAATGCTAGGAAGACGGCTCTCATTTCCAGTCGATTGACAGACCATGTCTGCTGCTCCTGAGACCAGAGTTCCTGAGCCAGTTGTCCCTGATAGTGGGCTCCCCAGCCCATCAGGCTGGCATCTGTTGTCACCACCGTTCACTCCGGTGGCTCCAATGACACTCCCATCAGCAAGTTCAGAGACTGCAGCCACCACTCCAGACTGTGTCAGACTTTTGGTGGACAGACAAGTCTGCACGAGAGAAGATGACATTGCAGAGACCAATGAGAGAGCAATGTCCTTTGTAGAGGATGCATATGCGCAAGAGAACATGGGATGAAATCCAACGTTGCTACCATGGACCCCAAGACTTGTAGATATGACCCAAGCTGTAGGCACCTTCTGCCTCAGGAACAGATGAAGTTGCAGCTTGTGAATCCACTCCACCGATAGAAATACCATCTCCGAGTATTGAACTGGGCATCCAGATACGTAAGATCCAGCGACGGGCTTAAATGGCTCTTGGCTCTGTTGACAACCCAGCCAAGATCCTGCAACACTTCATGCATTTGGACCGTCGCCTTGCGACTCTCCGCAAGCAACTTTCCTGAATTAATCAATCGTCCACGTAGGGATGCACCATCACTTCTCCTGCTATTGTGCCACTGCCAGCACCACCATAATCTCTGTGAAGGTATGAGGTGCCGTGGCGAGACTGAAGGGTAACACCTGGAACTGAAAATAGCCCACTGGCACCGCAAACCAGAGGAACCACTGGTGCACCAGCCAAATTGGAACAAGTAAGCAAGCTTCCGTTAGACCTAGAGTGGCGAGAAATTTGCCCTTCCGTAATGCTGAGATCACTGAGTGTAACGTCTTCAAGCAGAAGTGCCACACCCACAAGGATCGATTAACATACTTCAGGTCTAGAATAGGACAAAAGGACTCTTCCTTCTTTGAGACCACAAAATAAAAGGAGTATCGACTGCACCCTAATTGGTTTGTGGGCACGAGCCCAACTGCTCGAAGCTGTAGAAGTCTCCGGAGAGTTGATGCGACTGCTGCGAGCTTGTGCGGATCTTTGCAGGGAGAGGGCAGAAAGGCACCTCGAATCAGTTCAGCAAACTCCAAGGCATAACCATTGCGAATGACCTCTAGCACCCACTGGTCAGCCATCAGTTGGACTCAGGCAGAGTAGAACTGACGCAGGTGGCCGCCCATCGGAACCACCTCCGTCTGAGCCTGCCTCATCTCATTGGGGCTTCTTGGTTCCATTTCCTGAAGTGGAGACAAATCCTCATCCTGAAACGCGACATCCCCGAAAGGTCTGTCCCCTCAAGGTGTAATGGGACCGCTGATAAGGATGCAAAACTCGTCACCCAGTAACGCTTAATGTCCCGTGACTGGCTCTTGGACATTGACACTGTCTTATTGGACTTGGGCTTGTCCTCTGGTAGATAAACCAGCTTGGTCTTGCCTAAGTCCTTCACCAACTTTTCCAAGCCTTCCCCAAACAGGAACTTCCCTCTAAAAGGCAGTTTGGTCAACCGCGTCTTGGAGGTCACTTCTACCGATCAGTTACGCAGCCAGAGATACCTGCAAACCACCGCCGCGGCGGCCATACTCTTTGCTGACATCTGCACCAAGTCATAATGAGCATCCGCCAGGTACACCGGCTCCCGATTCCAGCTTAGCCAACTTAGGTAGCTGCTGCACCCCTGAGGCCAGGGAGTCTGAAATTGCCTGCAGTCAACGCAGGCAGGCACTGGCAACATACACCCCGCAGTCCACTGTCTGCAACGTCAGGGTATTAACCTCGAAGATCAGCCTCAACAGAGCTTCGAGCTTCTTGTCCTGCGGTACTTTCAATGCCGCCCCACCTTTTACTGGGATGGTGGTGATGGCAGATACCAAGGCATCCACTTGAGGCAAACGCAAGAACTCCTTCTCCACTGTGGGAACAGGGTATAGGCGGCTAATTGCCCAACCACAGCAAAGACCAGCCTCTGGAACCTCCCACTCAGCCTCAATCATCTTCTTGATGGCTCAGTGGATAGGAAAGGCTGTCTCCAATGTATGGATGCCCTGCAATAAGGGATCTTACAGAGGTGGATCCTGAGCCTGGCTCAAAGGGTATATTGAGCGCTCCCAGGGAATGCACAATGAGAGCCCCTAGTTCCTCCTTACGGAATACAATTTGCGGATTGTCTCTCTCCGGTATATCTGTTTCTTTTAGATCAAGCTGCGACAGAGGAACCCTCCAAAGGGTCATCCGACTCCCTTGAGTGTCCAGATGCCTGATCTAACTCCAAAATCTCCGCCCCCTTGCAGAGGCAACATGACTCAGACTGACCCTAGGGCCACTGACCCTGAATGGGACCCCTTGTGACCAATGTTCCCTCTAATTTTCTGTAGGCTGTGTGCGCATAAAATATCAGCTGTGTGCAGCTTTTGAAGGAAGGTTACATTTTTGTGCACCACATAACGACACTTGGAGTTATACTTTAAAATTTGACTACACGTCAGAATACAGTATGTACACCACATTGATTTTAATCAAATTAAATTAAAATAAACGATTACTAAATGAAGCAGGAAATTTCTAGTAATTACAATCATAACTTTTAAATTTTAAGACGTCTGTGTTGTTTTCTATCAGAATCAGACCTGTAATTTTTGTGCGCTCTGTTGTAAAGTATGTGCGCTCGCTCGGCGAGGTGTGTGCGCGCGCGCACACCCACACAGCTTAGAGGGAACAGTGCTTATTTATTTATTTATTTATTTATTTATGCTTATTTCTATACCGCTTTTTCCAAAGATCAAAGGCGGTTTACAGGTAACATTTAGTGAACATGGTTTTACATAGAACATCGTTTTTTTCATAACTATGTACAGTTAACATGATAAACGATAACATGGAACATTGTTACAGAACTAAATACAGTTTAACATGGATTATTGTTACAGAACTATTTACATTTTAACATTAGCTAGTAATGCTTTGTCTATTTACATTGATTCTTTGCTAAATTAAGCTTATGACCTCTGGAACCAACTGAGGTAAAGTACTACCTTTCTTTGGAAGAAAGGCCTTGTGCATCAACAGCACAAATTCTGGTGAAAAGGGATCCCCATCAGACCCCAAGGGAAGTCTCTTGAAGGTAATCTGGGCCCCTTTGGGCCATATCCCAATCCCCAGAACTCTCTCCAAAAACAAGTCCTGCAATTCATTCAGGATCGAATCCTTTGTCACCTGAGAAGTGTGCTCTGAGGACCCCCCAAAGAGCACTGAAGAATTGTGCAGTCGGTCCCCTGCTTCCCTATCGGCTTGTTCACATGGCCTGCACATGCCGACCGTGAAAAGGCGACTCCTGCGCAGCCCAAGGTCAATGCATGTGGCCTTACTAGAAGGCTGCGGACCCGAAACTGCGAGCAGGCACAGAGGCAGGAAGGAACTCACCCGCTTAGCCAAGAGACGCCGCCAAGGAAATGAAAATGTACCTGCCGCTGCACCGATCAACCCGATGAACTGCTCCCAGTCAGCGAGAATGTCCCTGCATGCACACACGCGCCCAGGACTGCCTGAGAAGACCTACCCCTGCAGCCGCCTCCTCACAGTGTTCTGAGGAAAATGTTTTTGAAGGGCCCTTCACTGCTAAGGATGCCGCTGCTACTGAAGGCACAGACAAATCCGGCTGAAGAACTGACAGGCAAAGGGACCCGGTCCCATCGGCTGTGCTCCTCGGCCCAGCCCTCCTCTGACTGAACAGGATTGGGCTCTTACAGCACTCCAATCCTTCTTGCAGCTATGAGGTAGGCATCAACCCAAATGCAGCCCCTGCACTAAGCCCTAACCGTAAAGCCAAGTCCTCACATGTGTCACTATTATTATTATTATTTTTTTTTTTTTTACAAATGGAATTCTCGCCAGTGTAGACCAACTACACAGGGTTCATCCCCATCTGCTTGGAGACTGAGGATACCAGCTTGGAGAAGTTCGGTCCGTTTTATGGGATGACATCACCAAAAGCCCGGAACTCTCAGTCTCCATCCGCTGGAAGGGGACGAAGACCCGGCAGTCTGGACTGGACTGGAGGGATGCTATGGAAATGGCATATTGTTCCATGTTACTAATCCCTATGGGCCAGCTGGACTGAAGTTAGAACCTTCGGGAGTACAAGGATGTTTCCGATTACTTCATCAATTATTCAAAATCAGAAGTTTTTCCAGTTGGGCCAAAGCTTGGGAATCCCTTGACAACTGGCTGGTTTTACGATGGCGACCGAGTTGACATATTTGGGAACAGCTGTGGTGAGGCAGCTGAAAACGTTCAGGCTAGTTTTCTGCCCATGCTCCACAAAATCAAGGCAAAGCTGGGGGAGTGGTCAGAGCGATGGGTCTTTTGGGCATGTAACATTAATCTTTAACGTTTGTTCACTCTTTCAAATAGTACCAACACCAGGAGATGTCGCATGAGAAAAGCAGATGGAGAAACTGGAAAAAACAAACTGGAGAAATTGTTATTATTTTATAGTACTTGCCTTTACAGCACTGCGTATGCCTTGTAGCGCTATAATAGTAGTAATCTTCTGGGTAACAGCACTTCCTCATTGTCCTTCTACTCTGTTCAATACTGGAATCTGAATTTCTCCTACACAGACTTCTACTCAATAGAAATTCTACCAAGATTTCTACTGGTGGTTCCTCATGGCTGATACAAGCACTTTCTCCCTCTCTTAGGGGCATATTTACTAAGCCACGGGATCTGTTAGTGCAGGCCTGAGGGCACGCTCTATAGCACGCACCGACCCATGCTAAGCTACCATGGTTGCTAAGCTGACAGCACAGGGTTAATTCTGTGCTATCTGCTTAGTGTGCCATGGGATGGATTGGGATGGAGAGTGGGTGTGTCGATTGGTAACAGCCAGTGCGCCATCACCTAACTCTACAGTATGTTCCCCTGCGATACTGAATGCGCTCTCCACGCCCACTTTCTGCCCTTTAACTTGGCCATTCCCTGCCCCAGTGCACGATTAGCACTTAGCGTGGAAATTAGCCATTACCGTGGACCCTCGCGCACAGTTACTGTGAACAAAATGGTACATTAACTGCTTAGCGCACTTTAGTAAAAGGGCCCCTTAGACTATAAGCCCTGCAGGGCCAAAAAAATACCTATTCTACCTGAATATAACTCTCCTTGAGCTACTCCTGAAAAAGGTACAAGCTAAGTCCAAATTCCCTTTATAAAACAGGTCTGTCTCATCTATTGGACCCTTCTAAGTGAATTACAACATAACATATATGATAAAATTGACATCACAAGTCAAAACAGCAACCTATAATCAGGGATCCTGTTCTGTCTTATGTTATTCCCTCCCATGCTCCTTAAGTAGTCACAGCCATAAAGAAAATCAGACAAAGAAAGGCTTCGTATATTTCATACCAACGTAGAAAGCAATTGAGCTAAGCTAGCAAGCTAACTGATGTTCTGAGGAAGTCATGACAGGCTTTTTCTTCCCAATAGTCCTAAGTATTTTGCAAGTGAAGAATCTAGTTAAAGGAGAACTGTGAAATCTTGTTGGACACAACAATTATGAGGCAATTAGTAGCACTTAAGGTAAGGTGTTGACATATGTTTCGCAAGACAGTGACAAAATGATCAAGTTGCAAAGAGTGTAAGGTAAACTTTTGCCCTAAGGCTAATTAAAATATTTCTACCTGTGATCATATTATGTTCTCGGCGCTTGTGAATGCCCAAGGGTATGATTCCCTTCAAAAAATGTGTTATAAGAAGAAAAAACCTTCTCCAAGCCATACAATTAGATCTGCATATTTATCACATCTGCCATTGTCATGAAGAAATCCATGACTTGCGATGCTCTTCGTGCTTTATAATTGGTAATGGGAGATTTGGGGAACTTTCAAGGGGAGTTTTGCAATTTTTTATTTATGTATTTAACATTTTTTTATTCCGCCGCATTTAATATCCTGGGTGGATCACTGCTCAACATTTGAATTAGGTCACACATTAAAAACAAACATCATATAAATTGACAGCAATCAGACATACTTAATAGTAAACAAAATAATTTCACTGTTGGGAAGGGCCCATGTGTCTTCCTGAGTCTCTCTGCCCATCAATCCATAAGCATCTATTTGTTCATGCAAACACCAACAGATTCATGCAGTCTAAGCGGCAGCCGGTGAGGAGTCAGTGGAGGATCCAACTCCCTCGTCAGTGGAGATTTTTTTAAAAAGTCACAGCACCAGTTGATGAGGAAATGGTGATGGTGGTGGGGGAGAGGGGTCCCAATCCCCTGCTGGCAAAAATTCTTACAAAAAGAAGTGGCAGGAGCAGCGGCTTTGGAGGATCCCACTCCCCCGCCACTGAAGATGTAAAAAAAAAAAAAAAAAAAAGTGGTAGGGTAGAGGCTCTGGTGAAAGATCTTTCTCCACTGCCAGCACATATTTGTAAACAATGAAGCATCCTCACGTGCCAGCACTGCTGAGTAACTGGGTTCAAAGCTTAGGGGGTCAGTGCTTCCTGCCCACTGATCTTGTTCTTGGCGAGATCAGCAGGTAGGGTGTTGAGCTTTGAACCTGCCCATTTAACAGTGCCAGCACAGAAACTACAGGGTGCTGGTGTCCAAAGCCACGAAATTGATGGTCTTTCACTATATTTTGGGAACATCCTGTGAATGGAGAAAAGGGGAAGCATCTGGAGGGCAATTTTATAAACTCCTGCCTAGTTAATGTGCATTTTTATGCATGTAGTTCGAGCCAATTTTATAACTTGATGTTATAAAATATTAGTATAAATGTCAGAAAGTGAGTGTTAGTTTAGCATACAATCACTGACACCAGTTGTAGGACTGGTGTAAATGCCCACACCAAAATTTGTAAGGAATGCATCAATCACTGCAATAACATTATATTTATTTATTTATTTACAATTTCTTCTATACCGCACTATTCAGCATCAGCGCGGTTTACATGGAACATAACAATCAGACAGGGTACATAGGTCTGAGTTTACAATTAACAGGAGAAACAACTTGCATAACAAAAGGTAACTATTTACACAATGAAGTCACATAAGACATAGCAAGAGATTTAATGGTCAAGGACTCCTTACATGGTGTGGACGCCTGTGCTTACAGGGTGTGGTGGGACAGTTGTAAGTATTTGAGTGGGGATGTGGTTCATTGTTCTCTGGGAAATATTTAATGAAAAGGAAGTGTTTAAGGAAGTGTTATATGCCGCTAGAATTAAAACACTCCATGATTCGCCCAATTCTAAAAAACAAATCGCTAGACAAAGACCGGTCTAACTCATACAGACCAATATCTAGCCTGCCATTTAT
The DNA here is from genome assembly GCA_033557465.1 of Ichthyophis bannanicus. Lineage (NCBI taxonomy): Eukaryota > Metazoa > Chordata > Amphibia > Gymnophiona > Ichthyophiidae > Ichthyophis > Ichthyophis bannanicus. Next base: position 257,103,106 of record CM066041.1, read on the forward strand.
GGCTAAAGTGGTAGAAAAAGTTGTCCAAACACAGCTACAAGACTATTCTGACCTAAACTTTCCACTTGATGAGCAACAATATGGCTTTAGGCCATTTCATGGCATAGAGGCCCTCTCCTAACCTTCTTCGATAATCTCATCCAAGGTATAGATAGCCCTAAACAGGCATTTGTCCTAGTATTCTTGGACATTACAGCTGCCTTCAATAGCATTAGTCACAACATCTTACTCACCAGACTTCAACAGATAGAACTAAAGGGCACTGTGTATCAATGGTTTCAGTTCTATATATCGGACCGCATGCAACAAGTTCAGATTGGCCAAGAAACATCTTCATCCTTTAAACAAGAGCAAGGTATCCCACAAGGGTCTTCCCTGTCTGCACTACTATTTAATCTATACCTTCAACCAATTTGTAATATCTTTAAAAAAATTCAAAGTGGGATACCATATCTATGCGGACGATAAACTATCACCCTGCCTCAATGAAACAGTGAAGTGGCTGAAGACACATAACTTAAAAATAAATTTCAACAAAACTGAAGTACATTGTGTTACCGGAACCAAAACTTCACCATACCACCAAAAATCACAATACGTAAAGCTGATCTAGAAGTAAAAAAAGAAGTAAAGTACCTTGGGATTACCATAGACCAGTCTCTCAATATGGCATCACACATAAACTAGTCACTAGATCTATCTTCTTTAAGCTGAGAATGATCCAACGCTTAAAACCACTACTTGATAGTTATGATTTTAGATCAGTACTCCAAGCGTTCATCACACCTCATTTTGACTTCTATAGCAGCATATTACAAGGCTTGCCAAGGAAAGTCACTAATCAACTGCAGATAGCTCAGAATGTTGCAGCTTGTACAATATGCAAAGCCCACTTCTCAGAAAATATCATCGGCATTCTTTATAAACTCCATTGGTTGCCAGTTAAAAGTTGGATCAAATATGAAACAATAATGATCACCTTCAAACTCCTGAATAACATTGCACCATCTTACCTTTCCACTCTAATTAACATACCCACTACTGAAAGAGGCAGAAGAGGATGCTCACAAAACACATTAATAGTTCCTACCGACTTTTGAAAAATGAACCGATCCACAAGTAACAGAGCATTTACCTATGTTGCTCCAACCCTCTGGAATGCTCTACTAGACACATTAAGAGCTATTAAAGACCTACAGACATTCTGAAAGGAAATCAAAACATATTTATTCATTGAATACTATGGGCCTGATTCTGAGAAAGACATGCTGAGCGGATGTAGGTGCACAACACATGTACATCCCTGATATAGACGGGATTCTCTGCCCAGACGACTAGACATGCAGCAGCGCATCAGAATACGGGGTTTTACGATCGTGCTGCTAAACATCCAACATGTGCAAGAACAGGGGTTCTGTTTACGTGCAAGTGAGATGTGTAACTATGCCGCTATGCTGTGTAGGTCCGAAAATATGTCCACCTGCACATTTGCCCACGACAGGAAACAGGATACAGTAATTCCCCCCCCCCCCCTCCCCTCCACCACTGCCAAACCCTTGGTAAATGGCAACCAGACAGGTTAACTTTTCTGAGGTGGAGACCCGCCTGCACTGCAGGCTGATAATAGAAAATGAAGGTGCCCTGCTTCCCATGGGACATCAACGGCCAGCCCTAGCTGCAGCATGCAGGGGCTGGGAACGGATCAGGACCACCCTAGCGCAGTAAGTAGGGCAAAGCAGGAAAGGGAGGAGGCAGGGGAAATGCATGTGGTGGGACAAGAGCAGTGCAAAAAAGCCAGGAAGTAGTTGCAGAGTAAAAGGGCAAAAGGAGCAGGGGGTTAGCTGGACCCACCACACAAACAAATGACAGTAAACACACAAAACAGGACCCACACAGGAAACAGGCAAACAGAAACACAATGGCCAAAAGGGAAGCAAGGTGGCAATAAATGCAGAATGGACACAAGGGAAAACACATATGGAAAGGAAACCTGTACACAGTGAAAAAAAACCTCCTGTGTGTAACAGTGCAGCAACATAGCCCAATACAGTCAGCCAAAACACAGCACAGAGGAAACATAGAGACATGGTGCTAGTAAAAAAACCCACATGGTTGAACTAGGCCACCCCCACCCGCACTACCAACCACCACATCAGTCCCCTGAGAGAACCCTGTGTCTGCCCCATGCCCATGAAGACTGATACGGTCCACAACAGCACCATCTCCAATGGGAAATTACCCCATGCAGCCACCACTGTGTCTGCAAAGAAACATCCCTGCATATGACACCTGAGTATAACCCCTACCACCCCCATCTGATGACACTGTGCAGCAGAGCATGCTGACAATCAAAGGAGGCACCCGATCTGTGCATACAATGGTTGCATCGCAGCACTACCAACGTGCCAGCTCGCCATCGTATACTGAAAAGATCCATAGGTCCATCTGCAGATGACCAAGGCCCAGACCACCAACCACATATGTAGTCACCCTCTCTAGGATCCCCAACCTGTGAACATCTGCCTGGAGGGGTAAGCATAAAAAATGCACAGACAACCACAATTGTGGATGTATGGAAGACCTACAGTAGCCTGCAAAACTATCCATCCCCTCTATGTCAGTTCTGGTCCATAGCAGGATGAACAACTTGAAAGAAGATAGGGAGGTCATGTGTACATTAGATAAGGGACCTCATAGTATATTGAAAACAGATGAAGGGAAAGGACAATACGATACCTTGTATACAGAAAGAAACATGTAAAACCAGAAAAGGTGTGAGCGCACATGTCACCAACACTCTGTCCATGAAACCCCTAAGAGATGGTCCAACCAATGAACCACAGATGACCCAAAATGAGGGCAGCAGGGTCCACGCCTCTACAAAGATACCTGAAACAAAAGGCCCAGACCCTGCAATACCACCAAGCAAGCAACAGGATAACCAATGAATACCCCAAACAGCTCTGAGACAAAGGTGTGGAGATGTAGAGACCAGGCCTGTAGCACAAATCACTATTCCAAAGATGGAGGATGCCATGAAGCACCAGGAACTGCACTAAAACAAAATATAACAAACATGACACCATGGCACACCTGACAAGAGAAGGATGCCCACTGAAACCCACAGACTAGCCAAGGAGGGCATAAAGCAGAGATGCCACAAGGACACCAAGGAGAACACAGAAAGAGCTGCAAAGATCCACAGTGGAGATGGGAGTATCCATCCACAAGGTGGAATGTGACAAAATAGGACAGACACAGAGGGGATGAATACCTTTGCAATGCACTGTAGACAGTGTACATACCTCATCCAATGTACCCAAGCATTCCAGTACCATCCACTGTTGCCCAGTCCACCTGACCAGCCTTGGTAAGAGCAGCAGACACGATCATGGTCAGGTCCCACCCCTGAATTGTGTACAGAGGTACCACACCACACACATGATAGTACCCATCTGGATAGTGGCAGCCCAAATACCTGCACACTAACCATAAAACAAGACATGTCAGCTGCCAGGTCTTACACCAGCATGTAAAACCCACGATGTGCAGCACAGGGCAGGCAGCAAATGCAGCAGGGTCCCAGATGAATGTCACAGGCAGCACTGTCCCTGTGGCCCCCTCAGCCCATGGCCTGGCCAGTCAGCAATGCAAGCACACAGGACAGAGAAGGCCTTAGGGACCAAGGTGAAGCAGTAATGGAGATGTGGCAGTATGCTGTGGCGGGGTCCAGTGTATGCAGGTGGTGGTATGGCAGGCAGATGGGCAGCTGAAGTGTCAGACCTGGGGGAGAAAGAAACATGCATATATAAGACACCTCCATCCTTTCTCCACAGACGGTTCCATGTCCTGCAGGAGACAGAAGCATACAGGGTGCAGTACCGTGCCATAAGGCACACACACCTGCAACTGTTGGCATGCATCCAGCTGAATGGGGGAATGGCACAGGAATGGGGCCATGACATGCGATATGGGCCAGGGCTGGAGTGGCTGGGCATCACAGATGCAACAGCAGACAGAGCATGGGGAGGCATCTGACAATGGGGACATGGCAGCCAGACACCTCCACCCACTGAAACCAACACCCACCTTCCACAGCCATCCTGGTCGAGGACACCCCCACCTGCAGTGGAGGAGGAGGAGGATGAGGAAGGCGGCAGCAATGACGACAACGGCAAGGAGGAGGACATGGAGGTGGAGGTAGGGGAGGAGCAGTGGCCACCAACAACTGTCCCATGCAGCCCCGCCACAGCAGACAGCCCATCCACAGCCAGCCCCATAGTGCTATCCAGTACCTCCCCATCAGGGGAGAGTGGGGATGAGATTGTTACCCTCAGCCTTATGGAGATGCCCCACTCCTCTCAGGTGGAGGGACTGGACAGTATTATGGTATCTGGGCAGGGCACCCCATGGTGGGAGGTCCAAGGCATTGCAGGGGCTGAGGGTGGGGAGGCAGGTTAACCCTGGATGGTTGGCTCTGAGGAGCAGGGGGAGGAGGAAAAGGATTCCCTGAAGGAGCTGGAACTCAGGGCCATGCCATTCAGGGACACCCAGTGGGTGGAGGAGGAAGGAGCATGGAGGGAGGTGATGTGAAGGGGCAGGGGCAGAGGGGGGGACGTGAGGGGACAGGGGTAGAGGGAGAGAATGGGAGGATGGGGCAGTGGAGAAGGCATCTGCAGCAGAGGGGCTCCAGAAGTGGATAGCAGAGGATCTACGTGGCATCAGGAGCAATCTCTGGGCCCTCACACAGGCTGTGCAGCAGCTGACGGAGTCACTTCTATTCCCACCTAGGCCATCGGAGTGTGACCCCCCCTCCCTCAAAGCCAGGAGCCCATCAGTGGGAACGACCAGGATGACACAGGGCCACGATGGCCACTGTTGTATGGACAATGTTTACAGTCATATATATATGTGCATATGTTAATGTTATGTGTGATGTGCTGTCCCTCATAACATTGAGGTGGGATGCAATGTTTTATATGTTGCAAATATATCCTGCAATTTTGGAACACTGTGTCTGTGTGTATATCTGCATAGGGGGTCATTCTGAGGCCTCAATAGCAGGGATGGGGGTCCCATCTGGACATCCATCCATGCCAACTGGCCACTTCTGGTGACCCTGATGAACCTCTAGGTATGTACATGGTGGCCATACTGGGAGGCTAGCCAGGGGTGGGAAAGGGGCAGGGCAGTGGTGAAGAAAGGGGGGCAGTGCATGGTCTGTGGCCCTGGACATAGAGGACCGATATGTATGTTGAGCCAGGTCACCTGGGGCCGGAAGACATGTAGTGGCAGTTCTTTTTGTTTATCTTTATTTCACATTTGATATACCGCTCAGGCCATGGCATCAGGATGGTTTACAATAAAACATTAATGCTGCAGTCAGCAAATAGAAAAGAACACCATTCAATGATGTGGGGGGAGGGGGTGGGTGGGTGGTGACTGCCTGCAGTGGCCAGAACAGCTCACTGCATAGCGGACCGAGATATGTACACATGAAGGCCCAATCTGTGCAATGAATAGCGGCGATGTATGCTCTGTTGGGATGTACATTCCCGCTACCGTACCCCCTCCCAATCCAGTCTAACATCCCCACACATTGAATGGGGAAGGTAGAGGGGGCGGGAGAGGGGCGGATCGGGGGCATCACTAAGGTGGGTGGTGGGTGTCTGCTGGCCTCGGATGTACAGGGCCGATTCCAATGCTGGTCCTGTATGTCCATGGCCAATGGCGTAGACAGGAAACGTCTGAGGTGGAATAGGTTCCCTGATGCAGCAGTGTACCACAGGCTTGGGGTTATAAAGCAGTGGGTGGGGGCAGAGAGCCTCCCCCACAGCCTGACCCCGGCCTAGGGAGGCTGGATTGGGGGTCGGTCTGTGGGGAAAGCAGTATAGGAGCTGGCGGCTGGGGATCATGGCTGTACAATGGAGCAGTGGTGTCATGGCAACTGGACACAATGGTGCCACAGCTGCATTGTACAGGACAGACTATGTTAGCTGTGGAAGGGCTGTACGTGCAGGCCGGGCTGAATCAAAGACACGGTCTGCACATACAGGCCTGTTTGCGATTCTGGTCCTGCAGGGCTGGGTGTGTCCCATGGGATCAGAATTGTAACTCCCTCTGTGCACACAGTTCTGAATGGGTGCACAGAGGGCCAGGAGGGAATCGGGCTGGTGGGGTTGCCTGCTGATGACTAGCCCTGCCATTCACCCACCAGTTCCGCCAGTAAAGGCAGCTTACCTCACACAAAGTGCTTCTCCATGAGGGATCTCCGAGTCACCACTACACATCGGTGTGAGGTAGAATGCAATGGCTGGGGGCCACCAACTCAATCTCCTTGCATTCGGAATTGCTGACTGCTGTATCCAGTGCGGGTTGCCTCCGATGCAGGGTGTAATTATGCAGCTTGCAGCATGCCAGGAATATCCTTTACACCTTTGCTGGGGTGTAGAGCAGCTCAACACCAGACTAGTCATGGCAGCAGAAGCGGCTTTTGGAAAGCCAAATGTCCACTCTATGATGGAGTGTGTCAGCTGGTATGACTGGTTGTAACTGATCTCCACTGGGGTGCATAGGTTGACAATGGGGACTTTCCAATCTTTTGCATTGAGTGTCACATGTATGATTTTCTCCCAGTTGGTGAGAGGTCTTACGTGTGCATTAGGTGCAAGGAGCTCGTTGCTCTCAGGGAACGAGTCCATTCTCTAGAGGCTAGAGTAGCAGACTTGGAAGACATAAGAAAGACAGAGAGGTACATAGCCGAGACCTACAGGGATATAGTCCTGAAGTTCCACCTCCAGACTGGCAGCATCCCTGTTGCTATGGAGGAGAGCAGTCACGTGACAGGAGAGCATCATCCTGGTGTGTCAGGAAGTGATCCTGTAACTAGGACCTGTCCTCCAGATGATGTAAAACCCTCTCACACCGAGGAAGTTTCTCCAGGGCCATGTGCCCATGAGGGAAGGGTTTGGACATCCGTTGTAGTTGGTGTCTCGATCATTAGGCATGTAGATAACTGGGTGGCTGGTGGATGTGAGGATCGCCTGGTAACATGCCTGCCTGGTTCGAAGGTAGAGGACTTCACGCGCCACCTAGATAAGGTCTTAGATAGTGCTGGGGAGGAGTCTGCTGTCTTGGTACATGTCGGTACCAATGACATAGGAAAATGTGGTAGGTAGGCTTAAGTGGGAAGTTGAAATCCAGAACTTCCAGGGTAGCATTCTCCAAAATGCTTCCCGTTCCACGCGCAGGACCCAAAAGGCAGGTAGAGCTCCGGAGTCTCAATGCGTGGATGAGACAATGGTGCAGAGATGAGGGTTTTGGATTTGTTAGGAACTGGGGAACATTCTGGGGAAAGGAGGGGCTCTTCCGAAGGGATAGGCTTCACCTTAACCGGGACGGAGCCAGGCTGCTGGCATTAACCTTTAAAAAGGAGCAGCTTTTAAACTAGATAGTAGGGGAAAGCCCACAGTCGCCCAAGAGCGCATGGTTCGGAAGAATGTATCCTCAAAGGATACTACCAAAAGCAGAGAGGTTCCAAAAAAAGAGTAAAGTAGCCCATATGCCCTCGAGTATGGAGCAGATAGAGCTTAAAGATTCCAAACTACCCATGTCTACCAATAGCCAGAATAATATGAATAAAATACAGTCTCTAAAATGCTTGTATGCAAATGTTAGAAGTCTAAAAAATAAGATGGGAGAGTTAGAATATATAGCACTAAATGAGAGGTTAGATATGATTGGAATATCAGAGACATGGTGGAAGGAGGACAACCAGTGGGACACTGTGATACCTGGGTACAAACTATATCATAATGATAGAGCTGATCAAATTGGTGGAGGGGTTGCGCTTTATGTTAGAGAGGGCATTGAGTCAGAAAGCATTAAAGTTTTGCAGGAAACAAAATTTGCTGTAGAATCTCTATGGATTGAAATTCCATGTAAAAAGGGGAAGGTGATGGCAGTGGGGGTGTACTATAGACTGCTGGGCCAGAATGAACAAATGGATGATGAAATAAGAACATAAGAACATAAGATATGCCATACTGGGTCAGACCAAGGTCCATCAAGCCCAGTATTCTGTTTCCAACAGTGGCCAATCTAGGTCATATGTATCTAGCAGTTTCCCCAAGAGACACAAGTTCCACAATGTACTGGGTCAAGCATTGATATCTTCGGTCACTTCTTAATAATGGTGTATGGACCTTTCCTCCAGGAACTTGTCCAAACCTTTTTTAAACCCAGCTACACTAACAGCCTTTACTACATCCTCCGGTAACAAATTCCAGAGTTTGATTACACGTTGAGTGAAAAAATATTTTCTTTTATTAGTCTTAAATAGTTTACCCTGTAGCTTCATTGCATGTCCCCTAGTCTTTCTATATTCTGATAAGGTAAACAATCGATCTACGTTTACCCGTTCCACTCCGTTCATTAATTTATAGACTTCTATCATATCTCCCCTCAGCCGTCTCTTTTCCAGGTTAAAGAGCCCTAACCTTTTTAGCCTTTCTTCATAGGAGTATCCTTCCATCCCCTTTACCATTTTGGTGGCTCTTCTCTGTACCTTTTCTAAAATTGCTATATCCTTTTTAAGATACGGCGACCAGAATTGCACACAATATTCAAGGTGCGGTCTCACCATGGAACGATATAGAGGCATTATAATATCTTTGGTTTATTTTCCATTCCTTTCCTTATCATACCTAGCATTCTATTTGCTCACTTGGCCGCCGCTGCACACTGGGCCGAGGGTTTTAACATGGTATCCACAATGACGCCTAAATCTTTTTCCTGGGTGGTGGTTCCTAATGTGGAACCTTGCATCGTGTAACCATAGTTTGGGTTGTTCTTCCCTATGTGCATAACCTTGCACTTGTCCACATTAAATTTCATCTGCCATTTTGATGCCCAGTCTTCCAATTTATCAAGATCCTCTTGCAATTTTTCACAATCCTCTTGGGTTTTAACAACTTTAAATAGATCCCTGGGGTACACCACTATTCACCTTTCTCCATTGGGAAAATTGGCCATTTAGCCCTACCCTCTGCTTTCTATCTTTTAACCAGTTCCTGATACACAATAGTACACTGCCTCCTATCCCATGACTCTTTAGTTTCGCCAAAAGTCTCTGATGAGGGACCTTGTCAAAGGCTTTCTGAAAGTCCAGATACACAATATCAACCGACGCACCTTTGTCCACCTGTTTATTCACTCCTTCAAAAAAACATAACAGATTAGTAAGACAAGATCTTCCTTGTCTAAAGCCATGTTGGCTGTCTCCCATTAGGTTGTGACTATATACATGCTGAGTAATTTTATTCTTTATGATGGTTTCTACCATTTTTCCCGGTACTGACGTTAGGCTCACCGGTCTGTAGTTTCCCGGATCACCTCTGGAACCCTTTTTAAAAATTGGTGTTACATTGGCGATCCTCCAATCTTCAGGTATTAGAGATGATTTTAATGATAGTTCACAGATTACAGTTCTTTCAACACCCTTGGATGTATACCATCCGGCCCAGGTGATTTGCTACTCTTCAGTTTATCTAATAGTTGTAAGACATCTTCCCGATGTATCGATATTTCCTTCAATTCTTCCGCACCTTTAAATACCACTTCAGTCATGGGTAACATCCCTACATCTTCCTCAGTAAAGACCGAAGCAAAGAATTCATTCAGTCTCTCCTCTATCGCCTTGTCGCCTCTTAGTGCTCCTTTAACCCCTTTATCATCTAATGGACCAACTGACTCTCTCACAGGTTTTTTGCTACGAATGTACTTGAAAAGGTCTTTATTTTGCGTTTTTGCTTCCGCAGCAAGCTTCTTCTCAAATTCTCTCTTTGCCTGCCTTATCAATGCCTTGCATTTGACTTGCCAGTGCTTGTGCTGTTTCCAGGTTTCGTCGTTTGGCTCTTTTTTCCATTTCCTGAAAGATGCTTTTTTGGCAACAACAGCCTCTCTGACCTCCCCTTTAAACCATGCTGTCAGTTTTTTGGACTTCCTTCCACTTTTCTTAAAGCGTGGAATACAGCTGGTTTGGGCTTCCAAGATAGTATTTTTCAACAACACCCAAGCTTGATGTACGTCTTTAACCTTCGCAACTGCTCCTTTTAGTTTTTTCTTAACTGTTTTCCTCATTTTATCATAGTCTCCCTTTCGAAAGTTAAAAGGTAGTACTGTGGATTTCCTTACTTTCACTCCTCCACTAATTAAATCAAAGGTGATCATGCTATGATCACTATTGCCAAGTGGCCCCAACACCCTTATCTCTTTCACTAGATCTGGTGTTCCACTAAGGACTAGGTCTAATATGGATTCCCCTCTGGTCGGTTCATGAACCAGCTGCTCCAAGAAGCAGTCATTTATTTCATCTAGGAACTTTATCTCCCTAGCATGTCCTGACATGACACTGACCCAGTCAATACCGGGGTAATTGAAATCACCCATTATTATTACTTTCGAAAGGGAGACTATGATAAAATGTGGAAAATAGTTAAGAAAAAACTAAAAGGAGCAGCTGCAAAGGTTAAAGACTTACATCAAGCTTGGGCGTTATTGAAAAATGCTATCTTGGAAGCCCAGACCAGCTGTATTCCACGCTTTAAGAAAAATGGAAGGAAGTCCAAATAACTGCCAGCATGGTTTAAAGGTGCGGTCAGAGAGGCTGTTATTGCCAAAAAAGCATCTTTCAGGAAATGGAAAAAAGAGCCAAACGACAAAACCTGGAAACAGCACAAGCACTGGCAAGTCAAATGCAAGGCATTGATAAGGCAGGCAAAGGGAGAATTTGAGAAGAAGCTTGCTGCGGAAGCAAAAATGCGAAATAAAGGGGTCTGTTTACTAAACATTCCTAATGTGCGGGGCCGTGGTAGTGTGCCTGTGCCATATAAGGAGTGGGCGGTTCAGGCAGAGAAAAGAAAAAAAACGGGGTAAGCGATCGCACATTTGCGCGGGGCACAATAGTGCGTGGGAAGGCTAAGTGGCGCCTGATGTGCACACACAAAGGAGCAGAGCCATAGTACAATGGTTAAAACACTGACTGTGGGTGCAGCTGCCATGGGTTCAATTCCCCATTGTGCACAACAAAAAGGGCTGGCTGAGGCATTAACTGTAATGGGTAAAAGTGCTTTAGGAGGCATATTAATTTTGGGCGGCATAAGGCGGTGCACTGTTAATTTTGGGCGGCATAAGGCGGTGCACTGTTAATCTCAGGCGGCATAAGGCGGTGCACTGTTAGGTTTGGGCGGCATAAGGCGGTGCGCAGATGCCCAAGCATAGGAACAGAGCCACAGCGCAATGGTTAAGACACTGACCAATGGTGCAGAGATCAGGGGTTCAATCCCCCACAGTGCCCAATGAAGAAGGCTCACTGAGGCAGTGTGTATTATGTGGATGAGTGCTGTAGGGGGCAAGCTATTTTTATTTCAGTTATCACTACTAGCAAACGCACTCACAAAGCGTGTTAACATAAGGCGGCCCATAAGGCACATGTTAAAGTTCACTGTCCGCCAAGGCACCCTTGAATGTCCCCTATAGGGCACCATATATGTTGCGTCACAGGATAATGTATAGTGCACCTTATATGGACGGCAACCATAAGGTGCCCTATAGGGTGCCCTATAAAGCACCCTCAGAGGCACCTTATGGGTACAGTACACTGAGGGTGTGTTTGATGGCAGCAACATATGTACATTAAATCTAAAAAAAGCTTTGGACAACCCTATCAAAGAACCCCACTGTGGGCTCGAACCCATTACCGCTGGCTCCACAGGCAGTGAAGTAACCATTGGGCTACAGCTATATAGTTGCCAGCAAGCCCCTAGCTGGCTGCAGAGAGCCTGCATGTCACCACACAGACAGTCTGCTGTGGGAACCAGGATAGGGTTAGGCCACCCATACCCATGATGCACTGCACATGCAAATCAGCTGTCCACAGATGAACACAAGATGGGGAATGCACCCCAACAGCTCCCCGGCCTGGTAGGGGGACGTGTCCGTGTGCACCCACACAGCACCTTGGCCTGGTAGGAGGTACTGACCGGGTGTTTAATTTGCACAAAGTAGCTACACACAGTCACACTGTGCGGGAATTGTGCTCACCCTGAGTGTGCGATGAGGCGCCCTGGACCAGGTCCACAGCTGAGAGAGGCCATGGCAGAGCTCCAAAACAGTCATAATCTGTGAGTTTCTGCAGGAACACCTTGGATATCTCTGTCTGTCTCAGTCAGGGGAAACCCCACAGACCCCTAGGTGGGCCATGTACCACCAACCCCCCCCCCCCCCCGCTGTGGGTGGCAAACCGGCAGGGTATCCTATCAACAGATCCCCATTATACACCCCCCCCCCCCCCCCCGCAATGATGGCAGTAGAGTGGACCATCAACCCCAGTCCTGTTGGGGAACAGACACCCTACAGGGCAGTCCAAGCAGCCCCACACACACCCAGACCACAATATCAGACAGACAGTAGGCCTGGATATGCTAAGATGCACCCCACCACTATCTGATATTCCCCTGCATCAAGCCATCAGCCACTGCACCCTGCAAGGCACTCCAGCAGGGCACATACCAGCTGTGAACAGTCTGCTGGTTAGTCCCACTGGAAATGCATGCACCCACAACTGGGATGGCAGCACACACAAGCAGATACATCAGTGACTAGGCCCCAACAGGTGACCCATATATATCACATGAGGAAAGTGCTATGAAGCACTATGGGGGTGCCTAGCCATGCTGCCATCACTGCACAGTCAGGGTGGAGTGAAAGCCCAGCAGCACATACAGAGGTCAGCCTGTCTGTGGAGGTGGTGGACGGCCACTACAATGTCCCTGCCAGTGCCCTATGCCCTGTGCAGATGCATCCTGGCCAGCCCACCCTGTCTGAACTATACCCATGGTACCATGCTGCTCATTATGCACATCATCAGGCCAAAACTGTGGACAGTGTTTGCAGCCAACACACACTGTATAGACAGACACACACTCCCACACGTATGCCAGCATTGTGCTACTATAGAGGGGTTCAGAATCCTTGCCCACCACACCAGTCCTGGGCACAGTGCAGGCATGGGTATGGTATGCAATACCATTGGGGGTCCCTCCCTAGGGTGGTAAACACTGTCAGGGGCCAGACCTGACGCACACACCGCAGACATCAGATAGATTATTATGATGGAGCTCATAGAGCAGACTGTGCGTAACGTAGGGATATCTATCTGCCAGTACTCATAGCAAACGTTTGAGAGCTGTGTACCATATACCCTGGTGTAGGGTGACATTGCTAAGGTATGCAAGTGCTGGTATTGGGAGATGCACGCAGGGCCCAATGTCCTGCCTCACCAGGAGGCATTGGCCAATGGGGCCTGTGGGTGTGGGTGTGGGTGTGTCTGTCCCTGTTGGCTGCTGCTGTACGGCAGAGGTTCCCAAATCCAGTCCAGGTTTGCAATACACTGGTTGGGGTTTCCTGCTGTCCCTCATGAATATGCATGAGCTACATCTACATGCCATGGGGGTGGTGCATAGATATACAGCACGGTTATTTGTATGAGTGGCAGCATGGAACCTGAATGGTGTGTGGTCCTCCAGGACTGCATTTGTGAGACTCTGCTCTAGGTACTGCCCCTGGTCATGGTGTCTGTGCTTGGTGGTGTAAAAGATAGGCGTATGACCAATGCGTATATCCCCAGCAATAAAGGATTGCCCTTACTAACATGGTTTAGTTGTGGGGAAAATATGTGGACAGGATTGGCAGTAGCCCCAGCTGGGCTTTGAACCTGTGACCTTTTGCTCCTGCACACACTGTCTGTGTGCACTGCACCACTGTGTTACCACAGATGTGCTGAATTCCCTGGGAAGTCCATGACTGTACATCTGACAGGGCCTATGTTGCAGTGGACGTGCCAGCCTGCACATGGCTCGGCCACTGTCTTCTGTGGCTAGCAGCCACTGCCCCCTCCACCACCTGTACCCTACCGCCAACATGCTGGCATGTCCGTATCTTGGAAAAGCATATGACCTGATTGAGTTGTGGCACTCCAGGACTGCATTTGGGGGACTCGGCTGTCGGTAATGCCCATTGTTATGGTGTGTGTGCGGTGTTGGGTACAAAATGGGTGTGTGAACCATGCTTATGTTCTCTGCAATAAAGGAGTGTCTTTACTATCTCTGTTTAGTGGTGGTGGGTAAAATATGGGGACTGGGTTGGCAGGAGCCCTAGCTTGGATTTGAACCTGTGACCCTCTGGTCCTAGAGGTACTGCCTCTGTCTGCTGCACCACACTGGCCACAGTGATAGTGCAGTCCCTGGGGGTGGGAAACCTGACCAAATGAGTCACAAACCCTGCTCTGCACATTTGTACTGTGGGCTCAGTCACCTTGTCTGGTGACAAACGTGCAAATAAACCCCTCAACCGACCACGACGAACTGGGGATAAATATATCCAAGCTGGGCAACAGTGATATGAATGGGCAACCATAGCAAACACTCCCAGGAAGGCTCAGAAAAAAGGAAATGGTTTTTGGAAGGGTCTCCGCTCCGTAGCCCCTTCCATACTTCATTTCATTTTTTTGGAGCTTTCCTGGGTGTGTTTCTTATGTTTGCCCATTAATATCAGGGTTCCCCAGCTGACTTCCTATTTTTAATATGTTTGTTTGGGTCTTTTTCTATCTTTATTTGCACTTTTGTTCTGTGCACATGTATCACACTGCTCACGTTTTGCAGGTTTCCCCGGTTTCCCTGTACATTGCTGACGGAAATGGTTTCTCTTCCCTTTAAATGCCCTCTACCGTGAGTGTTTCACTCGCGCTATTTTTAACCTGCAAATTCGTCCCCGATACTGTGCGGGGAGCCTCTCCCCTCCCCTTCCCCGCCCATTGACCCCGTCTCTCCGCCCCTCGGGAGCCTTCCTCCGCCCTCAGAATGCCTTTCCACGCCTCTATCGGACATTTGCGGGCCGGGTACTTTTGCGGGGCACGTTAGTGCGGCGCGCAATTGTGCGGGGCCCAAGCGCACTTGTGCGGGGCGTTTAAGAGCGTTTCTGAGCGTTTGAGTGCCGCGTTTCCGTGCGCTATTGTGCGGCACGCAATTGTACGGCTTTTAGTAAACATGCCCCAAAGACTTTTTCAAGTACATTCGTAGCAAAAAACCTGTGAGAGAGTCAGTTGGTCCATTAGATGATAGAGAGGTTAAAGGGGCACTAAGAGGCGACAAGGTGATAGCAGAGAAACTGAATGAATTCTTTGCTTCGGTCTTTACTGAGGAAGATGTAGGGATGTTACCCATGACTGAAGTGGTATTTAAAAGTGTGCAAAAATTGAAGGAAATATCAATACATCGGGAAGATGTATTACAACTATTAGATAAACTGAAGAGTAGCAAATCACCTGGGCCAGATGGTATATATCCAAGGGCGTTGAAAGAACTGAAATATGAGATTGTGGACCTGCTATTAGTAATCTGTGAATTTACATTAAAATCATCTGTAGTACCTGAAGATTGGAGGATCGCCAATGTAACGCCAATTTTTAAAAAGGGTTCCAGGGGTGATCCAGAAAACTACAGACTGTTGAGCCTGACATCAGTATCGGGAAAAATGGTAGAAACCATCATAAAGAACAAAATTACTCAGCATCTAGATAGTCATGGCCTAATGGGAGACAGCCAACATGGCTTTAGACAAGGAAGATCTTGTCTTACTAATCTATTATGTTTTTTTGAAGGTGTGAATAAACAGGTGGACAAAGGTGAGTCAGTTGATATAGTGTATCTGGACTTTCAGAAAGCCTTTGACTAGGTCCCTCATCAGAGACTTTTGGCAAAACTAAAGTTAGGATAGGAGGCAGTGTACTATTGAGGATCAGGAACTGGTTAAAAGATAGAAAGCAGAGGGTAAGGCTAAATGGCCAATTTTCCCAATGGATAAAGCTGAATAGTGGTGTACCCCAAGGATCTGTGCTGGGTCCGCTGCTTTTTGACATATTCATAAATGACCCGGAAAAGGGAATAACGAGTGAGGTTATCAAATTTACAGATGACACAAAACTATTTAAAGTTGTTAAAACCCAAGAGGATTGTGGAAAATTACAAGAGGATCTTGATAAATTGGAAGACTGGGCATCAAAATGTCAGATGAAATTTAATGTGGACAAATGAAAAGTTATGCACCTAGGGAAGAACAACCCAAACTATGGTTACACGATGCAAGGTTCCACATTAGGAACCACCACCCAGGAAAAAGATTTAGGCGTCATTGTGGATAACATGTTAAAACCCTCAGCACAGTGTGCAGCGGCGGCCAAGAGAGCAAATAGAATGCTAGGTATCATAAGGAAAGGAATGGAAAATAAAACGAAAAATATTATAATGCCTCTATATCGTTCCATGGTGAGACCGCACCTTGAATATTGTGTGCAATTCTGGTTGCCGTATCTTAAAAAGGATATAGCGTTATTAGAAAAGGTTCAGAGAAGAGCCACCAAAATGGTAAAGGGGATGGAAGGATACTCCTATGAAGAAAGGCTAAAAAGGTTAGGGCTCTTTAACCTGGAAAAGAGACTGCTGAGGGGAGATATGATAGAAGTCTATAAATTAATGAATGGAGTGGAACGGGTAAACGTAGATCGATTGTTTACATTATCAGAATATAGGAAGACTAGGGGAAATGCAATGAAGCTACAGGGTAAACTATTTAAGACTAATAAAATAAAATATTTTTTCACTCAATGTGTAATCAAACTCTGGAATTTGTTACCGGAGGATGTAGTAAAGGCTGTTAGTGTAGGTGGGTTTAAAAAAGGTTTGGACACACTAAGTTACACAATTATGAGAGTACTGGAGAGTCATCAGCCGGGGTCTCCGAACGTTTAGCATTAATGAGAGCTACAAGTTGGGCTGGTTCATAAAAAACATAGGAAACTGAATTTAACTTTACTAGACACCTTTCTTTATCATTTTTGGTCAATTAATTATATGGCTCCTCCACTTTTTAGTGGGCTAGGGTGGAAAACGTTTGGTTTATTTGCTTGTTTCTGGGTTGCTCCAGTTTCTTTATATATTTATTTCTGTGATGTTTTCCTGTTTCTTCAAGAATGTTTGTAACTTCTTGATATATTGTAAAACTTTGAAAATATATAAAAAAAAAAAAGGTTTGGACAAGTTCCTGGAGGAAAGGTCCATAAACTATTATTAAGAAGGGACCCAGGATATCAATGCTTTTCCCAGTACAAGCATTGTGGAACCTGTGTCTTTTGGGGAAACTGCTAGCTACGTATGACCTAGATTGGCCACTGTTGGAAACAGGATACTGGGCTTGATGGACCTTGGTCTGACCCAATATGGCATATCTTATGTTCTGATGTCATAAACCACTCCCTCAGCAGATAGCCCCTGTCACCTGTGTAGAGGAACAGTGGCAGGAATGTCAACAAGTAATACCATGGCCAGCTACACTGGTGTCATCATACCCATGCACCAGGTGCCATCCCACCAGGCCCAACATGAATGTGTGCCTCACCCGTGCCATGTGGTACCCCACCACCCATGTCTGGGGCCAGCCAGCCCTGACTCCTGTGTGTCCCCAGCTGTGGCTCATCCCCAGCCTACACCAAGTTCATGCTGTGATTGTAGCTGGCCCCCCTACCATGCAATGGTAAGGTTGCCTATGGCTCCCCTGCCACATAGGGACAATCCACAGTCATGGTGTGGCCCCCCTGTGGGCATGGCCTGCCTGCAGGCATGCATATGACCGTGCCCCTGTGCCTCTGGGGGTATGCATGCATGTATGTGTGACACCGACCTGTGTCTACTCACCAAACAGCCAGCCACCGGTGATGGTGCCATCCTTGAAGTCAGCATGTATCCCTGACTGTCCCAGGATGTAAGAATCATGGCATGAGCCAGGGAAGCATCCCGCGACATCCAGGATCTCCATCTTGGCATTGCAGATGACCTGCATGTTCATGGAGCGGTACACCTTCCGGTTCCTGAAGGCCACCTCATGCAGACAAAGTAGGTGGAGGGCCACATGGGTACAGTCGATGGCCCTGAGGATGGACAGGAACCCTGCAACCTTGCTGAATGCAAGCATGGTCTGCCTCTGCTGCTGCTGTGGGATGCGTGGGAGGGAAATGTAATGGGCAGCACATCCCATGATGGCATCCAGGAAATAGGTGATGCTGCGTGATAGTGCCACCTGGCTCTGTCTGATGCCGTTCTCACAATAGACTGGAATGTGCCAGTCTCCAGGAATGCCAGAGGTGGTAGCACCTTTACAAGGATGGGCACAGTGTCCCGTCTGTTTGTCTGTGCAGCAAGCTGTGGCCCCAGCTCCTGACACAGGTCATGAATTACCTCACGTTCAAACCTGTACCAGGTTCAGCACAGCTCATCACTGAGATCCAGGTAATGGGCACAGGGGCTGGTGACCCTGGCATTGGGGTGATGTGCGGTGTGCTAGTGCTCATGGTCAGCGAGCACCAGAAGGACAGCGACAGTCACGGCTCTGGTCCTGTCCTCTTCCATCCTCAGACATCTGGCTGCTGCCTCTGGAACCTGTGGGGGGATGCAACAGGTGAATGGACAGCCTGGGCCCTGGAGGATTGCCACCAACTGTCCCCCCATGCCCGCTGTGGGTGGCAGTGGGGCAGGCAATGCACCATACCACTGGTCCTGCACCTTCCCACTGCACACCTGCTACCAGGGCACTCTGCTGCATGGCTACATATCTACCTGTGGACATGCCATTAGGAGTGGGTGCACCCCCATGTGTGCACTGCTAGGGTGTCTTTTGCTCCACACGTGCAGTGAGGTGTTCAGATACTGGCAACAATGCACCTACAGGCATGCACCTGTGGGGTCAAAACATGCTCACCCTCTGCATAGTGACCACAGAATGGGCATGGGGCTGGGGATGTAGAATTGAGGCAGGACCTGCCATGCCTGAATACAAGCCTGTCACTCTCAGCTCCAGACAGCAACAAGTCCATGGCCCTGTGATGGGTGCCTGTGCAGTGCACCTGGCCTCTACACCCAGGTCTGTGCATACTACTATCCTCCACAGGGCCCCCAGGCACCGCAAATATGCATCAGGAGCACAGGGCCCAGCACACATACCATCGCTGTCATATCATTCACCCGTTCTACCTACCATGCCAGTGGCAGTGTTGTTGTAGAGGTGGATATGTCACAGGAAATTGACTTCCACAATGTCCAAGATGCGTTGCACACGGGAAAAGTAACACATGTGGAGTGGTGCCCGTATTTATATGTGGAACGCCGAAGATAGACATACACATGCATCTAGACACACAGACATGAACAGTATTCTGTCATGATGGACATATACGTCATTGTATGTCTATCCACTATAAAACGTGTAATGCCGGTGGGGACATGCCTCTGGGAAATGCCATAGAGAGAGTGCTACTGAGACATTCAGAATAAACTCTATCATTGGCAATGGCTCCTAAGATATTTTCATGCAAAAGGAACTTCAGCGATGGGGAGCAGACCCTCCTCATTGAGGAGATGCTCACCAACCACGGGGTTCTCATGGGTACCGAGGAGGCCCATGTGGGGGCCTTCGAGAGGCAGCACAGGTGGCTCGCCATCTGCCACAAGCTGAATGCCATATAACACAATAACTGCGACAATGAGGATGTCAAATGAAAGTAGTGGCAGGTGCGGCACGAAGCCTGCAGGAAAGCATGAGCTGTGGGCCCAGATGGACAGGGGTTGTGCCTCACTGAGTTTGAGCAGCGTATCCTTGCCATGGTGGATGTTGCCACTCTGGAGGGCATTGGGGATTTGGACACCTCTCGGCTCTCACAAGTCCAAGGTATGTGTCTGTGCTGACATTCGCATGCTGCATGTCCCCTGCCCCGGGCCTGCACCCATGATGTGGGGACCCATTGCAACACCCACTGCCCCTCTCACACATGTCCCTTCTGGTTTGGGGTTGGGCACGTATGCCCTTGTTGCACTGTCACATCCCCCACTGCTGGCTCACTGGGTGACTCTGTGGTGGCGTGACCTCCCTGGTCTGCCTTGTACTCTCCCAGCTTCCCTGTGGTGTCCCTGCAGCCGTAGTGTACTGGCGTGGACCATGATGGGGTGGGGGTGGGTTGCTGCCTGCAGGGGCCCAATTTGGGCACCTCATCCTTGCTTCTCTCAGCAGGTGCCACCACTGATGCAGGACCTAGTTCTGGGCCATCCTGAGCCTCACCACCAGCAACTCCACCACTGCCACCATTGGTGGACAGGGCTGCAGTGCCACCCGAGGTGGCTGCAGCATAGCCAGTGGACCCTAAGTATGGGGGTGCAGAGATGGCCACCACTGCAGAGCCAGAGGGAACCAGCTCTGCAGACACAGAGGACCAGCTGACCCCATCGCCATCACCCGAGCCCCAATCCCAGCCTGGTGGCAGCAATCACCATGGGCAGCGCCCCCAACACACCTATGCCCAGCTGGTTTGGTGTGTCCAGTGCCTGCTTGACCAGCAGGGAGCCCAGGAGGAACAGGCACAGGTGAAACTCTGGCTTCTCCAGCGTAATGTGCAGCTCCAGGAACAGCAGCTGGCCCTTCAAGGGCAGCGGTTGGTGATCCAGTAGGCACAGCTGGCGGCTACCAACTGCCTCAGTGCCTCTGTGACACACCTCAGGGTCTGCATTGACTTACTGGCTGCCCAGTTGCCATGGTTTCAAGTCATATCTCTGACACCAGCTGCTTCTAATGTGGCTCCTGCCACAACTGGCGTGCCTCATCTCTGTGCCCCACCATCTGACAGCAGTGTATCTACACAGGCCACTACGCAGGCTGTAGCTGTGTTGGGGTCCAGCAGCATAGGGCACTCCTGCATCCTGGACCCTGTGCTCTGGGGTGTGGGGTCCCCTCTGGTCTTTCCATCCTTCCATGAGGCACAAGGGGAAACAAGTGGGGAGAGCAGCAGCAGCAGCAGCCCGTTCTCAGGGGGTGTGCCAACTCCCACACTGTACCCCAACTAATCAATGAATAATACTTTAGCTATACATTGTTTACCAGTGTTTGCATTCTTGTAAATAGTTGATCTGTAAATATTGTTCATGTAACTATTATTCATGTAAATAGTTCACTTGTAGTTAATGTATCAGTGTTACAATGAGTTTTATGTATTTTGGAATGTTTTATTGTAAACTGCCCTTGATCTTGGGAAGAGGCAGTATAGAAAAAAATCACAAATAAATAAAATAAATAAACATAAAAAAGCACATTTTAGACAGAACATGGAGAGGAGACTTTACATGTCCAGGTCAGGACATGGACAGTTCCCATAGTATTTTACAGTAGGTTGTACCTAATGTATTTTCTTGTAAAGAAGGTGCAAGATTGCACAGGTATGATTCTCCATGCTCAGCCTCCCAGCCCCTCCATCTTCTTACATCATCTTTTCCGCCTTTCTGGAGCAAGAACGAAGCCCAGTCATTCCTGTCCTACTAATGCAGTAATAGAGAATGGTGTCGGCCAACCCCAGACGAGTACCATTCTGAAAAGATGCTGTACACTAACTTACAAGCTGATGCAGAAAACCAGCGCTGAAGTCACATGCATGTGTTTTCATAGCGTGAGACTTCAGCACCAGTATGCAGCAAAGGGCATGTATGCAAATGAGTTACATGCAAAACGGCGGCATAAAGTTGAAAGGAGGGGAGCCAACGCATGTGCAAACAACAGACGCGCTACAAGTGGCCATGTACGCATAGGATGTGCAGGTTCTTTTGGCGCTAGCCCCATAATAATCAATACTATTTCACCTGGAATTGCTAGCGGTGTGCAGAGCCAAAAGAGGTTTGGTTCATGTTCATTTTAAATATATTTTTCCCAATTTGTAGACATTTTTTCAAGTTCTTTTCATCTATTTGTTCTTTGGGAATGCACTATGAGGATAATATTATAAACGCATGTGCAGTCGGTATGTGTTACCATGTGCATAATTGGGATCTATTTTATAAAGTGAAGCACGCATGTACTATACATTATATGATAGAGCATACTGATGCACCTTAGTCTAGTCGTCCAAATTTCAAAATCACTCACTCTATAAAAACAAAAAGCTGTTCTATTCCATAAACAACTCAAATGTTTGTTAAATACTTTTCAACAACGCAAAAGACTACGAAGAAGGTCTCAGCAAACAAGGGCTTATGACAGACTTGATACAAGATCACTGTCGCCATACACAGGCCCGATAACATCAACGACCTTCTCATAGACCCAGAATGACCACCACAGCCACAAGCAAATTACTTAGCTTTGAAACAATTCTTGCAATAGGCGGTCAGTTTGTTTCCGACTTCTCCATCCAGAGCTCTCAAATGTTTCGCGAGCACCCTCGCCTCATCAGGGGAAATACCAGCTAAACAACAAAACAAATAACAAACATCCCATCACCATCATATAACACTATCAAACAAGAACATCAGACCATTCCTGACCCGGTACTAACCCACCAAACACTATGGTTGAACCAAACATAAAGCAGCCTGCCTGCCAGCACCTTTCAACACGCTTGCTGTCCAGGAAAGGCCGCGTAACACACTTGCTGTCCAGGAAAGGCCGTGCATACTCACAAACTGCACTGAACCCCCCCCTCTCTCTCTCTCTCTCCTAAATACATCCCACCTCATGACGCACAGGGGTTCCCTCGCAAACCAAGCTCCTCCCCCCAAAGTCAAATACACACATTGCAATCACTTTACAAAATCAAACCCTCAGGGGCGTTCACACACCCGCAACAATTGCTCCCAGGATCTGCCTACTCTACCGGCCAATGCCTGATCTCTACAAAAACAACGTAAATCAGAAAAACAATGGCTGAACAAAGCACTTACTCAACGCTCAGGGACTCCCTCATAAGCCAAACTCCTCCCCCCAAAATTCAAATACACACACTCCAGTCAATTTGCAGATTCAAACCCTTAGTCTAGTCGTGGCACTTATGCCTGCCCCAGAGTGGACATAACTGTCATGTCTAGATTGACTGGAGACACGCATAGGTCATAGCACTCTATAATTTATATGTGCAAATTTAGGCCCCACCTACCCAAGCTTCGCCCCCACGCACAAGACTTACGCATGTGCTTACAGAATAGTGACTGTACAAAACGTGTGCATGTGCCTATTCACACATGTAAGTCCTTTAAAATAGGGACTTCCACGCACCCCTTACATAACTGGCCCCTAAACGTGCTAGAACTTTAATTGCAAAAATCGATTGTATGCATGCCAGTCTGTAAGTATATGCACATACAAGAGATTTGTGTTCTTTAAACTTTTAGGCGCCAAAACCGAAAGTGCATGATGCACACCTCTAGGAATTACTACGTGTCCAATATTCAAAGGGGTTTATCCAGTCAGCAGGACCTGCTAACCAGATAAACTGCTACTACTAGTATTACTTATCATTTGTGTACTGCTACACAGCATACGCAGTGCTGTACAGACACACATAAGAGACAGGTCCCGCTCATCAGAGCTTACAGTCTAGTCAAGACAGACAGCACAACACTGGTGACTAGTATATGTCTAGAGGGATGGTAAGGAAATGCAGGAGGTGACAGGAGACTAATGGGATCCGGATCCAAAAGCTGTCCCAAAAAGGTGAGTTTTTAGCCTGGATTTGAACAGGGCCAGAGATGGAGCTTGATGTACCAACTCAGGTAGTTTGTTCCAGGCATAAGGAGCAGCGAGGTGGATAAACCCCTCTGAGAGGGATATTCAGAGACACTAGCCAGACAGTACCACTTCTTACCCCCCCTAACCACCACAGTACTGTCTGAGAGTGGGACAAGGGCGGTCCAAGCACTTATCTGGTCAGTGGAAATTTTCAGTCTGTTAA
The DNA here is from genome assembly GCA_033557465.1 of Ichthyophis bannanicus. NCBI lineage: Eukaryota > Metazoa > Chordata > Amphibia > Gymnophiona > Ichthyophiidae > Ichthyophis > Ichthyophis bannanicus. The sequence continues at coordinate 257,126,975 of CM066041.1, forward strand.
CCAAAGAAGCCTAGGGCAGCCGACCCTGGTGGGCGGTATTGCTAAACTAACCTCCCAGGAAGCAGCAGCCAAACTGCCACTTCAGTGCCGTGGTGGGCTTTAAAATTCCCACACGTGTACCCGCAGTTCTGGCTTGCCACTTCTGCCTCTCCCAGGAAGTTGTGTCAGAGGGCGGCAGGCGTGGCAGGCTATGAGCATACATGCCTGCGGGCACTTTAAAGCCTGACAAAGCACTGAAGCAATAGTTCAGCTGATGTTGCTTCAGCACGGGAGGGAGGGTGGCATTGTGGGTGGTGGTGGGCACACAATGAGGGGGGGGGGACAGCACAGATGGCTTGCCTAGGGCAGCAGAAACCTTTGAGCCACCACTGCAGATAAGTGAACGCATAAAGTTAGGTCATTTCAATACTACGACTACTACAACTGGAGTACCGCTGACTGTCCAGATAGCAGCACCAGTCAGTGCTGAAACCGGATATTTTGCCCCAATATTCAAATCCCAGCGCTGAATATCCGGTGGAGGTTCTGGCTGCAGCAGCCAAACATTTTAAAATCACTGTCCACTGCAAGCTGAATATTGGGCCCTTAAATATATACGATCTACCTACTTAAAGCAAGAGGTCGACCATAAATATCAAAAAGAATAAGAGATAGTGAGGACCCCTGTGGACCCTCATATTCTCATTTTCAGCAGCTCCCTATCATAACACATTATTCTCTCCCCTGGAGAAATAACTTGTACCGCTCACAGGCTTTAACTCTCTTTCTCAAATTAGCCAAATGATGTAGAAAAATTCCATGATCAAGAGTATCAAAGGGCTTCTGTATAATCGAGTCAGATTAAAAAGAATCACAGCCCCTATCTAAATCTCACTGCTGTATATCAAAAATTGCCAACCAAGTAGGTTGAAAGTTAGAGTTTCAGAAAGAAACTCAAGACCCTCCTGTTCATGGAAAACTACGGAAACGTCACATAGTCCAGCAAATACACTGGTCTTCCCTGCTGTGAACCCGTCAGACTATTAGAGCTGCTTTCTGATAACCTGCCCAAACAGTAAATAACACGATCAAACTGTAAATAAGTCAAGCCAATTGTAAATCGGTTATACCTTTGCTAAGTACCCTGCATGCCAACCACTTGGTTCTAGTTCACTGTACCCAGTTTAAGTTTGAATTGCAATGTAAACCGCTTTGATTAAAGGATAAGGCAGTATAGAAGTCTGGTTAAATAAATAAATACATTGAAATGAATCCAAAAGATCTTTACTTATTCAGAAATCAATCAAGCAACTGTAGTCTACATAGTCAAGAATTTTCCCTGAGAAAGGTAAATTTGAGATTACCCTATAATGCCCTAACTTTGGTGGCCCTACGAGGAATGTTTTTTAAGCAAATATCTTATAATTGCTGTCTTAAATTACGTGGAGAAAACACCTTCAATCAAATCAGAGCTCAGAAAACCCCCTCCTAGCTCCTACTGACCCTAACAATCCATTCCTAGCAGACTGAACTGAGGAGGAAGACTGCCAACTAAAAAACAATGACGTCGCTCTTGAGTCCAGTACGATCCTTTCCAGAGCAAGTGTATTAATCTCAGAAAATGAAATGTGAGCCTCTTGCAGCTGAAAAATATAACAGAGTTAAGAAACTTTAGGAAATCTGGAAACCCGTAGCTCAGAACGACTCCCTGCTGCTTTAATTGCAGCCTTTTTCCTTGTACCAGGAGATACACTCTTTTACGCAATAGGCAGCAATATCCCCCAAGACGAGTTAATATTATTATGAATTCACTGACAATACCTAAACTCACAAGCACTGTAGTATCTGCATGAGTCTTCCAGTTTAAGAAGCAATAATGGGTGGATGTAAACAGGCATCCATTTGTGCCTCATCTCAATCAAAATCTGTGTTATCTAGTTTGCAAGGTCACACGTAAAGAGAGGAAATGCATTGGAAAACTTTTATTGCTAAAAAAAAGCAACACTGTTTAGGTTAGATAGGAATTTATTGAATAAAATTTGATCACATGTCTTGACAATGAGTGTGAGGCATAATATAAGATTACATAAAATAATTTCAGAACTGGCCACAGAAATAGATTCCGACGGTATACATCTAAAAAGCAGCAATTTTAGAAAGGGAAAATGCACACATGTTACAATCGCCACTTATAAATGTTCCACCAGTGGAGGCAGGCATGAAAACACACATGTATGTCTGTAAAGTTATAGGGGCCTGATATTCAAAGCAATTGATGCAGTTAGCAGAGCTGCCCGGTTAGCGATATGTGGCAAAAGCCTGGCGCAGGAAACCCTGGCCTAACTTTCAACACATATTGCTAACTGGGTTAGTAGCTCAATATTGCCTCAGCCTGGTTAGCGATCGGCCTATGCAGCGATATGGCAGGATAAGACTCTGGCATTGAATATCCGGGTTTAATGTTCAGTGCCGGCAGGTGGCTGCATTAGCAGCGCTAGCCAACAGCACTGATTATCTGGTCTTACATCTTACAGGCGGGCCCGAGGCATATGCAGAAATGTTGCCTGCACATGGCCCCGCACCTCGGGGGTCCCACTGGCCTGGCTGGCGTGAGGGGGAGCCGGTGAAGACCAAAGCCCGGTTCCCTGACTCACTTCTGCACAGCCGTGGGAGTAGAGATCTGATGGAGCGGTTTCTGTTTTCTCCTGCGGCTGTCTTGTTTGCTGCCAGCGTGGGTCACTACATAGTATAAATTGTATATATGGGGCCCTCCCCCAATCTACTGAAATCAAATGTATACCTTGATCTGTGTGCTTTAATCAAATATGTATCGTATCCAAATGCTTGTCCCGTGTTACGTAATCATTGACTAATCAAAATGTAAAACTGAAATCTCAATGTACCGTACAATACATTATGATTCTGTAAAGTAAACCGCTGCTGATCGTAGGAAGCAGCGGTATACAAGTGTTTACTAAATAAATAAATAAATAAAATAAATAAATAGAGGTTAAACAGGGGCATGTCCCGTCTCACAGGAGAGCCTCTTTCAATTGAAGGAAAGCTCTGCTACGAGGGGACATAGGATGAGAGTAAGGGGATAGACTCAGGAATAATATGCAGAAATATTTCTTTACGGAAAGAATGGTAGATGCGTGGAATAATCTGCCAATGGAGGTGGTAGAGACGAGGACAGTATCTGAATTCAAAAAAGCATGGGACAAACACAGAGGATCTCTAAAGGGAAAAAGGGAGCTGTTGTATGGAAGGGCAGACAAGATAGGCCATGTGGTCTTTTTCTGCCATCATGTTTCTATCTTTCTATGTGCCCTGATGTCTTTGCGTTTTGTTCAGTATAAGAAGAAATTAATTTCATAGTTAAAATTTCCAGTGTTGTGGTGCATTCAAAGTTTGGCTTTTGGGGTTCCCAGTTCAATTATTGTCTTCATATTTTTAAATCATAATCCCTTGTTCTGTATTTTTTGGCAGCCTGTCTGTTTTGCATGTGGATGATGTAATAGTTCTCTCCTCCCTCGGCGTTCTCTGACAAAAATATTTTTTTGGATATCTTTGGGACTACGTCAGTGACTTTTCTTATTACTTTTAGTGATTGTGTTCACTGGTTTGTGGGATTTTTCATTGTTTTGCATGTATGACAGAACTGTACTATTCTGTTTGTCTAGTTTTTGTGTAGTAGACCCACTTATTCTCTTTTCCCAGTAAGATGTATTGGTTTAGTATTTGTAGTGCTACTTTTTGATATATAGTGGTAGGTGCTATGTGCATCCTGGTAGTGTTGTTATGATATGACAGGTTTGTTATGGGTTCTAAATGAACAGGGTTTTGTAGTAATGCACCTGGCAGAAATATGGTAGCCTTTTTTATCCTCACTATACATGCAAATGGTTTTCAGACACTCATTAAGAGGCATGTTTACTAAAGGTTAATGTGCTTTCATTCATTTGAATGTGTGGTAAGTGCAGCAACACCCACTTATGTCTATGGGTACAGTGGCACTTAACACACATTAATGCTTTGTAAACATGCTCCTAAGTCATTGTTAGGACAAAAAAGAGGCTTGTGCAGGCATCCTTTAAAAGCCACTTACAATTTTAGACGGGCAGCATATATATTTTAAAATAAAATAAATTAGATCTACACAAAGGAGGCCCAGTGGATATGCAAATATTTATGCAAATGAGGCTTCACAATTAGTCTCTGCACATGGCCCCGCAACACCCTTGGGCTGCCCCTGCCCATGTGTAAACATCAGTCTCCACTTGGGACAACTAATTTATACACACATAAGGGTATGTTTACTAAACCGTCCTAATGTGCGCCCGGCGCTAGTGTGCAGGATGCCATATAAGGAGTGGGCGTTTCAGTTTTAACATAGCAAATCGGGATTATCGCACGCTAATGTGCGCTGCGCGCTACTGTGCGCCACGCACAGTAGCGCATGAGCAACGCTCGCGGGAAGCATAAGCAGGCGCGCTGATGTGCAAACAGAGGAACAGAGCTGCAGTACAATGGTGAAGACCCTGACTGATGGTGCAGGGGTCATGGGTTCAATCCCCCACTGTGCCCAATGAATAAGGCTGGCTGAGGCACTACCTGTTATGTGTAATATTGCATTATAAGGCATTTTAATTTTATTTTAATTACTGCTGCCAGCAAACACACCCTCACGTGCCGTAACTAAAGGTGCTGCATAAGGCACCCTATAAGGCACTCCATAGGGCACATTATAAAGTGCACTGTCCGCCACGGTACCCTATAATGTCCCCTATAGTGCACCCTATAAGTCGCTCCATAAGATACCGTATAGTGCACCTTATATGGATGGTAACCATAAGGTGCCCTATAGGGCGCCCTCTGAGGCACCTTATTTTTATTTATTTATTTATTTATTTATTTATTTCAACTTCTTATATACCGCACTCTTTGACATCAGCGCGGTTTACAAATAACAGAAAGGAACCAGAACAACAGGCTATTTGGTATTACATATAACAGGAGTATCAACTTGGATAACATGGGAGAACTATTTACATGGAGTATATAATCTATTAGCTAGATAGCATGCTCGAACTATTTACATAAAATTAGCAGTGATGCTTGGAACAAGAGGGATATTGTGGATTATACTAGGGTGAGGCTGTTATGTTACGGTTCATGTAGGGTAGTATTTGATGAAAAGGTGCAGTTTCAGGGCCTTTCTGAACTGGGTTAGGTCGGTTATGGCGCGGAGGTCAGGTGGGAGAGCATTCCAGTATTTTGGTGCGCTAAACATGAAAGCTCTGTTTGATGTTGATAGGCTGCACGTTGTTATAGCCTTTGGGGTTGTTAGTGAGTTTAATGCTGCATGTCTCCTATTTCTATTTGATGGGACGGATTGGATGAGTTTGGTAAGTGATGTGGACGATAAACCATTTAAGGCCTTAAATGTGAGAAGGAGGGTTTTGAATGTAAGTCTTCCGTGTATAGGGAGCCAATGGAGCTCTTTGAGGATAGGTGTGATGTGTTCACTTCTGGCCGCTCCTAGAAGAACCCTGGCAGCGGTGTTCATTGCGAGTTGCAAGGAGCTTATTGTGGATTGTGGGAGTCCTTGTAGAATGGAATTGGTGAAGTCGAAGTGCGGCAGTATCAGTGCTTGGTAGATGGTTCTGAAGTCTTCGTGGTCTAGTAGGGGACGCAGGTGTCTAAGAGTGCGTATTTTGAAGTATACAGATTTTACGATATTGTTTATGTGTGATTTCATGTCGAGCCTATGGTCTAGTGTGACTCCGAGGTATTTTATTGTATCCTTGGTGCCTAGGTCAGCTCCCTTGACACTTATATGTGGTGGTGGGGTGAAGTTGGGGTCTCTTGTGATAAAGAGAACCTCAGTTTTCTTATGCTGAATGCGGAGGTTCTGTGACAGGAGCCATTGTGATACTGCATCGAAGCAGTTTGTTATAGGCAGTAAGTCCATTTGCATTGTGGAAAATGGCATGTAGAGTAGGATATCGTCGGCGTATATCATACATTTCACATTGAAGGACCTGATGATATCGCAGATAGGCTGCATATAGATGTTGAACAAGAGGGATGAGAGTGAGGACCCCTGTGGAACGCCTTGTCTTTGATGGAAGAGTTTTGATTCTCCTGCTGCGGATTTGACGTATTGCATTCTGGTGTCGAGGTATGATTTACACCATTCAAGTGCTGAGTTGCAGATGCCTTTTCCTTCCAGTCGACCGAGGAGAATCTCGTGATTTACCGAGTCAAACGCTGCTGCTATATCCAAGAAGATTAGCACGACGCCTTGTCGGATGTTGTCTATGGTATTGAGAATATCATTGAAGAGGGTGGTAAGCAGTGTCTCGACGCCGTGGAATTCTCTGAAATCGTGTTGAGAATAGTCTAGAGGGGCTGCGGAGTCGATGTGGTCTTGGATTTGGCGCTGTGCCTCTTTCTCAAAGATCTTTGCTAAGAGGGGGATACTGGCTATTGGCCTGTAGGAGTCTGGCCGTTTTGGATCCAGTTTAGCGTTTTTCAGTAGTGGCCTGATGGATGTGAGTTTTAATGCAGATGGGAAGGCGCCAGTAGTGAAAGAGAGGTTCATGATTCTTGCAATGAAGGTGCTAAAGTCACCCCGCAGGTCCTTTATCCAAAAGGCTGGGCAGGGATCGGTTTGCGCAGTGGTCGTGTTGAGTGAGGAGATGGTGTCTTCAATATGTTTAGAAGAAGGCGTGTGAAGTGCGGATAGGGATGTTGGGCAGGTCGTTTCTTGTATATTGTTTTTTGAGAGTTCATCTGTCTGTAGGAGTTTTGATTGCAAGTAACACAGGTACACTACCAAAAAACTGCCTCCAGTTTTGCAACTGATTCCTATAGATTTTGGGGTGCTGAATCCAGGAAAAATAGCCAAAATGTTCCATCACGTCACGTTTTCTTGCAAAATTAGATTTCTTACCCATATAAGGAATGTTCACATAATTTCTTTTTAGCCGACTGCAGTTTATTTTCTTGGCCCAAAATAGAGGTTGTAATGGTTAACTAACTAGAAACACTCCCTCATGATATTTTAGAGTGTTTTGTATTCATTTTATATATTAACAGGACAATTGGGAGGCGGGGGGCTAAATCCAGTACTCGCGCTGGCGCATGTTCTTTCCTGTTCGCCTCGCCTCGTTCGCTCGCTCAAACACGGTGGTTGCGACATGAACGTTCCTGTCAAATTTCAGTTTCTTGCAAGTTCATTATTACCTTTTGTTTGCTCAGTCGTAATCCAGCTTTATTCCGAAGTGGTTCACTACAGTTGTAGTTTGCAGTGCTGTGTATTTGTGATGGCTCACAGAGCCAGAGGTTGCGTCAACTCTCCGGACAGTTTTTGTTTTATTTGTGGGGAATATACCGTGAAAAAGCGGCAGAGGAACATTTCTGCATTTATTTAAAAAGTATATTTCGCCTATTTCGGTTTGAAGTTAGGCGATCAAGACAAACCGTGGGCTCCTCACAAAGTGTGCAAGACATGTGAGGAAGATCTACGCTTATGGATGAAAGGTAAAAAACAAGCATTTCGTTTCGGAATACCTATGATGTGGCGTGAACAAAGAGACCACAGCAGTGACTGCTATTTTTGCTCTTGCATTGTGAAGGGATACAACTTAAAAAATAAGAACGTAATAAGTTACCCCAACCTTCCCTCAGCAATTAGGCCTATGCCTCATAGCAACGAAGTACCTGTGCCTGAACCACCAAAATCTTTGGATCATATTTGTGTGGACGGTTCTGATCATGATGAGACTCATCAGATGGCTTTTCCCGATGAGTCCAGTACTTCCGAGTTTGAAACTCAACCAGATCCGAAACCTGAACTTTTCTCTCAAGCTGAATTGAATGATTTAGTCCGGGATTTAGGACTCCCAAAAGATGCTGCCCAACTGCTAGGTTCTCGGCTTAAACAGAAAAATCTATTGTCACCAGGAACAACTTTTTATTGGTACCGCAACCGCGAGACACAATTTTTGAAGTATTTCAGCAAAGAGGAAGATTTGGTATTTCGCAACGATATATACGGAGTAATGGAAAAGTTTAAACTCAAGTATGATCCTGCTGAATGGCGGCTGTTCATTGATTCATCAAAAGACAGCATAAAAGGTGTTCTTCTTCATAATGGCAACACATTCGCTTCAGTTCCTATTGCTCACTCTGTTATTCTCCAAGAAAAATACGAGAATTTGGCCCTGATTCTTCAGAAGATTCGTTATGATGAGCATAAGTGGATGATTTGTGGAGACTTTAAAATTCTATCCATGCTATTAGGGCAGCAATCCGGTTTCACCTAAATTCCCTGCTTCCTTTGCTTGTGGGATAGCCGGGCCTGCGACCTACACTGGGGGAAAAAAGACTGGCCAATTCGGGAGTATTTGAGACCCGGTGAGAAAAATGTTCTTCATGAGAGCTTGGTACCTCGTGATAAAATTCTATTATCACCTCTCCACATTAAGTTGGGTCTCATTAAGCAATTCACCAAGTCCCTTCCAAAAGATGGTGAGTGCTTTCGGTACCTTTGCTCAAAGTTCCCCCGACTTTCTGAAGCAAAGCTAAAGGAAGGAGTGTTTGTTGGCCCTGATATAAGGAAACTCATTTCAGATGGAGCATTCGCTGAAACGATGTCTGAGAAGGAAAAAGAAGCCTGGGATTCCTTCAAGGATGTTGTTCTCAAATTCTTGGGGATCAGGCGGGATGAGAACTATAAGGATATTGTTGCCAGGATGCTCAATGCCTTCAAAGAACAAGGCTGTACATGAGCCTGAAAGTCCATTTCTTGCACTCCCATGTGAACTACTTTCCCGAAAACTTGGGGGCGTACAGTGAAGAACAAGGTGAAAGGTTTCACCAGGACATCAAGGACGCAGAGAGAAGGTACCAAGGAAGATGGAACACCACTATGATGGCTGATTTCTGCTGGTTGCTGCTGCGGGAAACCCCAGATGAAAAATACGCCAAGCAGCGCACCAAGAGAAGCATTCGGGGGAAGAAGAAACGGGCCCACCAGGAGATTGATTGACCCAAGAATGACTTTAAAATCTAAACTGTGTTGACAAATATCGTGTTTTTACTAAACTTTGAAATAAAAATTTGCTAGTTATTACCACAGTGTCGGATCTCATTTATTAGAATTTTATTTTCACACCATCGAGTGTTTGTCTTCATGTATTGCAATGGTGCGGTTTGCGTTTTCTATTCTTACATACATACCTGTACAACATTTTTTGCACATTTCTTTGCTTTGCTTTGTGTCTAACCTCGCTCTTATATGCTCAATGTTTGTGCACATGTATGTGGCTGTTTTAAGTGCAGACAATTTTGCTACCATCACAGTGTGTTTTGTTGACATTACTCTATTCTTATGTGCTGCCTTGTTACAATTTTCTTTATTCTTATTTGAATAACTACTAAACAATTAGTATAAAGAATTCATCCAAGAAACTTTTATCTCGATCGCACTCAATCTGAAACGTTCACCTCAAACTGCTAACCCAATGTAGCAAAAAATCTGTACGTGATGGAGCAAATTGGTTACCAGATTTGGATTCAGCACACCAAAAAACGTAAAAATCAATCGAAACATTAGAGGCAGTTTAAAAAAAAATTTTTTTAGTGTACCTGTGTAATCAGCGAATTCTTGCGGGTGGATATCATTATTTTGTTCAGAAGATGGTTCCTTTGATAGTGACTTAACCAGGTTGAAAAGGTCACGAGGTTTGTTCAATGATCTCTTGAGCATATCTGAGTGGTATTGCTTCTTATGGTACAGTACGCTGAGGATGTTTTTGCTGGCAGCAATAATGTACATTAAAAACAGATAATGCTTTGGACAGCCCTATCAAATAACCCCACTGGGGGTTTGAACCCATGACTTATGGTTCCACAGGTAATAAAGTAACCAGTGGGCTACAGCTGTGAGTAAGCCCCTGGCTGGCTGCAGAGGGACTGCATGTCACCACACAAACAGTCTGCTGTGGTCACCAGGATAGGGGTAGCCCACCTGTACCCATGATGCACTGCACATGCAAATCAGCTGTCTACAGATGAACACAAGATGGGGTAGGCACCCCCACAGCACCTCGGCCTGGTAGGGGGAACTGACCATGTGTGTTACTGGCACAGAGTAGCTACACACCGTCACATTGTGCAGGTACTGTGCTCACCCTGAGGGTGCGGTGGAGCGCCCAGCACCAGGTCCACAGCACTTTCCATGGCAGAAGTAAGCCATGCTGCAGGTCTCCAGTAGTGCTAATGTGTGAGATAGGTAGTTTCTGCAGACACACCTTGGATATATCTGTATGTCTCAGCAAGGTGTAGCCCCTATGGATTCCAAGGAGGATTATGTACCACCACCCTCCTCCTCTTCCAGGGCTGAGGGTGGTAAACAGGGTCTCCCACCCACAGATCCACATTCTACCTCCCTGCAATGGTGGCAGTAGAGGGGACCATCAACCCCAGTCCTGCTGGGGAACAGACACCCTACAGGGCAGTCAATGCAGCTCTGTACACATCCATAACACAATAGCAGACAGACATTAGTCCTGGATATGCTAAGCTGCACCCCACCACTATCTGATATTCTCCTGCAGCAAGTCTTCAGCCCCTGCACCCTGCAAGGCGCTCCATCAAGACACATACCAGCTGCAGACAGTCTGCTAGCTAGTTCATAGTGCATGTTCCTGGTGGAAATGCATGCACCCAGAATTGGGAAGTCAGCATACACAACAAACAGATAAGTCAGTGACTGGGCCCCAAAAGAAAACCCATAAATATCACATGAAAAAAATAATATATAGCACTATGGGGGGAGCCTAGCCATGCTGTGGTCACTGCACAGTCAGGGTGAGAGTGATCTCCCAGCAGGACATGCTGTGGCCACCCTGTCTGTGCAGGTGGTGGCCGGGCACTACAATGTCCCAGCCAGTGCCCTATGCCCTGTGCAGATGCATCCTGGCCAGGCCACCCTGTCCGGGCTATACCCATGGTACCTTGCTCCTCATTATGCACATTGGCAGGCCAATACTGGCAACAATGCTGGCAGTGTGGGCTGTGGAGGGTGTTTGCAGCCACCACACACTGGATAGACAGACACACACTCCCACACCTATGCCAGCATTGTGCTACTATAGAGGAGTTTAGCAGCCCTGGCCACCACACCAGTACTGAGCACAGTGCAGGCATGGATATGGTACGCAATACTGTTGGGGGTCACTCCCCAGGGTGGTAAACACTGTCAGAGACCAGACCTGAAGCACACTCCACAGACATCAGAAAGGTTGCTATGATGGAGCTCAATCAGCAAACTGTGCTTAACGTAGGAATTGCTATCTGCCAGTAATCATAGCAAACTTTTGATAGCTGTGTACCATATTCCCAGGTCTAGGGTGGCATTGCTAAGGTATGCAAGTGCTAGTATTGGGAGATGCATGCAGGGCCCAATGTCCTGCCTCTCCAGGAGGCATTGGCTAATGGAGCCTGTGGGTGTGGGTGTGTCTGCCCCTGTTGGCTGCTGCTTTACGGCAGAGGTTCCCAACTCCAGTCCTGGTGTGCCAAACACTGTTCGGGTTTTCATGCTGTCCCTCATGAATATGCATGAGATACATCTGCATACCATGGGGGTGGTGCATAGATATGCAGCACAGGCATCTTTATTAGAGGCAGCATGGAACCTGAATGGTGTTTGGCCCTCCAGGACTGCATTTGGGAGACTCTACTCTAGGTAATGCGCCTGTTTATGGTGTCTTTGCTCTGTAGGGTAAAATGTAGGTGTTTTGGGCATGTTTACGTCATCTGCAATAAACGTTCTGTCTGTATTAGCACGTTGTAGTAGTGGGTAAAATATGGGGACTGGGTTGGTGAAAACCACAGCTGGGACTTGAACCTGTGACCTTCTGCCTCCAAACACACTGGTTGTGTGCACTGCACCACTGTGTTGCCACAGGGATGTTGCATTCCCTGGTGATACCATGACTGTTTGTCCAGCAGGGCCTGTCTGTTGCAGTGCATGGCATCCACCTACACAGTGCTAGGCCATGGTCTCCTCTGGGCAGCTGCCACTGCCCCCTCCACCACCAGTACCCCTCCGCCACCATGCTGACATGGCCTTATATTGGAGATAGCATAAAACCTGAATGATTTGTGGCCCTCCAAGACTGCATTTTGGGGACTCTGCTCAAGGTAATGCGCATGTTTCTGGTGTCTGTGCTCGGTGGGGTAAAATATAAGAGTGTGAACCATGCGTATGTTCTCTGCAATAAAGGTTTGTCCTTACTATCACGGTTTAGTAGCGGGTAAAATATGGGGACTGGATTGGCAGTAGCCCCAGCTGGGACTTGAACTTGTGACCTTCTGCTCTTGAACACACTGGCTGTGTTCACTGCACCACACCGTGCTCACAGAGACAGTGCAGTCCCTGGAGATACCATGGTTGTTTGTCAGACAGAGCCTGTCTGTTGCAGTGCATGGCACCCACCTACACAGGGCTAGGCCATGGTCGGCTCTGGGCAGCTGCCACTGCCCCCCTCCACCTCCAGTACCCCTGTGCCACCATGCTGACATGCCCTTCTGCTGGTGGTGCTGGTGGTGTGCAGTCTCAAGCCATCCAGTGTGCAGGTAGGCGGCTGCCTATTGTGCGTGTTGTGGGGTAGGGGTGCCTGCATAAGCGTCCACGCTTCCCCCCAACACCGCCTGCCAATGTTCTGTGCCATTGGGGGTACCTGCTGGGCATACCATGCTTGCAGCTTCATCATTGAAGCAGTTGCACCTGCTACCCTGTGACACTGTGATAAACACTCTCGTGCCCATGTTGGGCCCTCATCAGTTGCTGTCTGACTGCTGTTCAGTTTCAGCATTCCTAAGTGCCACCTAGGCATCTGCCTAGTCCGCACTGTGCCCCAGCTGCACCACAGCATGTGCCGCCTGCAGCCCTCTGTATCCCCTTTCCCAGCATCTGTCCAGTTGCCCATTCCGACATGCCCGCCCTGCTGTTGTGGAACATGTGCATGTCATAGGTAACCTGTCCAATGGAGAGGGAAACCCTGATCAGTGCTATTTCACTGTGGGATCATTCACCTTGTATGGGGACGGAGCGTAGACCCTTCCAAAATTCATATTTATTTTTTGGGGCTTTCTTGGGAGTGTTTTTTGATGTTTCCCATTACTATCACTATTGCCCAGCTTGATTATGATTTTTTTTTTATTTTCTTGGGGTCATTTTCAATGTATATTTGCACTTTTGTTCCGTGCACATGTATCACATTTATCACTTTTTTGTAGGTTTCCCTCGTTTTGCTGTACATTGCTGACAGAAATGGTTTCTTTTCCCTTTAAATCAGCTCTAACGCGAGGTTTTCACTTGCGTTAGTTTTGGCCTTGAATTTCACATCGTTAGTATGTGGGGAGCCTCTCCCCTCCCACTCTCCACCCATTGACCCCTTCTCTCCGCCCCTGGGGAGCCTTCCTCTGCCCTCCGGGAGCCTTTGCACGCCTTCAGCGCTCGTTTGCGCCGCTGCATGCGTGAGCGCGCACTAAAACGCATTTTTGCCCCGTAAAGCATCATTAGCGCGCGCTAAGGTACCTTAGTGCGCGCTAATTGCACAGCGCACACGTTAAGAAGGTTTAGTAAACATACCCTTATGTGTCTTACAAATTGGGCATTTACATGACCTTCACACTTAGGTAAAACCTTTCTAAAATTATCATCACAATTTGTGACATGCCTTGTAGGGAAGGGTTTCATTTCTCCATATTTTATTCTCATTACTCACAAATTCTCATGATTGCCTAGCCTCTTTTTGCACTTTTATTTCATCTTTTTAAATTCTCCGTCTTCCATCAGATTTCTGGCTCTGCTTTTTTTCCCTTCTTATGTACTGGCAGTACTCCAAGGTCCCTAAGCTCTGCCGTGAATTTAGCTTAAGGCCTTCTTGCTCTCAGGCCTGTTTTGACTGCCTCTTGCAGCTTCATCATTGAAGCAGTTGCACAAAGGATTCTGGGGCACCGCCTCTAGAGGAAGCAAAACCATGCACGGAAATAAAAGAACAGCAGAGACTGCCTGTCCAAGGTCAATGAAGAGTTGAAGGCCTTGGGCCACTTGCCAGCAAGGAACAAACACTAGTCTGACACCCTAAATACTCAAGCAGCACAAATAAACTGCCATTTTAACATGCTATGCTGCCTCGTAGTCCTGTGATAGATGACACTGAACTGAGTTACCTGGATACCACTGCTCTCCTAATGAATGATTACCGGATGAAGTACCTTGAGTTGTAGCACCGCAAGGCTCCATTAAAATATTATGACAAATATGCAGTCAAACCATGCTCATTATAGTATGTATTTAGAAGCTGGGTAAACAATTCCAAGGGACAGGTTGAGGTAGTCCTGGCTGGGCCCTAGTTTTAGGGGAATTTAGCTGGGAGCTAAGCAGTTACCTAATTAGATTGCCCAGGGGTGAAAATTGGTGCCTGCACAGTGGCTGAAATAAGATGCAGACTTTCCCAATGAGACAGAGGGGCAAGAGGAGCAGCTGCCCAGGGTATGAAGGCCTTCGGAGATCAGAAAAACTTGAAATACAAGTTTGAGCAGACAGCGGATGAAGAACCTGGTAGAGTACTCTCTCCTCTAACCACCCTGAGCAAGACAGAATAAGAGAGAGATGGAAAAAGAGTGGTAGGACGGAGAGTGAGAGACACGGGATTTGGATGAGGGCAGGAGGGTTCAAATTCCACAGTTCTGTTCAAAAGGAACAATCTAGGGGCCTAACTTCCTAAACCTTTTGAAAACTGACCCCATTGTGTCTTGTCTGTTCATCCAGACTTTGATGTAGAATTACAGTATAGGGTGATAGAGAAAATTTTGCCCTGCATGATGATATCATCGAAAATACCCAGTAAACCTGGGGAAACAGAGCTGCAAAAAAAAAAAAAAAACAGCGTAAAAGAAAATTATATGTAATTGCACACTACTGTAAAGGAAATCGCAGAGATCACAATTCATTACTAGTCAAGTGTAAGAATGGTACAGGAAAACAAAATAGAAACTTCTCCATACACACATTAGCATTGACCCTCGAGTTAATATGCTTTTCCCCCAAGATAAGATGTACTACAGGTCAGAGTTCCCCTCTTAACCAAATATGTCACTAGTGCCCTACGCTGACCTGCTTTCTTCAGACTTTCCATACTCCTTATATAAAACATGGAAGATGGATAACTTTGTAAAACACCTAGTTAGAGAGGGCAGTGACCATCTGGTGTCAACTGGGATATCAACCTAAGGAAAGGATAAGTTGCAAAGATCCATTCCACGATTACCCTCAAAACCCCAGAACATCTAAAAAACTAAGGTACACCTCAGGATATGTAAGATTCCCCACAAGGAATCCCTGGAATCCTTGTAGATCAAGGTATGTCTAGAACATACAGGGTTTGAATAGAAAACTGATTACTTGAGGGACAAATGTATCATAGCAGCATGCCTTTATTTATTTATTTAATGTATATACCGCTATATCTTGGTAATCAAAGTGGTTTACAGAGAACACATTGAACTTCTGCACAAAGCAGTTTACAGGGAACAGTTACATAGAAAAATTACAAATAACGAATGACAATAATGGTGCTTTAACTATTTACATATGACATAATCAATACTGATGTGTTGATATGATATGATTATATGTAGCAAGAATTGTAACCGTAGACAGTTGCGGAAGAATGGTCAATGGGATGATTAGTTAAGTGTCTATGGTAGGTTGCCCACACTGGTAGTAGTCTGTACAGATGTATGCTTTGAGTTGTTTTCTGAACTGCACTAAGTCTTTGGTTTCTCTTAAAGAGTTGGGTAGATTGTTCCATAGGGCTGGGGCATGGAATGAGAATGCCCTGTTTGTTGTGGATTAATTTGCTTTCCTGGCATTTCTTAGGGTGTTTAGTATGTTTTTCAAGTTATCTCTTTTTGTTCTTGTGTGTTGCTGCATGTTTATCATTGTATTGAGGAACGTTGGAGCTATGTTGTTTATTAATTTGAAGATGGTCAATAATGCTTTGTATTTGATTCTTTGAAGTACTGGGAGCCAGTGGAGGTGGAACAAAATGGGTGTTATATGTTCTGATCTTTCAGCTTTCATTATTGTGTGTGCAACCGTATTTTGAGCCAGTTGTAGGAGCTTTATGGTTTCTTGGGCAGTCCTTGTAGAATCACCTGATTTGCTGCAGTCAAAATGTGGGCAAATCAGTGCTTGTGCTACTGATCCAAAGTCAGCATGAGAGAGGAGAGGTCTCAGATGTTGTATCATTCTGGTTTTGTTGTATATTGCGTGACCTGTCATGTGTATGGGTTTGGTCAAGTCGAGGTTTTGTTTGAGGTAGATTCCAAGGTATTTTATTTCCCTTTTTACTTCAAGTGAGGCATTGTTTACATGCAATAGGCTGGGAGGGTTGAATGTTTTGTTCCTAGTAATAATGAGTACATCTGTTTTCTTCAGGTTGACTGAGAAGTTAACCGAGTTGAGCCATTCAGAGATGTCATTGAAGCAGTTGATAATCTTCGTGTAGTTGGGGTTTGTAGTGTCGAATGCTGTGAATAACATTATGTCATCTGCGTATATTCTGTAGTCAACATCATGAGATTTTATGACATTGCAGATGGGCTATAGATATATATTAAAAAGTAGGGTGGATAATGCGGATCCCTGAGGGACACCTTTTGTGTGGCTGAATTGGTTGGAGAGAGTGGTCAGATAGTCTTGAAAACATTGTAGTGTAATACCGCCTATTCACAAGTGTTTTAGACGATTAATTAAAATATTGTGATTTACAGAATCGAAGGCTGAAGATATATCTAGAAATAAGAGGATGAATGTGTGTTTCATGTTGTCAATTCCTTGTATGATCGTGCCTAGGAGGAATGTTAGTAGTGTTTCAATTCCATGTTATGCTCTGAATCTATATTGATGAGTATCGAGTGGGGTGTTTGGGTCAATGAAGTCCTGAAGTTGCAATTGTACAGATTTTTTGATGACTTTGGATAAGAAGGGGAGGCTTGATATTGGTCTGTAAAAGTTGGGGCAAGATTTGTTTAGTACATTTTGTTTCATGACTGGGCGGATGGATGCTCTTTTTAAGTCGCTTGGTAAGTATCCCTGAGATAGAGGTTGACAATTTTTTGTATGTATGGTGTTAGTTCGGATATTGTTGTTTTAATCCAGCTGACTGGACATGGGTCTAGCTTTGAAGTGGTGGTGTTCAAGGTCTTGATGTATTGTTCTATCTGTTCTTTGGTTCTTGTTGAAAATGAGTTCCAAGTTGCTGCAGTAGTTGGTTCGGTATTTGAGAATGTAGTGCTACATGTTGTCTTGACTTTGGATTTTTCCATATAGTGATCTGCAAGTTGCTGTGCACTTATGTCACTTACTGGTGGGTCTTCAGAGTTTGGAGAGTTTCTCCAGGGCCATGTGCCCATGAGGGAAGGGTTAGGACAGCCGTTATAGTTGGTGATTCGATCATTAGGCATGTAGATAGCTGGGTGGCTGGTGGACATGAGGATCGCCTGGTAACATGCCTGCCTGGTTCGAACGTAGAGGACTTCACGCGCCACCTAGATAAGGTCTTAGATAGTGCTGGGGAGGAGTCTGCTGTCTTGGTACATGTCGGTACCAATGACATAGGAACATGTGGTAGGGAGGTTCTGGAGGCAAAATTTAGGCTTTTAGGTAGGAAGTTGAAATCCAGAACTTCCAGGGTAGCATTCTCCGAAATGCTTCCTGTTCCACGCGCAGGACCCAAAAGGCAGGCAGAGCTCCGGAGTCTCAATGAGTGGATGAGACAATGGTGCAGAGATGAGGGTTTTGGATTTGTTAGGAACTGGGGAACATTCTGGGGAAAGGAGGGGCTCTTCTGAAGGGATGGGCTTCACCTTAACCGGGATGGAACCAGGCTGCTGGCATTAACCTTTAAAAAGGAAATAGAGCAGCTTTTAAACTAGATATTAGGGGAAAGCCGACAGTCGCCCAAGAGCGGATGGTTCGGAAGAATGTATCCTTGAAGGATACTACCAAAAGCAGAGAGGTTCCACAAAAGAATAAAGTAGCCCAAATGCCCTCAAGTATGGAGCAGACAGAGCTTAAAGATCCCAATTTACCCATGTCTAACAATAGCCAAATTAACATGAATAAAATACATTCTCTAAAATGCTTGTATGCAAATGCTAGAAGTCTAAAGAATAAGATGGGAGAGTTAGAATATATAGCACTAAATGAAAGGTTAGATATGATTGGAATATCAGAGACATGGTGGAAGGAGGACAACCAGTGGGACACTGTGATACCTGGGTACAAACTATATCGTAATGATAGAGCTGATCAAATTGGTGGAGGGGTTGCGCTCTATGTTAGAGAGGGCATTGACTCAGAAAGGACTAGTTTTGCAGGAAACAAAATCTGCTGTAGAATCTATATGGATTGAAAGGGGGAAGGCGATGGCAGTGGGGGTGTACTATCGAGCACCTGGCCAGAATAACCAAATGGATGATGAAATGCTCAAAGAAATCAAGGAAGCTAACAAAAGTTACAGCGCAGTAATAATAATGGGTGATTTCAATTACCCCGGTATCGACTGGGTCAGTGTCACGTCAGGACATGCTAGGGAGATAAAGTTCTTAGATGAAATAAATGACTGCTTCTTGGAGCAGCTGGTTCATGAACCGACCAGAGGGGAAGCCATATTAGACCTAGTCCTTAGTGGAATACCAGATCTAGTGCAAGAGATAAGGGTGTTGGGGCCACTTGGCAATAGTGATCATAGCATGATCGCCTTTGATTTAATTAGTGGAGAAGGAATAGTAAGGAAATCCACAGTACTACCTTTTAACTTTCGAAAGGGAGACTATGATAAAATGAGGAAAACAGTTAAGAAAAAACTAAAAGGAGCAGTTGCAAAGGTTAAAGACGTACATCAAGCTTGGGTGTTGTTGAAAAATACTATCTTGGAAGCCCAGACCAGCTGTATTCCACGCTTTAAAAAAAGTGGAAGGAAGTCCAAAAAACTGCCAGCGTGGTTTAAAGGTGAGGTCAGAGAGGCTGTTGTTGCCAAAAAAGCATCTTTCAGGAAATGGAAAAAAAGAGCCAAACGACGAAACCTGGAAACAGCACAAACACTGGCAAATCAAATGCAAGGCATTGATAAGGCAGGCAAAGAGAGAATTTGAGAAGAAGCTTGCTGCGGAAGCAAAAACACGAAATAAAGACCTTTTCAAGTACATTCGTAGCAAAAAACCTGTGAGAGAGTCAGTTGGTCCATTAGATGATAAAGGGGTTAAAGGAGCACTAAGAGGCGACAAGGCAATAGCGGAGAGACTGAATGAATTCTTTGCTTCGGTCTTTACTGAGGAAGATGTAGGGATGTTACCCATGACTGCAGTGGTATTTAAAGGTGCGGAAGAATTGAAGGAAATATCGATACATCGAGAAGATGTCTTACAACTATTAGATAAACTGAAGAGTAGCAAATCACCTGGGCCGGTTGGTATACATCCAAGGGTGTTGAAAGAACTGAAATATGAGATTGCAGACCTGCTATCAGTAATCTCTGAACTATCATTAAAATCATCTCTAATACCTGAAGATTGGAGGATCGCCAATGTAACACTAATTTTTAAAAAGGGTTCCAGGGGTGATCCGGGAAACTACAGACCGGTGAGCCTGACGTCAGTACCGGGAAAAATGGTAGAAACCATCATAAAGAATAAAATTACTCAGCATGTAGATAGTCACGACCTAATGGGAGACAGCCAACATGGCTTTAGACAAGGAAGATCTTGTCTTACTAATCTTTTATGTTTTTTTGAAGGAGTGAATAAACAGGTGGACAAAGGTGAGGTGGTTGATATTGTGTATCTGGACTTTCAGAAAGCCTTTGACAAGGTCCCTCATCAGAGACTTTTGGCAAAACTAAAGAGTCATGGGATAGGAGGCAGTTTACTATTGTGGATCAGGAACTGGTTAAAAGATAGAAAGCAGAGGGTAGGGCTAAATGGCCAATTTTCCCAATGGAGAAAGGTGAATAGTGGTGTACCCCAGGGATCTGTGCTGGGTCCGCTGCTTTTTGACATATTCATAAATGACCTGGAAAGTGGAATAACGAGTGAGGTTATCCAATTTGCAGATGACACAAAACTATTTAAAGTTGTTAAAACCCAAGAGGATTGTGAAAAATTGCAAGAGGATCTTGATAAATTGGAAGACTGGGCATCAAAATGGCAGATGAAATTTAATGTGGACAAGTGCAAGGTTATGCACCTAGGGAAGAGCAACCCAAACTATGGTTACACGATGCAAGGTTCCACATTAGGAACCACCACCCAGGAAAAAGATTTAGGCGTCATTGTGGATACCATGTTAAAACCCTCTGCCCAGTGTGCAGCGACGGCCAAGAGAGCAAATAGAATGCTAGGTATGATAAGGAAAGGAATGGAAAATAAAACAAAAGATATTATAATGCCTCTATATCGTTCCATGGTGAGACCGCACCTTGAATATTGTGTGCAATTCTGGTCGCCGTATCTTAAAAAGGATATAGCGATTTTAGAAAAGGTACAGAGAAGAGCCACCAAAATGGTAAAGGGGATGGAAGGATACTCCTATGAAGAAAGGCTTAAAAGGTTAGCGCTCTTTAACCTGGAAAAGAGACGGCTGAGGGGAGATATGATAGAAGTCTATAAATTAATGAACGGAATGGAACGGGTAAACATAGATCGATTGTTTACCTTATCAGAATATAGAAAGACTAGGGGACATGCAATGAAGCTACAGGGTAAACTATTTAAGACTAATAAAAGAAAATATTTTTTCACTCAACATGTAATCAAACTCTGGAATTTGTTACCGGAGGATGTAGTAAAGGCTGTTAGTGTAGCTGGGTTTAAAAAAGGTTTGGACAAGTTCCTGGAGGAAAGGTCCATAAACCATTATTAAGAAGTGACCGAAGATATCAATGCTTGACCCAGTACAAGCATTGTGGAACTTGTGTCTCTTGGGGAAACTGCTAGGTACATATGACCTAGATTGGCCACTGTTGGAAACAGAATACTGGGCTTGATGGACCTTGGTCTGACCCAGGATGGCATATCTTATGATCTTATGGTTTTCTTGTTAGCTTTTGGACAATGAGGAATAGTTAATGGATTTTGGAAGCAGTTTTAAATAATATTCATTTTTTGAGTCTGAGGTGCTCTGGCGGTATAGTTTTAGAGTGATCATGTATTTACACCTATCTTCTTCGGATTTCATAGACTTTCATTTCTTTTCATCCTTCCTTAAATCTCTCTTCGTTTGTTTTAGGGATTGATTGTACCAAGGATGTGAATTCCTGTGTTTCTTAAGTGGGTGCTTCTGGGGGTTTATTGATGCTGCACTTAGAGTTCTGTTCCATGTTGTGATGAGGGTGTTAATGTCATTGCTGTTGATTGACAGATCTGGGCTTATTTTCTTGATGAACTCTTCTTTGTTGAATTTTATGAATTGATTAT
Source organism: Ichthyophis bannanicus (assembly GCA_033557465.1). NCBI lineage: Eukaryota > Metazoa > Chordata > Amphibia > Gymnophiona > Ichthyophiidae > Ichthyophis > Ichthyophis bannanicus. The sequence continues at coordinate 257,148,518 of CM066041.1, forward strand.
ATGTTAGCTTTTCTTGGTCATTGTTGGTTGGATAGAGGTTGGGTTCAGTATTAAAGTGTATGAAGTAGTGATCCAACCATGGTACTGGTTGAATGCTTTTAATAGATATGTTTTTGTGTTGAGACCAGTTTTAGGGTAGAAATTTAGGTTAAGAGTGTTCCCTTTTGAGTGAGTAGCGGCATTGATTATTTGATTGTAGCTGATGTTTTCAATTGCTTGGAGGAATGGAGAGCTCAGGGCATTGGGTAATGATAATAGGTTGAAATCTCCTATGATGATATGATCTTTGCTTGGTGAAGTAGTAGAGTACGCTGTTTCAATTATGTTGTTCAGTGAGTTGGTTTCAGAGGAAGGGGTCTGTATAAGAGTGTAATTGTAAATCTATTAGTAATGATTGTTAGCATATCTAGGCCTTCAGTGCTTGAAGAGGAGGTTTGTAGGACTCTTAATGCAATTTTGCATAGAATAATTACTCCTCCTCCTTTCTTGTTCTGTCTTGTGCAGTAGAAAATGCTGTATCCTGGTGTTTTCATTTGATTAAGGAGTACAGTGTCTGTGCCTGGGAGCCATGTTCCAGTCAAGCATATGATTTCCGGTTCCGAGTCATTCATGAGATCTTGTATAATGGTGTTTTTCTTCTTTAGTGATCTTGAGTTTATTAAGTGCAATTTTAGGGGTTCAAGATGTTCATTGCTGTAGTTATTGGATTGCATTGACGTGGTTGTGTTTTTATGGAAATGAGCCAAGATGATCTAGGGCAATGGAAGTGGAATGGGTAGGTATTTCCTATTTCCCTTTGTTTAAGTTGGTAGAGTATTATTGGGATAAAATATTGCTGTTGATATTGGGATAAGGTATTTGACTGAAGAAGAGGCATATTATTAGAGAAAGTAAGAGTATTGCTTCTTTTGTTGTCTTTTTATGGCTGGGTTAGAACAGTTTAAGTTTCAGTTGGAATGTTTGAGAGGTATCGTAGTAGTGGTTAGTTGAGGAGAATACTTGCTACTCATGCTGTTTGTAAGCTTAACTCCTAGCGATACACTTGTGGTGTTGTTTGTTTGGAGTTTACTTACATTTCTGTAGTTGGGTGATCTCAGTGGGTCTTTAACGTGGAGGTATTGTTGTTGGAATGGGTTTCTCTTGGTTGCTGCGTTCCCGCCATTGTTCCTCGCCTAAAGGCCTCGCCAAAGGGTCTTCTGGCGAGGCCCTCAGGAATGGGCCACCAAGCGCAGGTGCGCCTAGCAGCACTTTTGATTTTAAATGCCTCTGGCGGGAAGAACACTGCTGAACAATTGGGCATGTCGGTGGGGAGCGGGGAGGAGCTTACCTGCCCGCTCCCTGCTGGTGGGTCCAATCGTCGGCAAGATGGGATCTAAAAGCACTCATATGCTGGTCTAATCAAGATATAGGTATTGAGGGTCACATTAGAAGCCCTATTTGTGATTTCAATGTCTAAAAACACCCATTCAGACATTGGAATCACATGTAAATGACCAGCATGATTATGTATAAGTCGTAGCGGGGGCTCACCGGAGACATGCCTGGGGTGGGTCAAAAAAATATATATTTGTGCATGTGATTTTAGACCAGCACTGCATGTCTCAATTCGCCAGTGAGGATGTCTATGGCTCTACCTTCTCCAGGGTACAAATAGGACACTGAAAACTGCTTGTTTCAGTAAACTCTAAAGTGCTGAAATCCCTCAAAAATATTAAGGTAATGACTGATGAACAATGTATGCCTATATTGATGTTGAGCCACCGGAAATCTCAGACTAGAATAAGCACTATATCTCAGGCGTTACCCTGAACTTGTGCCAGAATGTGCATCGACGACTTCGGTTCTCATGGAGGATTGTTGTCATATTTCTATTGTGACTATACTGATGTAATCTCATCTGCAATTTCTCATATACACAGTGTAGTCGCATTTATCTTTGATGACACTTAAAGTTAATGTCCTCTCTCTCCGTCTCAGAATTTCACGATTATCAACCGGTTGTTATTAGATTGTTATTTAGCAACCTAAATTCTGTTATGAAACATGTACATATGTAAATTCCTTACTCCTCCCCTTTGACCTTATTTCTGTGTGCCGTGCTCTCCTGTGACCTTATTTCTGTGTGCCGTGCTCTCCTTTTGCAAATCAATGTGTTGTTACTTCGAAATTTCTGCCTTGATTTGGCAATTTCCAAGCTGTAATCAAACCGCTGCTGATCGCTGGAAGCAGCGGTATACAAATGCATTCTAAATAAATAAATAAATAAATAAATAAATAAATATACCGCATACTTTCTGGATTTTTTTGCCTCTCTCAGGGAGAAACTGTCATATCATGTTGGTATTCCCCGACGCCTTCAGTTGGTACCAATTCACGTTTCACAATCCGATGGTTTCTTCAGGAGGTTGGTATCAATGCTCCCATTGGCAATAGCATGAGATGTTATATCATACTGCTGCTGGATGAGATGAAATTTTACAAAATCAAACAGGCAAATCAATATAATATCATATCAGTATACCTACTATAGAAATATTGAGTCAGCGAATAAATTGTGATAAAGGAAGACTGTCACGTAACTGTTTGGGGTGTGCACTGCTGTAGTGCAGAAAGGCATTCCGATCTGTTGGTTTCTTATATACTGAAGTTTGCCACGTTGGTACTCCTTTTAAAATTAAGACATGCTTATTCTAGTCTGAGACTTCCGGTGGCTCAACATCAATATAGGCATACATTGTTCATCAGTCATTACCTTAATATTTTTGAGGGATTTCAGCACTTTAGTGATTCAGGTCAACCCTCAGATAAGAGACCAAACAACATACGAGTGTTTCAGTAAACTGACAACCATAAAGTGAAGAAGGAAATGCCCCCTCATCCCTCAATATTTTTTGCTCCATCCAAAAAAAGTGGTAGTAGGTAAAAAGGAATTTCTCCTGACTCCTGCACTGCAGCACACAGGGCCATACCAAGCCATAACTGTACCCTGACTTGCAAACCTTGCCTCCCGCCCAGTGACTTCAGACTTTTGTCATTTGTCCTACCACCCCCCCCCCCCCAAAAAAAAAGAAGATCCCTGCCCCCAAGTCTGAAGTGGCGTACAGGCAGCAAAGCAAACTTTAGTAGACATGCCCTTAAGTTTTAGGAGTGCAAATAAAAGTCCAAACAAATTTAAATGCGCAAACCTATCTCATGATATACAAACATATTCACCTTAAGCTTTGATGGGAGAAACTACTCCTGTAATTCAAAAACTAGTAAACTTCGTTATTGACACCATTGCTCCCGAAACAAAAAAACTGAATTAAAAGAAACAAATCCCACAAACAGCACAGGAATGAACAATTTTGGCCTGCACATTCCTATAAAATAGTATCAAAATTATAATCCAGAAATGCCTGTAACAGAAAAAAAAGAACTTGAACCCTGATTTAAATTTCCGATAGGATGTTTACCAATATAAATGAGAAGGAAGATGAAAATCTCTTTCATGTGTATTCTTTGTGGTTATCCTGAAAACTTGACGGATTAGGTGAGTCCCAAGGACTGCTCTAGTCTAGATACACCGGTTAACAAATTTTTACAAAAGTCATGTTACTGAAATAAAAATAGTCATTTCTTATCAATTTTTATATGCTGAACACGAATATGACAGTGAAATTGCAAAGGTGGCTCTAGTTTTTTTGTAATCTACAAGAATTAATCTTTACTTCACGAAATGCATGTCAATAGTAAATATAATAGGCCTTCGGTTAATACCTGTAAAAAACCATGTCATAGACTACTTAGATTTTTTCACCTCTGTCTTGTACAGCTGTTCGGGAGCTTTTCTGGGGAGTGTCCAGCAGTAGTCAGCCAGCATTGTAGTGGACCATTTTCCCTGGTATCTTTGCTCCATTGTTGCGATATCCTGGTGAAAACGTTTGCCTTGTTCATCACCAACCATACCACAGTTGTCAGGAAAGAAATCGAGATGGGAATCAAGGAAATGGATCTTTAGAGACATATTGCAGCCAAGTTTCTGATACTGCATCAGCATGTCTTCTACTAGTTCCTTGTAGTTTTCTGCCCTAACATTCCCGAGAAAGTTTGTTGACACTAGGCGAAAAGCATTCCATGCTTGTTTCGCATCACCCTGCAGCAAGTTGTTGAACTGAGTCGAGGGAATTTTTCATGCAGGTATCGGAAAGCTGGCGAAGTGCGGTCCATTTTTATTTTATTTATTTAGACAGTTTTGTATGCCGCCTTATCCTTCAATCAAAGCGGTCACAACACAATTGGGGGATACATTTAACACATGGGGATATGAGACACATACACTAATACTTACAGGGTCCATGGCTTTCACAAAGTTTTTCATCAAACCTAGTGTGATGTGAAGGGGTGGTAGCAGGATTTTGTGAGCCTCAGCCAGAGCTGGGTGCTGGATATTCTTCTCTCCAACTGTTACATTTTGTCTGCGATTCCATTCCTTCCGCAAGTAGTGCCAATCCCTTGCTTGGCTATCCCACTCACATAAGAAACACATGTATTTTATATATCCCTGCTGCAGTCCCATTAAAAAGGCAACTACCTTCAAGTCACCACAGAGGTGCCAGCTGTACTTGTTATAGTTAATGGAAGTCAGTAGATGCTTTAAGTTATCGTATGTCTCTTTCATGTGGACGGCATGTGCTACTGGAATAGATGGAAGACGGTTTCCATTGTTCAAAAGCACAGCCTTCAGACTCAGTTTTGAAGAGTCTAAAAATAGTCTCCAGTCTTGTGGGTCATGAGTGATTTTTAAGGCATTCATGAGGCTTTCAATATCGGAACAGAATACCAGATTACTTTTCTTTCCAACTGCGTATAGTACACTGCTGACATTAGATGGCTTCAGCAGCCGTCTGGCAGTAGTATTGCATTGCATAAGAAAATGATGCAATCAACTCTGGATGATGCATGCATGCTGGCATTATAAAGTGTGATGCAATATTAGATTATTCAAGGCTTATTTGGGATGTTGTTGATGTCCTACTGGATAAATTTACACGGTGAAACGTCAAAAATGAACTACATGCAATATCTTCAAAACGAGAGCCAATAATTGTTTTTAATGTTATATTCGTGTTCAGCTCACCAAGATACTACAGATTAGGGCCTTTTAAAGTCAGTAACGATTTCAATGTTCACCAGTGTGATTTTTCAGATAGGAACTCTTATAGTAAACCCTCTAGGTTCTACTCTAGGAAAGTGACCTAAAATACTATGCAGTGTATGATGTTTGGGAGTTGCTAAATCCATCATGTAGAGAGTATACATTCTTCTCTCATCCACACATGACCCACTCTCATATAGATTTGTTTTTGATTTCCAAAAGCCTTTTCCCAGTGCCTTTGGGATGTTTCATTGTATAGTGTCAACATTGTGAGTATCTTATGTATGTCAAGTGAATTTTCTCCCATATTGCCTTTTATGGTGCGTCATTTGTACTGTGTTGACATTGTGATTGTCCTTTCTATGTTATTAGAGTCAGGCTGTCCTCCTTACGATGGCTGACATAGGCCCTGCTGATGCAGTCCCTATCTGGAGTTTCAGTGATGGTTTGCTGAAAGCTGAGCAATTGTAGTGTTTATTAAAAAGGAATTTGAATTTTACTTTCAAGAAAATGTAACTCCAGATGTTCCTGACACGGTGGTATGAGAGACTTATAAAGTCACTCTTAGGGGAGCTATTACTGGCTATGGGGATCCTTTTGGAAGCCCTATTTGTGCTTTGGACATCTGAAAATCTGCATAGAGATGTCCAAAGCACAGAGTCATTTTAGAAGCTGGATCTGTGGACGTCCCCAGCGTGAGGACATCCAAGTCTGAACCCAATCCAGGAACCTGGACGTCACTGCCTGATCTCAGAAATGGCCAGAGTAACATCTTAAGTTTAGACTTGCTCCAGGCATGCATAAGTGCTCATTTTGGCTGAAAAACATCCAGAGGGTGTAGAGAAGGTAACACTCCGTCATCCCCAGTACTCAGCACAATCACAATGATATCAGCAGAGGGATTTGAGCACTGGCTTTCCTGTTCCTAGTATACTATTCAAACCATTAGGCTATTCCTAGATGTCCAGGTTCTAGAATACTATCCTGGAAATATCTATGCCGACGCCCCTGCAGCTGTCCTTATCAGGCATGTCTATGTTTCTGAACTCATGTCTGCACCTGGATGTGCCTGGGGCCTTTTGTAGCCATTCTGGCTTAGACATTCCAGATTCTACTTGGATTCCCTTTCTAAAATGTCCCTCTATGCTGCCAAATTGAACAAGAAATGTAATCAAGACTTAGATAATTTGGAAAAAAGTGTTGTGGAAGCAGAAAGGTAATTCATAATGGATCATAGTAGTGCAACTGAACAAAGTGATGAAACTGAAGTATCAATGCAATAAATTAGCCAGTCGACTGCATCCTTCCCATCAGTCCTAGGTCTAATTGACTGCACCCATGTGGCCCTGAGGCCTCCTGGCTGTGATGAGAGGGCATAGCCAGGACCGGTCCGTCCACTAGGTGAGCCAGGCAGCTGCTTAGGGCAGCCGGCAAGGGTGAGTGGCGGCAGCAGCACACATGACCGGCCATGCCACCCCCCCCCCCCCCCAGATGCCACCAATTCCACTTGGGAGGAATGCAGGCAGAGGCAGCAGCAGTATTTCCAAAAGTGGCTGCTTTTTGCTTCAGCACACATGGCCTGCTGCTTCTGACACTCCTCTGACAGTAAGTTGCATCAGAAGGGGATCAGAAGCAGCAGGCCATGTGTGCTGAAGGACATGGTCTGCCACAAGCAAGAAAGTGATGGCAAAATGCCACCACTTTTTAAACTACTACTGCTGCTGCTGCCTGCTTCCCCCTCCTGAGATGGAATCGGTGGCAGCTGGAGGGTGGTGGAAGCTAGGGGGGCGATGGTAGCAGCTGGGGAGTGCAGCAGCAGCTGGGGGAGGCAGCGAGGCTGGGGTTTCTGCCTAGGGTAGTAGAAATCCTTGGGCCAGCCATGGGCATATCACAAAGGCATCTATACCTCTCAATTAACATGCAGGTTGTGGTTGATGCCCACATGTCCATCACAGACCTGTGTGTGTGTTTCCTTGGATCCTGCCATGCTGCCTTTATCTTATCACAGTCTGCCCTGGGCCAAGCAGCTGCCACTGGAGACCTTTGTGATGCCTGGATACTAGGTGAGTGATGCTTGACTAAAGCTCTGGTTACATGCTGGTATGGGTACAGGGCTACCAGGACTTTTGCAAGGGCTGTTGAGGGCATGGAAAAGTCCCCAATCTGTATGAGACAGGCACAAGTGGAGGAGGGATAGGGAGAGCCCAGGCACTTTTGTGGGTAGGCAGTGGATGCAATGCGATGCTGGATGGCCCCAGAATGAGTTGAAGGTAGTAATGCCATAGGCAGGCAGGTGCCTCTCCTGAACCCAGGAAGTGAAGACGTCTGAACAAGTGCTGGCAGCGCATGTTCTGGATGCCAACAGAGGGGGGGGGGGGCAAGTATCAGGCACCATTGCAGCATTAACTCACCAGGATTTCCTCGCTGCTGGTAACTGTGTCAAAAAGATAAGCAAATGGTGTGAGATTGCTCTATGGACAGAGCAGCATAAGCACACAACTACTCCAGAGCAGTAGCCGGGAATTGGGATGCTGGGGTTGTACAGTATGGCTGTAGAGGATGTCACAGGAGTTGTTACAATGGCTGTAGCAGAGGCCATAATCCCATACCAATGGCTCTAAATGCATCTCTGCCTCCCCCCTATTTGACTCAGCAGGTGATAGGGGATACCCACTGCAGATCTGGCTCATGACACCATTGCACAACCCACAAACATCCCAGGAGAACAACTGAGCGCTAGCATGTACAAGGGCAGTGGTGGAACTGGCATTTGGCCTACTGAAAAGCAGATTCTGATGTTTTGACAGGAGTGGGGGATAGCTGCTGTACAGCCCTGAACAAGTCTTCCGCATCTTTACAACATGTTGCATTCTCCACAACATAGCAATCCAGCGAGGGATTGAGCTGCCAGAGATGAGTGGAGATGCAGAACGCTGTAATGAGGGGCTGGAGGAGGATTACCACATTGGGGGGGGGGGGGGGTGCATGTGACAGCAGCGGCACAAGCAGCAAGGGATAGACTGATCCTGGAGAACGTCTAGTGTGAGTACACCTCTTTATTCACATAACACAGTACACATCATCAATACCATCATTGCTCTGTCCTCTTCCCATTCTGACTCTCCTCCTGTGACCCCAACACTCTCTTTCCAACCCTTGTACTGTGCTGCAGTAGTGGTGCCTCAGAGGCATTTATGGAAGTCTCATCCTCCTTCCCGAGGTTGGAGAACTCTTCGGGCTGTAGCCTCAAAGTCTCTGATGCCATGATGGTGCTCCCCAGGGTGGCATCTGCCTCAGGTGCTCGTGTAGCAGCTACTATGTAATGTAGAGAGTGTGAGATGGAGGCCATGTATGTAGCTCTCTCCCTGGATAGGCCTAGCACTGCCTCCTATTGCCTCTCATGGCACTCTGCCATATCATGCATCAACTGCGTTGCATTGGAGACCTCCTGGCTGATACTCTGGAGGCTTCTGAGGATGCCCCTTGTCAGACTGGCTAGCTTGGCTCCCTCCTGAAGCATCTGCTGCTCAGCCACATTGGAACAGGTGCCTATGGGTTGCTCAGCGATGAGGAAATGCAGGTCAGGGATGTCAAGGGGATGACCCTGTGTCTGGAGAGGTAGAGGTGCTGTAGCAGCCATTGAGTTCTCATTTATTTTATTTATTTACATTCTCTTATATACCGCGCTATTCTGCATCAGTGCGGTTTACATTGAACAAACTGAAATTACATTGAACAGGGCATTATAACTTGGAGATAACTATTTTACAGGGAACATGGGCTATGGAGGGTTAAGTGGCTTGCCCAAGACCACAAGGAGCACCTGTGAGACTAGAAACCCCAGTCCTTCCGGCCCAAGGTTGCTGTCCTCTAGTGGGATTTGAACCCCCGACCTTCCGGCCTGAAGTACCTTGCCCCAACCACTAGGCCACTCCTCCACTCCATGACTGTGACTGTACTAGATGTCTAATGTGGCAATGTGCAAACACTGTCAGAAAAGTAAATTGTGACCTACCTTCCCCCCCTGCAAGTTTCCAGTAACTATGTCCTCCTGTGTGTTCAAGCATGCTGGGGTGCTGTGTGTCTAATGTGAATGGGAACATAGCATGGCAACTGGGATGGTTCACGGGTGATTTACTACAGAGGTTAGATGAGCAGCGAGGCTCTTTGAAAGCATGTACATCGGGAGCAGGGTGTTTGCAGGGAGGAGTGGGCCCACAAAGAAGAATGTGCACCACACATCTACTGCAGTGCTGTAGGGTCGGGGTATAAGGTTATTTGAGAGAGTAAAAGCTGTGAGATGGCAAATGGGCCTTTTCACCCTCTGTAGCAGCTGGTGCAGAGCTATCCAGGCCAGTCACCCTGGTGATGCAGCAGTCGTCCATACATGCCAGCACCTTCTATTTCAGGTCATTCAGGGCCTTCCACTGCTCTGGTGCCAGTTTCAGGTTAGTGGCCTGCTTCTCCTTATCTCACTGCCGGAGCACACGCCACTTCTTCTTTATGTCCTCCACCTCCGTATTATGGTGGTATACTGCATTCATCTGCCTGGTGATTTCATGCCAAGCTCGTTGCTGGATATGGGCATCCCCGACCCACAGAGGCGGGTATGCTCCCTGATGATGAAGCCAATGGAGAGTTCTATCTCCACAGATGAGAAGGCCTGCTTCCTTGTCCTCTTTATGGCCAACATCAGGCATTTCTGGCCTATATTTGAAGCATAGGCAGTTATGACATGAGCAGTCAACATTCTATCCATGAAATCTGCGCAGTTACGCAGGTATATTCGACCATGCCCATACACAACTAGCTGCCCCAAAGGGACATTTGGGCTATGCGCACATTGAGGAGATACTCAGGTTACAATGCTGTCGCTGATATTCGGTGGCATGCCCATTTATGAAGAGATCAAGACCAGGAAGCGGCAGGTTCAACACCCAACACCTTTATTGTTACAAAATAAGTGGCCTAAACCCAACACAGGACCATGTTTCGTATATCACTTCATCAGGAATAGCACACGCATTTCAAAACCGTTATAGGTAGGGGAGGGAACAAAGGAGAGACCATGTCCGAGGTCTGAAGATTGCTAAATTTAAACGTGACAAATCTGACTATGACAATGATTGTGTTTATAAATGGCCCTCTAGAACCACCTCTCAGCGCCATAAGAAGGTCTCTTTTGCTCCTAGTTCAGATGAATATACAGATTCTGATTCTGTGGAGTCAGACTCGGCTTCTCACACCACTAGCCGTGATAAAAATAATTCCAAGAAGACCTCTTTTACAGCTGAATATCAGAGGGGTAACACCTTTCGTGGTCGCCGACCCCGAGGTTCTTATAATCAGGATTTTCTCGAGGGTCCGGACACCCGATCCAAAACCAAGAATCGACTGTTGTGAATCTTTCTGGTCACTCTCTTACTGAAGAACATTTGCAAGTTTTGGAACGGGGTCTCTCCTTTGTTCCCTCCCCTACCTATAACGGTTTTGAAATGCGTGTGTCTCTTTATAGATTTTTCAGAAAATTGCGGGTTTTGCTTTATTTTTCCAACACTGCCTGTTCACCTGATATTTCTCTGGTTAAACCTTTGTCCAATTGGCAACCTCCGGGTCAGATTGACGCAGCTATATCTACTTTTCAGGAGCTTATCCTGGAACGTCTTTCATTACTGGAGAAGGGGAAGATCCCCTTTATTCACAATTTGTCTAGGGCACACCATCAAACCTTGATCCAACTTTCCAAATCGGACCTAATCATTCGGCAGGTGGACAAAGGAGGAGCAACGGTGGTACAATCCACTGAACAATATAACATGGAAATAAGCAAACATCTTGACAATCACAAATATTATTGCCCAATTGATGACCCGACTGTTGAATTACGGGATTCCGTTCAGGCTTTGGTTTCCAGTGCTTTTTTTCATAACTGGTTAACCAAACAAGAAACAGAGTTTCTAATTAATAAACATCCTAAAGTACTGGTTTTCTACTTGGTTTCCAAGATCCATAAGTCTTTGGTTCATCCACCGGGTCGCCCAATTGTTTCATGCAGGGATTCTATTTTGGAGCCCTTATCACAATTCTGTGATCTATTTTTGCAGCCGGCAAAAGACACGGGAGATTTTTTGCATCAACTTTCCTTTTGCACGGCATACTCCACTTATACCTTTATGGTTTCATTGGATGTACAATCTCTCTACACGAACATTGATCAACATGAAGTGCTGTTGGGCTTATCTCAATATCCTCTGCCGGTGCCTCACCGCATCCCTAGTCATTTCATCTTGGATCTTTTGAATTTGGTATTAACCAAGAATTATTTTTTATATCGGCAACAATACTATCTACAAATCTTTGGGATTGCTATGGGGGCGACGGTTGCCCCCTCCATAGCTACCATTTATATGTCCTGGTTTGAGGATATGTATGTTTATTCCCACAATTTATTTTCGAAGGTACCTTTTTGGAAGCGGTTCCTAGATGATATCTTTTTTCTCTGGACGGGCACCAGAAACGAGTTGGAAATTTTTTTGTCAGCTTTGAATTCTCATAAAGAAAACATTCAATTTACATCCCAGGTGGAATCTTCTAGGATCCAATTTTTGGACATTACGGTTGAGTTGACATCATCGGGCTTTTTGACTTCCCTCTATCGTAAACCGGTCCAGAGAAATACCTTGCTGCAATATGACAGTTTCCACCCTTTGGCACTTCGTAGAGGATTACCTTATGGGCAATTTTTGCGTTTTCAGCGCAATTGCACTTTACTGTCAGATTTTAAATCACATGCACGGGATCTGAGTGCACGGTTACTGGCTCGGGGTTATCCTCCTCGGTTAATTCATTCAGCTTATTTACGGGCCCGTTATTTTCAACGAGATTGTTTTTTTGTTCACAAACCTACAGGTTCTTCAGAAGATAAAGTTACGTTAATTCTTCCTTATATGCGAGGTTCAACTTTGGTCACCCGAATAGTTCATGATTTATGGCCGGTGTTGGGTTTACATGCCTGTTTTAGAAAACCATTGCGTACGGCCTTTTCCCGCAAATCCAATCTTCGGGATTTACTGGTCAAGACTACAGTTCTGGAGGATCGTCCCCCCTCTTCTCATGTTTCACCTGGCCACTTTCCCTGTGGATTGTGTCATTACTGCACTAATACTCTTGTGGGTGCTGATTGGATTGACTCTCGATCCGGGAGAAGTTTTACAACTCGTTGGCACACTTCTTGTACCACGGACCATGTGGTTTATTTAATCACTTGCCCTTGTGGTCTTAACTATGTGGGTCGTACTACCCGTCCTTTCAAGATACGTTTGGGGGAGCATGCCTCCAGACTTCGCACTCGACAGCAATCAGCCCCTCTGGTGGACCATTGTCTCAACTATTCCCATTCTTTTGAAGATCTGCACTGGCGTGCAATAGATTTTGTACCTCAGAATCCCCAAGGTGGCAATCGCATACAATCATTACAAAATCTGGAACAAAAGTGGATTTTTTTGCTGGACTCGATTCACCCTAAGGGTTTAAATATGCAGCTGGACTGGCATACGATCCGGTACAACTAATTAATTTGCTGTCAAACCAGCGGGAGGGACCTGTGTGGTGGCTCCTCCCTTTACTGCTTTGATTGGCTAGTCTGTTTTTGCCAGGGCTTTTCATAGTTCCGGTTTCCTCAATGGCATAGCTGTGTTTGTTGCCTATAAAAACCGCCTTTTTTTGGCGTTTTAAGTACTGAGGCTGTTTACTTTGTGGCGACTGGACCTGAAGCAGGGGGGCACAATATACTCCCCGAAACGTGACACGTCGTCCGGCTAGTCCTTTGATTAAGAATTATAACGGCCTTTCAGCTAAGTACTTTTAAAACATTAAGAAGTTTAAAATATTAAGAAGTTTATACTGTTTCTAATAAAATCACAAGGATAGGCGGCAGTGGTAAGGAGGTGGAGTCCTCCTATACTGTGACGGCTTTTCCGACAAAAATAATTTCACATAACGGTGGATTTGTTGACTATACCAGACGTATGTTCGTCATCAGTGTTGCGGTTAGCATGGATGTATTTAATGCAACCTCAGTGGGTGGCGTTAAATGCATCTTCATTGCCACTGGCGCACATTAGGGTCTGAATCACTGCGGTATCAGCATAACATTTGCAAATACAGCATGTTGATATCTGCAATAAAGGTGCGATATCTGCAAAACTCCTAAGCTGTGACTGTAGATTGCTGAAACCAGCTTTAGAAACATAGAAATATACGACAGAAAAAGACCACATGGCCTTTCTAGTCTGTCCTTCCATATCAACAACTACAACAGTCCCCTTTTTCCCTTTAGAGACCCTCTGTCTTTGTCCCATGCTTTTTTGAATTCAGATACTGTCATCTCTATCATCTCCACTAGGAGACTATTCAACGGATCCACCACTCTTTCCATAAAGAAATATTTCCACATATCACTCTTGAATCTATCCCCTTCACCCTCATCCCATGTCCTCTCGTAGCAGAACTTGCTTTCAATTGAAAGAGGCTCTCCGCCTGTGCATTTTTGCCACGGAGGTATTTAAACGTCTCAATCATATCACCTCTATCTCACCTTTCCTCTAAGGTATACATATTAAGATCCTTAAGTCTGTCCTCATATGCTTTATAATGAAGACCACTAACCATTTTAGTAGCCACACTCTGTACTGACTCCATCCTGTTTATATCCTTTTGAAGGTGCGGTCTCAGGAACTGCACATTATACTCCAAATGAGGTCGCACCAAAGACTTATACAGCGGCACTATCACCTCCTTTTTTCTGCTAGCCATTCCTCTCCGTATGCACCCAAGCATCCTTCTAGCTTTTGCCGTCGCCTTTTCTACCTGTTTAGCTACTTTGAGATCATCAGACACAACCACACCTAGGTCCCGCTCTTCTTTGGTAGACAAAAGTTCTTCACCCCCTATACTATATTGCTGCCTTGGATTGCTGCAGCCCAAATGCATGACCTTACATTTTTTTAACATTAAATCCCAGCTGCCAAATTCTAGACCATTCTTCAAACTTAGCTAGATCCCTCCTCATGTTATCTACACATTCCTGGATGTCTACTCTACTGCAGATTTTGGTATCATCCGCAAAGAGGCAAACCTTACCCGACAGCCCTTTCGCTATATCACTAACAAAGATGTTAAAAAAGAATCGGACCATGGACCGATCCCTGGGGCACACCACTGCTACCGTCCTTCTTCTCAGAGTGAGCTCCATTTACCTGTACTCTCTGTCGCCTCCCACACAACCAATTTCTAACCCAAGCATTAACTTTAGGGTCCATCCCTAGGGTGTTCAGTTTGTTTATAAGTCGCCTGTGAGGAACAGAGTCAAAGGCTTTACTGAAATCTAAATACACCACATCTAGGGATCTCCATCGGTCCAACTCTCTGGTAACCCAGTCAAAGAAATCAATCAGATTTATCTGACAAGACCTGCCTCTGGTGAATCCATGCTGCCTCGGATCCTGTAATCTGCTGGACTCCAGAAACTTCACTATTTTCTCTTTCAGCAGCGTTTCCAATAATTTACTCACCACCGAAGTTAAACTAACCGGCCTGTAGTTTGCAACTACATCCTTACTTCCGCTTTTGTGTAAAGGCACCACATGAGCCTCTCTCCAGTCCTTTGGTACCACTCCCGACTCCAACGAGGCATTCAAATGGTCAGTCAGTGGAGCTGCTAGAATGTCCCCAAGTTCCCTCATTATTCTAGGGTGTATCCCATCTGGTCCCATCACTTTGTCTACTTTAAGTTGAGCTAGTTTCTCACGAATACAGTCTTCTGAAAATTGTTCAAGATGTCCCTCGCTTCTGTTCCTGTTTGTGGGTGTTTTCTGAGGTCCTGCTCCTGGTTCTTCATCTGCAGGCCCTGGTGACTTGTGTCCAACCTTCGTCATTCTGTTGCCACCCATCTTCTCTTCTGCTGGAAAGCTTGGTTGCTGCAAGAAGTATCTCATCAATGTACTTCTCACTGTCTTGAATGCTCCTCAGCCTTGCCACCTTCTCTCTCAGTTCCTCCACTTTTATCCTCAGAGCTTCAGCATGCAGGCACCCTGCACATGGAACCGGTCCTTCAACTGGCATTGGGACCTCTGTCTGGACAGAGGCAGAAGCTATAATGGGGGCTACAGCTTTAGCAATATGATTTTTCCCAACCATTGTTCTGTTCGTGGCGCTTAGGTATCTGTTAAAGCAAAAGAGAGAGATCTACCAAAGTACCAATCGGTTTCCCAGCTGTCCTTTCAGAGAAAAAACAGTTAAATCTCTTTAATTACATTCAAAATGTGCTGTTCCAAGTCCCTGTGGTTTGCTAAATGGGGAGGTACCCTATAAAGCAAGACTGCTCACTAGGGGTGGATGGGAGTTGTGGGGGTTAGGGAGGGAACTGACACCTGATTAGGTGTCAGCAGCTCCCAAGAGCTGAGAAAGTTACCAAAACAGAGTTTTAAACCTACCCCACTAAAGAAAATATTTCTACTGAAGCACCCAAAAGAATGTAACTTTGTTTTAAAAATATACCAAAACCCTTTTAAGAGCTCCCAGTCAGAGAACTAGCAATTTAAAAAATAAACCCTCAAGTTCTTACCTTTGTTTGAACTGTGTAGCCCCTGTTAGGAATGCCTAACAGGGGCTATATAGTGTCCCTTGATCCCTACCCTCGACCCCGCTGTTTCTGTCACCCCACCTGCATTGCACTATGCAATCACAGACAACCTAACAAAAGCGAAGAGCTGTGGATTTAGTGATCAACTAAACTGGAGAATCCTTTTAAACAAAGATGTGGCAAAATTGGCAAGTGTTTGGTGCTAATCAAGGAGCAACGACCAACCTATAACAGTGACTGCAATGGGCACAGGGCATACAAATCTATCTCATAAATATTCAGCATGAATATCCGGAAATCTGACTAACTGAGAGCTCTCCAGAACAGTTTTTTTGCTGGGTTATTTGCTGGAAATTTAGAAGTGACCTGAACCATATGTTCGGTCTGCTACCAGTGGTATGTTGAGAGAGATCAATGAAAGCATTTCTAGGGCAATAACAAAGAAATTTAGTGGTCATTTTCTGCTTCTAGAAGCATCAAAGAATGGCAAAGATACTGTAGCTCTGAAAAACATATTTTTAAAAATTTGTTAAAGAAAGTGAAGTAAGACCTTGAAGAAAACGAGTGAGTTGGCGTCAAGGACTGAACAATTTTGTGGTTCACACTAAGGTTCTGCAGGCCAAACATGGTCTTTTTGTCTAGTTTCCTTTGTCATTTGTGGGATGTTTCATTTTGTTTTGTTTCAGGGGAAATGTCTTTAATAGCGCGCACCATTGCTCAATAGTGTGTGCTAAGGGGAAATAGTGAGTACTACAGCGCAACCTCTGGGGTGATAATATGCAAGTTTAATGACAGACGGGAAGTGATGAAATTTGACAGGAGGGGCCCATTTTTGTTCAAAAACATGTCATTGATATTTCCTATGTCATTTAAATGACTGCACATCCCTAGCTCGCACATACTAGTATGAATAAAAAGTCCCCCCCCCCTCCCCAGAAAATCACTAAAAACTGATAGGAGCACAAAGTCAATAAGATTATATGGTTTCGCTTTTTCTCACCCTGAATTTAAAAAATCCTCATGTTAAAAATACTACACAGAATATTTGAACACCAAACTCTGCCTTGTGCATTTGATAGAGAATATTGGTCTTAAGCGTCATTCGAACATGCCTAAACAGCTGAATGGTAGATTTGCTGAATTTTACAATCCACATATTGAGTGTGATAAAACTGCCATGCATCTCACTGATGGTCAAAATTGCTTCTAAAGAGAAAGAATGGAGGTTAAGTACTTCGAATGGAAGCCTATTTAGAGACTTCTGCAGTTCCTCCATCACCCTTCGGCCATGTATTTTTACTTCCCTCCCCCTCGCCACACACTTTCGCTGCTCTTCCTGTTACTTTAGAGAATGCGCCCTGCATTCGTGCAGCTTGTCAGTCAAGGCTTTTATGCTGGAAGTGTCACTTTGTTGACAAGACAATGGCCACTTAGGCTGAATGGAGCCCTATAAAAGTGGACAAGGCTGAAACCTGTCATTCCTGCGAGTGCAAGGCAGGCCATCCTGAGAGTTAATGGCCAGATGAGTGCCGGCTCATCTGCCTCCCCCCCTGGCTCCTTTGAAATAGGTGCTTGGGCCTCTCATTGTTCTTTTGGATGCTAAATCTGACCTGAAAAGCCATTCGGAGAGACAATGGCGCTCGTTTTGTTACTTGGTCCTGACAGCTCTTTAAAATCATTGTAGTGCAGCTGCTCGTTCACCCCCTTTCCCTAAACCATTTTGCACAGCAGTGTGCAAAGCCTGAATCTGTATTTGATAGCTGGAGAGTCCCCAAGTCCTGCTCTGCTGGGAGAAGAGCCCCTCATTCTGGATTCGAATAACACAAGAGTTCACTAATCTAATGTATTTCGGGCAGTTAGGGTGCCCTCTGGTAATATTTATCCCATATAACAGCAGGGCCTAACAGTTCAAACTCTGACACAAACCGGAGGCAAATTTGAATAGTCTGTGTTGCTTACAATGTACAGGGACACTTAGATCTGCATACAATACAGCAAATGCCCAATGGGAAATCGCATGCGCTGTTCCTTTTAGAAACTAGCAATCGCAAGGCATATGTGCCAAAAGTGGCTGAATACTTTCTACCTGCTGTTTATGCAGGCAACCGAGGTGGGCAAAGTAGCCCATGGACAACTGAAAATCCATTGCTTGAACGTTGTTTTCTTTTTTTAAATGAAACACCTCTGGGAATACCTCATTTGAACCCAGTTTGCACCATGGAAGCCAGAGCCAGGGCATGTATCCTAGGTGAACCTCGTTTCCGGTATCCCCTTGCTCCCGCCCCTGCCGCTGCTGCTCCTCTCTGGGACCTGCGGCAGTGGCAATTACTGCAGCGCTTGCCAAAACCTCTGACGCAGACTTCCTGTTTGCATGGGGAAAGAAGCGGCTTCCGCCCCCATGTAAAAGGAAGTCTGTATCAACGGGGGCAGAAGCAGGGACAGCACACGGCGCTGGAGGTTTCAGTAAGTGCTACGGTGCTGTTTAAAGTCATCGCCACCACTGAAGGTACCAGAGAGGAGAAGCAGCAGTGGTACGGGCCGCTCGCAGACCATTGGTGCTCTAGGTGGCTGCCTGGTTTGCCTGATGGTGGCACCAGCCCTGGTGGAAGCTCATACATGCTGGATTTTTAGCAGGACAAAAGAGGACAGCTTAGCAGGTTAAATCGCTATTTACCTGGTAAATGGCTTTGAAATGTATCTTCCTTGGGGGGTAATTCTGTAATATATTATGCTCTAAGGCAGGTGAAAATGTCTGGGTGTACTCTATGGGGTAATTTAATGAAGGATTTTTGCATGTACTTCCCCCTACAAGTCAGTATGCACTGTGACAAGCAGACACATGTGCGTGACCCAGGTGTGGGTGTGTTTGGGGGAGGAGCTAGGGCAGAGTGTGGGAGGAGTCACAAAGGAAGAATATAGGACATCAAATACTCACTTTACTTGGATACGTCAGCCATATACACCAGCTCCTGAGCTGACATAAATATATGCAGCTGCATTTTATAGCCATGATTTTAGCCGACTTTGTACTGATATTTTATAAAGACACAGAAGCATCTATTTGGCCTCCCAGGCTAAGCAACCTGCTATAAAATTATCCTCTATGCGTGTGCACATACATTTTATAAAGGACTTATGCATGTCGCAACTCCGCCCCTGCTCCAGAAACTATGTCCCTGTTGATCCATTCCCCAACAGCTGGCTCCTCCTTTGATACTCAGGTCCTACTTCTCTAGGCCTCCATGCACTTGCCTCCCCTTTCCTCCCTTTCTTAAATTTCTCCTCTCTGTTGTTCTCACTCTTTCATATTCCCCTCTTCTCTATGCTGCAGGTTATCCCTTCTTTCTCTCCATCTTTCTTCCTCCTCTCCAAAATTCCTTCTCTTCACTCTCTCCTCCCCCTGCTCCTTCTCTATTCTTCCGCCTTTCTTCCCCTCGGCTGTATTTTGTCCCCTTTTCTCTCTTTCTCTCTCCTCTGTTCTCGTTTTCTAAATAGTGTTCCCTTACCTCTTCTCCACTTTCTCCTCTTTCACTTTCCTGATTTCCACCTCTCTGCTGATCTCCCTTTTCTGCTCTTCCTCATCTCCCCTTTCCACTGCTCCTTTTTCTCTCCTGCTTTCCTCTCTGTGCTCCTCTCTACTCTTCCCCACACCTCTGCTCTCGTCTTCCCTCTTTTCTAAATTCTTCCTTCCTGCTTTCTGTCCACTCTCTGTTTTCCTCTTGTTGTCCACCTTTACTCCTCACTAGGATTCCCACTCCCCTTCTGTGTGCTGGAAACTGTAATCCGAGCACCTGACTGCTTCCTCTACCTCCTGTTAGAATTAGAGACAGAGACAGGCATTTATGTGTTATTGGGACACTCAGTGCAGAAATTGACGCTCAGGGCATATCCATAGCTTACAGTCCTACTTGCACCAGCCCTGTTCTCTATAAACCACTTGTGTAGATGCCATCAGGCTGTTTGTAACTATAGGTATCATCCAGATAGGTGATAAAGAGACAACAAGGGCCTGATACAGGAAGCAAAACCTAGTGACAACTGCATGCTCTGTGTAGTCAGACTGGAACTGAAAAATTACGGTCTCCAAGAAACAAAATGAGTTCACACCAACAGGTGGTGGCTGGGTGGTGGCCGCAAGGGCAGAGTCCTATATGTTTAGGTATCAGCTGTTTATGAAAAAGAGTTGTGGTAAGACATGGGGAAGGGAAAGACTGGGTGTTGGATTATTTTGGGAACTGGTATTCTCATCTATCCAAGATGGTGTAGGACCAAAATGGAAGACAATAAGAAGAGACTTGGCTAAGGAATGCTATCCTACAAGTGGTCAAATTTCTATGGCTAGTAGCCGGGTTAGACCCTTAACAGTATAGATGAGAAAAACTGGGCAGATTGGATGGGTCAGTTGGTCTTTACCTTTCATCATGTATTTTTTATGGTATTATTTTAACATTCTAAAATTACCGGATGCCTTATGGAGACTGCAGGTGGTCCAGAACGCAGGAGCTCGAGCGCAGTCAGGACGTGGAAGGAGGGAGTCATTTATGGACATGCTGTGCGAGCTTCTTTGGCCTCACATTCAGATGAGGCGTGTTTTTAAGATATTATGCTTGATTTTCAAAATTTATAAGAGAGTGGACCTAGTTACTATATCTTAGTGGAGAGCTGCAATAGTATAAACCAGGAAGGACCCTGAGGTCTAGTCAGGAGCATTCGTTAGTTATCCCAAACTATCGTCAGGCGCAACATCAGGAATGCCATGGAGAGCTTTTGTGATAGCTGTGTCACTTTAGTGGAATGGACTCCTCTATAAGATGAGGCAAGAGGATGATCGAGGTCATTTTGTATGAAGCTAAAAACCTTTGTTTCCAGCTTAATTACCGGGACTGTTAAGAGGAGAGGTGGGAGATGGTCACTGGTGATGCGGGTGGGTGGATAGTATGAGCATAGATGTCTATTCATTGTTTGTGTAAACCGCTTTGAATGATGGTTTATGACTGTGATATAGACGTGCATTGAAATAAATAAAAGCATTTCCAGGTGGCATGTTCTTCTGGACTTTATGCACAACCATTTCTGAAACCATTCTTGCAAGTCATCTCAGGAGCAGTTCAAATGAAGCCTTGGGCTTTATTTTTCTCTCTCAAGTCTATACTTTTCTAGCGATTTACAGACCTATTTGCCCAATATATTTTACACAACCACATACTAAGTCAGGCCTAGAGTTTGTTGATGACTTTACCTGGTATTTAGGCCCACCAGATTACTGCAGCCATCAGAATACAAACATTGGTTTGTTAATGAGTTTGATTATTGTTTAATTGTAAAGTTACTTGTTTTGTTATCTGTAAACTTCCTCCGATCACTGGAAGAGGTGTTATATGAATAAATAAATAAATAAAAATTACTGATGCAGAATGGATGCATTAAAATCGCTAGTGCTTACAGACCAGGAATGAATGGCCCAATGGTAGCCTTTAGACCAACATTAATATTCAGGTCAGTGTTTTTTTTCTAATACCAGCTATGATATTTAAATTATCCCTCAAAGGCACACATTGCATTTTATTCAGCCAGTGGAGGAGTGACCTAGTGGTTAGAGCGGCAGTCTACTACCCAGGAGATGTGGGTTTGATTTCCCACTAGCACTCCTTGTGGCCTTGGACAAGTCACTTTACCCTCCATTGCCTCAGAAGAAAATCCCAGCAATCTACTTCCGGTCATACCTTGCCAAGGAAACCCAGGGGCTACTGGGTTGCCAGGAGTCAGCATTGACTTGAAGACACTTAAAAACAAACAAGCCAAATGTATTCAGTACAGCTACCAGCTACCTGGATAGCGAGCAGACCTGAATATCTGGAGAGTGGTGATATACAGCCTCTGTCTGTATAGCAATGTGATTTAATTTAAGACAACCTTTTGCTGCCCTAAATTAAACCACACAGCTAGAGGCTGAGTGGCACTGACTATCTGTAATGTTAGGTGAAATGCCCACGCGGTGCCCTCACTCTACCCTGGCACCATCCAAATACTGCCACAATGGTCTTTAAGAACTTTCAATGGCAGAATCTGGATAGTGCTGCTGAAAATTCATGAATAGGGCACTTATCTATATAGCAGCTTCCCTTATATCAACCCACTATGATACGTATACAAACACACATTCAAAAAAACATAATAAACATACAAAACACAAATATACACACACACACACACACACACTCTCACACTCACATGCATACAGACACCACATTCACAAGACACTCATGCACACAGGCAATGCAGATAGAAACAGACAGGTGTATGAGCACACACACAGACATATGCACATACATGTACCCAGAGGGCTTGAAAAGAATTACATGAGCCATGCTCTGAATGCTTTCCCTACTTGTTTGAATATCATGCCATCCATTTCTATTATAATATCTTCTTGCAAGATAAAGCTAATGCATTAATGGGTCTTGGTAGAATGGCCATAGAACTGCTTGAATAATTGCAGGAACTGCTAGAAATGATCATATTACTCCAACTCTGAAGCAGCTCCACTGGTTACCAATAGACTCCTGCACCAAGTACAAATCATTACTCATAATCTTCAAAATCACCCAACAGTTATACCCAGAATCACTTCAGTCACTGGTCACCAAGGATCCAGCTCTGCGAGCAAAAAGATCAACGCAACAGAATCAGCTACTCACCCCTGCTATAAAAACCAGAGCAAGGCAAGCCATATGTAAGGGGGTCTTCTCAATCTATGCTCCAGCGATCTGGAACGCACTTCCTGTGACTATAAGGAAATCAGAGATCTAATGGACTTCAGAAAAGCCCTGAAAACCTCTCTTTTCCAGGAGCATTATGAACAACCAAAGAATAATCCTTACACTAGTAACTGATTTCCCCAGATCGCAGATTCCTCCTGGGTTGTACAATCACCCGGTCAAGCAATCCACTCACTACCACCTGAGAATTCCCTTCTACATCTTACACTTAACACACAAAGACATATTTTCCACCATTGTCCCTGTGCACCCTACCTCTCTGCATTAATTGTTTGTCTCTATAGTAAAGTTCGATTACCTGTTCAATCTAATTTCTAAAAGTTGCAATATTCTATGTAAACCGCTTTGAATGTAAGAAAGGCGATATAGAAAATGTGTTAAATAAAATAAATAAATAAAATAAATTTCTTTCACTCTAGGATGAATTATTTTGTGTTGCCTGCTTGGCACTGCCTTGGAAAACGCCATTATCCTTTTTAACACATCCTGTGGGCTCTGAAGCTATGATCCTTTCCCAGCAGTGTTGCCTGCACCTATTATTCTTTACATTATATAACTGTCTTTTTCTTTCCATTCCTCATGAAAATAGACATTCTATATTTGACTTTTGATCCACAGTGTGGCACCGTCAACCAATTCTAGATGCATAAGTCATAATAGAATATAAAAGATATTGGAAGTCATTTCAGAAGGGTTACATGACATTTACACATATAAATAGTGGGTTTCATGAGTAACTAGCTCTACATGAGAAAGGAGGAATTTTAGAACATTTGTGATTTACACATGTACACGGTTTTAAAATGGGCATGTTCTGGGTGTGTCTCAAAAGTAAGGGAGGTATTTTCAAAGCCATTTAGGCGGCTTGCAAACCTACAAACCACCTAAATGGCACTAAGCGGGATGTTCAGTGGTACGAACGTGGTTAGTGCTGCTGAATAACTGCTGGCGCTGCTGTTAAACACCCCGATGCTGCAGATAACCGTCTAGCGGCGATGTTCACCCGCTAGCCAACTTCCCACAACGGTGAAAGTTAGGCTCTTTAAAGGCTGCCCTAACCTTCACCGCGGGAGCTAACCAGGAATCGGCTAAATATCGCCACTGTCCAGTTAGCTGCGGCACTATCTGGCCAACCCGGATATTCAGTACTGCTGGGCCCTGCATTGAATATCTGGGCTGAAAGTTCAGTGGTGGTGGCTAGCCACTGTAGAAGGGCTGAATATTCCCCCCTAAGTATATATTTCCTATTTTGCAATGGCATTGTGCATGTGCTTTAAAAGTGTACCCATCAATATATGCACATCCTCCAAGCTAAACAAGGATCATGGGGGTCATCTTTGACTCTGCTCTCTCTTTCTCTGCACACACCCACCAGATGGCTAAAACCTGTCGCTTCTTTCTCTATAACAATGGCAAAATTAGTACATTCCTTTCTACACACACTACTAAGACACTTATCTTTAGTTGCCTCCCGTCTAGACTATTGCAACCTCCTCTTTGCTGGTCTCCCTCTGAATCATCTCTCCCCCCTTCAACGTTCAGAACTCAGCTGCTCAGCTAATCTTCCACCAGCCTTGATATGCTCATATAATCCCTCTTCTCAAGTCACTTCATTGGCTCCCTATCCCTTTCTGCATCCAGTTCAAACTTCTCCTATTGACCTATAACTGCACTCATTCTGCTGCTCCTCACTACCTTTCCTCTCTTATCTCTCCCTACACCCCTCCTCAGGAACATCGCTCTTCTAGCAGATCCCTTCTATCTGTGCCCTTCTCTTCTACTGCCAACTCCAGATTTCGATCCTTTCATCTCGCTGCTCCTTATGCCTGGAACAAACTACCTGAGTCTGTACGTGAGACTTCATCTCTGTCCCTTTTCATATCCAGGCTCAAAACTCACCTCTTCAAGGTCGCTTTTGGATCCTGATCCACTTAGTCTGCTATGTGTTTCCTTACCATTCCCCTAGATATATCCTTGTCCTCATCTGTTGTGTTGTCTGTCTTGACTAGATTGATGAGCAGGGGACCGCCTTTTACATGTGTCTGTGCAGCGCTAGTAGTAGTAGCTGTAGCTAACTGCTTGAAGGAGTGATTGAAGGGACAACTGTGCCTACCTTTCTGATGTTAAAAGCTACTTAAAAAAAAAAATTAGAGTTCTGTAGTTTCGCCCTTTAATTGGCTCCTTTTGAATGTCCAGCTTTATGAAATCTAACACACATAGATCACAAAATAAGCGCTATATGCCATGAGATCCTCCTACAGCGTCTTTTCAACATAGGAATTCCCGTCACCATCCTTCGCTCCTATCTACAAACCACACTTAATTTGTACAAATTGGCCAAAAAACCTCCAACCCATTTCGCCAGATACAAGAAGTCCCCCAATGCTCAGCCCTCTCTACACTCCTGTTTAACATCGATATACAGCCGGTCTGCAACATCATATGTACCTTTAACATCTACTATCACCTGTATGCAGATGATATAATGATTTATGCTCCATATACCACCACAAATGAAAACTACTCAACTATTATAAGCTGCTTCAATTCCATAGACCAGTGTTTATCAGAACATAAACAAATAAAAAAAAAACCCAGAGGTCCTATTCCTAACCAGGAATAGATTATTTCTCCCTCCAAAGGTGCTAAAGGTAAACAAAACAACAACCTAGAAGTTAGATCTGAGGTAGATGGTAAGATACCTGGGAATTACCATCCACCAACATCTTACTTTCCAACCACACATAAACAAAGTAACACAGTGCATCTACAGCAAGCTGCAGTCACTCCAACAATTACAACCCCTACTTGAGCCTCACGACTTCCGTATAGCCAACCAGGCAATGATACTACTGCACTTTGACTTCTGCAGTGCCATTCTGCAAGGCCTCCCAAAGAGCTCCCTACATCCGCTTCAACTCGCGCATCATACAGTTGCGCAAATTGTGAACATGCTCATCTCAAGCCAACCACCTCACGCCAATTCTAAAAGAGTTGCATTGGCTACCTCTCCAGAGTCGCATTAATTATAAAACACTCATGACAGCCTTCAAGGTAATCCATCAACTATCCCCTAAATGTTTACAGTCAATTATTACAAGAACACCGGAAAACCACTTAAGGAGAAGCAACACATCAAACCTGCTAAATCTGCCTCCAGTGCTAACCAAGGGTAACAAGTCAACTTGTTCCAGGGCATTTTCCCTGCATGCCCCATGCCAATGAAGTGCTCTACCACCACTAACCAGAGACACCCATGACCTTGCAACCTTCCACAAATTGCTTAAAACCCATCTATTCAAGGAACATTACTTATCTATCCCTAATATACCCTTAGATGTAAGCAACCTTCTACTTGTACATAGTCACTCAGAGATGTGACTATTGTATATAGTTACAGTTCTGGGTTATAAATAATGTTATCTGCCTGTTCTAGTTATAAGAGTTAACTGTTCCTTGTACACCTGTTTCAAGGAATGTTGAACTTTGTTCCCTGTAAACTGAACTGATCCTCGAAAAGGCAGTATATAAGAATAAATAAATAAATAAATAAATAAGCTGCTTACGCATGTGCAAGTGCCCCCTAATTACCCGCCAAAGCCCCCAGCTGGAGCTGCTTTTGTAAAAATGTGTTTCTTTGTAACACAGGTGGCCACACATTATGTGCCGTCAACTACATGCACTTTCCCCCACCCTTATAAGCATTTCCCGAAAGGCTCCACATTCAGAGAGTCTTTTGTAAAACGCCTTGCTGAATTTGAACATCACTTTGTCTGCCTAGATGATGTGTCCAAATCGGGTTTCACATGTGGTACAAATCCATTGCTGAAGAGGGGAAAACATGGCAAATGGGTTAATTGCAGACAATTCTAGACATTCATGGAGAAAAGGAAAGAAGTATGTACTGTATTTCATATCGCTTCTCCTCGTCATGACGCATTGCTTTAAAGACAGCTGTAAAACAGTGCAGCGGCCAAAGGTGGATACACACTGCCTATAAATAGCGAGGGTCATCTTCTACGACATTTCCTCAATTAAAGCAGCGCCATGTGCACAGAACTGTCCTACACAAAATTGCCCACCTGGCATATGGGCAAATTTATGTGCATCCAGCCCCACTGGTGGGTTTACATGTGAGTGCAGGATTTTCCTGTTGTAATTTCACTGATTCAGCACAGTCTGCACCGAAAAAAGTATGTGCATCGTTTTCACTCATGTAGGCAGTTAGAAAATGACCCGCTTATAGTAGTACTATTAAATTATTATTTTTCAGATTCTTTGAACAGGTATCCCACAAATGCTCTGCACCTTTAAGAGCAGTCATGCTACCTCACAGCTCCTGGGACCAGTGGTGACATAATCACCATGATCCACCATGATCTCATTCATGACATCACCTATAAGGGGGCTCTTTTACTACGGGATGTAAAGCGTGTTAATGACGTTACTACTACTACTGTAAATCATTTATATAGTGCTACAAGGTGTATGCAGCGCTTTACAAGTTAATGCTCGTTAAGTGCCAACAACCCTTTTATTTCTATGGGCACAATGGCACTTAACACACGTTAACTTCATTAACGCTCATTAACCTTTAGTAAAAGACCTCCATAGTATAAGATCCAATCGGAGTCTGTTCCGTGCAGGGAGATTTGTGGCATTGTTCTAAACGTGGCTAACCCTAAAGTTTTGGATGAATTGAAAGGATGCAGTTTAGAGAAGTTCTAACTATAGGCTGCTCTCAGACATTTATACAGGGCACATATCAAGCTGTACGGCATGTGATTATTCCAGACACATGAAAGCACATTTTAGCAAGGCCGTTTATGCAGTTGCAGTTACAGCCAAGTGAAAACATCCGCAAATCAATGGCAGTTTCAGAAGAGAGGGTGTGCCGATGTGCAAGGCCGACGTAAAGACGGCATGACTCCACCGCTCACCATGGACATCGGTTTGAAACCTTAGAAGGACGTGCAGGAAAACATGAGGCTAGACATCCATGCGCAGCAGGAGGCTCCATGTCACAAATGTACACGTGGGAAAAATCAGCCAGGGAACCCCTGCAACGTACACGTGAAAGTGGCAGCTTCTCACAGCACGCGCGTGCGTATGCCAGCCCTTACCCGCCTATCTCGGCCATTTTAAAAACCTAGATCTGCAGCCACTCTCAATCAATCGCAGAGGATCTGATGTTAACCTCATGAACATTTGGAGGGGAAATAACATTGGGTGATTGAAGGGGATATCCCACTTAATCTCTCCTGTGAAGGGCCAGCTGAAATGAGCACTTTTCAAAAACCTATATGTGGCAGGGAGCAGGTGTAAAGCTGGACACGGACAATTTCAGCCTTAAATGTGCATCCCCAACACAAAACAGAGTGGAGAAGTAGCCTAAAGGTTACAGCACTGGCCTGGGAACCAAGAGACTAGGGTTTGATTTCCCCCTAGCCCTCCTTTTGGGTTTGGGGAAGTCACTTACCCCTCCTTTGCCTCAGAAAAATCCAAGTTATCATTGCCCCTGTTTAATGTACATTACCAAGTTTAAGTTACAATGTAAACAGCTTTGACTGAAATGATAAAGCAGTATAAAAAAACTGTTAAATAAATGAAATGGGGGTACACATATAACCTTTCGTCACATCCAGCAAGCCTCCAACATGTCTTCATGTAATTCAGACCTTTCTAAAATGGCTGTTAGCACATGGGTGTAGTTTGCACGTTTATGTGTTTGACATTCACATGCAAACCATGAACACGGCATTTGGTTCATTAATGTGCCTTAAAATGTAAATGCACACTAAATTTATTAGGAGCCTGTTTACTAAATATTATCAAGCACTAACATGCATTAGCTTGTGCTATCATTATGTCCATGTTATTCCTTTGAGTGTGGTTGCAGAGCATGTTAAAGCCTGTGAGCACACACTAACATTTAGTAAAGAGGCCTCTTAATGTCACTAATTGACTTAGCATGCCTTGATTCATCTGTTAATGCATGTTAAATCAAGCTAACATGCACTACAAATTTCCTATTAAATTAGTGCGTGAGATTAACTGAAATAACAGCCAAAAATCAGGAAAATTAGTGAAAAAAATGAAAACTAACGAAATGTTCTTGCCCATGCCCTAAGTGAGTTTTCCTATATCCTTGAGTTATGAAAAATAAGACCAGCATAACTAATATACGGGGTGGCCCAAAAAAAAGTGAGAACATCTCGTAGCATATAAGTTATTGAAAAATTGAAAAAGACAGATGTAAACGACTGACAAATTAAAAAAACAAAAATGGCAACCGGAAATTGTCAAAATAAAGACGTTAAATAGCTAAAAAAGGTAAATAAGTAAACTATTTAAGCTTTTAATTTACGAGATGTTCTCACTTTTTTTGGGCCACCCTGTATGTCTGCCTAGAAAATTTGATCTGCATATAAATACTGGAAAACCAAAGTTGTCAACTTAGACCCACAGCCCATTCCACCTTCCCAGGCGTTCACTGCTCAGATTTCAGCAGTAATCCATCAGTCTCAACCCTCCCCCCAGGCATCTCCTCTTCCTCCCCACCCATCCTAATTTATCTCATCTTCTTGGACAGAATGGTATCAGCATCTTGCCAATGGGTACGCTCATTGTAGGGATTCTAAGCCAGAAGAAACTCTTCTTCCTTCTTCTTCTTCATGGATAGGTCCCCTTTCCAAACATTAGACTTTAGACATTAGACTAGTTATCACACAGTCTTATGCACTCAACTAGAGGTTGCACGTAGAGTTATCAAACATCCCCAATTTTCATGGATTGTCTCTGATTTCAGGGCTCTATCCACAACTCCTACTCCTTTGGCAATCTCCTGTCCCTGATTCCAGTAGAAGGGACAGAGTTGCCAGGACAGGTCTGCACCAGCATTGCCCCCACCCCACCAATCACCCCTGCTGCTGCTGCCACCACCACTTGTCCCAAGGTCTGTGGCAGTAGCAGCAGCTTGAAACATGGGATCTCTTAGACACTTGCATGCTTCAAAGGCCCCACAGGTGCCGCCTCCCTCTGATGTGAAAAGTATGCGTCAGAGGGAAGCAGGACCAGCAGGGCCTCGGAAGCATTCAAGTCTCTGAAAGAGCCCATGCTTGGGATTCAGCTTCTTCCCACCGCTTCTCCCAATGTCAGCAACAAGAATCCTAAACATGGGCTTTTTCAGACACTTGAAAGCTTCCAAGGCCCTGCCAGTCCTGGTGTCCTCTGACGCATACCTTTCATGTCAGAGGGAAGTGGGATCTTCAAGGCTTTGGAAGCACACAAGTTTCTGAAAGACCTTGTGCTCAGGATTTAGTTTCTTGCTGCTGATCGGGAGAAGCGGTGGTAGTAGTAGCCAGGGGAAGGGGGAACTTAAAAGACACAGTGTGCCATTGGGGTGGACGGTGGGGAGATGCTAGACACGGAGGCAGACTTAAAAATGATGCTGGCCACAAAGTGATGGAGGAAGTCATAGGGAGATGGGAGAATGCTGACTGACAGGAGGGGGTCAGAAGGAGATGGGGATGTTGGACATGGAAGGGTCATAGGGAGATGGGAGAATGACAGGAGGGGGCCAGAAGGAGATGGGGATGTTGGACATGGAAGGGTCATAGGGAGATGGGAGGATGCTGACTGACAGGAGGGGGTCAGAAGGAGATAGGGATGTTGGACATGGAAGGGTCAATGGGAGATGGGAGGATGCTGACTGACAGGAGGGGGTCAGAAGGAGATAGGGATGTTGGACATGGAAGGGTCATAGGGAGATGGGAGGATGCTGACTGACAGGAGGGGGTCAGAAGGAGATGGGGATGTTGGACATGGAAGGGTCATAGGGAGATGGGAGGATGCTGACTGATAGGAGGAGATCAGAAGGAGATGGGGATGTTGGACATGGAAGGGCCATAGGGAAATTGGAGGCAAATGCGAGTAGTGCAACTGCACAGGACGCAAACTCAGAAGGGGGTGCTGATGTCATCACTGGGCATTCCAAGAAACTCATAAAGAATGAGTTACTGTATGTGGCTGGGTGGAGGGGGTGCACCGGATTCATTAATCACACAGGACGCATTTCTAGCTTGGTATGGTCCTGAAGGGAGGATGCAGACTGACATGGGAGGTGGCCAGAGGGAAATGGGGAGAGGATGCTGACTGGCATAGGAGGGAGCCAACCAGAGATAGGGATGATAGACATGGGAGGAAGTCATAGGCAGATGGGGGAGGATGCTGGATATGGAAAGGAGGCCTTAGGGAAATAAAGGGGGATGTGGGACGTGGCGGGAATAGGGGAAGAAAGTGAGGAGATTATAGACATGAGGGTAGGATAAGGGAGAGGGAAAGAAGAAATACTGGATGTGGGGATGAGGTCAGAAAAGAGAGGGAAGCACTGGATGGGGGAGACACTGATGGGGAGGAGAGGAGAAAGATCCTGTATATTGAAGGAATAGAGGGAAATGGGAGAATTATTTAAAGGCTGGGGAAGGAGAGAGAGATAGCGAATGGGAAGACTGTGTTAAGGGTTGAAAAGTAGTAGGTAGATACAGTAAAAAGAGGGAACTTGAGGCCTGGATGGGAAGAAGAAGTGACACTGAATTCATAGAAAAGTACATGGAAGAAAGTTCATAGATAAAAATCAGTCAAAGACTGAAAGAAATAAAGAAAGCAGAAGTAAAAGATGGACTGAAGACCACCATCTGCCCGCCCGATCGGCGTCCAGCACAGGGAGCAGGATCGGAGACTCCTCCTGCTCCCTGCACCAAAGATCAATCAGGCCACTGCCGGACTGTTTAAAATTGCAGCAACCGAAGGGCGCGAACACTGCCATCTGCCCACCTGATAGGCGTCCAGCACAGGGAGCAGGATCGGAGACTCCTCCTGTTCCCTGCACCGAAGGCCAATCAGGCCACTGACGGACTGTTTAAAATTGCAGCACACGAAGGGCCCGCCCACGCCTGGCGGGCCCATGCCTGAGAGCCTCGCCAGAGGGCCCTTTGGCATGGCCCTTAGGTGGGGCGCTGAGGCAAATATAGAAAGCTTCTCCAACTAACCAGAAGCCAACTCCAGACCTCATCAAAACATCCAAACCACACAGAACGCCAAAACCTGAAACCAACACCGATCTCTCCTCCGTAAGTCTCTCCACCAACCTTGCTAAAGGCTTCTTTCCTAGCAACAATCCTTCTCTCCCTTACCCTCACCCCAGCCTACTCACATGAAACAAGTTACTCAAACATGGATATACTACCCAAATACCTCACACTTATATACCTCTCAGCTCTACTGGCACACTGCCTCTCAGCCTACCTCACCCTTCCCTCCTTCATTCCCATCATTCAACTCCCAAAGCCAGTAATAGACTACACTCCAATTCCTCACTACAGCCAGCAACACAGGAGACAATCACGCCTACTCCACATTCCCACATTCCCACCTCACCCCTCACCACGACTACACTCCCTGACATACACCCCACTCAACCAATTAGATGCAGTGTAATCAACATCCATTCTGCCAGGAACAAAATCCAAACCCTTGCTGACCACGTCACCGACAATGTAATCAACCTCCTTTGCATCACCGAGATCTGGTTCACTGAGACAGACAATGTACTCCTCAATCAGCTCAACACCGATACCCACCATATCCATAACTGCCCATGAACCAACAGTAGAGGAAGAGGAGTCTGCATCCTCTCCAACAAACAACACTACCACCAGCACATCATCCTCTCATGGACTTGACATCCTCATCATAAGCAACAAATGCCTCACCATATGCCTCGTATACAGAGCTCCACACCACAAGGCAGACCAACTGGACTCCATTCTTGAAGTAGTTTGCTCCATTGTCCCACGCCAACAACACCTTGTCCTACTTGGAGACCTTAACCTACCCTCAGCAGACTCCATCCAAAGCAACGCCTTTCTCCAAGCCATGAATGACCTCCAATTCACCCAACTCATCAAGACCTCTACACACCAAAAAGGAGGCACACTGGACGTGCTCTTCCTACCCAACGAATTACTCTCCTCCTCCCACTCAATCACTCACTCATCTACTCCTGTCCCATGGTCTGACCATCACCTCATTTTCTTCACCCTACCCAAACACCAACTCAAACATCCCACACTGCCCAAACCTCACACAACAAGAAGATTCACAAACCTACATGAAGACACCTTCATCCAACAAATCATTCCTCATCTAAAGCAAGCATTTCAACACGCAACTTGATCTCCTCATTCAAACCTGGAATACCATCATCACTACAGCCTCTCAAGCTCCACAACACAACCATCCCAAAATGCCCTTGACACCACGCCCCCTGGTACAAATACCACCTCAAAAATCAGAAATGCCTAATCAGAAAACTAGAATGAAAATGGATAAAAGCCAAAGACCCACAGCTGTTGACCATCTACCGTGACCAACATGCAGCATACTCCACCAGCACTCTCAAAGCCAAGTGGGAACACCACAGCAACTTACTACTCTGTGCCATAAGCAAATCCAGAGAACTCTTTCAACTCATCAGCAGTTTCACAAATGACCCATCCCAGCCTCGCCAGGAAGACATCATCCACACCCCAAGTGATGGCAGATTTTCTTATAGCTAAACATAACCACTCTGCCATATTTATCTTAACCATTCCTTGCAACACCTTCTCAACCCCCACAACCCAACCTTGGACCTCTTTCCAGGATGTCCATCCAGAGGAACTTCAGAACATCATTACCCGCATCAACACCTCCCTCTAGATCCATGCCTCCCCCCTCGATCCATGCCCAGTAACATGGATTAAACAACCAAAGACCCTGATGCTTCCACTTATCTCTACGGTCCTCCACGCCTCCTTCAACCAAACCTACCTTCCCGCTTCGCTCCAACAAGCCTCCATTAGACCCCTACTGAAGAAATCCAACCTTGATCCCACCTCACCTGCATCCTACAGACCCATTGCCAGCATCCCTTTCCTCTCTAAAGTCATCAAAAAAGCAGTACAGATTCAGCTTCAGGAGCACCTGGACAGATTCACCCCACTTGACAGCAGCCAGCATGGATTTCGCCCACTCCACAGTGCAGAAACCCTCCTCACTTCCCTCCTTAACACACTCATAACTGGTACAGAGAAACCCCACTCAGGTTTTATCCTTGTTAATTATGTCAACTCTGTTATATGTAACTGTTACCAGTTTTGAGTTCCTTGTAAACCGCCTTGATTCACGAAAGGCGGTAAATAAGCACTAATAAATAAATAAATAAATAATATCCTATTATTCCTCGACATATATGCAGCTTTCAACACAGTATCCCACCAGACCCTCATCAATCAACTTAATATCATCGGCATCCGAGGCACCCCACTACAATGGTTTCAGTCCTACCTCTCCCAACGAACCCAACAAGTGAAAACTGGAAACCAATCCTCATCGCCATTCACCCTCCCCCAAGGAGTACCTCAAGGATCAGCCCTCTCCTCCCTCCTCTTCAACATCTACATCAGGCCCCTCTGTCACATCCTCAAGAGCCTCAATGTCAGATATCAACTCTATGCAGATGACATAATGATCTTCACCCCCTTCAACACCACCTCCCCTGACTACTCCACCCTTGCAGCCTGCTTCACAGAAGTCACCACATGGCTACAGCTGCACAATCTCACAAACAATTTCAGCAAAACAGAGCTCCTTCACATCTCCAGAGACCCCAGCTTCAACCCCCCACATAGCATCAAACTGGGCAACACAGAAATTCAGGTCAAACCTCAGATCAAGTACCTTGATGTAACCCTGGACCACCTCTTGAACATCCAGCCTCATATCCTAAACACCATCAATAATATCTACTATAAAATCAGAACTCTTCACAACCTCCACCCTCTTCTACCCTATGATAGCTTCCGCACAGACTGTTGAGCCTCCATCACCACTCTCATTGACTACTGCAGCTCCATACTACAAGGACTACCTAAGACCACCCTCGCTCCCCTGCAGCTGGCTCAAAACACAGCTGCACGTCTCATTGCCGGAGCAACCGGGCACTCCCACATCATGCCCATTTTGAAATTCCTACACTGGCTGCCAGTTGCATCCCGTATCAGGTTTAAAACTATTGTCCTCACACAGAGAGCCCTTTTCAACACCACGGCGGAACAGCTACAACTAGAGTGGAGGGGCAAGGTACTTCAGGCCGGAAGGTCGGGGGTTCAAATCCCACTAGAGGACATCAACCTTGGGCCGGAAGGACTGGGGTTTCTAGTCCCACAGGTGCTCCTTGTGGTCTTGGGCAAGCCACTTAACCCTCCATAGCCCATGTTCCCTGTAAAATAGTTATCTCCAAGTTATAATGCCCTGTTCAATGTAATTTCAGTTTGTTCAATGTAAACTGCACTGATGCAGAATAGCGCGGTATATAAGAGAATGTAAATAAATAAATTAATTAATTGAGCGCCCCAACAACAGCAGATTCTGGTGCCAAAACACAGCAAATCTCCTCCCTCTACTTGCACAGAGTTCCAAGAACGCACCTGCACAAGAGCCTTCCAATTTTATGCCCCCACCAACTGGAACAAACTACCCCCAACCATACGGGCCCTTCAATCCCACACCCTCTTCAAAAAATATCTCAAGACCTTTCTTTTCGAAGAATACTTTAACACATCCAGCACTAGAAATCCCCCACAAGATTATACCCTGCCCCTCCTCACCCCTCCCACCACTCACCCCCTAACCCCCCTGCACCGCCCCTCACCAGTACCCCCCATCCCCCCATTCTTCACCCAGCTTCTCCCTCAAGTAGGCAAACACAACGCCTCACCGCATAGCCTCCAGGCCATCTGTAAATAGTTAATTTTGCTCTTTTGTTCATTGTAACACTGTAATATTTATATCAAAGTTACCTGTATATAGTTCCAACTGTTCCATGTAAACGTTCCTTCTTGTTCAACGTAAACCATTTTGCCTTGCAGAAAAATGGTATATAAAACCAGTTAAATAATAAATAAACAAAATAAGACCCTAGAAAGCAAAAGCAAGTGTAATGGAAGACAGAGGAAAGCAAAAAAAACAGACAGCAAAGACAGAAAAAATAATTGTATTTTCATTTTCAATGTAGTGCTTGGAATATGTCAGGCTTTGGAAGTTACATGATCAGTTGTTACATTTTGCAGAGTGCAGGGGCGACTATATGTCTTTATATTTTTATGGGTTTTACTGCACGTGGAGTCTGGTTTCTTGGGATTTCAGTTTAATTTTCATTTCTATATTTTTATTTTTACTTTATGTTCAGTTGCACTTAATAAGGGTCATTCAGTGTTCTGCTTGTGTGAAGGAGGCCATATGTGCTGTTAGCTTGGAGTTTTTATATAGGAATCTCTACTGCAGTAATTTGGTTTAGATTTCCGAATAGCTGTATGGATGCTTTAGCACCCTCAGCTATACTTATGGCGTTGCTCTTTTCTGGGTAGGCTCCTTGTGTGAGTTTTGGATGTCAAAGCTGTTATAGAATGGTAGATTTTTTTCCGTAGTCCCTAAATGATTTTTGTAGGGGTTTGTATTACTTAACAATATGCCCAGTAAGGATTTATATTGCTGAGATGACACCAGAATTAGAAATTAATTTCTGTATGTTAAATTCTATAAGGAAATGTTTTATTTCTGCTCTGCACCCATTGGTGGGAGAGGGATTTCTTTGGTTACAAACTATGGGGTCTGTTTACTAAGCAGCGATAGCAGTGATCGTGCAAAATCGGTGCTACGGCCCCATGGAATAAAATGGGACCGTGGCACCTGTTTTGCACGATTGCCGCTATAGCGAGAACTATAGTGCAGTTTTTAACACCAAAATAAAATTAGTTGTTTGTTTAGTGCCTTCAAGTCAATGCTGACTCCTGGCAACCCAGCAGCCCCCTGGGTTTTCTTGGAAAGATATGATTGCAAGTAGATTACCAGGTCTTTTCTTCTGAGATAATGGGGGGTAAAGTGACTTGCCCAAGATCATCCCATGGGAATCAAGCCCTGATTGCTCAGGTACTAGGCTGTTGCTCTAACCACTAGGCTACTTCTGCACCAAAAGTAGCTATAATGATTTTATTTGGGGATTATAAACCACGCTACTGTTCTCGCTTTTTCTTTTCGTTCATTGGTGTATGTTTATGTTTATGTTTATTTTAAAATTTGATATACCGCCCAACACCAGAGGCACCTGAGCGGTTTACAATAAAACCTTGCGTCTCCTTTGTTTTTGGCAGAATATATATTAACATTTTATGTCGGTCCAGTGTATGGTGTCAGGAGCCAGTATGGTATATATTAAATTCCCAGGCTGCTTAATTAAACTCCTCTAATTTTGTTGCATATAAACAACTGTGCAAAGGATTTTATTTGATTCTATAA
Organism: Ichthyophis bannanicus; assembly: GCA_033557465.1. Taxonomy (NCBI): domain Eukaryota; kingdom Metazoa; phylum Chordata; class Amphibia; order Gymnophiona; family Ichthyophiidae; genus Ichthyophis; species Ichthyophis bannanicus. Next base: position 257,185,473 of record CM066041.1, read on the forward strand.
CTTGGGATTATGTTGCTCTCTGTTTTCTTGGAGCGACCACCGCAGGGTTCTGAGTGAGGGGGACTCGCTGCTCCCTGACTAGAGCTCTGAGGAGGCCCCTCCATTTTGGGTGATGGGGGAGGCCTGCCAGCTCATCCCTCACCTCGGGCAGCTGATTGCCTTAAGCCGCCCCTGGCTGCCAACGTTGAAAGCGCAGGGCCATTGAGAATCCCTTGTGCTTCGAAGGCCCTGTCCACCACACCCCCTTCTGACGCATGCTTTATATGTCAGAAGGAGCGGGATCCTCAAGGTCTTCCAGGAGCACAGGTATCGCAACAGATACTGCATTTTTGTTTTTAAATTGCTGCCACAGACAGACATTGAGAGAGGCGGCAGAAGGTGAAGGGAAAGTGGGGGGAAGGGAGAGAAGTGATATTAGACATCAGGAGGGAGCCGCAAAGGTTGAGGCAGATGATGAACATGGGCCATGGGCCATGGGTTCATGGAGTTGGAGGAGATAAAATGATCATGGAATGGGGTAGAGGGCAGATGCTGGGCATGAGGAGGAGGCGGGGGATGGAGAGAGTGAGAGGAGAGATGCTGGTCACCTGGATGAGGAGATGCTGAATACCTGGGGGGTGGATAGTGATGAGAAAGGGAGATGTTAGACACCTGGGGGCAGTAAGGAAGGGAAGATGATGGACTCCTGGGAGGGGGGTAAGGAGAGATGCTGCACTGGGAGGGTGGGGAAGGGGAAATAATGGAGATGGTGGGGAGAGAAGGGATGAGAGTGGACATGGGGTAAGGAGATGAGAGAAGGGAAGTTAGTGAGAGGGAGGGGAAGCAGGGAGAGAGATGGGGAATGGGAAGGGTAGATGCAGTAAAAAAGAGGGACTGAGGACCGATTGATTGAGAAGGGCAAAATCAGAAGTAGAAAAATAAATAGAAGAAAGCCGAAAGATCAATGTTAGAGAAGGATGTAGGGGAGGAAGTAAGAAAAGAAATGACAAAGGGACAGGACACTCTGGGAACAGCATTAAGAAAAAATAGACATACAGAAAGATGAAAACAGAAACCAGAGACTGGAAGCGAGACGATGAGGTAAAAATTGACAGACAGATAGGCAAAGTAATTTTATTTTCAATTTAATGACTGGAATATGCCAGTTTTTGAAATTTACAAATGCAGTTTTATATTCTGCATGGTATTGTGGGGAAATGCATCACTGTCTCCATTTCTTTGGTGATTCGTCTGCTTGGAAGTGACGCTGTTGCTGTCAGGGAATGGTGGGGAGAAGAGAATAACTCCTCATCCCTCCCCCACTCCGTGTTGCGCAATCGTGAAACTAAGGGGACTCTTGCCCCCTCCCCCCAAGCATTGGATGAGCGTCCAGATTTGCCTGGAAAAAATCTGGCTAAAAAAAAAACGTAGTTCCTGCTTGTTTTAAATTAATTGAGCTGATTTCCTGGCATTTTTGGGCATATTTTGCTTAGGTGTATTGCCTATTGTTAAGAGCTCAGGCAGCTGCTGAAATATCTGTACCCGGATGTGCATTTGTATGCTGGCTGCCAATTTACGTGCAGCGTTTAATACTTCACCACTGCAATTGGATGTGTACATGGTTCAGCGTGCAGTGGACAAAGATCAGGCTGATTGAACACACACACAGACACAGTCCCCGACACACACACATGTATGCAGCACCCAATATTCCATGACACATATACACATGCAAGCACGCAGTCCCCAATACTCCCAATGACACACACATGCATGCATGCAGCTCCCAACACTGCCCATGGCAGACACACAGATGCATGAACCCCTGATACACACACAGTTCCTGACAGTGCACATGGCACAAACATAGCCCCTGATAATGCTCGCGACATACACACACACATGCACACATCCCCTGATACACATGTATGCAGCCCTCAATACGTACACATCTGAATGCAGCCCACAACACACCACACATTCCCCTCTGACGCTTCTATGAGACAAGCATATGAACCGCCGCAGATGCCTGCTTCTGCAAAAGAGGCAAACATGCCACTTTTCAACCTCTTCATGTTTATTTCACCTATTCGTTTTTTCCACATTATTTGTACGCACGTTAACTTGCAGGTGTACACGCATATAAGCGATTCGTATGCACTTTCAATTTTTAGGCACCCAAATGAACCAAATGCATGATCATGAATGAACACCCCTACACTAACCCTATGAAGTGGCATTTTAGAAAGGGCGTCCGAGTGCAATCTGGGACATCCAGGACAGAACATCAAGGAAAGCACTGGGAACGTCTATGTTTCAGGCCAATTTTAGAAACACAGATGTCCCCGATGTGGACGCCCGTGGCCCTGCTGTGAAACCATGTGGCGGATATGTCCATCTCAAGCAATGTTGCCTATGGGGTCCTCCAGCGGTGTGGCAAAATGAAACAGGAGCCCCCCCACACCCATTCCCCATCAGTGTTTGTTGTCAAATTGTAAAATAAAGGTGATATGAGTGTAGCTCTTTCTCCAAACCCTCCAGACATTTGCCTGACAAAACAAGCACTTTTCAGGTGCCTGTTCATGCCTGAAACAGATATAGCCTTTGACGCGGCTTGTGACATCCAGAACATTTCTGCAATCAGGCAAGGACATCCAAGTTCTTGGGAACACCCTGGCCATGCCTACACCACACCCCCATTCCGACTTGGATGTCGTTGCTCTGGGGGCATCCACACAGACCTCTTCTAAAATGGCTCTGGGGACCTCTCGGTGCTTTGGAAGTCTCTATGCCCATTTTCAGTCTTCCAAACCACAAATAGGGCTTTTAAACTAACTCCCTTTATGTGGCCAAACTCCATAGGAAGTGATGAAGAAAAAGAAAGCTAAAATAAATTAAAATTGTTCACTCTCAGTGGATAAAAGGCAATCATAATTAGAAAAAAAGTTAGAAAACTGCTGTGCAGGAGCTACAAAAGGGTCGTACGCATGCAGATTTCGGAACAGAGAGTCTCCTTCCTTGTGCATACGCTGCTTGCCCTCCTTATCTTATCAGCACTACTGTATACCAAGAAAGGACCATCCTTTCCCTTAAAACATATGGGGAGGATGTTCAACAGTGGCGGTTAGTTTGTGCAGTGGCTTGCTGTCATTGCTGAACTTTGCACCCAGATATGCAATGCTGGGCCTTATCTGACCACTGGTATTGAATATCCGGGTTGGCCAGATAGTGCTGCAGCTAACTGGACAGTGGCGATATTCAGCCGCTGCCCACTTAACAAAAGCGGCAAAAATTAGGTGAGCCTTTCAGTTGCCTTACTTTCCCAGCTTTGGGATAAGTGGCTAGTGGCCGAATATTGCCCCCTTCACCCCCAGAATACCTCAATGCCAGTCAGCTAACGTCATAACTTTTAGTGGCAGCACCTGGGAATATTCAGCGGTACTGGCCGCATTAGTGCGCTGAATATCCCGCTTAGAGACATTTAGGCACTTTGCAGGGCTACAAGCTGCCTGAATGGGTTTAAAACTACCTCCCTTACTTTTCAGACCCAGCCAGAACACACCTATTTCAAAACGTTTTAAGATTCTTCTTGCTCACAAAGCCTATAATACGGGAATCCTCTATGTACCGTCTCGCTCGCTCTGATCCCACCAGTGGCCCATGCCAGATTGGAATGTTCTGCCTTTTTCTACTTGGCCCCGTTTTTGTGAAACTGACTGGCACTCTCCCTTTGCAATGAATCATCCTACAAGAACTTCAAGAAAGGGCTTAAAAATTGCTTCTTTAAAATGCCCTTTGGTGCTGTGGCTTCCTAGTCACAGCTGGGGGACAAGGCAGACATCGATCACTATTCTTGCTACTTAAGGTCTACTAATTTTCTCTCTTTTCTGCATTACCCTTATCGATGGAATTCCTCTGTCTACTTCTCTCTTATTTTTTAGTTTTGTAAACCATTTTGGTGTATGATTCTGAAAGGCAGTATTGTAATAAACGTAAATATGCTTTAAGTTTTCACTGCTCTGCAGTGTTAGTCTCCACTCGACCTCTCCTAGACTAGAATGCGCTTAGTTTAGTTTATGTCCTGCTTTCTTATTGAAAATATGTCCAGAGCAGGTAATTTTTACAGCTAAAAACTGCACTGTACAGTGTAACTTTGCACAGGAAAGGTGAAGGGTGGTAATACAAAGGAATGTATATGTGTCTCATACCGTAGTGCCAGTCTCAACCTTCGATATTCCACGATTTACAAAAAAACTCCAGTACAGAGAAAGTACATCATAAACTACTTTTTGAAAGAAATTAAAGATTTTATTGTTTAGTTTAGTTTATTCATGATATTTTTAATGATTTAAATCTGTTTGTTTTAATGTTTCTATGCTTTTATGTTTTATTAAATTATGTGTGTACCAAGAAAGGATTGATAGGCAAGACATAAATAAATTTGCAATTGAAATTTGAAAATCTACGGTACAACCTCCTTTCCCATTCCCCTTCCCTCCACATACTTACACACTTTGTCATGCTGAAACCAATTAGCCATGGGTACCAAATCCAATCAACACAACTTCATTCCAATCTTCTAGGACTCTAGAAAGTACTGAATCACAATTCAGTCTCTCAGTTCCTTTGGATTCTACAGACTCTTTTCTTAGCCAAAGTAGAAAATGCTAAATATACATGTTGTGTAGCATGCAGCAGTCCATACACTTTAACTGCAAAGACAGGAATCAATGGAAGAAAGCCTTTGGTATTATTCCAGGAGAGAAGGCCATGGCAAATCAATTAGCACTACTGTAGTACTCCAAAGAATCTGTAGATGGGTGCAAGAACTGTGTTAGCAGCTGGGAAAAAGGTGCTATGCATTACAGCTTCCAAAAGCACAAGAAGGCCATAATATCATGTATAAAACTCACTTCACCCTTGCTTCACGGTGCTATATACAAGAACTTATTTGTTCCCATAAGACCCACAAAACTGTCTTCAGGATTGTGACCAGAAACTTATTCAAAGAGGAATCTCTGCCTTAGTATATGGGCCTTATGGAATACCTGGCCACTATACTTGCCACCAGAAAATAATGATCACTGATGTTACAACCAGGATCTGGATTAGGCTTGATAAATGTCTCTGATAGTGTACTAAGACATGGTTTCAGAGAATTTCTGGCACAAGAACATGACAAAAGAAAAGTCTTTAGAGTAAGTGTCTAGAGCAGGCATGAATGGATTCAGAAGGTAAAAAAAAAATCTAGGAAGAGTTTTCCACAGAGCTTCCACCAGATAAACTTTGGGCCAATCAGAAAACAGGAACAAAGATCACCAGAAATACAGGAAACAGTTAAGAGCAGACTGGCTAGAGACAGCCTACTAGAGACCTAATAGGTTCTCCTGTAAGATGCCTGCCTTCTAAAATAAGGGCTACTGATTTGAAACTAGGCTTTGTGCACACTGGAAGGAAAAGATGAGAACTTCATATTTTTTTCATCCTGTTCAGATTAAAAATAATATGAAACAACATTGCTGAGATGTCCCATGTTTTTGCAAACTGATGCACACCCCAGTGGGGAGTCTTTGCACAGGCTCTCGCCACCCCACCTGGCGGACTCATCTCTCTCTTGCTGGTGGAGCTTGCCAGCTATACTTCTCTATCTAGTTGACGCTGCTTGCTTTCTAGCTACCTCCTCCCCAAAATTCTGGAATCCTAGGCAACTGCCTAGTTTACCTAGTGGTAGCTTTCTAGAAATTGCCCTCCCCGTGGAACATAATAGAGAGAGAAACACCCTCTATAGTGTTAAATCTATCTGTAAACACATCACACAAGGGGGCATGTTTACTAAAATGAGGTAGCGTACCGCACGTTAAGCCCCAAAACTTAGCATGGGGATGGTGTCGGACCCATGCTAACACATGGAGGTGTGATTGGCATGTCCCATGTAGTTCTGTACCACCCCCTTCTGAGCAGTTTGCAGCGATTAACGAGGGTGCACCTAAAGCCATCCATTGAGGTGACAGTAAATGCATCCTTGCTAAGTGCAGCATTGCCGGTTAGCGTGTGGTGAAGATGTCCGCACTAACTACAATGTATATGTTCTGTCCCGTCCTGCCCAGTCTCCACCCTGACTGACATTAAGTGGCTGGTGTGGGATTTTTAACACAACCACATTTTTGGCGCACAGCAACAATCGCCTTAGCATGCTTTACATGCGGTAATTCCGATGCTAACCACTAGTGTAATTTAATAAACGTGCCCCAAGGTGCATTAGTGTAAGGAGGAGGGGCCCGATATTCAAAAGGCATTTACACAGTTTATAGTCCAGTAAACTGTGTAAATGCCTTAAAAAAGGAATATTCAACAGCACCTACACGGTTAGGGTCACTGAATATCCCCGTCTATGTCACCTATGTGCCCGATGCTATCCAGTAAGCATCAGGGTAGAGCGGAGGCGGGGAGTGCCACTAACCATGTAGCGGCGATATTAGACTGCTACATGGTTAGTGATCTATGGCTAAAACTAGGCTAACTTTTGGCTCACCTAGTTTTAGCCACAGATGCTAACCTGGTAGCGGTGCAATATCGCCGCTACCCAGTTAGTGTCGGTGGTTCAGGGCTTGTGTGGCGACCCTGGATATTCAACACCGTTGCCGTGGCATTAAATATCTGGGGTTAGGGGTCGGCAGGCAGGGCTATGTGCCGATGCAGCGCACAGCCCGCACAAATGAATATCAGGCCTGAATGGGGTTATGCAAAAAAAATCCAACCTGATTTGTATTTAAAATTCTTTCCTTTGTGCATGAAAAAAAATTGATTTTAAAAAAGTTTAACCTTTTTTTCATGTGGTCCTTTAAATAATATATTTAGTGGTTTGACTGTATTAGGTAATATTATGCTGGTTTTTTCCAGGTCATTTTGCTGAGGTCTCTTAATCCATCGATGGCAGGTACCAAGTGATTTCTTTTCAGTTCTGGAAGTCATGTTTTAAATCATTTTTATACCTACAGAAACTGCACAAGGGGCTGGTCAATGACATCATTTATTAGACAAATCTGTTTTTCAGCTCCAGAAAGATCTCTCGAATGTTATGATGATTTAACAATTCACATAAATGCAGAATAACAAGCATCTGAGGATACAGGATATAGCTGAAATATGTTTTATATCTGTATCTACATCAATACAGATATAGATACAGATACAGATCAATTTTTTAAAAAATATAAATCTGAAAATGCTGGCGGGGGAGTGGCTTGTCTAAGATGGCGGCAGTAGAGAACTAACCGACTATGCCTAAGAGGAAGGGTAAAGCTAAAGCTCCTCCCGCGGAGCCTTTACCTTTTGCTGAGGGGCCTATGGACCGCTTTCTTCGGTTATCCAAGGAGCAGGTTCAGGGGATTCGAGCGGGCTTGGTGGCACCGATGGATTCTGGTTCGGCGTCTTCTGCCCAGGATATCTCGCTCTCCCCGGATGGACGTTCCCCCCCCAGCTCCTCCTGGTACTCGGGCTGCCCAGTCGCCGAGTGATGACGTGCCGTCGATGGTTGTGGATCTGGCTGCGTCCTCTGAGCGGGACTCGCCTCTGGTGAGTGCCCGAGATTGAGTGGGGGTATTGCAGGCCCTGGTTGCTTCAGAGTTGCCATCTTTGCCTCATTCCGGGGGTATTCAGGTTGGTGAAGTTCCTGCTTTATCGAGTAGTAGCGTGGACTCAGCTCTGCCCCGACCTCCAGTTATTTCCTTTGCTTTGGTTCGCCCTGCATCTGTTACTCGTGAAAATATTTGGGACGCTATTTCACATTTGTTTACAATGGTGGCTTCTCAATTTTCAACACTCTGATCGGGTGGCAGCTACTGAGGAGGCTATTCGACCGTTACAGTCTGCTTTAGTGGATGTTAATCTTAAACAAGATAATTCGGATCGGCAGCTTGTTAAAGTTGCTGAATTAACTGACTCGCTAGTTAAGGACAACATAGTTCTTCATGCCAAGATTGAGTCATTGGAGAACGCGGCTCGTGCATCAAATATTCGGTTGTTGAACTTTCCAATTGTGCCCAGGACTGCGCCGATAGATACATTCAAGAAATATCTTCAGGAGGTGCTTTCGGTACCAGCAGATCTGATGCCTCCGGTTTCGAAAATATATTACCTTCCTTTTGGGAAAAGGGAAGGGAAGAGTACTACTGGGGGTCTGGAAATGGACTTTCTTAACATTTCCGAGTTACTTTCTACTCCTAAAGAAGAAGAGATAGCAGTTTCAACTTTGCTAGTCACGTTGGCTCTCTCCTCCGACAGGGAATGGTTGCTGAAATTGTTTTATAAAAAACGAGCTGCTTTGTTTTATGGAAAAAAAGTTCTTCTTTTCCCGGATGTGGCACGGGAAACACAGAAGCGGCGTAGAGCCTTTCTATTATTAAAACCTGGGGTGGGTTGTCTGGGTGCTACGTTTACTCTTCATTTTCCTGCAAATGTTTGATCACCTATAAAGCTCATAAATATGTCTTTTTTTTCTCCTGCAGACCTTTCCGCTTTTTTGAGTACTCACTTATCAGGTTCTTCCTCTCCTGTAATATGATTCCATCTTAGTGTTAGGACTCCTTGGAATACTGTCTTCACTTAGTTACCTAAGATTGTCTATTTGATATAGTAATTTTGTGTTAGCTTTCCCCCCCTTATAGGGGACTACTTATAATTCTTGCATTTGAGTTATTTCCTGTACTTTTTTTTTTTCTTATTAACGTTACTTGCAAGCATTATTATTCTGTACAAGCGTCGCTTGATTTATTGTAAAATGCATAAATAAATAATTTAAAAATATATATATAAATTTATATACTCATATGCAATACTTACAGCAATACTTTTTGGAGAAATTAAACTGTAAATAGGTTATGGGCATTGTAATGTGGTTTCACTTTGAGGGAACAAGAATATTCGGGCAAGGGTGATTCGAACTTAGCTCCAGCCTCATGCTCTTTAAGATCAGGTTAACGTACAGTAGATTAACTATCATTTACCTTCCATGGGGAATGAGGAATAAATGATCTCAGTCGCCGTCCAACTATATTGGTTTCCACCATCAAACAGAAATGAGATTGACAAGTTTGATAGTTGTTGCAGCTGCTGGGAAGTGTTGGTAACCGTAGAAATGAAAGAAAAACAAACTTGCAAATTCCAAGGAGCCAGAAGGGTGTCCACTGCAGCCCATAAAAAGTTAAGCTCCCTTCATCCCAGACTAAATTTATAATGTGGCCTTCTGAAGGATACAGGGTGAACCAGGCAGTGGTAGGCAGTAGCAACCGAGAAAGAAAGAAACATGTATTGTTCCCGAACAATTCAGAGGCGGGAAGGCTGAGTTCCCTCCAAAGCCGCTTGATTTATGACTTGTGATAATATGTGTTGGAACACCCCAACCCAGAGTGCAGTGCGGCGTGACCTGTAAAAATAAGTCTATTAACCCTAATCAATCTCCCATTATCCACTCTGGCCTGCAATTTAGCTGCAAAGAAGTGGCAGGGCCTCACAACTCAGTTTGAACTAATCCCATTGTCTTTCCTAATCAGTGTCCCTGAAAGCCAAGCAGCTTCTTCACAGCAGTGAAATTATCAGTGGTGTAAAGAAAAAAGCAAAAGGCTTTCATCTTTTAATGAGAAAATGGTGAATTGTTTTCATTCTGAATTGCAAGAGCTAATTGAGGCCCCAGGGCTCTTGTAGAGATACAGGCCCCAGCAGTTCCCAGGGACCTCAGATAGTAATTGTCCCAGCAGTAGGTAACCGGCTTGACAAAACTTTCTTTGGTAATTAATAAGGACCTTTATTCTGATTAAGTATTTTATTACAGAAGCTAATTATGAAGTTTATCGCAGGTTTGATTCATGAGATTTTTCCCTTTGTTGTTTTGTTTTGCATAGGGAAAGTTAGTTCGACCCTTGAAGGTCAAAAGTAATTAGCGCGTGCATGTTCCAGTGTTTACAAATGTATTCCGCATAAAATGTCACTTGACTTCATACCAGGAAAAGCACAGCACAAAGCCTGCTTATACAAAAAAGACCCTTTTCTTGATGTAAAAGCCCTTGCTAATACTTTTAACGCGAGGATCTGGTCCATTAAACAATCACAGCAATACATGTAGTAATTTCCTCCGCCCCTTCCCTCTCCCCTACCCCCAAAACTGGGCGTTTTCAAACAACAGTAACGCAGTAGATAATGGTAGGTAAAGAGGCACTTGCCCATCCAATCTGGTCTTGTCTTTCTCTCTGATTCTCTACCACTTTGGGAAGGTAAGCCTTTGAAGGACGGTTTTAAAGGAGATTGGAGTGTCTGAAAATTGTTTTCCCTCGATGCAGCTGAAAGTTAGCGTGTCCTTCCACAATGTTAGCTGCAGTGAGAGGAGGAATTCTTGGGGGCAAGTCTAGGTTGGAGGAGGGAAAACTGTACACACAGCTACTACTACTGAATCTTTGTAAAGCACTACAAGAGATACACAGCACTATGCTACCATGGCCCTTTTCAGGCCAGTCTTCACCTGCAATAGGTCAATAGCAGGACCTACTATCCGGAAAAATGCTGCTGATTGGGATATTCAGTGGTAGGACACAGAGAGTGTCGGGTGGGGCCAGTAAGTATCTGTACAGTGGCAACGTTCAATGCTGCTAAACGGATTAGTATCCGGATAGTCTATCACATGGTGGTGCGACACATTGCCGCTATACAGATAACGGTAGCTCTGGTTGCACTATCTGAATATTTAGCACCAGCCACAATCCGGATATTGGTGCTAAATATCTGGAGTTTTTTAAAACCATCGTGACCGGTTAAAACAACAATGACCACCGTGGCTGACTTTTATCCCATTTATATCTTTCTTAACCCAGTTGAAATTATGTTGCATTGCTGGCCTCCATTGCCTTGCCATCTTCCTTTAACTACTCACAAATCCCACATTGTGCAATATGCAGACCCCACCCAATGAAGCCAAAAAAGTGAGATTCAACCAAGTGCATGAGCTACGGTGGGCTTTCAGGGATTCTGTTCTATGCTGTTCAGTATGCTGCTTGGCTTTCACGAGTTTGATAGGTTCAGTAAGTGGTAGGTCCTTAGGCCACCAGTCAGAATGAGAAATTGTTCCCATTAACAGAGCTGTCCACAGAGGGAATACTAGTGTCTGGGCAGTTCCTATCTGACTGCCTGACTAAAGGACCTTTGGTCTTTCTCTTTCGGAACTGCAATCTATTGAATCAGGGTCATGCCAATTAGCCCGAGTACGGTGGTGAGAAAATTAATAGGATCACCACTGAAGGAATATCGTCAACCCAACAGATTGAAAAATTCCAAGCTGGCATGGATTGACTACCAGAGTCATGTCAAACAAAATTAATTGATTTCTTTAACTGGGTGGCCAAGGAATTTGGTCAAGAGGGAGCACCAGATGTGGTCTGCTCCAGTTTCATAATGTTTTTGATGCTTTTCCACACAGGAGACTAATAATCAGGTAGCACAGCTGGCAGGAAAGCCCTACACTGGCAACCTGGGTGAGAAGACACCGACTGTATAATAGGCAGCAGAAGGTAGCCGTAAATAGAATTCACTTAGTGGCAAGAAAGGCAACCAGAGGAGTACCACAGAGAAAAGCTCTGGGCCCCATTCACTGTTCTCAAAAGCAATACTACAGACTTGCTAGAAGGGAAGGTGTGTCCTCTTGAACTTGACACCAAAATTACGACAGAGTTGACATTCCAGAGTGTTGAAATATGACAAGAGATTTAATAAACATCAAAGAGTAATCAGTGGCAATGACTGGAAGATTTAGAGACATGTTTACTAAAGTGCGTTGGCCAGTAGTGCAGCATTTAGCATGGGGTTTCCAGCATTTGGGTTGTGTGGTAGTAAGGAGTGTGCGGCCCAAAGGTGACTGCGCTACCAAATGCAGCGTGCAAATCAGTGGGGTTGAGGCAGGGACTGGGTGAAGAGAGGGAAGAATCGGGGAACACAGGTATCGTACTTGTGCAATAGCTACACAGTGACACCACTAGCATGGGCGGAGCTAACATCTGCCTCTGATCAGACGCTAGCTGCACTCACCATGCGGTTCAGACACGAGTATTAGGAAATATGAAGGGCAGATGCAGGGCTGCATCACTAGAGAAAAGAAAGGCAAAGAGGCAATAAGCTGCCAGGAAGGAGGGCACGCTTGGTGCAGTTGCCATGGCAGTTAACAACCACAACCTGACAACCACAAAACCAGAGCATGCAGGGACAGTGGACATACACCCATAGACACATCAACAGCTGTCCTGATGAACTGCTGTCCACATCTGCATATGCACTGGATAGGTCTCAGAGGGCTGCTGGTGTTGTGTGCTGTGGGGGTATCAGGACATAGAGCCTATGCTCTGTGCTGCCATCAGTACTGGCCTCATAGCCACAGTTCGAGCCAGCAGAGGCAGTGGGGGAAGGGACATTCAAATTAGGTGATGCACTTACTGGCAGTATAACGGTGTGGCAGTAAAAGAGCCATCCAATCCCTGCCTTCCCTGTATGGATGGGGGGTATATAACAATCCATACATGCTCCTGTGGGGCCATGCCGTTGCCATGACCACTCATCCTGACTGGTGGTGGATGGGTAAGACTACAGAGTTGTTCTATATGGTGGGCCATGGGGATGCTTCCTGATCCTGTACAGGCTGCCTTGAGTATGGGTGCTTGGCCTCTAGACCCTCCTGGACCTTGCACCCACCCTTCCCCAACATAGGGACATGATCCACGATAGCTATGGTGCTGTCCAAGTCATAATCAAAGCAGGGAATGAGAAGTGGAGTCCATCCCCCACTCACACATACCCACGAGAGGCCTTGTAATGTGTTCCTTGCAGCTTAAGTGAACAGGCACACTTGGAACCTCAGGGTGAGGGGTTTCATATCCCTATCCCCCTTGATGGACACCGTGGAAACCCTGCCTGATCCCATTCAAGGTCCCCTGCATCTCCAGGTGCTACATTTGCATCCTATCTCCTACAGTTAGGGATGTAGCGCATACTCTCTGCAGATCTTTGCTTTGCTGATTTGTATGCCCCACCCTCTTGTATCTAGCACCCATGCTTTGAGCCATGCAGGCAGTTGGGCCCATTTCCAGTTATCCCTCTGTTATTATGAAAAACGGGCCTGTTGCTACCTTCTTATATATGTGCATTTCTTACTGTCCACAGTGAATCTGAAGCCCACTGCTGCCCTAATATCAAGCTTGTGGCTATGTGCTATGGCTATGCGTTCACAACTACCATGATAGTGACGTAAGCATAGTGGTTGCAGTGTGTGCAACCATGCCCCTTGTGTCTATGACAGCCACTGAGCTCTGGTACGGTAGGAACGTGTCATTTTCTCATGCTAACTCCGCACTCCCTATTGCACTTTAGTAAACATGCCCCTTAATGTACAACTGTGAAGACAAAACAGGGGCACAGGCTTTAGGAAAATCATGATAGAAGATTAGATACTATTAGCTATCAAATAGACAGGGGATCTAGCTTGATCAGATCTGATAACTTTATAGTTTCCAAGTAGTGTGACATGACATCAAAGCCTCAGATGCCTTTCACACAGGTAAAACTAGATTTAACCTAGTTAAATTCGCCATGTCCAACTAGGTTGATTTTTAGGTCCTAGAAAGTTGTGCACAATTTTGCTGCACAGAAATGGCCCAGGGCAAGGGAGTGTTTCAGGTGCATAGCTGAAAACTATCCATTCATATTTCAGTTTGAAAAATAAATGCTTGCAATAGACATGCCACTAATGTACCTACTTTGCATTATCATCTAACATCACGTAAGGGTATGCACATGCTTTATGTCACATACCATGTTAATATTCAATGTGTTTGAAAACTGGCTGGCTTTTTGCAGGCTGAGGCGTGCTCATTGCCAATTAGGTACCTCATTGAGAACTTACCACTAAGAAACACAAGAAGCGATACGGAGGCAATTTTTAAAGCCATTTCCATAGGTAAAACAGTACTTTACTCATGGAAAAAGCCTTTGAAAACTGCCAACCTACATTTGGTTAAAATTACGCACAGTATGGGGAGGCGTTCCTGGGAGCAGGGCTTGAAAATATGCACATACTTTTGAATTGTCAGAAGAAGTATCATAACAAAAAAAAGTGCAGGAACCTTTTCCTTTGGTAATTTTCAAACCAAAGTACTTGTGAAAATCAGTTCGGCATCTGCAGGCAAGAATTATTGCATACTTTGCAGATATAAAGTTTGCAAATTGCCTTCATAATCAGTGAGGAGTTTCATCTGGAGTTCTAAAGGCCTTATCTCTGAAGGGTGTAGACAGAACAATCTAAAGGAGAGCTACCAGAAAAGGGGTCATGATACGATACTAGAAGGGACTATACTGGAGAATAGCCTAAGGAAGCATTTCTTCACATAAAATCGAGTTTCTCAACTCATGGCATGCATAATAGGAATGTGCATTCATTTGAAATGACATGGGAAATATCAGTATCAATGATCACTAATTGGATAACCAGGGTTTGGATTACGCTTGGTAAATCTCTATGATAATATTCATAGACAAGGTTTCACAGAATTTCTGGCACAAGAATATGGCAAAAGAAAAGTCTTTGGAGTAAATCTCTACAGCAGGTATCAGTAGATTCACAAATACAAAAAAATCCAGTTAGCGTTTTCCATAAAGCTCCAGACCAGACAAACTTTGAGCCAATCAGGGAACAGGAATGTAGATCACCAGCAATACAAAGCACAGTTAAGATAAGGTTGCCTACAACCAACCACCATGGAGACAGGATAGCTCTTTCTGCAAGACGACTGCTTTTTAAACAGAAAGTCACTGGTTTGAGACTAGCCTCTGACAGTAAGAAAAAAGGTGATTTAGTTAGCAGACACAGCTATCTCTTTAATTAACAAAATTGCCCCGAAGTGAAAATTTATAAAAATTAAAGGACACAACATGAAAATTAATTAAAACAAAATAAACCTGCAAATGAAACAGGAAACTAAACAAAATCAAAGCTTTTTGTCTGCACACCCCTATTGTATGTACTGTATGTATTTATTTATTTATTTATATTTTTGGGCACAATTTGATTTACCACTATTCAGTCTTTAGGGCCATCACAGCAGTTTACAGAAACCAAGTGGCAAACCTCCTCCTTGCTGGTCTTCCTCTGAATCATCTTTCTCACCATCAATCTGTTCAAAACTCAGCTTCACGGCTAATCTTCTGCCAGCCTTGATATGCTCATATAACCCCTCTTCTCAAGTCACTTCATTGGCTCTCTATCTGTTTCTGTATCCAGTTCAAACTTCTCCTACTGACCTATAAATGTGCTCATTCTGCTGCTCCTCACTAGCTTTCCTCTCTTATCTCTTCCTACACCCCTCCTTGGGATCTCCGGTCTTCTGTCTGTGCCCTTCTTGTCTACTGCCAACTCCAGACTTTGATCCTTTCACTTTGCTGCTCCTTATGCCTGGAACAAATTACCCGAGTCTGTGCATCAGGCTTCATCTCTGGCCCTTTCCAAATCCAGGCTGAAAGCTCACCTCTTCAAGGCCACTTTTAGATCCTGATCCACTTAGTCTCCTATGTGTTTCCTTACCATACGCCTAGATGTATCCTTGTCCTTAGCTGTTGTGTTGTCTGTCTTGACTAGATTGTAAGCTCCAAAGAGCAGGGACTGTCTCTTACATGTGTCTGTAGAGCACTGTGTATGCGCTATACAAATGATCAGTAGTAGTAGTAGCAATGATAAAGCCAAATGCTGACCAACCAAGACAATATGCATATCTCTGGGGGTATATAATTGATAAGAAGGGGGTAAGTGCAGAAGCATTCCCCTCCCTCTCAAGGCGCACTTAGCGATGGTGACAGCATACTCCTACCTCCTTCAGTTGCAGTGAGCAGCCAATATCTGGTGGCAGGAGAGCTTAAGCGGAAGACACATCTGCTGCAAGAAGCGTGAAAGACATGCAAAGAGCGGCACTGTTCCACACCCCCTGCTACCTGAGCCACAATCACTACCACTACATGTTCCTCAGGCTCAGGATCCCTACTACCTCTATTTGCATGCCTCTGTCACTAATTAGCCACCACTTGACTATCCTATGTGGAACTTCCCCATGGCCTCTGTAGCCAGGGCTTGACTGGGAGTCAGCCCCCTCCCCCTCAAATCCTCATGGCCACTGAAGCCAGGGCATCAGAAGGAGGAGTGTCCTAGTGGTTAGAGCAAATGCTGGGTAACTAGAGAGACCAGCGTTTGAATCCCACTGGCACTCCATGTGGCCCTGTGCAAGTCACTAAGCCGGCTATTGCTTCAGGTTCAAACTTAAATTGTAAGTCCTCCGAGGACAGGGAAATACCTGCTGTACCTCAGTAACTCACCTTGAACTATCACTGGAAAGGCATGCACTAAATACTACTAATAATATCCTTCCTGCATCGGAGTTCTCTGATTACTATCACAACTGCTGAAGCTGAGGTCTCCTGCCAGCCTCCTCCCTACCTCCACTGCCTCTGCTGCCTGAGGGAGAGACGGAGGTGAATCACAGGCAAAAAACATTTTTTGTGTGGTCAAGCAGGAGCAGCCTGAGTATAAGTCTTCTGGGAGACGGGCGATGGAGAAGAGCAATGTGGGCAGAAGGGAAGAGATAGGGGATAGGCTCTAGGGCAAGGAAAAGACAGAGGTGTGGGTGTGGAGAGAAGCTGCAGTCCCCCCTCATTAGAGAACACTATGGGACAGTTCCCACACCAGAATTCCCCTCCAACCAGACACCTCCAAAAGAAGGTCCTCCCGAACCACCCTCTCAGCTAAACAGAAGCCACTGGAAGGAGACCTCCCCACCATCCATGACTCCACCAACCCGAATGGCATCCAGGACTTACCCAGGAAACCTCTGGTATCTTGTTGGGATGGGGCAGAAGTGATCCCTATCGGCTCCTGCCCCAAAGCCACCAGGCTTCAAAATGGTGGCTTTGTTTTTTTACCAGAAAATTTACCCCTAGCATTAGTACAAAAAACACCACACTCCCCTAGCATCCACTCCCTTCTGCCAGTCAGTCCTATCCCCAGTTAGTCAGCCCCCTTCTATCCTCATCCCTGTATCAACCTACAGCCCTCTTCTCCCAACCCAGGATAAGGCCCTTCTTCTAATATGATGCCTCTTCTCCTACTCTATATCTGCCAATATTAGCCTACTAGTTTGTCTTTCTCCCCATCCCAGTCCAGCAGTTTTCCTGCTGACTGCTCAGTCCAGCATATTGCCTCATTCTCCTCCACAATCTAGCATTTTCCCTATATCTCCCTATTCTCCTCTTCTCCCATGACCTGCATCTCCTCCCTGACTTCCCTCTCCTCCCCAATATGGTCCAATATTTCTTGCTCTCTCTTTCCCCTTACTTCCCAGTCCAGCATCTCCTCCCCCTTCTCCCCACTCTCATGGCCAGGGTATAGTTTGCAGGGGAAAGAGAACAAAGCCCACTCAAATGCTATCAGAATGGGGTCTTTCCCTCCCTTCTCCCCACATGGTCCAGCTTATTCCCTCCCCACTACACTGCCACGCTCCCCTGCCCCCCATCTCAAACTTCCCTTCCTGCTAAGGCTCCTTCACATTGCAGCCACAACAGCAATGAAGCCTAGTAGTGTGATGGAGCTTTCATCCCAAACACTGTTCAAGCCCTGCTAGTCCCACGGCTCTGATGCACACTTTTTTTTCCCATGTCTCTCCACCCCTAGCAGCATTGCTAATGGAATTGCCAGAAATTTTGACAAAGTCAATCCATCTTCATTAGCCTCCTGTTCCTCCTCTTCCCTCCTGACTTCAACTCACTCCCCCTCCTGATAAGGTTGGCTCCTGGAACAACATCTTGCATTCCTTTACAGACTCTGATGTGCCACCTTGGCAGCCACTAAACTCCCATAGCCCCTATCATCCCTAGTTCCACAATGGTCTGCTTCTTCTAAATTAACAACCCAGAAAGGCTGAACAGGCTTGGAAGAAAATTAGGTCATTATTACCTGACATTTTTCAAAGAATGTTACCATTTCATCACACTATGGTTACCTTGGCAAAAAAATAATATTGGGGTCATTCTGAACCATGAATAGTAGGATGGATGTCTCATTGGGTCGTCCATCCCCGCTATTCGGCCCCCTCTGCCATCCACCTCTGTGCGTCCAGTTCCGGCCAGGCGTACAGTGGGCCGGGATGTCCACAATGAAATGAGGCCCTATTGCTCTAAGATCATTTGCAGTTCTGAGAACTGCTCTAAAAAGCTCTTTTCTATTGTCTTCCATCTCTCCTCTCCTAAATCCTATACATCTACTATCTCATAGACTGGCCCATTGGCAAATTTTCTAGCAGACAACTTTAGCACTTAAATTCCTCAAATTAATCATACTGTAGATTTTCCTCAGAATTGACTGTCTCTAATTCAACTTATTCGCTCAACCAGTACACCTGTGAGACACCACCCACCCATATCTTTTAACATGGCTACCAGTTTTTCCTTAAATAAAGTACTTTCCTCTATTAGTAAAACAATTAGCAACCTTGACCCACTCACATCCAAAGGGATCGGAGAGTCCTCACTTGGTCTCTTGCCCCATTGCACTTTCTATTATTAATCACAGCTCACTACTAGCTTTGTGCCGGAGCTATGGAAGCAGGTTCTTATTCGCCCCAATATTCAGGAAAGCCTCTTAGATCCTTCTATACTTTGCCAAGCTCTCGTTTCTGTCTAAAGCTATTGAAAAAATTGTATTTACCCAAATCTGGAATCATATAGAGAAATCTGAGATTCTATACCCCTGCCAATCTGGCTTCCAAACATCTCACAGCATTGAAACCATCCTAACAGTCCTCCTTGGTGAGATCCACAGTTTCGATGACCACACCAAGTCAGCAATGGCAGGATTTTTGGACCACACAGCAGTGTTCGATCGGGTAGACCACAATCCATTTCTCTCTCATCTCCAGGATATAGTCTATGTGATCTGATTTGGTCCTGGTTCATATCTTTTTAACATAATCATTCTTTTAGAGTTCTTTCTGATTTTGCTACCTCGTCATCATATCTTGTGAGGTCCCACAAGGGTGGTCTCTTTTTTAACATTCTCCTCAGTCCACTGGCTACCCTGGTCCAAGGCCTGGGAATAAGCGCCTTTTATTATGTGGGCGATGTCCTACTTAAAAAGATACATGAATCTCTGCTCTCCAGACTTGACAACTTTGAATCACTACATAGATAAGAGTGTCTCAGTGACTTGAAGCCAACCACCATACACTGAACCCTAAAAAAACTGCTACCATCTGGATAACCGGTTCATTTACTCGCCATATCATATCCTCCATACTGGAAGGCATTCCCATTAAATGTACAAATTCATTCAAGTACCTTGGTGTCCTCGCTGACTCTGAGCTTACTTTCAAAAAACAGGTCTCAGCTGTTCTTACACTGATATTTCTAGCTCTTTGTCAATACCACGCTATCTGTCCTTTCCTTGATGCAAATGTAGAGACCTCTTGGATGTCCCTGCTTTAAGCAGCAGACTAAGAGCCCGATCCAGGAAGGTGAATAGCTATCCACCTTCAACCTATTCCGCTTCCTTGCCCCACTACACATACAGACCTGCTGTGCGTGTTGCGGGGGACAGAGGTGGAGCGTGGGCAGAGCATGGGCGGGCCCGACCCCTGGACATAGAGGGCCAATTCCAGTGATGGCCCTGTATGTCCAGGGAGCACCAGGGGGGAGGTTCTGCTTGTTCCACCTCTGAGGTGGAATAAGCATGGGGCACCCCTCCGATCCTGCCTGGCAGCCCCCTGGAGCCCAGCAGCTCCCCCCCCCCCCCCCACCGGAGCAACAGGCCACCTATGGTGAATCCCCGCCGCCCAAACCGGGCCTATTGGCCCCTGTCAGGGGTCAGGTAGTGGGGTGACTGGGAAGGCACTGCGGCAGGCAGTCCGAGCGGCAGGGAGGTCGTCCCCGCAGGTATGCAGGGGCATGTCGGGCTGTCTCAGGACCAGATCCTGCACCCGCGGGAATGTCTGGCTCTCAGAATGCAGACTCAGGTCCTAATGGGCCCGTCCTGCTCGGGGGCGCCCAGACAGCCCAAACATGCCCCTTCAGACTCCAAGTGGATCAGGATCTAAAAAGTGCCTCCAAACTGCACAAGAAACTGCTATTAAGACCTACTCTCATGCACCTAGATACAGTCATGCAACACCTTTATTATTTAAATGTAATTGGCTTCCAGTCTATCCATAATCAATTTAAGGTTTTAACTTTAACTCATAAAGCCCTATATTCCGGTCCCCCCCCCACTTATCTTTCCTCATTAATTTCCCTGTCTGTCCCAGGCGGTTTCCTCTGCTCCATGAATGAGAACAGACTAACTGTTCTAGCTGTTTCTTGTGCAAGGTTAGACTCCACCAGGCAGTCTTCTTTTTCTTTCGAGGCCCCCACCCTCTAGAATGAACTCCTTCCTTCCCTCTATACTGAACCCTTTTTCAAAACGTTTTTAAAAAACACTAAAGATGCATTTATTCACTTCAGCATTTGGTGAACAATGAGAGGCCTTAGAGAGACTTAATGGCTGAATTGTCTTTTCTTCTGTCACTCTGCTCTTTGTCTTTCACATTTGTGAAGTATCTTTCCTTTTATCAATTTATTTTACTTGTAAACCGCTTTCCAGCTGGAAATGCGGTATATCAAATTCTAACAAACCATAAAGCATAAATCATACTGATGTTCTCGAGGGGTTCAGGGACATGGGAAATGGATACTGATGCTGTCAGGAGGGGGTTTCAAGGTTTTGAGGAGGTCTGAATTTGTCGTCGTCGGAGGAGGATGCTGTAAGGAAAACCTTGGATCTCCTGGAACTCTTCTTTCTAACATGCATTTGCTTAGGAGGGGTTCTTTTTATTACTGGGGAAGAGAAAGGTGCTATGATATAGATGCAGAAGACCTAAAAGATGAAGGAAAGTTATGTGAAATGGTTTTTCTTGTACTGAACAATCAGATTACTCAGAACCAAGCTGAATAATCCGTCTAAGAGCACAAACTATAAACACAGGCTAGACAATAGCTATGATGAACAGCCCTGCAGATGTGGCTCTTGCTTATGATAGAATTTTCTGTGTTACAATTCGGTGTTGATGTCTATAACCATTGCACATGGTGGTGAACTGCTCATGTCAATAAAAAGATATTGAAAAACCGTAGGTGTGATTCCAGCAGAGACCGAGAATTGGAAAATAACTTAGGAAATTTATGAAAATTAGATAAAACAATTGGTTTAAGGACCTGATATGATATGAAACTAAGAAATGTTAATAAGATGAGAGACCTGGGGAGCTAAAAGGTGATAAGTTCGACTGCAATTTTAAATGGCAATGCCAAGGAAGCAGAACCTGGGGAGGAGGGTCTCTCTGCAAGACTCCTTTAAGACAGATGCTTTGAAATTGAAACTGTTCAGGAGAAGGCAGCTGTGGGCTGCAATAAGATTGATTTAAGACCAGATGCAATTTAAAGAAAAGAATAATAAGGAGATGGAAGCATTGGTGGAATCAGATCAATGTTATATTGCAATGCAATTGAACCTGATGAGACAGAGATCTGAAAGCTGTATATGGGATAGGGAGGAAGACGGAAGCCGCAGAACAGAATGCATGTATATGACCACTTAAGATGACATTCTTGGAAGTTCAACAGACTGTTTCTACGAAAAGGGCATTTCTCCAGTCCTAAAAATTACTTTGTAGGGTCAGAGCTATGACTCATAGGCGGTATTCATAGGAGATGCAGTATGTACTCGTCATATCATATCCCCCATACTGGCTCAATGGAAATGTTGGTACGACGTTCAGTGCATGTTGGAAAGGTTGGAGCGGGGTTAGAGGACATTGGGCTATCAGTAAGTGGGGCTACTATAGGTGGTTTTAAGAAACGTCCTAGGTTTCCAGTTATCTGAAAGTTTGTGGCTGATGAATGGAGTGGGCTATTTTGTAGCTTATGTAGTCATAGTTGGATATGGTAGTGCAAAACGTTTATTAGATTTGTGAATTCTTTGATTTATTGAATTTGGTGATTTTCATGGCGGTTGTCCAGATGAGTTTGGCTCTTTCATTTGTCTGTGGTATGTTCAATATTGTTGTTTGTTTCATTAATGGATTGATACATTGTCCCAACAGGACTTCTGTGTTTTTATGCCTTTTGTAAGTGATGAGTACTGTATTCAAAACCACATAGGCAGTCAGCTTAAGTGCTTTCTTTAAAATAAATTCATGGGACTTGAACAGAAAATGTATACTTTTTCAAAATAAATGTTAAAATAAAGTTCTTTATATCTTCCAAAAGACCCATGAAATCACTTAGGGGTACAGTATGTTTACTAAGCTGGGCTAATGGGTAACCAGTGGTATTTGCAACTAGGTGCCATGTTATTCAATGGGACGTAGTTCAAATATAATGTGTTTACCATTAGCCCAGCTTAGTAAACCTACCCCTTAGCTTTCAACTCATCTGCTTCCAGATTTAACAGAGAAGCGTAGAGAACAATGGCATCGTTTTTGCTCGATGTCTCAACTGGACACCACTTTCAAAGAGTATCAACGTAATCCAAGTTGATTTTCAGCATGCAGCTTAATGTAATATAAAATGTCAGCAAAGCACGTAAATGCCACTCACCAGGATATTCAGTCGCATTTACCCAGTCAGTGCTGCTGAATATCCCTGTTTTGGGCTGCTAAATGTCCTGACTCTAAGTGCTTAGTGTCGGGTAATTGCGGGGGTGGCATCACAGGTTAACTGGGCAGCAGAGATACTGAGTCCTAACCAGCTAAAGTTAGGACAGCTGAATGGGATTCCGACAGATCCAATGGAGCCTACTCTCCAGTCTTGCCACAGTCTCTGGACATCTTGTCAGATGCCTCACCTTCTCCATCACCCCTGATCTCACCTCCAGAGGACCTTACCTACCCTAAATTCCTCCAGAGACTCTCAGCATAGCTGGGACTCTCACCTAAAGACATGCCTGACCCCAGGAATAAGGTCCTTGCCTTCTGAAATGTCCAAGTAATACCATGGTGGCAATCCCTGTACATAAAGTTCTTCTCAACTGTAAAGAAACACTCTGGCAGTACCAAGTCCAAGCTACCTCTGGTTTCATCCAATTACAGCTGATGCACCATTCCATTATCGTCAAATCGTCTATCAAGAAGTTCAAAAGTTTCCATCAACACTTCAACACCCCTCTGAGCAAGGACCAGAAAACCCTGCATGCCAGAGGCACGAAGGTCTTCCAGGGCACCATGCTAAAAGCCAGGATCCCTGCCACCAGTTCAAGATTAACCTGTACCAAAACATGCTGTTTAATGAAGGCCAAAGATTAGGAATCTCCTGCCTCTTATTATCCAGGATGTCAGAGAATGCGGAAAACTCCACTCAGCTTTCAATGCCTTCAAGATGGTCTCTGACACAGCTGGAACATCCATTGTAGCCAGAAATCTGGCACGACTCAGAGCTCCCAGACTCCGTGAGGGCATCCACTATTGACTGGCCAATGCCCCTTGCTTGGGGGAAAACCTACAGTATTAGGCGACAAGGTGAAGGAAACAGTAAATGTCATAAAGTACATAGTAACATAGTAAATGACGGCAGATAAAGACCAGCATGGTCCATCTAGTCTGCCCAGAAAGATGGCAAGAGTAGGTGCACCTGTCACTCTGTGCAGGCCACCCCTCCCCATGTCTTTGTTTAGGGGTGGACCCACCACTCCATGTAGGACACCCCTATTTGTTGAGAAGTTAGATGGTTCAGTTTATTTTGTTTTTATCCTGTTGCTATAAAGAGATCCACAGTGCTTGTCCCATGCTGTTTTGAATTCCGTCACCATGTTTGCCCCCACCACTTCCATCGGGAGAGCATTCCAAGCATCCACCACCATTTCAGTGAAAAAATATTTCCTGACATTGCCTTTCAATTTTCCACCTTGCAGCTTCATGTTATGCCCTCTAGTTTTTCAGCTTCCCCGTCTTTGAAAGAGGTTTGTTTGTTCATCGTTCCTCTTTAAGTATTTAAAGGTCTGAATCATATCTCCCCTATCCCTCCTCTCCTCCAAAGTGTACATATTTAGGTCTTCAAGTCTCTTCTCATAGGGTTTCTTACGCAGGCTCCAAATCATTTTGGTCGCCTTCCTCTGAACAGTTTCCAGTCTTTTCACATCTTTTGCAAGATATGGTCTCCAAAACTGAACACAGTATTCCAAGTAAGGCCTCACCAGCAACCTGTACAGTGGCATAAATACCTCTTCCTTTCTGCTGGTAATCCCTCTTTGTATGCAGCCCAACATCCTCCTGGCTTTTGCCACTGCCTTGTCGCACTGTTTTGCCACCTTGAGATCATCAGAGATAATCACACCAAGGTCTTTCTCCTGAACCATGCACACCAACCTCTTGCCCCCTATTGCGTACATTTCCCTTGGATTTCTGCTACCTAAGTGCATGACACTGCACTTTTTCGCATTAAATCATAATTGCCAAGCATTAGACCATTCTTCCAGCTTTTGTAGATCTTTCCTCATGTTATCCACTCCCTCGGGGGAGTCCACTCTGTTGCAAATTTTTGTATCATCTGCAAAAAGACAAACTTTTCCATTCAGTCCTTCAGCAATATCACTCACAAATACATTGAACAGTGCCGGGCCCAGGACCGAATCCTGGGGCACCCCGCTAATCACCTTCCTTTCACCCAAGTGAGCTCCAGGTACCATCACCTTCTGTTGTCTGTCAGCCAACCAATTTCTAATCCAATTCACCATCTTGGGACCCATCCCCAAGCTACTGAGTATGTTGACAAGCCTCCTATGAGGAACAGTATCAAAGGCTTTGCTTAAATCCAGGTAGATGACATCCATCGCATGCCCCTGATCTAGTTCCTTGGTCACCCAGTCAAATAACTCAATCAAATTTGTTTGGCAACAACGTCCTTCAGTAAAACCATGTTGCCTCCGATCTTGCAACCTGTTGGTTTTGAGAAAGGTCACCATTCTCCAGATCCTCTCCACAAAGGGACTGAACCAGGCTTGGACAGCTAAAAACCATAGCTCGCAGCCACATAAGTCATACTAACCTGGATGCTGTTATGCTCCTTACCCCCGAGGGCAGTCACAGTACCACAAGCCCCAAAGATACCAAGGCTCCTACCAGCTCAAACTGTGTCAGAGGGAGCAAAAGCAGTAGAAGTCACACAATATACCAACTGCTAAGTCCCCCTTGGGTTTTTGACCACTCACCATGGAATCTATGACAGTGGTTGGCCACCCTGCCCACTTTGCGAAAGCATGGACACGCACCACCACTGACCAGTGGGTGTAAGAACATAAGAACATAAGATATGCCATACTGGGTCAGACCAAGGTCCATCAAGCCCAGTATCCTGTTTCCAACAGTGGCCAATCTAGGTCATACATACCTAGCAGTTTCCCCAAAAGACACAGGTTCCGTAATGCTTGTACTGGGTCAAGCATTGATATCCTGGGTCCCTTCTTATTAATGGTTTATGGACCTTTCCTCCAGGAACTTGTCCAAACTTTTTTAAACCCAGCTACACTAACAGCCTTTACTACATCCTCCGGTAACAAATTCCAGAGTTTGATTACACGTCAAGTGAAAAAATATTTTCTTTTGTTAGTTTTAAATAGTTTACCCTGTAGCTTCATTGCATGTCCCCTAGTCTTTCTATATTCTGATAACGTAAACAATCGATCTACGTTTACCCGTTCCACTCCGTTCATTAATTTATAGACTTCTATCATATCTCCCCTCAGCCGTCTCTTTTCCAGGTTAAAGAGCCCTAACCTTTTTAGCCTTTCTTCATAGGAGTATCCTTCCATCCCCTTTACCATTTTGGTGGCTCTTCTCTGAAGCATTTCTAATAATACAATATCCATTTTAAGATACGGCGACCAGAATTGCACACAATATTCAAGGTGCGATCTCACAATTGAATGATATAGAGGCATTATAATATATTTTGTTTTATTTTCCATTCCTTTCCTTATGATACCTAGCATTCTATTTGCTCTCTTGGCCGCCTCTGCACACTGGGCCGAGGGTTTTAACATGTTATCCACAATGACGCCTAAATCTTTTTCCTGGGTGGTAGTTCCTAATGTGGAACCTTGCATCGTGTAACCATAGTTTGGGTTGTTCTTCCCTAGGTGCATAACTTTGCACTTGTCCACATTAAATTTCATCTGCCATTTTGATGCCCAGTCTTCCAATTTATCAAGATCCTCTTGCAATTTACCACAATCCTCTTGGGTTTTAACAACTTTAAATAGTTTTGTGTCATCTGTAAATTTGATAACTTCACTCGTTATTCCCTTTTCCAGGTCATTTATGAATATGTCAAAAAGCAGCGGACCCAGCATAGATCTCTGGAGTACACCACTATTCACCTTTCTCCATTGGAAAAATTGGCCATTTAGCCCTACCCTCTGCTTTCTATCTTTTAACCAGTTCCTGATCCACAATACACAGTCTCCTACCCCATGACTCTTTAGTTTTTCCAAAAGTCTCTGATGAGTGACCTTGTCAAAGGCTTTCTGAAAGTCCAGATACATTATATCAACCGACTCACCTTTGTCCACCTGTTTATTCACACCTTCAAAAAAGCATAACAGATTAGTAGGACAAGATCTTCCTTGTCTAAAGCCATGTTGGCTGTCTCCCATTAGGCCATGACTATCTACATGCTGAGTAATTTTGTTCTTTATGATGGTTTCTACCATTTTTCCTGGTACTGACGTCAGGCTCACCGGTCTGTAATTTCCCGGATCGCCCCTGGAACCCTTTTTAAAAATTGGCGTTACATTGATGATCCTCCAATCTTCAGGTATTAGAGTTGATTTTAATAAAAATTCACAGATTACTAATAGCAGGTCTGCAATCTCATTTTTCAGTTCTTTCAACACCCTTGGATGTATACCATCTGGCCCAGGTGATTTGCTACTCTTCAGTTTATCTAATAGTTGTGATACATCTTCCCGATGTATCAATATTTCCTTCAATTCTTCCGCACCTTTAAATACCACTTCAGTCATGGGTAACATCCCTACATCTTCCTCAGTAAAGACCAAAGCAAAGAATTCATTCAGTCTCTCCGCTATTGCCTTGTTGCCTCTTAGTGCCCCTTTAACCCCTCTATCATCTAATGGACCCACTGACTCTCTCACAGGTTTTTTGCTACGAATGTACTTGAAAAAGTCTTTATTTCACGTTTTTGCTTCCACAACAAGCTTCTTCTGAAATTCTCCCTTTGCCTGCCTTATCAATGCCTTGCATTTGACTTGCCAGTGCTTGTGCTGTTTCCAGGTTTCGTCGTTTGGCTCTTCTTTCCATTTCCTGAAACATGCTTTTTTAGCAACAACAGCCTCTCTGACCTCACCTTTAAACCATGCTGGCAGTTTTTTGGACTTCCTTCCACTTTTCTTAAAGCGTGGAATACAGCTGGTCTGGGCTTCCAAGATAGTATTTTTCAACAACACCCAAGCTTGATGTAAGTCTTTAACCTTTGCAACTGCTCCTTTTAGTTTTTTCTTAACTATTTTCCTCATTTTATCATAGTCTCCCTTTCGAAAGTTAAAAGGTAGTACTGTGGATTTCCTTACTATCCCTCCTCCACTAATTAAATCAAATGCGATCATGCTATGACATCACATGCCAGGTCTATGACATCATATGTGTGACATCATATGCCAGGGCTACTGCATTTGCTTCCAGAGCAACCCCCCACCAGACCCCTACCCACCTCCAGTTCACCGAAGCAGTTAGTCCCCTATTCCTCGAGGAAGTCCGCTCTATCCTGTTGGAAAAGGCAATAGAGCCAGTTCCCACCCCCTCCTTGGAGGTCAATCCAATCAGGGTTTCTATTTCCATTACTTTTTGGTCCCCAAGAAGTATCATGGCTGGCGGCTGATACTGGACCTCTGCCAGTTCAATAAATGCATTCACAGGAGAAGTTCCGAATGCACTCCTTAGGGGCTATTCTCCCTCTCATCCAAGATGACTGGCTAGTATTGCTGGACCTTCAAGATACCTATACCCACATCCCGATATACTCATCTCAGAAGACATACCTGGATTTATCAGCCATCGGTCAGCATTATCTGTACTGGGTGCTTGCTTTCAGCCTTTTCTCCATTTCAAGAGTCTTCACTAGTGCATTGCAGTCATGGCGGCCCACCTCCGCAAGGAAGGGATCTGCATCTTCCCTGATTTGGATGACTGGCTGATCGTGGCCAGGTCTAGGAACAAGGTCCAGACAGCGGTCAGCACCACAGCCTCTCTCCTTCACATGCTAGGCTTCCTCATCAACACCAAGAAATCGCAGATGGCTCCCTCCCAAATGCTGAACTTCATTGAGGTGGACATCGGAACTACTCACTCCAGGGAATTCTTACCACTCCCCGACGGTGGATACAGTAATCTCTCTTGCTTGCTAGATTTCCTCCACAGATAAGAACTTGGCCAGAGCCTTCCTACATTTCCTAGGCCACCCAGCTGCTGTGGCGAATATTGTCTTGCATACCAGACTCCACATGCGAGAGCTCCAGTTGCACTTCTGGAGGTCTTGGAAGCAACACACACAACTTCTATCTCATGCAGTCTTGATAGGTCATGCTTCCCATAGGGCATTCAGCTGGTAAATGACCTGAGAGTGCATCCAAAATGACAAACCTTTCCAATCACCCCAACCCTGCTCACGCTAACCATGAATGCTTCTGAACATGGCTGGGGTTTACATCTTCTTCACCTTTGCACCAGAGGTGAGTGTCCCTATCTAAGACGCGTCACCACATCAACCACCTAGAACTCAGGACCATAGGGAATGCCCTGTGAACCTTCAGTCCCTGGATCTCAGGCAAAGCCATTCTCATCCAGACAAACAACCAAGTCACCATGTTCTACATCAACAAACAAGGTGACACAGGCTGACACAAACTCTGCAGAGAAGCCTTCCAGATCTGGCACTTTGACATCTCTATTGAATCTTCTCTCCAGACCACTTATCTGCCCTGTGATAGCAATACCCTGGTGGACAGCCTCAGCCACCAGCTAGACCCCTATGAATGATAACTCAGGTCTTCCATCTCCTCAGATCTGTTCCGTTGGTTGGGGACACCTCGATGCTTGTGCTTCTGCTTTAGGCATCCTTCCACCTGCAGACTTTTTTTCTTTTCTTTTTTTAATTTATATTTTATTGTATTTTACAAAAACTTCAGAAAACAATTCTGAATAAGAATTGGAATGAAAAGGAGATATACAATTATCATCTCGACAGAAAAAAAAGAAGAAAAAACATCCAACCTGGAAAAGACCACAATAATACCCCACAATAAGATCCAAGAAAAAATAAATCATACTTAGGTAAACTTACCATACTATAACAAATTAATCACAGGAGCAAAGATACTATTACATGGCAGCTGATGTGGGACTCACCCTATCTTCCCTACTTCGTAGAAATTGTAATAATTGTTGGGACTCAAAAAACAAATACTGTTTAGCCTGATAAATAACCACACATTTACATGGATATCTCAGTTTAAATTGTGCTCCCAGGGAGAGTGTTCTCTGGCGTAAAGCCAAAAAAGATCTTCTTTTCTGGGTATCTCTAGCAAGGTCAGGAAAAATTTGTATTTTTGAACCCATAAATTGAGATACAGAAATTTTTGAGAAATATAATTTAAGTACAGTGTTCCTGTCTGATTCAAAGGCAAAATTAACCACCAAAGTAGCCCGACTTGAGCTCTCAAGAAATTCAGAAAGATCCATTTGAGGAGGAACAGTTTCCACAGCAGAACCCTGCTGTCCAACAACTTCCAATGAAGAAATAGTCACATATTGAGCCCTTACCACTGGCGGCAAAGAGTCAGTGGGCATCTGCAAGACATCAACAAAGTACTTACGGACCAAGTCCAAGTGTGCCATCAAGGGAGACCGAGGAAAATTCAGGAATCTCAAATTATTCCTCCTTAACTGATTATCTAGGTATTCTATTTTTCTTGCCTGAATTGACTGGTCCTTTGAATTAGCAGCACCGAGGGACTGCAACTCCTCCACCTTAGCTTCCACTTGAGAAATTCTTGTGGCCTGACTTGCCACCTCTGTAACCATTGAAGAACAATGGACTTTCGTCTCAAAGAGTTCCTGTGAAACAGCTCCCACAAAAGGTAGAAGGGACTGCTGAAGGGCAGAGATAGCTTCCCACAAGCTATCAAGTGTAACATGCGTTGGTTTCACCACACTCCCAGGAAGCCGAAATGCCGAAATACTGGGGAAGCTACTAGCACCATGCTCCACCCCAGTAGTGCTGTCGAAGGGAGACACTCTAACTCGACCTCCGACTGCACACCTTGCTGATTGATCCTTCGTGGGGGAACCCTCCGCAGCTGCTGCTACCTCCTGCCCTGGAGGTACACCACTAAGCTGCCTCACCACGAAGAGGCATCCGGGTTGAGCTGGGGACACTTGTACAGGGCTCAAAGAGACCCCTTCTATGCTCAGATCCGCCTGAGGTACAGAAGCCGGCATGCTGCCCGAGGAGGTACAGAAGCCGGCAATAGATAACTGCACCAGCTGATCCGTCGGAGAAGAAGTCCCGGAGGGTTTCTGTGAGTGTTGTTTCCTCTTTCTCCCCATTAGAACGCAGGTACAGGAGTCGGACCATCGATCTCGGCGTCCTACTCCATTGCCATCTTGGATCGAGACCAGTCCCACCTGCAGATTTGTATCACTACTACTACAGCGCTACAAGACATACGCAGCACTACACAGACACATGTAAAAGACGGTCCCTGCTGATCAGAGCTTACAATCTAGTCAAGACAGACAATGTAGAAGCTGTATACATAGGATACATCTAGGGGGAATGCTAAGGAAACACGAAGGAGATCAAGTGAATCAAGATCCGAAAGTGTCAGCGAAGAGATGAGTTTTCAGAATGGATTTGAAAAGGGTCAGAAAAGGTGCCTGATGTACAGACTCAAGTAGTTTGTTCCAGGTGTAAGGAGCAGCAATATGCAAGGAGTGAAGCCTGGAGTTGGCAATAGATGAGAAGGGCACAGATAGAAGCAATTTGCCAGAACAATGGAGTTCCCAAAAAGGGTGTAGGGAGAGATAAGGAAGGAAAGATAGTGAGGAGCTGCAGAGCGAATGCACATAAAGGTCAGCAGGAGAAGTTTGAACTGGTTGCAGAAGCAGATAGAGAGCCAATGAAGTGAGAAGAGGGGTTACATGAGCATGACGAGGCTGGGGGAAGATTAGCCGCGCAGCAGAGTATTGAACAGATTGAAGGGGGGGGGGGGGGAGATGATTCAGTGGGAGACCAGCAAGGAGTAGGTTACAATAGACTAGATGGGAGGTCACTAAGGAGTGGATAAGTGTGTTAGTAGTGTGTTCAGATGTGTTTGTGATATGCTGGGGACCCCAACTCTGCTACATATTCCCACCCACCCATAGCCAAAACCTTGCAGAAGATCATGCACGATGGTAATATTCATCATGTCCTACTGGCTGAGACAAGCCTGGTTCCTATACCTTCAGCATCTCTCCACTTGGCCCCATGTCCAGTTCTCAGAGCTCTCAGATCTCATCACGCAAGATAATGGGGCCATGATTCACCCCAACCTGCGAACATGGACATTAAAAGAGCAGCCTTGACCCCACTTCATCTCTTGCAGGGTGCCATGGAAGTCTTCCTGGCAGTCAGATGCCCCACCACCAGATAGGCATATGCCTCCAAGTGGGAAAGGTTCCAGGTATGATGCGTCACTGCCCAACTTAATCCATTCTCTCTTTCCGCTAGTACCTCCTCAGACTATCAGAAACTGAGCTGAAACCTGCCTCCATCAGGACCTATCTTCGTGCAAGCACTGCATACCATGATAGGTTGGACGGAAAATCCATCTCAGTGCATCCCCTTGTCACAAGGTTCATGAAAGGTCTCGCCCACTTCCATCCACCGATCAAACATCCCATCCTCCAACAACTCATGGTGCACCCTTTTGAACTCCTGAGAAGCATTCACTTGAAATGTCTGATGGGAAAGACCCTCTTCTTGATAGCCATCACCTTGGCATGACATATCAACAAATTTCAGGCCCTTATTGACACACAACTCCAGCATGACCAGGCCATTCTCAGGATGCACACCAGATTCCTCCCAAAGGTGTTCTCGACCTTCCACATAAACTAGGCCACTGTGCTCCCCAGCTTCTATCCTGAACATCATGCTATACCGAAGGAGCAACATCTGCACATCCTGGACTGCACTTGTGCCTTCTGCATCAACAGAACATAGCTTGCCAGAAAAGTATCCCAACTTTTTCTGGCATATGACCCTAACAGACCGGGCAATCCCACTGACAAAGCACATGCTATTCCATTGTATATTGAACTGCATAGCCTTCTGCTATGAACAATCAGGCCTGCGGTCACAGGCAGGACCCACACCCACCAGTTGAGGGCCATGTTAGCCAACTTGGCCCTCCTCCATGCCGCCTCTCCAAAGGATATCTGCAAGGCCATCCTTCAGGTGGCTCGGTCCTCCCATGGAGGGGATGGGGCAGAACTGCCCAATGCACGCTGATCATAGATGGATGGACCTGTGGGGTAGTGCTCTTCCTGCACTAGATGGAAGGCACTGGACTGTTACTCTCATGTTACTCACCACAGTGGACTAGCCCTTTTTAAAATGGCTAACTGACCAGCGCTTGTTAGAGCGGTTAGCCATTTCAGTTTTATACCCCTCTTGAATATATGTTCACATTCCTGCTCTCAAAAAAAAAAAAAAAAAAAGAAAGGGTAGAATGTTCCTTGCCTTCTTGTTTTTTCTTGGTCTTCTTCTTCTTAGTTTTGTGCTGATCATGACCCCAGGCCAAAATAAATGTGTGTGCCTGTTTTCATCTTCCACTCTGATTCTTGTCTCCTTATACAGTCTCCTATACTGATACAGTGCAGCTACAGCCTTCCATAATAACCCTTGAGCTGTGAAGGGATGCTCACGCCCCGCACCTCTCCTGTATTGTACCCCTCTACACTAGCCTGCTTGCCTACGGAGAAAGCAAAGTTATTTACAGTATCTGTAACAAGGATTCTCTGTGGACAGCAGGGTGAGTTAGCCATGCCAACCCACCCTCTATCCCCTTTGGATAAACCTGCTAAGGCTAGGAAAAGACTGAGGCAGGAAGTTGGATGGACTGGGGATGGAGGAGAAGGAGCATGCTCAGAGAAGTCCCTCCAAAAATAAAAGGAAAAAGGAGGCTCTTCTGAGCTGTGGAAGAGCTAATCTGTTCCTGGCGCTGTTGGATAACGACACCTTTACATGGCTGACTCATCCTGCTGTCTATGCAGAACTCCCATTACAACTAAGTAACTTTGCTTTATTCCTGGGATAAACAGCATGGAATCTCACTACCCTTTGAGATCCTGCTAAATACTTGTGACCTATGTTGGCCGCTGTTGGAAACAAGATACTGGGCTTGATGGACCTGTGGTCTGACCCAATATGACAAATCTTATGTTGTGAATGCACACTCTTGTACCTGATACAAGATTTTGTCTGGTAGTTTTCAAGAGCCAGATTATAACCAAGTTCTACAGTAGTTTCTCCTTCCTCTTTCCTCTCTCTTTTTTGTTTAACTTTTCTTCTTTTACTGTAAGCAAAAGAGGAAAAGGTCAAATGGATTACGTTATTAGTGTTAAATTCAGTAGTCACACTCTTCTTTCAAAGGTGGGGCCCTGGAAAAGAAAATGTAAGCAACACTGTTGTACTAGTGACATGTATTCTTTTAAAAAATGATCTAGACCTAGATCTAGATCTAAACATATATGTAACCAGGTGGGTCTTATTCCTTACTCTCCTTTATTATCCCCCAGCTGCTTACATAGCCCTTGCTACTTTTAGGACTCTAGAATAAACCCAGTTTGTTCTCCATTCCAACTCATCTGATTTTTTCAAATTCAGATTTCATTTGATTTATTACACTTTATAGTCTTCCTTTAGCAAAGCAAATTTCAAAGTGGTTATAAAAACAATAATGAAAAACACAATTTAAAACAACAGTGACGTGCAGCAAAGCAGATTAGTCAAACTACCAGTTACCCATACACAAGGCCAATGCAATGTTCCTTTGAGTCAATGCTGAGTCCTGGTGACCCAGCAGGCCCTGGGTTTTCTTGACAGTATGACCAGAAGTAGATTGCCAGGCCTTTCTTCTGAGGCAATAGAGGGTACAGTGACTTGCCCAAGGCCACATGGGGTGCTAGAGGGAACCAAACGCTGGTCTCTTGGTTGCCAAGCCAATGCTCTAACTACTAGGCTGCTCCTCCACTCAGTACAAAAGGCCATGCTTTCAGATATTTTCAAAAATGGTATTTGATTCCTCTTTCTCCATCAGAGGAATTTTAT
Source organism: Ichthyophis bannanicus (assembly GCA_033557465.1). Classification (NCBI taxonomy): domain Eukaryota; kingdom Metazoa; phylum Chordata; class Amphibia; order Gymnophiona; family Ichthyophiidae; genus Ichthyophis; species Ichthyophis bannanicus. The sequence continues at coordinate 257,219,931 of CM066041.1, forward strand.
TCCATAGCTAGGGAGCAGGAATACCTCTCTTCCTATAAATGGATCCTCTGTGTGAGTACATGCATCTTTCACAACTTTGCCTGCGTTCTGCCCAATCCCCTTCCCCAACCACACCTACTCTTGGGTCACTTAAAAGTACACATGAACATTCTGTGTGCTTACTGTACCCCCTGAGATAACTTTATAAATCCCCTTTTCAATGGGTAAAACAGAGTTTACTCATTGACAAAACTGTATAAAATTACTCCCAATAAGCTTAAAGGTCACATTCTGCAGTAACAACAAATAAAACTGATCTAACAATTACAATGTGCCAACAAGATAAGATCATCCTGTTCCAAAGAAGGGCAACTGACATAATATTTTGAGCTGAAAGAAACATGAGCTCACTACTGATGAGATCTGCTGAGACAAGAATCATTCAGCATCTACACAACCTCTCAGGCTCTCCAACGGGAGACCACATGTGCCTCTCTCCAGTCCTCTGGCACCACCCCCAACTCCAAAGAGGCACTGAAAAGGTCAAACTTTGGAGCCACTAGAATGTCCCCAAGTTCCCTCAATATTCTCAGGTGTATACCATCGCTTTGTTCACTAACTAGTTCTTCATGAACAGTCTTCTGAAAATCTTTTGAGATGCCCCTCGCTTTTGCTCCTGTTTGTGGGTTTTGACTGAGGTCCTCCTCCTGGCCCTTCATCTGTGAACACAGCTCACTGGTTCAAGGTCAGCCTCTGACTGGTCATGAGAAAAAAAGTCAGTTTTTTTATCTACCTGAAACCTCTAGTAACCTTCAGCTATGTTTTTCATTTGCGCAGCAGCCACAGCTACCTCTTTAATTTACAAAATTGGCCTGCAATGAAAATTTTTAATAACAAAATGACACAAAATTAAAATTTAAAAAATCAAAACAAAAACAAAACTAACCTGCAAATGACACGGAAGACTAAACAAAACAATTTTGCCTGCACACTCCTACTTAAAACATATTTATTGCCATTGGGAAGTCAGTCATCCCGATCTTACTGTGAAAAGGGTTTGGACATTACTAAGCACCAATAAGGGGTATGTTTACTAAACGGCGCTAATGTCGCAGCTGTGACGTTATCGTGTGATACGTGACGTTATCGCGTGATAATGGCGCATTACCTTGCGAGAATGTCACGTATCGCGCGATAATGTGTCTGGCGGCGTTAAGGTGCGCAGAGGGTGGAGTAAGGCTTCCCAGAGGGCGGAGTAAGGCTCCCCAGGGGTGGAGATGAGGGGTCAATGGGCGGAGAGTGGGCAGGAAGAGGCCCCATGCACATTAACGCCGTGAAATGAAGGTCTGAAAATTAGCGCCAGTGAAAACCTCGCGCTAGAGGCACATTTGCAGGAGAGAGAAACCAGTTCAGTCAGCAATGTACAGCAAAGCCAGAGAGATCCAGAAAAGTGACAGGAGTGATACATGTGCAGCAGCAGCATAGTGGCCAAGTACGAGAGGGCACAACGGTGAGGCTGCAAATGGGGCACAGGGGGCTTAAGGCGGGACATGCAGTGGGGCAGCTGGGGCACAGGGTGGACCAGGCAGATGCCTAGGTGGCACATAGGAACACAGAAACAGAAAAACAGCAAGACATCAACTGACCAAGGGCAAACATGCCCATGAGTGTGTGTCATACATTGCCCCAATGGACATCAATCAGCAGGTACACCAAAGGCCGCAGAACATTGGCAGGCAGTGCGGTGGGGAAGCATGCATGTCCATGTAGGCACCCCCACCCAAGAAACCACACCATAGGCAGCCGCCTAACGGCACACTAGATGAGCTGCGACTGCGCACCAGCAGCACAACCGGAAGAACAGCATGTCAGCATGGTGGCGTAGGGGTGCTGGCGGTGGAGGGGGCAGTGTTATCTGCCCACAGCAGACCAAGGCCAAGCCCTGTCCAGGTGGGTGGCGTGCAGCCCAACAGACAAGGTCTGTCTGATGAACAGTAATGGCACCGCCTGGGAAGGAGCTACCTCTGTGGCAACAGTTTGGTGCAGTACAGTCAGTGTGTACAGGGGCAGAAGGTCATAGGTTCAAGTCCCAGCTGTGGCTCCTGCAGACCATGTCCCAATATTTTACCCTACAGAGCACATACACAATAATAATGTGCACTCCCCAGAGCAGATGGTGGCAACCCCAGTTCCGGAGGGCAAACACCATTCAGGTTGCCAGGCCGTCCACACTAAAAATATGCATGAGATGCATTTGAAGGAACTGCCCCATTGTATGCAAATGTACCTCATGCATATTCAGTAGGGACAGACTGACAACCTGAATCCTGTTTGAACCACCATGACTGGATTTGTGAACCTCTGCCCGAGAGCATTACCCAACAGAGGCACACACACACCCATAAGCTCCACCATCCAAAGTATAATGAAAAGGCAGGCTGCTGTGTCCTGCGCATAGCGCCAGCCCCCACTTCTAGCAATTGCATACCTTAGCAATGCCGTCATAAACATGGAAACATGTCCCATATACATCAAAAGGTAGCTATGACCAATGTCAGATAACAAAACGTAACTTAAACAGAACTCTCTAACAGAGATCCATCATAGCAACCTTACTGATTTATATGGTGTGTGCCCCCTCATCCATATCTTTACCAGCCTGGAGAGTGTCCCTAACAGTATTGATTATCCTACCAATGCCTGCACGAAGCCCATGACTGGTGTTGCACACAGGGCTTCCAACCACTGCTATCTTTGCATAATGCTCAAATAGTTGTGGTAATCTGTAGATGTGTGTCCATTTTTTTATGGCCGCCCACACCCCACTGAGCCCCCAATGTTTGCACTGTTTCCACTGTTCCACCTCAAATGTGCATAGGGCATAGGGCAGTGACTGGGATAGTGTAGTGGGCAAACGCCATCTGCCAGGACAGGGTGGCCACAGCAGGTCATACTGGGAGGGCACTCTCACTCTGATTGAGCAGTGACCATGCCATCTCAACCTTCCCACATAGTGCCATACAGTGTGTTCAATAGTGATATATGTGAGCTCCCATTCTTGGGGCCCATTCACTGACATACCTGCTTGGTGTTGGTACGAATGTCCCACATCTGGGTGCACACTTTTCCTTTGGGAACATGCACTAAGTATGGGCTAGCACACTGTGTGCAGTCAGCATGTGTCTGGCTGCAACACCTTGCAGGGTGCAGCAGGTGCATGCTGACTGTGGCCTCTGATGAATGGCAGATTGTGGTGGGGGGCAGCTGAACTGATCATGCCAGTCACCTGTATGGCTATGGCCCTGGTACAGGTACCAACCTGCATCAACTGTCAGGTTCCCCAAAGGAAGGTGTTTGCTGGTCCCACAGCCTGTCATCATGTTGCAGTACTTCCTCTTCTGGGAATATTCAGAAGTTGCCAGATCATGTCCCCTACCCTGACAGGCCGGTTTGATATGTACATCATCATCATGTAAGTCCACACACACCCCTGCTCCACGAACAAGTGACATGGCAAGCACACTGGCTATGCACCAGTTTGGTTGCATCACGGTCTCCAAGGGTCAGATACAACTGTCAAATACAAACAGAAACAGTGCATTCACAGGCATCTCTGAAAATACCTCTCACACACTAGCACTGATGGAGACCTTCAGCAAAACCAGCACAAGCAACTCGGGTACTGTGGACCTGGTGCTGGCCACCCCACCTCACCCTCAGGGTGATCACAGTACACACTCAATGGCAGGGACTGTAGGTAGTCCGTGGCAGTAACATGCATGGTCAGTCCCCCCTACCAAGCTGACGTGCTGTAGAGGTGCATACCCCATCTGTGGAGCAGATGTAGACCGCTGTTCTGCATGTGAATTGCATTATGGGTACTGTTGTCTCCATCCTATCCTGGTTACCACAGTAGACAGTATGTCTGGTGACCTGTCTCCTGTCTGTGGCCAACCATTGGTATGAAAAACTCCATAGTGATGTAGTACAATGTTTAATGGAATGTCCTCAGTGGCATACATCATGGTTTCAATCACACAGTGGGCTCCCTGTATTTTTGGGTCTCCCCTATCCCATGCAGCACCTCATAAGGTTTGTGGGATGACCTGCACTCCTTCTGCAGCCAGCCATTCATGGGATAAACACATGTTGATGTAGCATAATGGTGAAGTCAATGAATTCAGGGTCAGACGTCATGGGTCCAATCCCTCAGTGGGCAGTCCTTAGTAAGATTGTCAGAGGCAACTCTCTTGTAGGCCTGTAACAGACACACATATGGCGTTAAACATGTTTTAATGGGAATATTGTTTTAATGTGTAAATGAAAACAACACCCCCACCTCATTTGCCTATGGTAACGTGGCCTGGAAACTGCCTTAGCTTTGGGTCTCCCCTATCCCAGTAAGCACAGCAGAATGTATGTGCGTTGACGTGCAGTTGTTGTGTAGCTAGCCCTAGCTATGACAATGGTCATAGAGGCATAGCACACTGGTTAGTACAATGACTATGCAACCAGCTTCCGTGGGTTTGAATCCTCAGTACAACAACATTTATTTATTTTTATTTATTTACATTCTCTTATATACCACGCTATTCTTCATCAGTGCGGTTTACATTGAACAAACTGAACTGAAATTACATTGAACAGGGCATTATAACTTGGAGATAACTATTTTACAGGGAACATGGGCTATGGAGGGTTAAGTGGCTTGCCCAATACCACAAGGGCTCCTGTGGGACTAGAAACCCCAGTCCTTCCGGCCCAAGGTTGCTGTCCTCTAGTGGGATCATGAAGAGTGTCTGAGGTGCCACCTTTTTGCATGGCTGAAACAGTTAGATACATCTCTGTAGTGTGCGGAAACGCCAACATACCCACTCACCCTAGTCCTGTAGACTATGGTGGCGCTGAGCATGGGCCGTAGAAGGCGCGTCACAGTGCGCCGCAAGCTAAGGTGCCCTATGATGCGCCTGCTGGCCAATGCTGGGGAGCCTCACTGCCATAAGAACATAAGATATGCCATACTGGGTCAGACCGAGGTCCATCAAGCCCAGTATCCTGTTTCCAACAGTGGCCAATCTAGGTCATACGTACCTAGCAGTTTCCCAAAAAGACACAGGTTCCGCAATGCTTGTGCCGTAATGTAAACAGCAATTCACCAATTAAATTAACAACTGGTGGCGTGGCGGCGAGATCAGGTGTATGGGGACTGGAAAAGCGGCCCATACCATTAGCGATGCGTTTCACTGATCTGATAAGAATACTATGACATGTTCTGGGCATCAAAATCCCATGTGTGCTGTGCGCCATAATTGCACCAGGTAGCGCGTAGTAGCACATGTACATGGGCGACATGGCGCATGCGCCATGTGCGTTATCGAGCCGTCACGCACCTACATGTGCTATCTCTAGAGTGAAAACATGGACAGCTGATCCCGGAAGCCCGCATTTACCCGGAGGGAGCTGAGGATCCTCTGCGAACTAATCTGCACCAGACAGAGCCGTCTGTTCCCGGGCGCATCAAAAAGGCAGGACCTTGCACGGGTGAGGAGGGCATGGGTGTGCTTCACCATGCGGTACAACCGATCTGCCGACTACCCATGTGAAGTAAGTGTATGGGGACAGGTCACACAATGGCGGTTGTGCAACACAATATACAGCAAGCATCACATATCATACATGCAGAACATGGTGGAAATACGAATCTGTGGGCCAAGCTGTTGCCACTGTAGATGCATATGGTGTTGATTGCAATCCTGCCCTATTCCCAGAAGGTCCCCAGACCTGATCACACGAGTCTATCACACATCCTGGTGTTATGCTACCTGCGTGTGATGCAGTCTCAAATGTCTGCTCAATCCCAAGGAGGCGTCACACATGGTTACAGAGGTCTATCATAGATCCTGGTGTTAGGTTAACCGCATCTTGTTCAGTCTCACAGCTCTGCCCTAACTCCAGGAGGCCCTGGACTTGATTACAGAGGAGCAGTATAGATCCTGGTGTTAGGTTAACTGCATCAGTTGGGGTTTCACAGCTCTGCCCTAACCCCAGGAGGCTCTGGACCTGATTACAGAGGCTATTGTAGATCCTGGTTTCAGGGTAACATAAGAACATAAGATATTCCATACTGGGTCAGACCAAGGTCCATCAAGCCCAATATCCTGTTTCCAACAGTGGCCAGTCTAGGTCATACGTGCCTAGCAGTTTCCCCAAAAGGCACAGGTTCCACAAGGCTTGTACTGGGTCAAGCATTGATATCCTGGGTCCCTTCTTAATAATGGTTAATGGATCTTTCCTCCAGGAACTTGTCCAAACCTTTTTTAAACCCAGCTACACTAACAGCCTTTACTACATCCTCCGGTAACAAATTCCAGAGTTTGATTACACGTTGAGTGAAAAAAATATTTTCTTTTATTAGTCTTAACTAGTTTACCCTGTAGCTTTACTGCATGTCCCCTAGTCTTTCTATATTCTGATAACGTAAACAATCGATCTACGTTTACCCGTTTCACTTCGTTCATTAATTTATAGACCTAATATATCTCCCCTTAGCCGTCTCTTTTCCAGGTTAAAGAGCCCTAACCTTTTTAGCCTTTCTTCATAGGAGTATCCTTCCATCCCCTTTACCATTTTGGTGGCTCTTCTCTGAATCTTTTCTAATAACGCTATATCCTTTTTAAGATACAGCAACCAGAATTGCACACAATATTCAAGGTGCGGTCTCACCATGGAACGATATAGAGGCATTATAATATATTTTGTTTTATTTTCCATTCCTTTCCTTATGATACCTACCATTCTATTTGCTCTCTTGGCCGCCGCTGCACACTGGGCCGAGGGTTTTAGCATGTTATCCACAATGACGCCTAAATCTTTTTCCTGGGTGGTGGTTCCTAATGTGGAACCTTGCATCGTGTAACCATAGTTTGGGTTGTTCTTCCCTAGTTGCATAACTTTGCACTTGTCCACATTAAATTTCATCTGCCATTTTGATGCCCAGTCTTCCAATTTATCAAGATCCTCTTGCAATTTTTCACAATCCTCTTGGGTTTTAACAACTTTAAATAGTTTTGTGTCATCTGCAAATTTGATAACCTCACTCGTTATTCCACTTTCCAGGTCATTTATGAATATGTCAAAAAGCAGCAGACTTAGCACAGATCCCTGAGGTACACCACTATTCACCTTTTTCCATTTGGAAAATTGGCCATTTAGCCCAACCCTCTGCTTTCTATCTTTTAACCAGTTCCTGATCCACAGTAGTACACTGCCTCCTATCCCATGACTCTTTAGTTTTGCCAAAAGTCTCTGATGAGGGACCTTGTCAAAGGCTTTCTGAAAGTCCAGATACACTATATCAACTGACTCACCTTTCTCCACCTATTTATTCACACCTTCAAAAAAACATCACAGATTAGTAAGACAAGATCTTCCTTGTCTAAAGCCATGTTGGTTGTCTCTCATTAGGCCATGACTATCTACATGCTGAGTAATTTTATTCTTTATGATGGTTTCTACCATTTTTCCCGGTACTGACGTCAGGCTCACCGGTCTGTAGCTTCCCGGATCGCCCCTGGAACCCTTTTTAAAAATTGGTGTTACATTGGCCATCCTCCAATCTTCAGGTATTAGAGATGATTTTTATGATAGTTCACAGATTACTAATAGCAGGTCTGCAATCTCATATTTCATTTCTTTCAACACCCTTGGATGTATACCATCCGGCCCAGGTGATTTGCTACTCTTTAGTTTATCTAATAGTTGTAATACATCTTCCCGATGTATCAATATTTCCTTCAATTCTTCCGCACCTTTAAATACCACTTCAGTCATGGGTAACATCCCTACATCTTCCTCAGTAAAGACCGAAGCAAAGAATTCATTCAATCTCTCCGCTATTGCCTTGTCGCCTCTTAGTGCCCTTTTAACTCCTCTATCATCTAATGGACCAGCTGACTCTCTCACAGGCTTTTTGCTACGAATGTACTTGAAAAAATCTTTATTTCGTGTTTTTGCTTCCGCAGCAAGCTTCTTCTCAAATTCTCCCTTTGCCTGCTCTATCAATGCCTTCCATTTGACTTGCCAGTGCTTGTGCTATTTCCAGGTTTCATCGTTTGGCTCTTTTTTCCATTTCCTGAAAGTTGTTTTTTTGGCAACAACAGCCTCTCTGACTTCACCTTTAAACCATGCTGGCAGTTTTTTGGACTTCCTTCCACTTTTCTTAAAACGTGGAATAAAGCTGGTTTGGGCTTCCAAGATAGTATTTTTCAACAACATCCAAGCTTGATGTAAGTCTTTAACCTCTGCAACGGCTCGTGTTAGTTTTTTCTTAACTATTTTCCTCATTTTATCATAGTCTCCCTTTCGAAAGTTAAAAGGTAGTACTGTGGATTTCCTTACTATCCCTCCTCCACTAATTAAATCAAAGGCGATCATGCTATGATCGCTATTGCCAAGTGGCCCCAACACCCTTATCTCTTGCACTACATCTGGTGTTAAACTAAGGACTAGGTCTAATATTGCTTCCCCTCTGGTCGGTTCATGAACCAGCTGCTCCAAGAAGCAGTCATTTATTTCATCTAGGAACTTTATCTCCCTAGCATGTCCTGCTGTGACACTGACCCAGTCGATACCAGGGTAATTGAAATCACCCATTATTATTACTGTGCTGTAACATTTGTTAGCTTCCTTGATTTCTTTGAGCATTTCATCATCCATTTGGTCATTCTGGCCAGGTGGTCAATAGTACACCCCCACTGCCATCGCCTTCCCCTTTTTACATGGAATTTCAATCCATAGAGATTCTACAGCAAATTGTGTTTCCTGCAAAACTTTAATCCTTTCTGACTCAATGCCCTCTCTAACATAGAGCGCAACCCCTCCACCAATTTGATCAGCTCTATCCTTACGATATAGTTTGTACCCAGGTATCACAGTGTCCCACTGGTTGTCCTCCTTCCACCATGTCTCTAATATTCCAATCATATCTAACCTCTCCTTTAGTGCTATATATTCTAACTCTCCCATCTTATTTTTTAGACTTCTAGCATTTGCATACAAGCATTTTAGAGACTGTATTTTATTCATATTAATTTGGCTATTGGTAGACATGGGTAATTTGGGATCTTTAAGCTCTGTCTGCTCCATACTCGAGGGCATTTGGGCTACTTTACTCTTTTTTGGAACCTCTCTGCTTTTGGTAGTATCCTTCAAGGATACATTCTTCCGAACCATCCACTCTTGGGCGACTGTCGGCTTTCCCCTATTATCTAGTTTAAAAGCTGCTCTATCTCCTTTTTAAAGGTTAATGCCAGCAGCCTGGTTCCATCCCAGTTAAGGTGAAGCCCATCCCTTCGGAAGAGCCCCTCCTTTCCCCAGAATGTTCCCCAGTTCCTAACAAATCCAAAACCCTCATCTCTGCACCATCGTCTCATCCACGCATTGAGACTCCAGAGTTCTGCCTGCCTTTTGGGTCCTGCGCATGGAACGGGAAGCATTTCGGAGAATACTACCCTGGAAGTTCTGGATTTCAACTTCCTACCTAAAAGCCTAATTTTAGCCTCCAGAACCTCCCTACCACATTTTCGTATGTCATTGGTGCCGACATGTACCAACACAGCATACTCCTCCCCAGCACTATCTAAGACCTTATCTAGGTGGCGCGTGAGGTCCGCTACCTTCGCACCAGGCAGGCATGTTACCAGGCGATCCTCACGTCCACCAGCCACCCGGCTATCTACATGCCTAATGATCGAATCACCAACTATAACGGCTGTCCTAACCCTTTCCTCATGGGCACATGGTCCTGGAGAAACTTCCTTGCTGCGAGAGGGTTTTACATCACCTGGAGGACAGGTCCTAGTTACAGGATCACTTCCTGCCACACCAGGGTGATGCTCTCCTGTCACATGACCTCTCTCCTCCATGGCAACAAGGATGCTGCCAGACTGGAGGTGGGACTTCAGGACTATATCCCTGTAGGTCTCGTCTATGTACCTCTCTGTCTTTCTTATGTTTTCCAAGTCTGCTACTGTAGCCTCTAGAGAACGGACTCGTTCCCTGAGAGCAAAGAGCTCCTTGCACCTAATGCACATGTAAGACCTCTTCCCAACTTGGAGAAAATCATACGTGTGACACTCAATGCAAAAGACTGGAAAGCCCCCATCTCGCTGCTGGACTGCTGTCTGCATCTTAGTTTTAAGTTTGTGTTTAGATCTTTAAGTTCTTTACTTACTAAGGGTTGCTATGGATATTTATACCAATAAAACTATACCTAATACGTTTAATATACCTGAAGCTTAATTAATCTCAGGTCCTTAGTGTATGACTGATTTGGGTAACGAGCTTCACCTGAGAGCACCTCCTGTCTTTTAAGATGTGTAAGTACCTATAAAGCTACGATTATCCCAGGGGTGGGTGGGTGGGTGGGTGGGAAATAAGACTTATTAAAAGAGGGCTGCTACACAGTACCCTGTCCTGTGCTGCTGAGGTAAGCTATATTCTGACTTGATTTAAATTATAGCTCTTTGCTGCTGATAGGCTCTAACTTATGAAATTTAAACTACAAGCTCTCTTCTGGGTTCCAAATTTAACCAGAAAGCTCTCTTCTGTGTTTTAATTTTAAACTTAAACTGCTGCTACTAGGCCCTGACTGATTTAACCAAAAATAGTGGATTCACAGATTAATTAGCTTTAATAGAAAGAATTCCTTTCAGAAAATTCCCAGAAGTATATACTCACAATTGCAGATCTCTCTCCGGAAGTAACAGTCCCCTTTTCTAGTTCTTCAAGGGTACCTGCATGTTCTTATGTTCTTATCAGTTGGGGTTTCACAGCTCTGCCCTAACCCCAGGAGGCCCTGGACCTGATTACAGAGGCTATTATAGATCCTGGTGCCAGGGTACCTGCATCTGTTTCATTTTACCAGCTCTGCCCTAACTCCAAGAGGGCCTGGACCTGATTACAGAGATCCAGTGTAGATCCTGGTGTTAGGTCAACTGCATTAGTTGGGGTTTCACAGCTCTGCCATAACCCCAGGAGGCCCTGGACCTGATTACAGAGGTCCATTAGAGAGCCTGGTGTTAGGTTAACTGCATCAGTTGGGGTTTCACAGCTCTGCCTTAATCCCAGCAGGCCCTGGACCTGATTACAGAGGCTATAATAGATCCTGGTGTCAGGGTACCTGCATCTGTTTCATCTTCCCAGCTCTGCCCTAACTCCAGGAGGGCCTGGATCTGATTACAGAGGTCCAGTATAGATTCTGGTGTTAGGTCAACTGCATTAGTTGGGGTTTCACAGCTCTTCCCTAACCCCAGGAGGCCCTGGACCTGATTACAGAGATCCAGTATAGACACTGATGTTAGATTAACTGCATCAGTTGGGGTTCACAGCTCTGCCCTATCCCCAGGAGGCCCTGGAACTGATTACAGAGGTCTATTATAGATTCTGGTGTTAGGTTAACTGCATCAGTTGGGGTTTCACAGCTCTGCCTTAACCCCAGGAGGCCCTGGACCAGATTACAGAGGCTATTACAGATCCTGGTGTCAGGGTACCTGCATCTGTTTCATCTTCCCAGCTCTGCCCTAACTCCAGGAGGGCGTGGACCTGATTCCAGAGGTCATTAGAGATCCTGGTGTGAGGTTAACTGCATCTGTTTCATTTTCCCAGCTTTGCCTAACTCCAGGAGGGCCTAGACCTGATTACAGAGGTCTATTAGAGATCCTGGTGTCAGGGTAACTGCATCTGTTTCATTTCCCCAGCTTTGCCCTAACTCCAGGAGGGCCTGGACCTGATTACAGAGGTCCAGTATAGACCCTGGTGTTAGGTCATCTGCATTAGTTGGGGTTTCACAGCTCTGTCATAACCCCAGGAGACCCTGAACTTGATTACAGTGGTCTATAGCTCAGCTAGGTGTGTTGGTGCATGCTCCTGTTGCATTCGGCCACAAATGTCCTATTCACAGGAGGCCCTAGTTGTGACCACAGAGGTAGTGTAGACATCCTGGTGTTATGGTAGTGGCTCCTGGTGATGTATTCAGGGCTACCCAATCCCTGCGCGATGCCAGAACATCTCACACATGTTCCAATACAGATATCATGGTGGCATGGTGAGTGTGTCTGCTGATGTGTGTAGGTCAGGCAAACACACAGGTGTGTGCCGGACCCCACAGGGGGTTAGGATACACCGCCCCTGTAGACCAGCGTGCCTACCCCACACATGGCATGGTGCTGCCATGTCATGCAAGGAGAACGTAGGAACTGTGTAAGGGTGGTCCGGGGGGTTGCCCAAAGGACACGTAGGTGGCACCCCACACATGCTCAGACCCACAGCCACACATGCAGGCAGCGCTGGCAACAGGTAGTAGAAGACCCACTGGCATGAGCAGCAGCAGCACCCTGCTGCTCGCAGTGATGTGTGATATGCATTGGGCACCCACCAGAGATATCTGGCCCTTAATGCTCCCACCCATTGCCTTCCCCCCTAGGTGGAGGACCTATGGAAAAAGGGACGGGAGTTGCGGCTGCACTGCCCGGATGTCCTCGACCGGCTACAAAGGAGTGCGCTGCAGCAACGTGGTGATGAGTGTTGCGGCCCCCACAGTGAAGTACAGCTTATCACAATGGCCCAACGGCCTGGGAGAGGCCACACTATGTTTATGTGGCGTTGTAAATGCATGATGGTGTGCTAATGACTGTCTTCCCCCACAAAGGATGCTGCTGCTGGTGAGGGAACATCAAGCTCAGGGCCCCCCACAACACGCCCCACAGCTGCAGTACAGCCGGTCGAGGAGGAGGAGGCGGAGGCAGAGGATGAGGAAGCGGCAGAGGCAGAAGAGGGCGACGGGGACATGGAGGGGGTGGAGGGTGGTGTGGGGCGGGAGGGAGGGGAGAGTGAGGTTGCGTGTGATGTTTTGTGGCGTGAGGAGGAGGAGGAGAGTGGGGAGGGGGTGATTGTGGGTGGGAGGGAAGACAGGACAGCACAGGGCACTGTGGGCCCCTGCCTGCCGCCACATGTGTGCGGCGCTGGTGCCCGTCTGGGTGTAGCTACGCCACCCATTGCCACAGACAGGGCCCACTCACATGCCACTACACAGACACCGGGCACCTTGTGTGTATGTGGTGGCAGGTGCGTCCAGGACCTGTATGTGGCATTGGATGGTGTGCTGCAATGCCAGCCGGCCCAGGACTGCACCATCCGGTGGCTGGCAGGCGCCATTCAGTGGATGGCTGCCAAGATGCACATGCAGCATGCGGCTGGTATAAGCGGTGCATCTTGACAGCCATCCCCTGATGGGCATCCCAGGAGCGTGTGAGGGTCCCTGTGGCGCCCACACACGTGCCCTGTGCTGTACTGTCTCCCAGGCCCCAACATGTGGGTTACACATGACTGTACCTAATCTAATTAGTGATATAAATACAGTTTTGTTAATACATCCCAATGGTCATGTGTCTCCCTTACAGACAGACTGGTGATGTGAGCATGGGACATGTGTGTAGATCCATATGTGTATGTGTGGTAGACATAGGTAACATACATGGACCGTCTCCACACTCAGGTGCAGGGGCTGGCCATGTGTGTAGGTGTCTGTGTCCCCTGGCATTCCTGTGATGTACCGCGGTGCTGTGTTTCCCAGCAGCTATGGCCACATGCATGCTGCTTGTGATGTGTAGGCTGCATATCTGATGCATCATACTCGTAGGAGGATGAAGGGAAAGGCTAGCAGTAGGTTTGTGGCAGGAAGGATAAGACGGACTGCTGTACCCAGGAGTTGCCCAGGGGGATAGCTGGTGAGGCCAAGAAAGGTGGATGTTGGTCTGGAGGGGGAGCAGTGGCTCACTACAGGCGCAGGGGGAGAGTGAACAACTGACTGTAGCTAGTTACCTTTGTCTGCCTGTGTCTTCCCCAAGCATCTGCGGCTGAACAGCCACGTAGGCCCTGGTGTGGGTCAGAGAGAATGGTCACACATGTGGGTGGACCAATGGAGAGGATATGGGTGTGAGAGAGTGACAGAACCGTAAAACATACATGTACCACCATAAACATATTCCTGCTTGACGGGAGAGGTAGGGTATACCCACACGCATAGATATAAGGGTGTACACATGGCATGGTGCATGGCACACAGGGCATGGTATAACATATGTGCATTGAGTGGTGGTAGTGCAGACACCCCACCCCTAAGGGTAATGGGGAGGCACATGTGACAATATGGGGGACAGGGTACTCAGGATGACAATATGGGGGACAGGGTACTCAGGGGAGCACAGTGGCAAACACTGGAGATGTACACATAGGTATAATCAGGTTTAGTCGTCTTTATTGGCACACAGTGACCTCTTCCCCGCAATCACGACCTGCTTGGCTGCCCACATCCACGGCAACCACGGCCCAATCCACGCCTTTGTTCTGGTTCCGCTGGTGCTGCCTCTGGTGCTGGGGCTGGCTGCTGGGGACGCCCAGCCATGGCCTCCTGGGCATCCGCAATCTGCAGTAGCGCCACTGCCATCACCTCAGCTGTGGCACGCAGCTGGCTCACTTCCTCCTGAATGGCCATCAGAGTCTGACGAGCGCCTGTGGGTGAGACACAAAGTGATTTGTGAGACATGTGTTGCACATCCCCCCATGGCTCATGCACATGTCTGGCGTATGACAACAGACCAGTCCTCAGCTGTTGACCATGTATACATTGTGCGCATCTGTTTTATGTTGTGACCTGACCTATCTCTTGTGTGCCCTCAGAACACTGTCCATCAGCATTTCAGTATCACAGATGATGCCCTAATTTGGACATGCGCCAACGGCAGCTGGAGATGGGGATATTGTGATTCTATACATTCCTCTGGCATCTTCTGTATTCACTGTGACCTGGTGCTGCTTTTTCCTGCCTCAGACAGTCCCTAGCAGACACTTTCTGCAGACAGACGGTAGGTTGCATCTTGGATCTTTTGGAAATGACATCATCCATTCTATGCTTGCGTTTTGCTGTGTTTTTCAGGGAGTTATCCTGTGGGGTCACTGTGCACCAACGCTGATGGGCATAGGGTGGAGCAGTGAGGCGCCTCTGTGACATGTGCATAGACATGACCATATCCATAGGACACCTTTTTGTATGGTTCAATGGCCACATTTCCACAACATGCACTGTGTTATGTGTTGTGCTAATTTCATGTTTGCATGTCTGGCGTTGCATTCTATACATATTGCTGTCTGCCTACCTGCAATGTTTCCTGGTGTTCTGTGGCCCAATTATGGCAGTTCCTGCTTGGTGTCTGTGCTGTGCATCCCACCTCTGGGTGTACAGGGTTCCCCCGTGAGCATGCACTATGGACTGGCTAGTGGGCTGTCTGCAGTTAGTCTGTGCATGGTGGGACCACCCTGTAGGATGCTGCAGGTGCAGTCTGGTTGTGCTGTCTGCTGGTGGCTGGCAGACCCTGGCGTGGGGCATTTGAGCCTTCCCCTGCCCACCCCAGGCATCATTACTAGTCTGCCACTGTCACAGGAATGGCTCT
Organism: Ichthyophis bannanicus; assembly: GCA_033557465.1. Taxonomy (NCBI): domain Eukaryota; kingdom Metazoa; phylum Chordata; class Amphibia; order Gymnophiona; family Ichthyophiidae; genus Ichthyophis; species Ichthyophis bannanicus. The sequence goes on from CM066041.1 coordinate 257,235,416, forward strand.
GGCCCATCAACCCTGGAAGGCTGTCATCCGCCAACGTGACAGTGGTTGTTGGTACTGCAGCCATTCCGCAGGGTGCAGGCAAATTAGGCAAGTTACACATCCTCATCTACAAAAGGGGTGATTCTTGGCCCCTTGGGGTATATAGTGCATACCACTTAGCGGCAGTGCTACCTAAACCTCATGTGCATCTGGACACCCTGCTGCCCTGATAATAGGTACCCATGGCAGCCAGACCTTAACACTGCATATGCAGTAATCTGGGTGGTGCCCGGTCCCACAGGGCCACATGTGACTGCAGAACACAGATGGGAACAGAAGTACTTTCATTTGCACTGCTGGAGGCACCTATTACACACTGGTAGTGATGGGGATGTGCAGCAGGACCTATTAGAGCATCACATGTACTGTGGACCTAGTGCTGGATGTCCATCCTATCCCTCAGGGTGAACATGGAACCTGAACAATGGCATGGTCTGTAGCTACTCTGTGCCAGTATCACAAACTGTCGGTCCGTCTTACCATGCTGCAGTACCGGAGAGGTGCAGACCCCATTTGGTGATCAGCTGTAGGCCGCTGTTCTGCATGTGCAATGCATCATGGGTGCAGGTGGGGTTACCGTATCCTGGCACACAGAGCAGACGGTTTGCGCGGTGACCTGCAGTCCTTCTGTACACAACCATTGTTGTGCAACAAGCCATACAGGTCTAGCCTACTGGTTAGTACACTGACACTCTAGGCAGTGGTCATGGGTTTGGTTCCTCATTGTTCCATCCTATCCATGTCAGATATTTTGCATGCCTGTGACAGTCATATCTTTGCAGATCCATGCTGCCAGTCCATAATACCCTCACCATAGTTGCCATCACTCCTTATAAGGCGTTGCAAGGCACCTTATTAGGCACAGTACAAGGCACGTTATAGGGCATGTTACAAGGTACCTTGCCTTGTACTGTGCCTAATAAGGTGCCTTATAACGTGCCTTGTACTGTGCCTAGTAAGGTGCCTTGTAACGTGCCTTATGATGTGCCTTGTATTGTTCCTATTAAGGTGCCTTGTAATGTGCCTTATGAGGCGCCTTGTAACTCACGTTAGCCTAAGGCAATGGTTCTCAACCTTTTTTGTACCGTGACCCCTTTTACCTTGGTCAACTTGTGGTGACCCCCAATGATAAAATCAAATGTGTCTCTCTTCCTTTACCGTTAACGCATTGTCGCTGTAATCATTTGTTGAATTATTAATATATTATAGGCCTTTGCAATATGTTTTTATTTATAAAATGTACTTATTTAAACCACAATAATTAATCACAACAACAAGTAACAATATTTGATTTCAAAATTATGATGATTTTGTAGTCAAATCACTAATATGAAATAAAATTATTTTTTCTACCTTTGTTGTCTGACCAATTTATTCTCTGATCATGCTGGTCCCGATCTGAGGCTTCTGCTTTCCTGTCTTCTCTTAGCTCTCTTTCTGTGGTCTATGGTCCATCTGCCATTTCTTATCTCTTCTTTTGTTTTCTTCACTTCTTTCCATCAGCCTATTTCCAGTCCCAGTAACCCTCCCCAGTATCAGCCCCTTTCCAGTCCTCACTCTCAGTACCTTCCAATGTCAACTTGCATTCCCATGACTGCCACTGTTGTCCATTCCCTTCCAGTCCCCCTCCTTCCCCACTGACCAGTCCCTTCTAGTACAAATACCATGGCAGCCCCTCTCAGATCCACTCCCTTCCAGTTCCATTCTCCCATCCCCTCGTATCAGCTAATTTGCAGCCTTAGCCCCCAGTTTTCTTCCAGGGCCAGCAGCTCTATCCTCCCCTCCCCACAATCAGCCCATTCCCAGTCGAAGCCCCCCAATCAGCTCGCTTCCAGTGCTAGTCCCCCCTCAACCCCATTACCAGTGCTAGCCTCCCTTAATCAACCCAATACCAGCCCTACCCCCCCCCCCATCAGCTCATTACCAGTCCTAGCCTCCCCTAATCAGCTCATTTCCAGTGCTAGTCCCTCCTCAACCCCATTACCAGTGCTAGGCTTCCCTAATCAGCCCATTACCAGTCCTACCCCTCCATCAGCTCATTACCAGTCCTAGCCTCCTCTAATCAGCCCATTTCCAGTCCTAATCTCCCCGATCAGCTCATTTCCAATGCTAGCCCCCAATCAGTCCATAATCAGTCCCAACCCCCCCCCCCTTGATCAGTCCATTCCCAGTCCTAGCCTTCCCTAATCAACCCATTACCAGTTCTAGCCCCCCCATCTGCCCATTATAATTCTAACCCGCACTGTCTCTCCCCTCTGTCCAGCATTTATCCCCCGTCTGTCCAGTATGTCCCCGTCTCTTCCCTTTGTCCATGTCCGCCACACTCCCTCCCTCCATGTCAGCCCCCTCCCTCCCTTCATGTCAGCCCCCTGTCCATGTCAGCCCCCCTCCCTCCCTCCATCCATCCCTCCCTCCATGTCAGCCCCCCTCCATCCCTCCATGTCAGCCCTCCCTTTCCTCCTGCCCTCCATCCATGTCAGCCCCCCTGTCCATGTTAGCCCCCTCCCTCCATGTCAGCCCCCTCCATCCCTCCATGTCAGCCCTCCCTTTCCTCCGTCCCTCCATCCCTGTCAGCCCCCTCTCCATGTCAGCCCCCCTGTCCATGTTAGCCCCCTCCCTCCCTCCCTCCATGTCAGCCCCCTCTCTCCCTCCCTCCCTCCATGTTAGCCCCCTCCCTCCCTCCCTCCATGTCAGCCCCCTCTCTCCCTCCATCCCTCCATGTCAGTCCCCCATCTGTCCATGTCAGCCCTCCCTCCCTCCATCCATCCATCCCTCCCTCCATGTCAGCCCCCCTGTCCATGTCAGCCCCCTCCCTCCCTCCCTGCATGTGAGCCCCCCTCTCTCCATGTCAGCCCCCCTGTCCATGTCAGCCCCCTCCCTCCATCCATCCATCCATCGATATCAGTCCCCCCTCCGTCCATGTCAGCCCCCCTCCCTCCATCCATCCATTCATCCATATCAGCCCCCCTCCCCCTTGTGAGCCCCGTTGCAGGCTCCCTGCTCCCCTCTCCCCATGTCTGTCTCCTTCTAGCGCACAAGTTGCTGCCACTGCCGAGTCTCCTTATCGGCAGTGGCAAACTCACCCCCTCCCTTCTGATGCAGCAGCAGCTCCCTGCCTCTTAGGGAACCGCGGCTGTGCCTGTAAAACCATTGCGGAGCACTTTCTGTCTCTCGACGGGCTCCGTGCAGCATTGTCCCACCTCCATTATATGGGCATCCAGGGAACCTAACGTGGGGAACGTTACCACAGTTTAGTAAACATACCCCTAAGTGTTAACAGGCTTTCTTAACTAGTCTTGTGTCAGATTTACGTGTGTTTATATATTGTATGATAATGGTGTATGTTTATGTATATGATAAGGATGTACATTTGTATGTGTCCTGCCCTGGTTTTTTTGTAAGGGTGGGTAAAATACTGAATAAATGAAATGAAAATAACCACTTTCCGTGACAACCCAATAATAAATTGAAAATAACAGCAGAGTCACAAATGTTATGGAGATATGAAGAAAATAGAAAAGAGGGTTTGTTGCCCTTAAAATATCCCTTTCAGTTTTGCATCCCACCAATGACTCTTTGAGGTATTGTCCCATTTTGGCAAAGTTAATTTTCCTAAAGTCTAGGATCCTCACTTTTAAATGGATTTTATCAGTCCTAGTCCTAATACTGAACCATACCATCTGGTGATCACAGGATGCAAGATGATCTACCACTGTAACATCAGAAACACTTTCTCCTTTGGTAAGCACAAAGTCCAGTATGGCCCCTTCATGTGTGGGTTCTATTACCAGTTGCCTGGATAGTTCTCCCTGTAGAGAATCCAGGATCTCCTTACTTCATGATGACAACCTAGCAGAGATAAACCAATCCATATCCAGCATATTGAAATTACCTATGGGTGTCACTTCTACTTTAATGGCAATACTACGTATGTCTTCTATTAAATCTCCATCCACCTCTTCTCCCTTTGAGGGGGATCTGTATATAACTCCAATGCAAATGGATTTCCCTTTCCCTCTTTAATCCACAGTGCCTCCTCTCTCCCTTTTAACATTAGAAGCCCCAAAAGGAATTTTACCTAGAAACCCCGAAGTGCGTCAATTGCGCATTATCACGACAACTGTGTTTAGCATGAAATGCAGATGTGAATTAATGTGAAGTTACTTATTTGTTAAATACATGCAGTATGTGATCATCGTGTGTTTATTGTTTGTAATGTCAGAGTAAAACTGTAAACAGTGATTGAGATGTGCCACCTAGTGTGAACATGCATTTATAACTAGAAACCCCAAAGTACGTCAATTGACGCATCCAAGACAATTGAGTGTGTCAATTGACGTACTTTGCGGCTTCTAGGTATAAATTCATTTTCCCGCAAGGTGGTGCATCTGTCATTAATTTCACAGGTACACTACCAAAAAACTGCCTCCAGTTTTGCAACTGATTCCTATAGATTTTGGGGTGCTGAATCCAGGAAAAATAGCCAAAATGTTCCATCACGTCACGTTTTCTTGCAAAATTAGATTTCTTACCCATATAAGGAATGTTCACATAATTTCTTTTTAGCCGACTGCAGTTTATTTTCTTGGCCCAAAATAGAGGTTGTAATGGTTAACTAACTAGAAACACTCCCTCATGATATTTTAGAGTGTTTTGTATTCATTTTATACATTAACAGGACAATTGGGAGGCAGGGGGCTAAATCCAGTACTCGCGCTGGCGCATTTTCTTTCCTGTTCGCCTCGCCTCGTTCGCTCGCTCAAACACGGTGGTGGCGACATGAACGTTCCTGTCAAATTTCAGTTTCTTGCAAGTTCATTATTACCTTTTGTTTGCTCAGTCGTAATCCAGCTTTATTCCGAAGTGGTTCACTACAGTTGTAGTTTGCAGTGCTGTGTATTTGTAATGGCTCACAGAGCCAGAGGTTGCGTCAACTCTCCGGACAGTTTTTGTTTTATTTGTGGGGAATATACCGTGAAAAAGCGGCAGAGGAACATTTCTGCATTTATTAAAAAAGTATATTTCGCCTATTTCGGTTTGAAGTTAGGCGATCAAGACAAACCGTGGGCTCCTCACAAAGTGTGCAAGACATGTGAGGAAGATCTACGCTTATGGATGAAAGGTAAAAAACAAGCATTTCGTTTCGGAATACCTATGATGTGGCGTGAACAAAGAGACCACAGCAGTGACTGCTATTTTTGCTCTTGCATTGTGAAGGGATACAACTTAAAAAATAAGAACGTAATAAGTTACCCCAACCTTCCCTCAGCAATTAGGCCTATGCCTCATAGCAACGAAGTACCTGTGCCTGAACCACCAAAATCTTTGGATCATATTTGTGTGGACGGTTCTGATCATGATGAGACTCATCAGATGGCTTTTCCCGATGAGTCCAGTACTTCCGAGTTTGAAACTGAACCAGATCCGAAACCTGAACTTATAAGAACATAAGAACATAAGATATGCCATACTGGGTCAGACCAAGGTCCATCAAGCCCAGTATTCTGTTTCCAACAGTGGCCAATCTAAGTCATACGTACCTAGCAGTTTCCCCAAGGGACACAGGTTCCACAATGCTTGTATTGGTTCAAGCATTGATATCCTGGGTCCCTTCTTAATAATGGTTTATGGACCTTTCCTCCAGGAACTTGTCCAAACCTTTTTTAAACCCAGCTACACTAACAGCCTTTACTACATCCTCCGGTAACAAATTCCAGAGTTTGATTACACGTTGAGTGAAAAAATATTTTCTTTTATTAGTCTTAAATAGTTTACCCTGTAGCTTTATTGCATGTCCCCTAGTCTTTCTATATTCTGATAAGGTAAACAATCGATCTACGTTTACCCGTTCCACTCCGTTCATTAATTTATAGACTTCTATCATATCTCCCCTCAGCCGTCTCTTTTCCAGGTTAAAGAGCCCCAACCTTTTTAGCCTTTCTTCATAGGAGTAGCCTTCCATCCCCTTTACCATTTTGGTGGCTCTTCTCTGAACCTTTTCTAATAACGCTATATCCTTTTTAAGATACGGCGACCAGAATTGCACACAATATTCAAGGTGCGGTCTCACCATGGAACGATATAGAGGCATTATAATATCTTTTGTTTTATTTTCCATTCCTTTCCTTATCATACCTAGCATTCTATTTGCTCTCTTGGCCGCCGCTGCACACTGGGCCGAGGGTTTTAACATGGTATCCACAAGGACGCCTAAATCTTTTTCTTGGGTGGTGGTTCCTAATGTGGAACCTTGCATCGTGTAACCATAGTTTGGGTTGTTCTTCCCTAGGTGCATAACCTTGCACTTCTCCACATTAAATTTCATCTGCCATTTTGATGCCCAGTCTTCCAATTTGTCAAGATCCTCTTGCAATTTTCCACAATCCTCCTGGGTTTTAACAACTTTAAATAGTTTTGTGTCATCAGCAAATTTGATAACCTCACTCGTTATTCCACTTTCCAGGTCATTTATGAATATGTCAAAAAGCAGCGGACCCAGCACAGATCCCTGGGGTACACCACTATTCACCTTTCTCCATTGGGAAAATTGGCCATTTAGCCCTACCCTCTGCTTTCTATCTTTTAACCAGTTCCTGATCCACAGTAGTACACTGCCTCCTATCCCATGACTCTTTAGTTTTGCCAAAAGTCTCTCATGAGGGACCTTGTCAAAGGCTTTCTGAAAGTCCAGATACACAATATCAACCGACTCACCTTTGTCCACCTGTTTATTCACTCCTTCAAAAAAACATAACAGATTAGTAAGACAAGATCTTCCTTGTCTAAAGCCATGTTGGCTGTCTCCCATTAGGTCATGACTATCTATATGCTGAGTAATTTTATTCTTTATGATGGTTTCTACCATTTTTCCCGGTACTGATGTCAGGCTCACCGGTCTGTAGTTTCCCGGATCACCCCTCGAACCCTTTTTAAAAATTGGTGTTACATTGGCGATCCTCCAATCCTCAGGTATTAGAGATGATTTTAATGATAGTTCACAGATTACTGATAGCAGGTCTGCAATCTCAAATTTTAGTTCTTTCAACACCCTTGGATGTATACCATCCGGCCCAGGTGATTTGCTACTCTTCAGTTTATCTAATAGTTGTAAGACATCTTCCCGATGTATCGATATTTCCTTCAATTCTTCCACACCTTTAAATACCACTTCAGTCGTGGGTAACATCCCTACATCTTCCTCAGTAAAGACCGAAGCAAAGAATTCATTCAGTCTCTCCGCTATCGCCTTGTCGCCTCTTAGTGCTCCTTTAACCCCTTTATCATCTAATGGACCAACTGACTCTCTCACGGGTTTTTTGCTACGAATGTACTTGAAAAGGTCTTTATTTCGCGTTTTTGCTTCCGCAGCAAGCTTTTTCTCAAATTCTCTCTTTGCCTGCCTTATCAATGCCTTGCATTTGACTTGCCAGTGCTTGTGCTGTTTCCAGGTTTCATCATTTGGCTCTTTTTTCCATTTCTTGAAAGATGCTTTTTTGGCAACAACAGCCTCTCTGACCTCAGCTTTAAACCATGCTGGCAATTTTTTGGACTTCCTTCCACTTTTCTTAAAGCGTGGAATACAGCTGGTCTGGGCTTCCAAGATAGTATTTTCAACAACACCCAAGCTTGATGTACGTCTTTAACCTTTGCAACTGCTCCTTTTAGTTTTTTCTTAACTGTTTTCCTCATTCTATCATAGTCTCCCTTTCGAAAGTTAAAGGGTAGTACTGTGGATTTCCTTACTATCCCTCCTCCACTAATTAAATCAAAGGCGATCATGCTATGATCACTATTGCCAAGTGGCCCCAACACCCTTATCTCTTGCACTACATCTGGTGTTCCACTAAGGACTAGGTCTAATATTGCTTCCCCTCTGGTCGGTTCATGAACCAGCTGCTCCAAGAAGCAGTCATTTATTTCATCTAGGAACTTTATCTCCCTAGCATGTCCTGTTGTGACACTGACCCAGTCGATGCCGGGGTAATTGAAATCACCCATTATTATTACTGCACTGTAACTTTTGCTAGCTTCCTTGATTTCTTTGAGCATTTCATCATCCATTTGTTCATTCTGGCCAGGCGGACGATAGTACACCCCCACTGCCATCGCCTTCCCCTTTTTACATGGAATTTCAATCCATAGAGATTCTACAGCAAATTTTGTTTCTTGCAAAACTTTAATCCTTTCTGACTCAATGCCCTCTCTAACATAGAGCGCAACCCCTCCACCAATTTGATCAGCTCTATCATTTCGATATAGTTTGTACCCAGGTATCACAGTGTCCCACTGGTTGTCCTCCTTCCACCATGTCTCTGATATTCCAATCATATCTAACCTCTCGTTTAGTGCTATATATTCTAACTCTCCCATCTTGTTTTGTAGACTTCTAGCATTTGCATACAAGCATTTTAGAGACTGTATTTTATTCATATTAATTTGGCTATTGGTAGACATGGGTAATTTGGGATCTTTAAGTTCTGTCTGCTCCATACTCAAGGGCATTTGGGCTACTTTACTCTTTTTTGGAACCTCTCTGCTTTTTGTAGTATCCTTCAAGGATACATTCTTCCGAACCATGCGCTCTTGGGCGACTGTCGGCTTTCCCCTATTATCTAGTTTAAAAGCTGCTCTATCTCCTTTTTAAAGGTTAATGCCAGCAGCCTGGTTCCATCCCGGTTAAGGTGAAGCCCATCCCTTCGGAAGAGCCCCTCCTTTCCCCAGAATGTTCCCCAGTTCCTAACAAATCCGAACCCCTCATCTCTGCACCATTGTCTCATCCACGCATTGAGACTCCGGAGCTCTGCCTGCCTATTGGGTCCTGCGCGTGGAACGGGAAGCATTTCGGAGAACGCTACCCTGGAAGTTCTGGATTTCAACTTCCTACCTAAAAGCCTAAATTTAGCTTCCAGAACCTCCCTACCACATTTTCCTATGTCATTGGTACCAACATGTACCAAGACAGCAGACTCCTCCCCAGCACTATCTAAGACCTTATCTAGGTGGCGTGTGAGGTCCGCTACCTTCGCACCAGGCAGGCATGTTACTTTTCTCTCAAGCTGAATTGAATGATTTAGTCCGGGATTTAGGACTCCCAAAAGATGCTGCCCAACTGCTAGGTTCTCGGCTTAAACAGAAAAATCTATTGTCACCAGGAACAACTTTTTATTGGTACCGCAACCGCGAGACACAATTTTTGAAGTATTTCAGCAAAGAGGAAGATTTGGTATTTTGCAACGATATATACGGAGTGATGGAAAAGTTTAAACTCAAGTATGATCCTGCTGAATGGCGGCTGTTCATTGATTCGTCAAAAGACAGCATAAAAGGTGTTTCTTCTTCATAATGGCAACACATTCGCTTCAGTTCCTATTGCTCACTCTGTTATTCTCCAAGAAAAATACGAGAATTTGGCCCTGATTCTTCAGAAGATTCGTTATGATGAGCATAAGTGGATGATTTGTGGAGACTTTAAAATTCTATCCATGCTATTAGGGCAGCAATCCGGTTTCACCAAATATCCCTGCTTCCTTTGCTTGTGGGATAGCCGGGCCCGCGACCTACACTGGGGGAAAAAAGACTGGCCAATTCTGGAGTATTTGAGACCTGGTGAGAAAAATGTTCTTCATGAGAGCTTGGTACCTCGTGATAAAATTCTATTACCACCTCTCCACATTAAGTTGGGTCTCATTAAGCAATTCATCTAGTCCCTTCCAAAAGATGGTGAGTGCTTTCGGTACCTTTGCTCAAAGTTCCCCCGACTTTCTGAAGCAAAGCTAAAGGAAGGAGTGTTTGTTGGCCCTGATATAAGGAAACTCATTGCAGATGGAGCATTCGCTGAAACGATGTCTGAGAAGGAAAAAGAAGCCTGGGATTCCTTCAAGGATGTTGTTCTCAAATTCTTGGGGAACAGGCGGGATGAGAACTATAAGGATATTGTTGCCAGGATGCTCAATGCCTTCAAAGAACAAGGCTGTAACATGAGCCTGAAAGTCCATTTCTTGCACTCCCATGTGAACTACTTTCCCGAAAACTTGGGGGCGTACAGTGAAGAACAAGGTGAAAGGTTTCACCAGGACATCAAGGACGCAGAGAGAAGGTACCAAGGAAGATGGAACACCACTGTGATGGCTGATTTCTGCTGGTTGCTGCTGCGGGAAACCCTAGATGAAAAATACGCCAAGCAGCGCACCAAGAGAAGCATTCGGGGGAAGAAGAAACGGGCCCACCAGGAGATTGATTGATCCAAGAATGACTTTAAAATCTAAACTGTGTTGACAAATATCGTGTTTTTACTAAACTTTGAAATAAAAATTTGCTAGTTATTACCACAGTGTCGGATCTCATTTATTAGAATTTTATTTTCACACCATCGGGTGTTTGTCTTCATGTATTGCAATGGTGCGGTTTGCGTTTTCTATTCTTACATACAAACCTGTACAACATTTTTTGCACATTTCTTTGCTTTGCTTTGTGTCTAACCTCGCTCTTATATGCTCAATGTTTGTGCACATGTATGTGGCTGTTTTAAGTGCAGACAATTTTGCTACCATCACAGTGTGTTTTCTTGACATTACTCTATTCTTATGTGCTGCCTTGTTACAATTTTCTTTATTCTTATTTGAATAACTACTAAACAATTAGTATAAAGAATTCATCCAAGAAACTTTTATCTCGATCGCACTCAATCTGAAACGTTCACCTCAAACTGCTAACCCAATGTAGCAAAAAATCTGTACGTGATGGAGCAAATTGGTTACCAGATTTGGATTCAGCGCACCAAAAAACGTAAAAATCAATCGAAACATTAGAGGCAGTTTAAATAAAAACATTTTTAGTGTACCTGTGTTTTCGATGCACATATTTGAGCATCTTGACCTTGCTAACAAAGTCATGGAACATGACTGACATGGTTCTAGCAGTGGCGCTGGTATACAACTTTGAAGATGCATTTGCTTCAATTGACGCACTTTGGGGCTTCTAGTGTTAAAAATCCTGCAGTTCTATAGTTTTAATATTAGTTAAATAAAGGCTTTTGGATGTTCTTTTTCAAAGAATAATGCAACTTGCACTGATCACCGCAAGTTGTATTGCTCTATTTGAATAGTAAAATGTTTTGCATATTTTGCAACTTATTAGTATTCAGACACCAGGGTGGTAGAAAATTGTGTGTTATGGTAAAATAACAGATGTTTTTGTCCTTTAATGTGCAGTAAGGAGCAAATATTCTGTGTTATTCCTGTAACACATTTTAGTAGCTTCTCCCTTTGTTCTCTTAATTTTCAATTTATAAATAAGTAAACAAGGCACTTACTATGGACAGTTGAAACCAAGAGTGCTGCACTGATTCAGGTTCAATATAAGCAGGATGAGCTGTTTTATAGAATGAATGCTGAACAATGACTGAAGGAGGGAATGCTGAGGTCATTGACTGTAGCTGAATGTTTAATGAACTTCTGAAGAAGCTGATGCTGAAAGATGATGAAATTGATGCAAATTCTAGAAGCTGAGAGAAAGAGACGAGACCATGCTGGCTATGGTGAGAAAGTGCAGTCAGCCTACGTATAGTCCCAAAACATACATTGGTGCCTACTACATAACCATTTATCTAATTAAGAAATGTGCCTCAATCCAGATTGAAGGTGTACACTGCTCTACTCTTCTCATCACGCTCTTTTAGATATTCTGTTCTTATTCTCCTGTTTACCACCCTTGTGTGTTCCAATTTCCTCTTATTGTACCCTGGTTCCTTGTTTGTTGTGTTTGTCTTGGATAGATTGTACTCTATTGAGCAGGGATTGTCTCGTATGTGTACGTGTACAGCGCTCTATAATGTCTTGTAGTGCTATAGAAATGTTAAGTAGTACTAGTATAGTAGCAGTGGAGGGAGGCTGAGGACTGGCTTGCTTTTTGTGCATAAATGAGATTTTTTAAAATAGGATTAGAGATGGAGGGGCACAAAAAATAAACCACTAGGAGCTCTGGAATTGACCAGTAGCTTCAAAAACTATACTTAAGGCTTATGCATGAAACCAGGCAGGTCTCTAGGAAATTCTGGACATTTATTTTCATAAATCATCACTTTCTGTTTATTTGGATCTGGTGATGCTGTTAAATAGGCATGAAGACCTATGAAAGGAGCTCTGTAGTTTTAATTGTTTTCTGTGAGACACAGTCTCTTTCTGTGAGACACAGGTTCTAGGGAGGTACAGTCTTGGCATATACTGGTTCTTATAAATTGTTGTTGTTAAGTGCTGTCAAGTCGGAGTCGACTCATGGCGACCCTCTGGATAACTATCCTAAATTGTGTTTGGTCTTGAGTCAGGCGGCTCATTGTTGACAGACTGGTACCCATAGCTGCTGTTTTTGTATCGATCCATCTCATTGCTGGCCTTCCTCTTTTGCGTTGACCTTCTATCTTGCCAAGCATGATATCTTTCTCTAATGATCTCTCTCTTCGCATGATGTGTCCAAAGTATGAAAGTCAAAGTCTTGTCATCTGAGCTTCTAAAGAAAGCTTAGGTTTGATCTCCTCTAGAACCGACTGGTTTGTTCTTCGGACAGTTCATGGTATACACAGTATTCGCCGCCAGCACCATAATTCAAAGGCATCAATTTTCTTCCTGTCTATCTTTTTCACTGTCCAGCTTTCACATCCATATGATGTTATTGAAAATACCATGGCTTGAACATTTGGTTTCCAGTTCTATGCGTATACCGATGATCTTCAAATTTTAGCCCTGTTGCATGGTGATCTGGCATCTGCAGCAGGGTACCTCAATGAGTGTCTGGAGCAGGTGTATGCTTGGCTGATGGGCAGTGGTTTGGTGCTAAATGTGGACATGTGTCTGAGTTTTGGGAAGGCTGAACACTTGGATCTTTGGCTGTTGCCTACCATCTTGGGTTTTAAAATTCCTTGGACAGAGGAGTTAAGATCATTGGGGGTGATTTTGGAATGGCATGGGGTTGAGGATAAGCAGATCAGTCCTGTGGTTCAGGCTGACTGGTTGAAATTGAGGTTGGCATGTCAGTTGCATCCGTATCTGGATGATGGAGCTTTGAGGTTGGTGGTGCAGACCTAGGTGCAAGGGATACTTGATTACTGTAACGTACTTTATATCAGACTGCCATAAAGGGCCTTTTGGCATTTGAAGATGGTGCAGAATGCAGCCACTAGGTTGCTGATGGGAGCAGGAAGAATGAAGAGTATGCAGCCTTTATCAGTCCACTTACATTGGCTGCCCATTCGGGAGCGTGGTCTTTTTAAGCTGTTGGTAATAGTTTTTCAAGTCCTGCAGGATTCTCATCCCGGCTACTTGCGCAGACCTCTCAGTTGCTATGATCTGCGTAGGCCCCTGCATCCTCGCCTCCCCTGCCTGCCTATCAGTGGCCCATGACATCGGCACAAAAACTGCCGCTTCCGAGGCGCGCTCGCGCCTTGCGGGCCCGCGCCTGAGGGCCTCTCCAGAGGGCCCTTTGGCGTGGCCCTTAGGCGTAGGGCCGTGGCGTTTGTTGCTGTGGGTTGATCTGAAGACTTGGACTGGGCTGACTTGCTTCTATTGTGTGGTAACTCGCTGTTCCATGTTCCTCTCCTTCTCTTATTCTCTTTGACTGTCTCTATCCTCTATTCTGTCCTATCATATAAATGGCGTTCCTTTCCTTTTTTTTCCTTGAATGATATAGCATTGTAAACCGCTCTAATGCCTTTGGCCTGAGCGGTATATCAAATTCTAAATAAACATAAACATTCATCGCTAGGTTGGCTGTTGGTGGTACCCGGGTTGGGCGTGGTTTGTAAAGTTCACTGCCGTGAGAAAGCGTTCCAGGTGGTGGCTAGCAAGCGCTGGAATGCTCTACCCATGGAACTTAGAACTCAGACTTCTTTGTTGGGTTTCCGTAAATTGCTGAAGACATGGTTGTTTGCTGGGGGCTGATATTGAGCTCTGGGCGGGGGTTACTACTGTGCTCTCTTCTTTTGTGATTTGTACTTCTGTATCATTATTTATACACCCTTTTGATTGATATTTTGTCAGAAAAATGGTTTAAACACTTGTAAATAAATAAATAAATAATATGTGCACATCTGTTTATCCAGACTGAGTTGAGGCATTCATGGAGGGGCGGGGGGGGGGGGGGCAAGGGAGAGGTTGGCATTTCATGCCTACTTTCTAAAATGAGTGCATGTGTGCATAAATTAAACCAGGAAATGTATGCATGCCAAAGAGCAGGTGTGCATAAATTCTCTGGGGTAATTTTCAAAGTGGAAGGGCATAAGTACTTTTGTTTTCAAACTTCACTGGTACCTGCAAAGGGAAAAGTCTGTGTATCGCTATTATTTTATTTATTTTTATTTATTTATTTAGCAGGTTTTATATGCCGCTTTATCATTTCAATCAATATTGTAACTTAAACTTGGTAATGTACATTTAACAGGAACATTGATAACTTGGATTTTTTTGATGTGATTATTATATATGTGATTACTGAGCATGTGCATCATCAAGTAATTAGGCGTTATTTGAGTGCAGCAGCAGAACTGAAGAGGAAAATGTGGTCCGACGTCACATGGAAGGCTGGTGGGTGCAGAGGAGTGGGCAGATGTGATTAGCAATCATCCAAAGCCAATCAGTGTGCTCCAATTGGTCAGTGGAGGAGGGACCAATATAATTGCAGCGCACGCAGAGTCAGTCCAAGAGCTGACAGGGCAAAATGGGGAAAGGAGCATTTGGGCCTGTTCATGCTCCTGCTGCTGACGGAGGTTTGTTCAGAGGAGGGAGAGACTCTTTATTTCTTTCCTGGCTTTGTGGAGAGTCATGGGGGAAACCAGCTGGAATGGCCTGCAGCTGATCAGAGAGGGGGAAGAGAAGGCTGGAAATACTTATTGTAGAAGAAAGGAGTTATGATCCTGATGGGGGAGGGGATCTAATGGGGATGGGAAGAAAGACTAGTAGAGATGGTTTATGGGCAAGGGGAGGGCTTGATGGGGGAAAGAAGAGTTCCCTGATGGGGAAGGGAGCTCCTGATGAGGGGAAGGGTGGAGAGTAGAAATGCTTGATGGAGAATGGAAGAGATGAGAGAGAAGGGGGACTCATGGGGAGAATAAATTTCCCAGATAGGACAAAGAAACACCTGATAAGGAGAAGGAACATTTTCTGGGGAAGGAAGAGAAGAGGAGGGATGGCTGATGGGGGAAGGTGGGAGACCATGGACCTGGGGGCAGAAGCAGATCAAGGACTTGGCTGGCAAGGTAGTGGAAGGAGGGACGGAGCCATACAAGGGGAGAGGAGAGGCAGTGGAGTGAGGGGGAGAGAGGGTGTTTGCAAAGAATAAAGAAAATCACCACGCCACACACATGTGGCTAATCCCACACACTGACACACCTAGCTACTTAATCATTTACAAATACCATCACACACTTGAACACACACTTAAAAACACCCCATATCCAAAATGCATTCCACCCACTCCCACTCAGCCATGGACAAGGATAGCAGTCCCCACTATATTTATTTATTTATTATTTATTTATTTAGCTGTATTTATATCCCGCTTTTCACCGGGTCAAAGCGGTCAATTGGGGGATACATTTAACACGAGGGGATATGAGACATACGCTAATACTTACAGTGAACATGGGCAATGGAGGGTTAAGTGGCTTGCCCAAGACCACAAGGAGTGCCTATAGGACTAGAAATCCCAGTCCCTCCGGCCTGAGATTGCTGTCCCCAGGTGGGACTTGAACCCCCGGCCCTCTGGCCTGAAGTACCTTGTCCTAACCACTAGACCACTCCTCCCATTATAAACTATAAACTTAGAACATAAGAACATAAGATATGCCATACTGGGTCAGACCAAGGTCCATCAAGCCCAGTATTCTGTTTCCAACAGTGGCCAATCTAGGTCATATGTACCTAGCAGTTTCCCCAAGAGACACAAGTTCCACAATGCTTGTACTGGGTCAAGCATTGATATCTTCGGTCACTTCTTAATAATGGTTTATGAACCTTTCCTCCAGGAACTTGTCCAAACCTTTTTTAACCCAGCTGCACTAACAGCCTTTACTACATCCTCCGGTAACAAATTCCAGAGTTTGATTACACGTTGAGTGAAAAAATATTTTCTTTTATTAGTCGTAAATAGCTTACCATGTAGCTTCATTGCATGTCCCCTAGTCTTTCTATATTCTGATAAGGTAAACAATTGATCTACATTTACCCGTTCCACTCCGTTCATTAATTTATAGACTTCTATCATATCTCCCCTCAGCCGTCTCTTTTCCAGGTTAAAGAGCCCTAACCTTTTTAGCCTTTCTTCATAGGAGTATCCTTCCATCCCCTTTACCATTTTGGTGGCTCTTCTCTGTACCTTTTCTAAAATCGCTATATCCTTTTTAAGATACGGCGACCAGAATTGCACACAATATTCAAGGGGCGGTCTCACCATGGAACGATATAGAGGCATTATAATATCTTTTGTTTTATTTTCCATTCCTTTCCTTATCATACCTAGCATTCTATTTGCTCTCTTGGCCGCCGCTGCACACTGGGCCGAGGGTTTTAACATGGTATCTACGATGACGCCTAAATCTTTTTCCTGGGTGGTGGTTCCTAATGTGGAATCTTGCATCGTGTAACCATAGTTTGGGTTGTTCTTCCCTAGGTGCATAACCTTGCACTTGTCCACATTAAATTTCATCTGCCATTTTGATGCCCAGTCTTCCAATTTATCAAGATCCTCTTGCAATTTTTGACAATCCTCTTGGGTTTTAACAACTTTAAATAGTTTTGTGTCATCTGCAAATTTGATAACCTCACTCGTTATTCCACTTTCCAGGTCATTTATGAATATGTCAAAAAGCAGCAGACCCAGCACAGATCCCTGGGGTACACCACTATTCACCTTTCTCCATTGGGAAAATTGGCCATTTAGCCCTACCCTCTGCTTTCTATCTTTTAACCAGTTCCTGATCCACAATAGTACATTGCCTCCTATCCCATGACTCTTTAGTTTTGCCAAAAGTCTCTGATGAGGGACCTTGTCAAAGGCTTTCTGAAAGTCCAGATACACAATATCAACCGACTCACCTTTGTCCACCTGTTTATTCACTCCTTCAAAAAAACATAACAGATTAGTAAGACAAGATCTTCCTTGTCTAAAGCCATGTTGGCTGTCTCCCATTAGGTTGTGACTATCTACATGCTGAGTAATTTTATTCTTTATGATGGTTTCTACCATTTTTCCCGGTACTGACGTCAGGCTCACCGCTCTGTAGTTTCCCGGATCACCCCTGGAACCCTTTTTAAAATTGGTGTTACATTGGCGATCCTCCAATCTTCAGGTATTAGAGATGATTTTAATGATAGTTGACAGATTACTGATAGCAGGTCTGCAATCTCATATTTCAGTTCTTTCAACACCCTTGGATGTATACCATCTGGCCCAGGTGATTTGCTACTCTTCAGTTTATCTAATAGTTGTAAGACATCTTCCCGATGTATCGATATTTCCTTCAATTCTTCCGCACCTTTAAATACCACTTCAGTCATAGGTAACATCCCTACATCTTCCTCAGTAAAGACCGAAGCAAAGAATTCATTCAGTCTCTCCGCTATCGCCTTGTAGGCGACAAGGCGATAGCGGAGAGACTGAATGAATTCTTTGCTTCGGTCTTTACTGAGGAAGATGTAGGGATGTTACCTATGACTGAAGTGGTCGGACGAGAGCTGGAGCACGGGAACACATAGGCAGCATTCCCTCCTATTTCTTACGGGGGAACTTGGATTTAGGGACCGCTGGACCACCAGGTAATTTTTACTTTATTTGTTTTTACTTGGGGATGATTTCACTTTTACTTTGGGTAGGGGGGAGGGGGAGTTCAAGAGCTGCTAGACTACCAGGCAAATTTTACTTTATTTTTCTTTGTTTGGTAGGCGATTTTACTTTTACTTTGGGTAGGGGTGGAGGGTTTCAGGGGCCGCTAGACCACCAGGCAATTTTAGCTTTATTTTTTTTTACTTGGGGATGATTTCACATTTACTTTGGGTTGGGGGATGGGGGTTAAAAGGCTGCTAGACCACCAGGTAAAATTTATTTTATTTTTTCTTTGTTTGGGGGGGGGATTTTATTTTTACTTTGGGTGGGGGTGGGGGGTATCAAGAGCCACTAGACCATCAGGTAATTTTAGCTTTTTTTTTTTTTACTTGGGGGTTATTTCACATTTACTTTGGGGTGGGAGGTTCAAGCATCGCTAGACCACCAGGTAAATTTTACTTTATTTATCTTTGCTTGGGGGGTGATTTCACTTTTACTTTGGGTGGGGGGTACAAGGACCGCTAGACCATCAGGTGATTACTTTCTTTTGGGGCATGGCCCCAACGGTGTTTTGATGGCCTCAAGTACTTTTCCCAATGCTGCTATCATCTCCGATGCCATGAAAATACTTTTGGGCAGGGGACAGGGCCACAGGGGATTCTATTTTGTCGGGTTCAGCTCCCGCCATATTTTGATGGCATCGGGGGCTTTTCCCGATACCTGATCATCTAAGGAGAAGATGATTTAAGCATCAGGAAAAGCACCCGGTGCCATCAAAATACTGGTGAGGGCATGCGTTAGAGGTTTACTTCTATTCAGACCCTACAGTAAAAATGTTGTCGCTATGGCGGGTTGCGAAATCCTCTACGCCTGTCTCTGCACCGGGCACAGTCATGATTTCCATACCAGCCCAGCTGATTAATATACATTTAAATAATTAGGATTCATTTACATAGATCTAAATATTTATTTTCTTATTTTATTTAAAAAGATTTATGCACCGCTTTGTCCTGAAATCGAAGCGGTTTACACTTCAAAACAATCAAAAATCAGTATCAGTAGGGGTAGGCATGCTGTGTTAACACGGAGTGGCGGTGATGATTTCTTGGTGTGCTATTCATAGGATGAGCTATGTACAAGTGGTTATATACAGGGAGGGTAGGGGGGTACATTGGGGTTTTTCAAACAATGACTTAATATTAACTTATATGTGTGGCGTTCATTGGGCGCTAGTTTTTCTGTCAACATTTATGTCTATTTCCTGCATTTAAAGGATCGTAAAATGCGCTTAAACATGCCATTAAGGGCTCTTAAAACCTGCGCTAGCTTTCTGCATCGGCCTGTAGAGAGCAGAAGGGGTGGGTCTGAAAAGTTTTACAACTTGTAGTGGGCTGAAGGAAGTAGGGCACATGTAATTAATGGAGGCGTCTGGGAAGTTTAAGGTAGAGTGGGGCTGGTTGGTGGGTGGGTTATTTTTTATTTTTGTGTGCTCTATGGTGACTGCTTTATGTATAATGACTGATATACCACTGGTTTGGTCTCACATGCTGTTTTAGATAGTCTGTTCTGTTCTTGGTTGGAGAAACAATTAATAGATTTCATTAATAGATAAATATAGGGTGAGAAATTTTATAAAAGCCCCTTTTGCTGGGCAAAGCAATGTTTTGCCTGTTGAAATGGCTCTGAAAATTACCCTCTCTGTGTATTAAAAGTGTTCCATATCTTGTGAAAGCTCTCCAGAGAGCCTGCTAATGACATACACTAATTATCTCCTCATTAGTTGCAGCATTAGCATTGTTTGATGTATGCCAGTTAATTTGTTAATTGCACTTTAATTACTAAGTTATTATGGGCCCTGAGGCACTCAGCAGAAGATGGCAATTAACACACTCTGCAAATTGCTTTAAGCAATCTGGAGATAATACGCAAAGCCAGTCCTCTTCTTTAAGGAGCAAAAGAAAGAAGCTGCTCAGAGGGTGGGGCCAAAAATGCCCTCTGTTCTCAGGGGGCCCCTAGGTTGAAACTCCTAAGTGAGCTGCATCTCCAAATTTTAAATCTGACTTTTATGGGTTAGGCTGCACCTTGGCATATTCAGTTCAACAGAGACCTCCATGCATATGAAATCTGTTTGAGGGCAAATCGGATTCCAGGGGTTTTATTTCCTTCTGTTGGTTGTGGCTATTGAGGACGGTTATGCCCAATGATTGTTGTACACTTCCCATCAGCCCATGTATCAAACAAGACACTTCTTCCTCTCTGGACAACATCCTCCCTCACGCTTTTCACCACCTTCTCTCTTTCCACCATATGCTGTATACTAAAGTTCTGTCTTAAGTTTGGTTGTTAACATTTCTGCTGGTGATAGACTATTCCAAGCATTAATTTTCTGTTAAGAAAGTACTTTTTCTGATCTTTCCAAAATACATATAACAAGCAGGGGCGGCCCAAGGGGGGTGCGGTGCCATGTGCGGAGACTCGATGCGGGGCCTCATTTGCATAAGGGACCTCATTTGCATAACTATTTGCATAATGTTACCATACACTAACTTTTAGTAAACATGCCTCTTAATGAGTGTATGGATAAAGAAAGACTAAAAGATTTCTACATTACTATAATCCAGTGCCAACCACCAGGCACATTAGGAACTACTACAAACACTGCCCATTTAGAACGCATAGCAAACCCGCTGTATCCTAACAGCACTACCAGGACTCACAAAGCACCAGACCCTACCTATCAAAAGGCAACACTGCAAATATTAAACCAATAAACTTCAGAGAATAACAATACATTACTTACTGGGGAAACAGAACAAGTAGCAATGTCAAATAGAATTACATAAACAGAATACCTCAGCTCAGTTACACATGCAGAACATAGACCATCACCAAACAAGGAATCACAATTTAGAAACAGGAAGACAATAATTAAACTGGGAATCCCAAAAGCCAAACTTGGAATGTACAACACTGTAGAAATAAAACTATAAATTAATTTCCCCTTGTACTAAACAAAGCGCAGACGTTAATGATGCACATTTTCCAGAGCTGACATATTCCAGTTAATAAATTCAAAATAAAGAGATATTTTTCTACCTTTTGTGCATTTTTTTCAGTTGCAATTGCTCCAGCCACTTTCTTCTGGTTTCTTTGTGTCTTCTGCTAACTCTCCATCATCTGCTGTCCATATCTCCCTTCTTCTCTCTTCTAGTTTTTTTTTTCCATTCTCTCTCTACATCTGCTTTAACATACTAATCTTTCTCCTTTTGCTCTTTCCTCATTCCTATTTCATCCACTCAAATTTTACCCCTCCATCCTCAAACCCCACTTACTCTCCCAGTACCCGGCCAGTTGTAGATTTGTCTTCCCTCCCACACAAAATATTTTTCCCCTCTCCATTTCACTCTCCCAGCTCCATCCCATTCTAATCCTCCCACAACATCAGCTCCCTTCTAGTTCTAGCCCCACCCAGCATCTGCTCCCTTCTAGTCCCCGCATCAGCCTATTTCCAGTCCTAGCCCCCCATCAGCCCATTTCCAATCCTATCCTAGCCACACCATCAGCCCATTTCCAGTCCTAGCTCCCCCATCCATTTGCAGTCCTATCCGAGTCCCTCCATCAGCTCATTTCCAATCCCAGCCCCCATCAGCCCATTTCTAGTCCTTTCCTAGCCCCACTATCAGCCCATGTCAAATCCTAGCTCCCCTCCACTCAGCCCATTTCTAATCCAAGCCCCCCATGAGCCTACTTCCAGTTCTAGCCCCTCCATGAGTCCATTTCAATCCAAGCCCCCATCCCAGCCCATTTCTAATCTTAGCACCCCCCAACAGCCAATTTCCAGTCCTATCCTAGCCCCTCCATTAGCCCATTTCCTGTCCTAGCTCCCTCTCACTCAGCCCATTTCCAGTCCTAGCTCCCTCCCCTCACAGCCCATTTCCATTCCAAGCCCCCGTCCCCATCAGCGATTTGCAATTCCAGCCCCCCTTCCACTCAGTCCATTTCCAGTCCTAGCAACCCCCCAGCCCATTACCAGTCCTAGCCCCCCATAGCCCATTACCAGTCCTAAGCCCCCATCATCCCACTTCCAGTCCTAACCCCCCCATTTTCAGTCTTAGCCCCCCCCATAACCCATTACCAGTCCTAACCCCCCATCAGCCCACTTCCAGTCCTAAGCCCCCATCATCCCATTTTCAGTTTTAGCCCCCCATAGCCCAATACCAGTGCTAACCCCCATCAGCCCCCCATCATCCCACTTCCAGTCCTAACCCCCCCCCATTTTCAGTCTTAGCCCCCCCATAACCAATTACCAGTCCTAACCCCCCATTAGCACACTTCCAGTCCTAAGCCCCATCACCCCATTTTCAGTCTTAGCCCCCCATAGCCCATTACCAGTCCTAACCCCCATCAGCCCCCCCATCAGCCCATTTCCAGTCTTAGCCCCCCCTCCCATAGCCCATTACTAGTCCTAACCCCTCTCCCCCCCATAAGGCCAGGTATATAAAAAAAAACTGGCTGCTGCTGCCGCCGTGGCAGCGGCAGAATCAAGTGTCCTGCGGGCCCCCCCCCCCCTTGCCCAGCAGAGCCCTCACTGCAGCATCAGCTTCATCAGCGTCAGCTTTCAGAGCCACGAAGGGAGAGTTTTTCTCTCGTGGCTCTGTTAAGCCCGCCGGGGCTGATGGGAAACAGGCATTTCCGGCAAGCTTAACAGAGCCGCGAGAAAGGGAAACTCTCCCTTTTCGGCTCTGAAAAGCCCGCACTTTGGGAGCTGATGCTGCAGGGAGGGCTCTGCCAGGCAGGGGGGGCCCCGCGGGACACTTGATTCTGCCACTGCCACGGCGGCAGCAGCAGCCAGTTTGTTTGTTTTTTAATCTACCTGGGCTGATACAGAATGTTGTTTGCGCGGGGTCCCCTGAAACGCGGGGCCCTGTGCAAACAACATTCTTGCTCAATGG
Source organism: Ichthyophis bannanicus (assembly GCA_033557465.1). NCBI lineage: Eukaryota > Metazoa > Chordata > Amphibia > Gymnophiona > Ichthyophiidae > Ichthyophis > Ichthyophis bannanicus. Next base: position 257,258,215 of record CM066041.1, read on the forward strand.
ACGGGTCGGCCCTGATAACAAGCACATCAAAAGATCTTGCGCTTTACACCTGAATAGTTATTCTGAGGTTTCATTAATAACCTTACCATATTTGGGAAAAATCTCTGCTATTTAAATAGGCTTCCACTCAACTTTGTATTAAATAATTTAGGGGTAAAAGGAATTTTTTTTTTATTTCTAATACTCTCCTGTTTTCGGCATTGAAGTTAATGGCTCCGCTGTAGTAAGTAAATTTCCCAGTTGCTAAGTGGAAGAGATGTATTTATTTTATTTAACATTTCTTCTATATCACCTTTCAGGATTATCGAAGCGGTTTACATTTAAACTCAGATTTTGACATGGAACCGGTTAAGAGTTAACTAGATTACAGTTACGTATAACTATGTTACATTGAGGAAATGGTTTATAACATCTGGACCATATGGAATATTTTGGTTTCTAGTATTAAAATAGCAAAGTTTATAGTAGGCGCAGGCAAAGTATTCAAAGATTTGGATGCTGTTTGGAATTCTTGGGATGGTGTCATTGAACTGATGCGTTCTTTTTTGAGCCACAGTGGGCTTCCCTAGTGCAAGCCAAGTTGGGAGCTCTGTCCTTTGACTCAGCAAAATCTCACCCCAACAATTCACTTGGCTTCTAAAGCTGCCAAAAAAGTGTTAAGTTGTGTGAGTGGGTCTGGGTGAAAGTTTGAGTAGAAACTTAGAATGGGAGTTAAATCAGATTCAACTGAGAACGGCAAATGTGAGCTGGGGCAGAAACTCCCATTGGAAGAGGATTATAGTTGACTTGGAAATCTGGACACAGTTTTGAGCCAAGGTGTCTCCATCAATGCAGAATGTTAGCCAATATGCTCTCCCTATTCCTAATTTACAACGGAGGCTCCTTTTTGAATTCACAGACTAGGGCAGACTTGGGGTTAAGCCATTTCATCTGTGGTTTTATAATTTCAAGTCCTTTTAAGAAAAAGATGACTTCATGCCAGTGTGTGCAGTGGAGTAAAACCAGAACTGGCTTAGCCTCACCGAGTGGCAGGCAGACGGCCAGAGAGACAGTAACCCAGTGGTACCTCTTCTCCCTTTTTGTGAATCTTGGATACCATGAGGGCAATTTTCATAACAACCCACCACATGTGAAGTCCATAGTATTTAGTCCACAGTCTTTACACAAATGTTCAAAGGGTGAATCCTCATGTACCTCCCCTATGAAAATTGTGCGCTTGCTCCTGCTTTTTCTGCCATGCATTTTGCATTAAAAATAGTGCACATAATCTACATGCATTATTTTTCCCCTCTGACCTAAACACTCCAGGAATTTCTCATCCTAACGCAGTTCAAAGCATGTGTGCTGGAGAACTCTGCATGTACTGTTAATTGCGCTAAGTCGGGGCGATTTTCACAGGAACATACATTTACATTTTGGGGCGAGGAGTCTCCCATATTTACAGAGGATACTAGTTCTGCATGGAACAGGAAGCTGATGTGCTATTGAGCACTCTTTCCGCCGCTGATGTGGGGGGGGGGGGGCGGAGGAGGATTGAGAAGACTTGATAAGCCACTTGCACAGAGCTGCTTTTACCTATGAGCAAAGGTGCAGCTGCCCTGGACCTCTACACAATGGGGCCCAACTGCCCTGCTGCCCATAGGTAAAGGAGGCCCTCATGCCCATTGTCGCTGCTCCCCCCTCCCCCCAACCCTCCAGGACACGCAGCAGTGGCAGTACATTTATATTTAATTTTTTTATTGGTTCTCACAAGTCAAGAAACTAATCACATCGCTACTGGGTAAAACATAACAATTCTCCAACATAACAGTCCAGGGGCGGTGCCCTAGTATAATAAATGCCTCAGTAATTACAGTATATACAAACTTGCCATGTATAAAACATTGACAGAACAGAAGAAAAAAGGAAGAAGAAGAGGGGATAACCACACCCCAACTTACAAATAGCAAATCAAACCACCTGAGATCAAGCTAAGTGCCAGTAAAGGCCCTTCTCACTTACTTATCAAGTCTCAGCTTTCAGCCTTTATGGAATAAATACTTGTGAGTGGATGTCAACGTATACCCCCTCCATATCAAGATATCCATCAGTGTTGTCCTTTTAATTGAAAAAAAGAGGTAATAAAGTTTGCTAATTTTTCCTCCTGTTCTTCCCCCTCCCTTCCTCCCAGACCCTTACCTCCATCCATCCTTTCCCAACCCTCCCCCTTCCTCCCTTTATTATGCCAGTATAACATATTCCCTCAGGATGGGTGAGTTCTGCTCCATCCTAAGGGGTTCTAGCCTCAACTCTTCCCCCCTTTCCCCCTCTCTTCGAGAGACCAGATTCCACTACCACTTATATAAATCTCTAGGGTCAATGAGTGAACCCCCCTAGATAGTGAGAAGCTCATTCCTGGCTCTTGGGGTGAGATAGGCTAAATACGGATCCCAGATGTAGAGAAAGGCTTCTCTACGATTCTCCTCATCTCTAGAAGCCATTCCTTCCAAAACTGATAGCTCATGTCATGCCACTCACCATTCTAGGAGAGTAGGGCTAGCTTCTCTCCAGTGCCTCAGGATGCATTGTTTGGCTATAAGGCACACTTTGCACAGTAGTAGGCGTGCATGTTTTCCCTTGGGGCCTCCTTGTCTAACATCGTCTAATATTACCATTCCAGGAGGTAATGTGAAGGAATCCCCTATCAACATACAGAAAAATGTTTGGATTTCTCCCCAAAACCTCCGGACCTTCAGACATCCCCACAACATATGACCTAAGTATGCCGAAGCCTATCAGCAGCGTGGACACCACTCCTGTGTGATCAGCCCTGCTTTCTTTGCCCTGGACGGTAAGAAGTAAGTTTTCAGAAGATTTTTGTATTGAATCTCCCTAGGCTGAGCCCCCTGGACTACCCCTCGTATTCTGTTCACAGTAGCTTCCCAGAAGAAGCCTCGCAGATCAATGGAAAGTTCAAATTCCCATTTGGTGATATATGCCTCATGTCTCTTAGGCACTTTTAAGTTATGCAGTTTGCCATTGTATTGTGTAATGGATAGCTTTTCATGGGTGTCAAACTCAAAAATCTCTAATTTGGACCAATCTCCTGAGTCAGGGTCTCTAGCCTGAGTCCTTATACGTAGTGTTTTAGTTGTAAGTAGGCAAAGCTATGTGTACTAGGAAATGTGTACTGGCTTTGTAACTCCTGGAAGGGGCACAATTTTCCTTCCTCATCTAGGACCTGCTGGAGGAACAGCAGTCCCATCTCACACCAGACCTTAAAGGTCTTAGAATCGATACTAGGGGAAAATGAGATATTACCTTGGAGAGGTAGATATCCCGAACTGTGTGGGTAAATATCCAGCCTCTTGCATACCGAGTGCCATCCCCCCCCCCCCCGTGTCACATGTAGTGCTATATTTTCCCAGACTACTTCTGAGATTTCCCTTGTCACTGCATGTAAAACAGATGGCAAACCATAAGGGATTATCAGAGCTCCTTCCATCTCCACCAGAGTAAAGACAGAAGTTCCCCCCAGCCAGTCTCAAACGTGTCAAAGGAGACAGGCCTCATTATATTGTGCTATGTCCGGGAGACCCACTCCCCCTTTTCTCCAGGGTCCAGTTAGTTTCCTCAACCCAGTGCGTGATTTCTTCGCCTCTCTGCAAGAAAGTAGTAATCCCTCTTTCCAATACCCTGCGGTCTCTGAGATATTCAGATTGGTAGAAGTTGAAGAACATAAAGGAGCTTGGGGATGATTACCATATTATATAGGGCTATGCATCCTAAAAGAGCCAAGGGAAAGGTCCTCCAGTCATGTAACCGTTCCCCTATCCCTTTAATCAAAGTTGGTATATTAACTGAATATAGGCGTCTGGGGTTAGTAGGTAACCATATCCCCAGATATTTAAAACGGTCTCCCGCCCAACGCAGTGGGAAGGGGGAGGGTCATTTAGCTTGTAAGTCCCCTAGCACAACCAAATCCTCTGATTTCATCATATTTAACTTGAGACCTGCTACTTTCCCATACAATTTGACCTCCCAAAGCAGAGCTTTCAGCGACCTCACTGGATTGGTCAAATGAATCAAAAGGTCATCTGAAAAAACTGCAGCCTTAAAGCTTTTTTCCCCAGTGGTTACTCCCACAATATCTTCTCTATGTTGTATCTTCCAGAGAAAGAGATCTAATGATAGCACAAATAGTAACGGAGATAATGGGTATCCTTGTCTTGTTTCCTATTCTAACTCGAAGTATTCAGTTAGTCCACCATTCACTACTATTGCTGCCTTGGGGGTGTTATACAGAGCTTAAACCCCTTTCATAAAACCATCCCCAAGTCCATAGCTTTGCAGGGCCACAAACAAATATTGCCAGCTAACCCTGTCAAAGGCCTTTTCAGCATCAAAGCTTACAAGAAGGGATGGCCACTTAGGGTGGTGAGTCCATTCCATGGAAGTTAAAATTCAATGGATATTTCCAATAGGGTATCTCCCTCTTACAAGTCCTACCTGACTAGGATGGATGAGAGTGGGGAGATGTATTGTCAGCCTGTAAGATAGGATCTTAGCGAACCCCTTAAGGTCAAAATTAATCAAGGAAATAGGTCGATAAGAGGCTGCCGCCTGTGGGTCTTTCCCTGGTTTAGGTAGGAATGTGATGTGGGCTGTGTTTTCACCATATTTTATTTCCCCGGTGGAAAGGACTGTTGTAAACTTCTACCATGTGTGGAATGACTTTGTTCTGCATGAATTTATAGTATTCAGCTTGGAATCCATCAGGACCCGGAGTCTGACCAGTGGCTGCTTTCTTGATGTAGGCTTTCACTTCTGCCTCCGTGATTGGGTTCCCTAAGCTGTCCACCCTCTCCCCTCCCAAGGATGGCACCAAGAGTTGCGAAAGATATTCTTCAATCTGCTCAAGGGGTGCTTCTTCTCTAGTATAGAGAGCTTCATAAAATTGTTTCAGTATTTGCCTCACTCCTTATGTAGTAGAGCAAATTTCCCCTCTTGAGTTCCAAAGGACTGGTATAAATTGGGATCCCTGGGCCCCCCTTATACAACGGGACAACATTTTCCCAAGTTTATCACTGTATTGGTATAGCTGAAATGTATAATATAACAAAGATTTCCGAGTATGTTGATGCAAGACTATGTTCAAAGCAACCTGGAAAGACATTAAACATGCCTTGTTAACCACAGAGGGGTTTTGCGCCAAAAGCCTCCTGTTTTTGCATACTTGCTTTTCCAGGTGGAGTACTTGGGCGTTTATAGCCCACCTTTTTTTAGTAGTATAGGCAATAATTGCTTCCCTGATAACTTAAAGGCAGCCCAGAACAACTCCAGGGTTTCCAAATGGGATCTATTGTGTCTCGAGTAATCATCCCACTGCTGTTGTAAATAAGGTATGAACCCTTCATCTCTGGCAAGCTCCAGCCTCCCTGGAGACTCCAAACACACTTTCAGATGCAAACAAGTAATTGAGGCATGCACTCATTCCGTGTGCTCTCGATAGATGGGTCAAGACCTTTTCCTGTGGATGTAATACTCTCCATATGTCTATAAGCTGACAGTGATCAACAAATTGCCATAGAGTTTTAGTGGTGGGCCATTTTTCCCCAGTTGAGTCAGTTGAAGTATCCAGCCCTGGTTCAATAACCTCATTATAGTCCCCTCCCAAAATCAATGGATGCTCAGGAAACTGGACCATCACTGTGGCCAAATGGAAGAAAAAACCCAGGTCTGGGACATTTGGGGCGTAGACACATCCCAAAATCACTTCTTTCCCTTGTAGTGTACCCTCAACTAATATATAGAATCCCCCAGGGTCTTTTGTGATCTTGTGGGATTGAAACGGGATAGAGTTATAGATAAGAATGGCTGCACCCCTTTTTTCCCCACTGCTGGGGCTCCAAACACTCGCCCAACCTTCCCCTGCCGTAGTTTCCCTAGCTCAATTTCAGACTGGTGGGTCTCCTGCATCATCACTATATCGCTTGTATGGTGCCCTCGTGCTTGGAGAGCCTTCCCCCTCTTAATGGAACTCCCCAGCCCACAAACATTCCAGAATTTCACTCTCACCCTGGTTCCCAGCAATCTCGGCTCTTAAACCAACAAGATTGAACTGTCTTCTTCTCTGAGGGGCCCTCCCATCCTAGGGTCTCCCGCTCCTCTTCTCCATTCCTTCTCACTCCCCAGATCCATTTAAGTTTTATCATTCGCCTTACTATATCCTTTCTTTCTGGTCTCTCATTCCCTCCCTCCCCTCCCACTACCCTCCCTTCAATGGTTCCACTTACCTTTCCACCCCCCCCACCCCCGATCTCCCTCTTATCCCTATCTCATCCCGTCCTAGTCCATTCCTCTATCATTAAGGCCACAATATGAGTGTAGGGCTCCCCTCTCCTCTCCCCCACCAATCCATACCTCTTTCATATCAAGCTCCCCAGCTCTTTCTGTGCTCCATTAATCACCCCTCCCTCCTCTAAGTCCCAATATTCTCCCTTCCCCAATCTTGATCAATGTACAATTTCAAGGGGTGAGATTATCTAACCCCATTCCCAACTAGATCCTGGGGGCCCTCGCAGGAGGTCTCACCGAAGCAAAGAACCAGCCCAAGTTCTGTTTCTTAGGGGTTATGTGACAGATTATGTCTCCCTGAGTTACCAGATCCAAGCTAGTTCCAGAGAAAGACAGCCAGTCCCGCAGATATCAGTCTTAACTGGAGGGGCTACTTGTCCATTTTCATAACTGCTACTTGTCCTTTCTTCCTCTTGGTATTCCTGCATTGTATCCCATATACCTTTAATTAGAGGCCCCGGGAGTGCTTGGTAGGATCGTTTGTACAAAGGTCTGAGCATAGTCTGCATTATTAAATACTTGTACTCCTCCATTGTGGATAACCCGTAATCGCACTGGGTACTGTAGCGTAAACTTGATATTAGCTCCATGGAGGCGTTGGCAGATTTGTGCAAACATTTTCTGTCATTGTGCCAACTAGGTGGAGTAGTCCTGAAAAATAAGGATTTTCAGGCCCTGGTGTGTCAGAGGCATGGCTCGCCCTCTAGACGCATGAGGCACACAGTCCTTATGATAAAAGTTAAAAAATTTAGCAATCACCAATCGCAGCTTCTCCCCCTCAGATCTCCGCGGTCCCAGGCAGTATGCCCTTTCTATAATTATGGTAGACAATCCTCCCCTAGCTCCAAGAACTCTCACAGCTCCATTTCCTTTATATTTTCCAGGATCCCCACCAATCTGAGATTGCTTCTTCTGCTCCTATTTTCCAGATCGTTGATATTATTTTGTTGGAGGGTGACCAGCTTGTGAAGTTCAGCAAGAGCGATCCGAGCATTATCCATCTCCCCTTCCACTGCTGCTTTGCGATTCTCCACTTCCCGCAGTCTTTTATTGTACTCCTCCAATGCTTGAGTCACTCCCTCAATTTTTGCAAATATTTGGTTGAACTTGCCTGAGAGAGCTGCCATGATGGAGTCTGTAACCTCCTCTACCAGTGCCTCTTTTACAGGAGATAGCCGGGGCCTGCCACATGGCAATCCACCATCTTTTCTCCTCCCTGAGCCTTCTCTTTCTCTTTGTGGATGTTTCAGGCCGCCATACAGCAGCCACAAAGGAGTAAACTTCACCCGAGGTTGAGTGGGGTCTCCCATCTGTTTTCGCCAGTTTAGTGAACTTAGGGAGGTTCTGGTATACCAATGGCGGTGGAATTAGCGAGGGGAGCCCCAGAGCACAACTGAGAAGTGTCTAGCTGTGCTCACTCGTGGCAGTACATTTCAAAAGGTACCACAGTGCTGGAGTTACCTTCTCTTCAGATGCGGTGGTGCCATTAATGCTTCTGCCCCCATTTGATTCCACTTTAACAGGATATGGAATCGACGTGGGGAGTGGAAGCACGAAGGGCACCACAGTGCTGAAAGAGAAGGTAACTTTGGCACCACAGTAACTTTTTAAATGTACTCCCACTGCTTTATGTCCTGGACTGGGGCAGCAGCGGTGGCGGGAGGGAGGGGGACCAATGTGGGGCCCATTCATAAACATTTCCCAGGGCCCCATAAGGAATTGAAGTGGCCCTGCACTTGCACTCCATTGGAGGAGCTTATGGGAGAAGATAAGTCCTACGCCTCAGTCTGCACTGAAATCAGGGACAGAAGGTAGTTTTAGTCCATGGAACAAGAGACATTAGTTCAAAATCAGAGAACATCTCTAAAAATCAGGGAAATCTGGTAATCTTTCATACTTGTGATTTGGTAGTACATTTGGATTTACACGAAGAGGGTTATTTTCCAACTCCAAATTCAACACTTGGCCACGGTCTATGTGTTAGGTGTAATTTTTGTGGACAGAAATTTGCCAGCAATGGATTCATCCAGACACAGGTAAAGATTATAAATTAAGATCACCCACCAGAAACCACTTCTGAATCTGCATAGTACCAGTTCTGGTCAACATTATGGGCACCCTTGCATTTTAGGTATGTTGTGTAAAATATCTTGAGAAATAATTGGAAATAATTATGTCATCATAATATTTTAATAGTATGTTCAAAGATATATAACAAGACAAAGGTGTCTGTGCAACTTTACATAGTAATATCTGAGAAAAACCAAAATATGACCTGGATAGGATTAATCGCACCCTTCACTAATATTTGGTTGCACAACGCTTTGCAGTGATGCGAGCCTCCAAACGTTTCTTGTAACCATTTATAAGATTCATATATCTGTCTGCTGGTAGTTTCTCCCACTCTTCAACTGTGATTTGTTCTAACTCATTAATATTTCCAGCAATCTGTTTACCAATGACAGATTTCAGCGCTTTCCAAAGGTTCTTGATTGGACTGAGATCAGGAATCATTGCATGTCGAGTGCGGAGATTCTCTCATGACGTTTGGTCCCTGAGCACCTCTACTGAGATAAGTACAAGAGCACATGCAATAATAAAAATGATTAAAAGGAGGTGCCTTTTGTGAGGGGGCATTGTTTGATTATTCTTTTGAATAATCATGGTCTGGCAATGTCCTAGTTTTTATAATATTTCCTACTATTTCCTTTTTAAATTGGTCTTGTTTTATTTGATTCTTTTATTGTCAAATATGTGCGCATATATAGTCCAAAGTCATTTCACTGGCCACTTTTTTTTTAGGAGTTATTGGGCATTAGGAGGTTGAACTGCAAGGGCGCCAATGATGTTGACCACAACTGTACATATTATAATGTGTCCCTGTCAAAGTGAATATGTAGGGAGAAGAACACAGACTATGAGGATTAGACTCACAGAACATAAAAGTAGAATTCATGCAGGAAACCTTTAGTTAAACAGCTGAACCATGTATGGGAAGATCTGAAATGGTAACCCCTGTACACCGCTATGACTGGTAGACAGAGCGGTATAAAAAAGTTGCTAAATAAATAAACAAATAAATACAGCATTATTTGAACAATACATTTTTCAAAAATTAAAATCTATCAGAAGTTATACACTAAAGGGTTTCCAGAGTAAGTGACAACTAGATACCTTTGTAGGTCATCAACTACCAATGCAGTCTCACCTATTCTGGGCAGGTCTAAGAGCGAGAAGCACCATTTCAGAAAGGATATCCAGGTGAAATCTGGGGTATTCTGGGCAAAATATCCAAAAAAACGCTAGGGACATTTATGTTTCAGCCCGATTTTAGCAACTTGGACATCTCCAAAATGGATGACTGCATTGGCTGCAACACTTGGAGCGGGGATGTCTATCCTATGCTGAATACAAGTCAATGCAAGCTAGTTTCAATGCAAGGATGTGCATCGGCCTGCCCTTCTGAAAGCAAGTGTCCTTGTTTCCCTGCAGTTTTCATTATCATCATGGAAAATATAGAGGGTATCAGAAAACCTTTGTCTCTTTGCCTTCCAGGTGTCTGGGTGGCTTAATAAGAGCTTTTCTGATGCCTATTTGTGCCTTGGAGCAGGAATAGACATGGTCGAACCCAATAGTGGGTGAGGACGTGCTTGCCATTTCTGAAATCAGGAGCACATGTCCATCTTGCCTGGATTGCCGTGGTCATGCCTCCATCACACCTCTTCATGACTTGGAGGTTCTTGCACTGGGGATGTCTATAGAGCCAGCTTCTAAAATGGCTCTGGGGAGTCTCCATGATTTGGACATTTGTATGCCTGTTTTCATACACCCAAAGCACAAATAAGGCTTCTAAAATAATCCCCATAGTGAACATCAGTATGGATGAAGAATGAAGTGTTAAAAAAAATCTATTTTTGGACTTAAAAAAAAACGAGGACTGTTGATTATCTCATAGGGCCAGTTGTATCAGTGAGATAAATACTGTAGAAGTGTTCAGCTGTTTTCTGTGGCCCCTTTAAGATAAGAAGTAAGTGATAAATGTTTTGATATCAATAAATTCTGTGGGGGAATATTCAAAGGAAGACATGTTCAGGCTCGTAAAATATGTAAGTATCAGACTGAAATTTAATAACACATCTACATGGAAAACATTAAGAACATAGCAGCTACACCCTAAACCTAAAATCGAAAATTGTTTACGTCTTTTCTGTGTTGCCCTACACAAGTCCAGATAAATCCAAATATTATTGCTCAAAAAAATCCAAATCTTATAGTGGAAAAAAAATCTTCAAAATCCATTCTTACCAAATTCTAACGCCAACACTGCAATCAATGTTGATCTTTCCCAGACTTCACTTGAGAACTCTCTAAGAAGCCCGTGAGGTTTGCGCTATCTGCACAAAACCGCTGCTCCTCTTCCAGCTTTTCTTTTTCCCCTCTATTCATTCCAGCTTTTCTGGGTGATAGTTGTATTATTGTCCAGGGAAATTTTAAGAACTTCCACAAAATATTTAAAAATCTCAAGTTACATCTCCTATTATGATTTTCTATACAGCATAAATCGATCTTTCTGCACTGAATCCAGGCAAATCTGCATAGTCTCCATTTGCTTGACCAATTCCTCAGACTTCTGTAGATTAAGCCTTTGTTTATGGCCTTATACTTGAGATTTGAGCTGTTTACCCCCCAAAGCTGATCTGTTTGAGAGGATAAACAGGCCGATGCAGAAAGCTAGCGCGAGCTTTACGAGTCCATAACACCATGTTTAAGCACATTTTAACGATCGTTTATATGCAGGAAATAGATGTAAATGCCAGCGGAAAAACTAGTGCCCAATTAACGCCACAGGTATTTAAATGAATCCTTAATTATTTAAATATATTTTAATCTGTTGGGCTGGTATGCAAATCATGGCTACACCTGATGCAGAGACAGGAGTAGATGATTTCGCAACCAGCCATAGTGCCAAAATTTTTATTGCAGGATCTGAGTCGAAGTAAACCTCTAACACGTGCCTCCAACAGTATTTTGATGATACTGGGAAGGCCCCCGATGCCATCAAAATACTGTCGGGGGTATTGCACCCACAATAAAATGAACCCTGGTGGTCTAACGGCCCGATCCTACCCCTGACAGTAGTTTGATAGCATTGGGGGATGATCACAGCATTGGGAAAAGCTCTCGATGCCATCGAAATACTGTTGGGTGCCGTACCCGACAATAAAATTATTCCTGGTGATCCAGCGGCCTCAATCCCACCCCCAACAGCATTTACATGGCATCAGGAGAGGCTCCTGATGCCATCAAAATACTGTTGGGGGCCGTGCCTGACAATAAAATTATCCATGGTGGTCTTGTGGTCCCCTTCCCCCCCCTTAAATAAAAAAAGAACCTGGTAGTCTAGTGGCCCCTCCCCCCCATATTAAACAGAAAACAAAATCTGGTGGTCTAGAGGCCCCTATCTGGTGGTCTGGCAGCCTCCAAATGAACCTAAATGGGAGCGCTGCCTATGTGCTCCTGTCTGCGACAGCCATTGAGCAAAATGACGGTGTCTGGCCCCATGCGGTGCATCCTGGGATGCACCGCGCAGGGCAAGACACTGCCATTTTGCATGATGGCCAACACTGGGAGGGAGCGCATAGGCAGCGTTCGCACTAACACAATCAAACTATTCCCAACTTGTAAATTCTGGGTTCTAGAGCCTCCAGCATACTTCAGCTTACACTAAACGAGCTACTAGATCACACATTGCAATCACTAAAATATGAATATGCTTTCCTTCATCTAGGATAGACTAGAAAAGGGTTAGAGCAGGGAGAGTTGGGGACTCTACTTTGATCTGCAGGGTCTGCTCCAATCACACTGCTATCCCAGAAGGTGAGGGCTGGATTAAGAGGCAGAGTGGCTCTATCTGCTCTAGGTTTACCCTGTTCACTAGTCTTTACAATCTGTGTGGGAAGAGATGGGACTGAAACCAAAAGCACATGGCTATTCTGAAGGGTCACCGTCCAGTAGACATAGGGCAAACATCTCTTGAACCCTGCCTAGGTACAGCTCTAGCCAGGGCCGGATTTACCTATACGCCACCTACGCCATGGCGTAGGGCCCACAGCTGACAAGGGCCCACAAAAATAGCCGCTTTAAAATTAAATTTAAAAAAAAAAAACGCTGGCTGCCGTGGCGGCAGCATGGACTGTTCCTGCGGGGCCCCCTCTGCTGCCGCGGCAGCATGGACCGACCCGCGGGGCCCCCTCTGCCCGGCTGAATCGTCCGTCCGTCCCTCCCTCCCTCCGTGCCGGCTTTGAGAGGCGCGAAGAGAGATTGTCTCCCTCGCGTCTCTGCTAAGCCCGCAGGGGCTGATGGGAAATTTCCCATCAGCCCCTGCGGGCTTAACAGAGACGCGAGGGAGACACTCCCTTCGCGCCTCTCAAAGCCGGCACGGAGGGAGGGAGGGAGGGAGGGACGGACGGACGATTCAGCTGGGCAGAGGGGGCCCCGCGGGTCGGTCCATGCTGCCGCGGCGGCAGCGGTAGCAGCCAGCGTTTTTTTTAAAATTAAATGTTACTTTAGGCCGATGGGGGGGGTAGGACTGGTAATGGGCTATTGGGGGGGGGCTGGGACTGGAAATTGGCTGGGGGGGTTAAGGCTGGAGGTGGGCTGATGGGGTTAGGACTGGTAATGGGCTGTGGGCTGTGGGCTGTTGGGGGGGGGTTTAGAACTGGTAATGGGCTATGGGCTGTGGGCTGATGGGGGCTGTCTGGTAATGGGCTATGGGGGGCTAGGACTGGAAATGGGCTGGGGGGGTTAAGACTGGAGGTGGGCTGATGGGGTTAGGACTGGTATTGGGCTGTGGGCTGTTGGGGGGGTTTAGAACTGGTAATGGGCTATGGGGGGGTTAAGACTGGTAATGGGCTGTGGGCTGATGCGGGCTGTCTGGAAAAGGGCTATGGGGGGGCTAGGACTGGAAATGGGCTGGGGGGTTAAGACTGGAGGTGGGCTGATGGGGCTAGGACTGGTAATGGGCTGTGGGCTGTTGGGAGGGGATTAGGACTGGTAATGGGCTATGGGGGGGCTAGGACTATAAATGGGCTGATGGGGCGGGCTAGCACTGGCGGTGGGCTGAGGGGGATAGGACTGGTAATGGGCTGTGGGCTGATGGGGGTTAGGACTGGTAATGGGCTATGGGGGGGTTAGGATTGATAATGGGCTATGGGGGGGCTAGGACAGGAAATGGGCTGATGGGGAGGGGTTAGGACTTGAGGTGGGCTTATGGGGTTAGGACTGGTAATGGGCTGTGGGCTGATGTGGGGGGGGGGGTTAGGACTGGCAATGGGCTATGGGGGGCTGACTGGAAATGGGTTGATGGGGTTAGGACTGGAAGTGGACTGATGGGGGGGTTAGGACTGGTAATGGGTTATAGGGGGGGCTTAAACTGAAAATGGGGTGATGGGGGGTTAGGACTGTAAGTGGGTTGATGGGGGGCTAGGACTGGTATTGGGTTGGGGGGTTACTAGGACTGGAAATGGGCTGATGGGTGGCTAGGACTGGAAATGGGCTGATGCAGGGACTAGAAGGGAATGGATGCTGGGTGAGGCTGGAACTAGAAGGGAGTTGATGTTGGGGGAGGATTAGAATGGGATGGGGCTGGAAGAGTAAAATGGAGAAGGGAAAAATATTTTGTGTGGGAGGGATAAAAAATTTACAATTGGCCGGGTATTGGGAGAATAAGTGGGGATTGAGGATGGAGGGGTAAAATTTGAGTGGATAAAATAGGAATGAGGAAAGAGCAAAAGGAGAAAGATTAGTATGTTAAAGCAGATGTAGAGAGAGAATGGAAAAAAACTAGAAGAGAGAAGAAAGGACAAATGGACAGCAGACGATGGAGAGTTAGCAGAAGACACGAAGAAACCAGAAGAAAGTGGCTGGAGCAATTGCAGCTGAAAAAAATGCACAAAAGGTAGAAAAATATCTCTTTATTTTGAATTTATTAATTGGAATATGTCAGCTCTGGTAAATGTGCATCATTAACGTCTGCGCTTTGTTTAGTACAAGAGCAAATTAATGTATAGTTTTATTTCTACAGTGTTGTACATTCCAAGTTTGGCTTTTGGGATTCCCAGTTTAATTATTGTCTTCCTGTTTCTAAATTGTGATTACTTGTTTGGTGATGGTCTATGTTCTGCACGTGTAACTGAGCTGAGGTGTTCTGTTTATATAATTCCTATTTGACATTGCCACTTGTTCTCTTTCCCCAGTAGGTCATGTATTGTTGTTCTCTGAAATGTATTGGTTTAATATTTGCAGTGTTGCCTTTTGATTGGTAGAGTATGGTGCTTTGTGAGTCCTGGTAGTGCTGTTAGGATACGGCGGGTTTGCTATGGGTTCTAAATGGGCAGTGTTTGTAGTAGTTCCTAATGTGTCTGGCAGTTGGCACTAGATTATAGTAATGTAGAAATCTTTTAGTCTTTCTTTATCCATACACTCATTAAGAGGCACGTTTACTAAAAGTTAGTATATGGTAACATTATGCAAATATTTATGCAAATGAGGCCTCTTATGCAAATGAGGCCCCGCACCCCCCTTGGGCCGCCCCTGCTGGGGGCCCACAATTTTTGTTGGCGTAGGGCCTCACTCAAGGTAAATCCGGCCCTGGCTCTAGCTGTCATCACCGAGGCACACCAAGGACTTTGCCAAGGCACGCCAATGTGCCCTAGCACACTGGTTGAGAAGGAACTGCTCTAAAATGATGTTTCAAAAGCAGAAGTCTGAGGCCACAGTGAAATATTTGAAAAACTAGACTGGAAAATGGTGCAATCTGAATTTTCATGGCTTATGACATCAACTATTAAAGCACCACTACCAGCTAAATAAAAGTTGTACATGTTTTATAGATTCACCATCTATTTTTTTAAACATTTGAACCTTTACAGTACCCCTCTAGCTATTCATTTGATTTTCATACTAAAGCAAGATAATTTTATACGTGATTTCTTTGTGTATGCCAATATACGCACCTAAATGGCCTTCTATTAAAATTACCTCATGCCTAAAGGTGCATGCAGTGCAATTAGGCATGTACATGTATGTGAGTTTAGGACAGGTATGTTCAGTGGAGAAATGTGGGTAGAGTGCAGGTAGAGTTGTAATTTCTGTGCAGCTTATGCACAATTTAGCTATCCGGTCAGCAGTGATATTCAGCTATTCGTCAGAGAGCTAAACCAGCTAACGTTAAACTTGTTTTTTTTGGCTTAATTTTAGTAGGCTAGGTTAATTGGTTAGTGACTCAATATTGCGGCTGACTGGCTAACCCTCGGCACTGCTCCTCTCTGCTTCTGGAAGGCCCTGATGATGTGCAGTCAGTGTGAGGGCGGTCAGTGCCTCTCAGAGATACTGAATACCCTGCTCAGTGGGAGTAACGTGGTTTGCACTAACGTGGTCTGCTAACCAAATTATCTCCAGAGTGATGCATAAGTGATGTTCTGATAAGGGCAAAATTCCAGCACCCTAATCTGGGTGGATTCCTAAGCAGGTTTGGGTAGCATAGCCGAGAGCATCATTAAGATGGCACTAGCCTCAGTCTCCATCCAACATATACGACCTGACAGAGAAAACTCCATCAAGAACAATTCCTTTCAGAATAATTAGTGACACTGAGGGAACAAACCAGGTTAAGGTGTCCTCTTTGCCCTGGAAAGGGGGTTCTGGGGTACCAGTTTCTGGTTGCTGATATTAGCTAAGGGGTAGATAAACAAGTGCTTATAAAAACATAGAACAATATCTCTTCAGAACCGAGCCATTTATTGCAATAAGAAATGGGGGATCTCAACAACTTTACACTCAGTGCAAGATCTGGGTTCACTTTTGGTCTCAGGCTTTCTCGTTCCTGAAGCGGACAGAGATCGAAATGCAGCATGTCCATCCCTGGGAAGTTCGGAGGGGGGGTTCCAGCTGTTGCTTGGTAGTGAGACCTACTGACTGAGCGTGAGGTCCCAATGTTCCAGAAGGAATCTCAGTATATGACCCCCACTCTGCATCTCCAGGATTGTTGCTCAAACAACTGGACTAAGTAAATAGGGGGGAGATATAAAAGAAGAGAAGACCCCAGGTAGTTGTGAAGGCTCATGGTTCCATTACCCAAGTGAAGCGAGTTCGGATCGAACCAGAAGTCCAGCGCAGCAAAAGGAAGCTGCTGGGCCCAAAAAAATAACCACAAATTTGCAAGTCAGCATCCAAAAGAAATTTAGCATCCTGTTAAAATGAATAGAAAAGCTTCTGCAGGCTCAGTCCACCTGGAAAGACTTAAGAAAACAAATGACATATTAAAGGACCCTAGAAAATTATAACAGGCTCGAAATGCTTAATGCCGCTGGGAAAGGCTCTCAAAATGAACAAAAAGTCAAAGGATCTCAGAAGCCAGGATATGTCTAGCAGGACAAAGCCAAATGAGCACAAGTAGAAAACATATCTTCTGTCAGCTTTTAAATCTGCAACTTGTTTCTCATTTGACATTCCCACTAAGAAGTGTACCAAGTTTTTTTAACTTTATGGCTTTCTGTCTTTTCAACACATAAGAAATAACTGTTCTGCGCCACCTGGTTTCCTCTGTTCATTTTCTGCTGCAAACCTTGCCTGTTTTTCTACTTTTTGCATTGCTGGGAAAATACGGAGAGGCCTGCAGGGCCCTTCAGCTTGGTATTGTATTACCTTCTTTCTGTTACGGGGGATATGATTTGTGTTCTGTGCTCTTGTTACTTGAGCAAGTGGATGCTTGTGAATTTTGTTTAATTTCATAAATAAAAAGTAGAAAGAAAAAGAAAAAACAGACATACATTCACAGAAAACACAGACACCAACACACATACACGCACACAAAACAAAGAAGACAACATACACACAAACAAAACACAGACATACTTAAACACAACATGGACACAAAAGATGGAGGTGCACACAATCAAAACACACACATACAGATACATGCACAAATACAAACACAAACTCAGACACACCCTCAACACACACACACACACACACACACACACACACACACACACACACACACACACACACACATATAAGGCATGCTCCAGGTGCTTTCCTACCATGTATCCGCCTGCCCCTCCCCTTTCCTCTCTTCCCCACACACACTAATATCACATCCCTATCCCTCCTGGGTTGGCTCTTAGTGATTCAGATGTGTTTTTCATTTTCATTGTAGTAAATTTTACTCTGAAACCTAACGACTGAATCATGTGAGCGCACATTTTAGATGGTACATGGAGAAGTACTCATTTCCAATACTATCTTAAAAACGGCTCTGCAAAATGTGGAGCTGTTTCTAAAATGCGTATCTATATGTAGCAAGGGAGCGATTTTGCAAATTTACATGTCGTAAAAATCAGTGGAGGTAACCTGGCAACTTAGAAGTGCAAGTGCCAGACTTTCACAACATGCATGTGTAAATGGAAACAGAGAAACTTAACGGCAGAAAAACATCACATGGCCCATTTAGTCTGCCCTTCCATATCAACCACTGCAACAGTCTCCTTTTCCCCTTTAGAGATCCTCTGTGTTTGTCCCATGCTTTTTTGAATTCAGATACTGACCTCATCTCTACCACCTCCACTGGGAGACTATTCCACACATCTACCACTCTTTCCATAAAGAAATAGTTCTGCATCTTACTCCCGAGTCTATCCCCTTTCACTCTCATCCTATGCCCCCTCGTAGCAGACCTTGCTTTCAATTGAAAGAGGCTCTCCTCCTGTGCATTTATGCAACAGAGGTACTTAAACATCTCAATCATAACACTTCTGTACCACCTTTCCTCTAAAGTATGCATATTAAGATCCTTAAGTCTATCCTCATATGCTTTATAACAACTCCAACCTGTTTATATCCTTTTGAAGGTGTGGTCTCCAGAATTTCACACAATACTCTAAATGAGGTCGCACCAAAGACTTATACAGAGGCTCTATCACCTCCTTTCTTCTGCTGGCCATTTCTCTCCCTATGCACCTAAGCATCCTTCTAGCTTTTGCCATTGTATTTTCTACCTGGTTAGCTACTTTAAGATCATCAGACACAATCAAACCTAGGTCCCGTTCTTCTTTCGTGGACAGAAGTATGTCACCCCCTATACTGTACTGCTCCCTTGGATTGTTGCAGCCCAAATGCATGACCCTACATTTTTTAGCATTAAATCTAAGTTGCCAAATTCTAGACCATTCTTCAAGCTTAGCTAGATCCTTCCTCGTGTTATCTACACCTTCCTGGGTGTCTACTCTGTTGCAGATTTTGGTATCATCTGCAAAGAGGCAAACCTTACCCGACAGCCCTTCCGCTATATCACTAACAAAGATGTTAAAAAGAATCGGACCAAGGACAGATCCCTGGGGCACACCACTGGTAACCTCCTTCTCCTCAGAGTGAATTCCATTTACCTCTACCTTTTTCCACCTCCTACTCAACCAATTTCTAACCCAAGCAGTAATTTTAGGGTCCATCCCTAGGGTGCTCAGTTTGTTTATAAGTCGCCTGTGAGGAACAGTGTCAAATGTTTTATCGAAATCTAAATACACCACATCTAGGGCTCTCCCTCGGTCCAACTCCCTGGTCACCCAGTCAAAGAAATCAATCAGATCTGTCTGACAAGACCTGCCTCTGGTGAATCCATGCTGCCTCGGATCCTGTAATCCGCTGGACTCCAGAATCCTCACTATTCTCTCTTTCAGCAGCGCTTGACTGCACTTGTCAGCACTTACACATGCAGCAGTCATTTTGCAAACATAAGGACATGTTTACTAAAGTGCGGCAGGGAGCGCAGGATTAATGTGCAAAAATCAATAATTCCTACTGTGCTGAAGCCCAGCGGCTGCAGTAGACGCAAGGGGCATGCAACACTATGCTAATACAGGTGCAGTAGTAATGAATGCATGGCCCTAGCGCATGTGCACAGTGAGTGCGGTTGCAGCACACGTTGGGCAAATGAAAGCTACAAGTGCAATAACAGTGTGGCAGAGGTCAAGGGAAATAATGTGGATGGTCGGAACTTAGCCCCAAGCACACATAAAAGAAGGTATCAACTAACCAGTTCAGAATACAGAAGGATAACCGGGAATGGGTCCAACTGTAGCAGCGAAGTGCACGTAATGAATAAAACCAGGAGTCAATTGCAGGTTCCAAGCCAATTTATTGTGCACAAGGCTCAGACAGGAAAACATCCAAAAAGGACTGAGCAATGGAGAACAGGAGCAAATTCCTTATATACAATCTTTACAGTTTGATACAGGCAAACTTCCTATTGGTCCCAACGCCCCTTGCACCTGTCCAATCGGGGACCCTCTCTGGGCCTAGCTCCCTGCTCCCCCTGCTCAGACTATTCTAACAAAGGCACAGTCTTAGACATAGATACATTTCTACTTCAAGGCCATTTCTAGCTCAGAGAATGCAGGAACATGGAACATATCTATCATCAATGTAGAGGAATTTAATAAAGGAATTATTCTGACTTTTCAAAGAGCAGTAAAAGTGGTTTAAAGCAGTTTCTCAGACTCTGGTTCTTCTCAGCCCTAATCTCTAGTGGGGGTTGGGGTCTAGGCCTAGTTTACAGGGCATAGCCTACCACATTCCCCCCTTTGATTATTCTCAACCTGACTAAAAGGAGGGTGAGAAACTAATCACATATCAGACTCTTGTTAAAGTGGTGCTCTCATCTTGGGGTATAGCCTGATACTGCCAGATAGCTAACACTCGGGCTGCTGCCTTACGTTCTACCTAGGCCTGAAAAGAGGGTTCCAGACCATCCACTGAGGTCAAGACCATTCCATGTCTGAACTGGTACATATGCTTGCCCACGCATATCATCAGCTATTTCTTCAACGACCTGACCTTGATCATCAATTTGCAGACAACAGTTAGTTAGGTTAAACTTACCACACACACCACCCTCAGATGCTAGTAAATAATCAAGTGCTAAGCGGTTTTGGTAAATAGCTGTACGCATTTGGGTGCTCTGCTTTGCTAAAAGAGTTAGTGCTTTACTAGTTTCATTAGTGATAATTTCCACAACAGCTTGTAAGCGTATAATACGATTCAGCATATAAACAGGAGTGCGGTATCCCCAGGTCCCATCTTGTGTCCAAGTGGCTGGGCCATAATATGAGATAATTCATTCAGGGGGCCACTCATCACCCTCCCACTTATCCCATTGCCCTATTTTGAGTGTGCTTCGCTCTCATCGTCCATTGTAGATGGGGAAACCCAACTGTTCCCCTTGAGAAAGTGGGATAAGGAAGAATGAAGGTCGTATGGTTCCCAAAACACAAGCCCCTCCCCAGTTATTAGGGAGTCGAGCATATGCTCAAGCGCCACAAATCCAATAGAGCCCAGGAGGGGCTTCCCAAGTATTGGTCAGGACGAGGTTAGTCCAGAGCTTGGCAAGATGAGGGAAAGAGATCAAGGGGTTAGAAGGTTCTGTAGCATTAACACCTGACCACCAGGATGTCTTCTTTGTGGTGGCATTATAAATTCGTTGGCTCAGGCAGAGCATTTGTCCCACTGGTATGGTGAACTGCGATCCCATACGGATGTAACAGAGACGGCCAACAATGGTGTTAGCCAATACTCATTCACTAGCAATCTTGTTCAGGGCAGTCTGGTTATAGGGGAAGGAGTAGTTAAGTTCTCTTGCTTCCCAGGGCCATTGGTCTCCCATCTTGGTTCGGCCACAGAAGAAACAATTAGAAATGTGAAGACTGGAGGCTACAGCTCCAGCAAGCTCGATGAATAAGATCTGCGTAGGCTTGGGAAGTTCTATCTCCGTCTGCATGGCTTCATAGAAGGTATGGTGTATTTGATAAGGTGAGGAAGTACGAGTCTTGGTGTTAAGTTGTATATGCAGGAAGGTTCCAGGGTCTACTCCTCTTCCTGCTATCCTTATCCCAAATCTATATCCTAGGTGCCAGTGGCTAGGGTTAAACACGATGAGCTTTAGGGGATTGCAGGTACCTTTTAGACACTTAAGGGATGTTAACAATGGTAGTCTCTCCAAACTGGCTCGGCGATGATCTCCATCCTGTCCCTGAGGTCCATCAGTCCAGGTGGCATAATATGCACACTCCCACTTAGGGCAAAAGTAGGCGTCTTCCGATGTTTTAACATAACTAGTTGAGGTATGCGTTCCGGTACATTTTCCCCACTTGTAGGCTCCTTCAGGGCACATGTACTTCTCATCATAGTAATAAGTTCGCTCGTTGTCGACAGATCCACAGCTATAGTAGCCATTCCTGTTGATGGCCTCACAAGCATTGAAGTAAAGAGGGGCTGGTCTGGTGGGATCTGCGAGCTGTCATGTAGCATTCAGGAGGGCTCCATCCTCGTTGTTCCATCGCAACTCCAGAACATGGTATGAGGGGTTTTGTTGAGGGTTAAACAGGTTCTTACCTTCCCTTTGGTACAGATACTTAATTCCGTACCATTATATACACACCGGCTAGTCACGCCAGTGCAGGTGTAAAAGAAGTGATAGAGCAAAGTCTGGGTAACTTTTATTCCGATTCGGGTAGTAGTAATACAGGCCGCACAGGGAGGTAAAGCAAAAGTCATCTTAAGGGACCCCAGGGTTACCGCAAGCACTATATAAACAGATAGAGAAAACATGATTACAATGTCTTAATGAACTCGTCTAGGAATTGCAGTCTTTTACTGTAATGCTCTGTTTCCACAGCTTCCACCGTACGTAGATCTATCAGCTTCCAGATGGGTGACAGGAGTAGGGTTGCAGATTCCTCAAGCTTCTGCCGTACGTAGACCTGCCAGTTTCCAGCCATGTGGCAGGAGTAGGGCTGTAGATTCTCACAGCTGTGGTTTGTCGTCGCAGCATGAGTCGAAATGGGGATGCTGGGTGGGTGGTTGAAGTCCAGGGACGAGGTTCGGTGGTCGCTGCCGGCTTCACTCGACTGTGATGGATCCAAGGTTCCAGCTCTGCAACTTTGATGGCTGTAGGGGTTGACAGAATGACGACATAGGGTCCTCTCCAATGAGGTGCTAGCGGTGTGTTTCTCCACTCCTTGATCCACACCGAAGTTCCAGGTTGATAGGGATGCAATGGTTTGGTCAGGTTGATTGGCAGCTGATCATGTACCCATGCATGGAGACTCTGTAAAACAGAACCTAGAGCCACTAGTTCTTGTCTGGTGATTTCAGACCCAATTTGACTCATATCCCCTTTTATCCCTTGAACAATGGGTGGAGGTCGCCCATACAAGACTTCAAAAGGGGAAACACCTAATGACTTTGTGGGGGCTGAACGTATCCTGAGGAGGGCTATAGGAAGAGCCTGAGGCCACTTCAAGTGTGCTTCCTGACAGAGTTTAGACAGCTGGGCCTTCAGGGTCCGATTCATTTGCTCTACTTTCCCTGAACTTTGGGGTCTATAAGCTGTGTGTAACTTCCACTGTACCTGTAGGGCTCGGGCCATCTGCTGGGTTACATGGGATACAAATGAGGGCCCATTGTCTGATCCTATAACTAATGGTATACCAAACCGGGGAATGATTTCATGGAGTAGAACTTTGGTGACTTCCCTGGCTTTCTCAGTTCTGGTGGGGAAAGCCTCTACCCATCTAGAAAACGTACAAACCAGTACCAACAGGTAATGGTATCCATTTGCTCGTGGCATTTCTGCGAAGTCCACCTGGATATTTCCCATGCATTCCCTTTTCCTTCTACAGAAGCGACGCATCCGTTCTGCCCGAGAGACCGTGTGCTGGTAAAGCTGTTTCATAAGAAGGGCCAGTCGGACCCGCCGTTTGGAGATCCGGAGGAGATTATTGCAGTTACTCGCACAGCCGTGCTGACTGATAAGCATCCGACCTGGGTACACGCCTCACGCGTCGAGTGCACCGGAGGATTCCTGGAATATGCCTGACTTGCCACAGCCATGAAGTCTGCCTGGCTGACTCTTTCTTGTTTATTATTGATCTCGGTTGTCATTGTGCTGACTACATACTATTTTACAAACAAAGGACCTTGGACACAGGCACATCGGGCAGAGAACAATGCAACTTGGATTCAGGCCCTGCAGAGCTCCACCACTTTTATGTACTCTTATACACCTGTTTCACAGTGGCTGATGCACCTGAGCACACCACCACCGACCTCCAGTTAATAATGTCTGCTTAACTGTCCTTCAGAAGACTGTTTGGCTGTTCTTATAGTGGCTTACTCTACTAGTTTGAGAATTAAACAATAAAAGTTTCCAATCGTTTCAAAACATTCTTTTTGTGTTAAAAGATGTTACAATGTAGTCTATCTGGGTCTCAGACTTATCAGAGCTTATGGTATAGACTTTTTTCACCAGACGCTCTAGTTTGCATCAATGACCCACCTAAAAGGTATTTTTTCTTTAACTTTTTCTTATATTCAGAGAAAATTTTGCAATTTCAATAAAAATTCTTGAAAAAGAAGTCAGGCTTATCTTATTTTGAAGTAAAGAATCCCAACGTCAGCCATAGCGCTACTACGTTTCACGAAGGTTGTTTCTTCAGAGGTATTGCACTGACTTTTATTATCCTATATAAATTAGGAAACAGAAATAAGATTCTCTCATTACTATCCATATGACTTCATAGTTCACATCGAGGAAAGGCATAAAAGTTATCGGTACTTTCAGGTAATATATTCAGTTGACTCATCGTTGAAAAATACCCGCCAGCACGACCAGACTTGGTACGTGAACGCCGCGCATGCGGTTTACAACAGGAATAGGGATTTATTTATATGTTGCTAAAGAGATACGCCTCTTGGAAGATTACTGATCAGGTACATAGGTTCCAATCTATCTGAGAGTTTAAGCCTCCAGGGCACACTGTTTGAAGCCTAAAAATCCAACTTTGTTCTTTATAGATTAATGTCATATCCAGTGATTTTCCTCTCATTGCTTTAGACACCCGTTCCAGGCAAAAACATCGAAGCTCTGTAAATTGGTGATTATGGGCTAAGCAATGTTCTACGATTGGCGCCGTCATTGTTTTACAGCGAAGGCGGCTGCGGTGCTCTGCTAATCGCACTTTAAATGCCCTTAAGGTTTTCCCGATGTAGAGTAGAGAACAAGGGCATTGAATAGCGTATACCACTTGAGTAGTGGAGCAATTAGTGGAATGTTGTAGTTCGAACGTTCTTCCTTTCCAACTAAACGAGGATATCGTATGATTTACTTCACATAAGGGGCAATTGCCACATCTGATATGCCCTCGAGAAGTGTCAGTCATAGATTCTTGTAAAGGAGGCACAATAGCAGGACATAATAGATCTTTAAAATTACTCTGTCTGGTCCAGACGCATCGCACATTTTTATTTTTCAAGGATGGAATGCTGTGAATGACATTCATATGCTTTTTAACAATACCCATGATGTCATTACTATATGGAGAATAAGGAGTAACTAAATTAATAGTAGTGTCAGAGCAATTCTTTGCCTTTGGAACCAATAAAGTTTCACGGTGATTGTATAAGGCTCTTTTATAGGCCTTATCAATCATCTGAGACGGGTAGCCCCTTTCACAAAAATTCCTTTTCAGTAAACGAGCATGAGCTTTAAATTCTTGTAAATCTGTACAATTCCTCCGGTAACGGAGGAATTGAGAGAAAGGTAAACCGTTTTTTAACTTTCGGGGATGTAAACTTGTGTAATGAAGGAGGGCGTTACGATCGGTGGGCTTCCGAAAGACTGTTGTTGTCCACCCCGTTGCTCCTTTGATAACTTGTACATCCAAAAAGGTTAGTTTTTCTTGACTATAGACACTAGTAAAACTAATCGTAGGTTCTCTAGTATTGAGCCAGTGAAAAAATTCCAACCACATTTCTAACGTGCTAGACCAGATCAAAAAGATGTCATCAATGTAGCGACACCATAGATGGACATATTGGAAGTAAGCTGATTGATGTAACCATTTGTCCTCGAAAGCTCCCATATAGATGTTTGCTACAGATGGGGCGCAAGTCGCGCCCATTGCAACCCCGATTTTTTTATGGTAAATACGTTCATTAAACTGAAAGTAATTTTGGAACAAAACCATTTGAGTAACCTTATCCAGGAGCGTCAGTTGTAAAGGAGACATATCTGGACGAGCCTGCAGAGTCTTCATCACTTGTGCATAAGCTTCTCTCTGAGGTATATTAGTATAGAGTGCATTAACATCAAGGGAGACTAGCCAAATTTCAGGATCAGTACTAAAATGTGCCTGTGTCTCAAGTAATTGCAAAAAATGCATCGTATCTCTTATATAAGACGGGATCCGAGACACCAAAGGGCGTAAAAAAGAATCAAGGTAAATAGATAACGGTTCTAATAATGAACCCCGTGTAGAGACTATAGGTCTTCCGGGTGGATTCCGCATATCCTTATGCACTTTAGGGACTATATAGAAACGGGCCAATGTCGGATCAACCTGATTCAAAAATTGCCACTCTTTTTTGTTAAGTAATTTATTTTTTAAGGCTTCCGTTGTAAAGGACTTAACTTGACCTTGAAGTTGTGTCGTGGGATCTTCCAGAAGTACTTCATAAGTAGCTTCGTCATTTAATTGTCGATAGGCTTCTTGAAAATAGTGGTGTTTTGCCATAACCACGATTGCTCCCCCTTTATCCGCCCTTCGAATCACTAGGTCCCGACGAGCCTGAAGTTCTTTCAAAATATTTTTGTCATGGGGACTAAGGGCATTCCAATGTAACTTCTTGGATCCAGTATCAAGCAATGTCGAAAGGTCCTGAAGAATCATGGTTCGGAATAATGTCAGTGCCGCTGGTAGAGGCCCCGGTGGTGACCACGATGAATGAAGTGGTAATTTAATACGGTCCACCAATGGGAGGTCAGAAACGGCTGATCGATTCTCGGATTCAGCAAAAAATATTTTTAAATGCAGCTTCCGAATAAGTTGTTCAAGGTTAACCCGAAAAGTAAATAGGTCAAAATGGACCTTTGGCACAAACGAAAGTCCTCGTTCTAAAAGGTGTATATAAGTGTCAGGGAGAGCCTGTCCGGAAATGTTCAATACTAATGAGGCCGAAGTATCCATTGTTATCGACGGGTGGACGTGCGCTGAGGTACCATCTTGATCTTGTTCTGATCTTTTTTCTTGACTCCACTGTCTTTCACCTCGAGAAAATCCCGTTTCTTCATCTCAGAATCTGAACCCGACGTAAATTCTCCCTCTGAACTATCCTCGAAAGTGACTCTCTTCTTTTCTTTCCGTTTGGGATTTAACCAGGGGTACACATACCCCGTGGTGTAATCATTATAATCTCTTTTAAGTTTTTTCGTCTTGAGTGCTTTCACTTCCTCATAAAGAACTGCTATTTTTTCTTTAGTCTCCGTAAGATTTTTTTGATAGTTATCGTCAGCCAAGGTGTCTTTCAGGCCCTGTAAAATAGTGTTTTCCTCCTTTTTTAAGGTCTCCAAATTAGATTTTGCTGTATCTACTATCAGCATCATTAATTCTCTGGAACATTTATTCAAAATGCTATGTCATTTATCCAAAAAAGCCCCATCAGCTGCAAACATTTTGGGTTCTTTATAAAGGCGTAATCCTCGAGGAATATGTTGCCGACGCAAATATTCAAGCAGGGAAAAACGATGCAGCTCCATTCTAGTGATCCGTTTCTGTAGTTTTACTAGAGTATCCCAAGTAGCTAGATCAGATGTATTACCGTCAGGTTCTTCTAGGGTAAACATGGTTTTCTCTTTACATGCAGCTGATATATAATCCTCAGTGAAACTAAAAGCCTTATTCCATGGTGACTGACCTTCCATGTTTGTACTCAACAATCAAAAAGTGGTCAAAATATCTTATAGAGTAATGCCACCGTTAAGCTAATATGTATCAGATTACTCTACTAGTTTGAGAATTAAACAATAAAAGTTTCCAATCGTTTCAAAACATTCTTTTTGTATTAAAAGATGTTACAATGTAGTCTATCTGGGTCTCAGACTTATCAGAGCTTATGGTATAGACTTTTTTCACCAGACGCTCTAGTTTGCATCAATGACCCACCTAAAAGGTATTTTTTCTTTAACTTTTTCTTATATTCAGAGAAAATTTTGCAATTTCAATAAAAATTCTTGGAAAAGAAGTCAGGCTTATCTTATTTTGAAGTAAAGAATCCCAACGTCAGCCATAGCGCTACTACGTTTTATCATATGGATAGTAATGAGAGAATCTTATTTCTGTTTCCTAATTTATATAGGATAATAAAAGTCAGTGCAATAACCCTGAAGAAACAACCTTCGTGAAACGTAGTAGCGCTATGGCTGACGTTGGGATTCTTTACTTCAAAATAAGATAAGCCTGACTTCTTTTTCAAGAATTTTTATTGAAATTGCAAACTTTTCTCTGAATATAAGAAAAAGTTAAAGAAAAAATACCTTTTAGGTGGGTCATTGATGCAAACTAGAGCGTCTGGTGAAAAAAGTCTATACCATAAGCTCTGATAAGTCTGAGACCCAGATAGACTACATTGTAACATCTTTTAACACAAAAAGAATGTTTTGAAACGATTGGAAACTTTTATTGTTTAATTCTCAAACTAGTAGAGTAATCTGATACATATTAGCTTAACGGTGGCATTACTCTATAAGATATTCTGACCACTTTTTGATTGTTCTTATAGTGGGCCTATGCAGGCCCAAAGGGGGGATTGATAGGGAAAAATATAAGGCTTAAAGTGTGTAGCAACACTAAGAGGCCCGCAAGGGAAAATAGGAATCCTGTATATAACTATATATGGAAAGGAATGTGCTGTGCTAAGACAAATTGATTGTTCTACACGGAGACGACTAACAACTCCTACTGACTGAACTCTCGGGGGTAGGTTAGGACCCGGCCGGGCATTGTTCTTTGCACAAGTTAAACATCGACAGGCTACTGAGGCTGTCAGGGGTCCTAATAGTGAGATGCAAAAATAAGGTTTGAGCGCTTTTTCCATTGTAGTTTTCCCATAATGTGTGGCTTGGTGGAAAGCTTGGACAAAGGCAGGACCTAACGCTTCAGGGATCACAGTTGGGCCAGGAGGAAGACTACCTGTTGGCGGTGGCAGCACTATCCACCCGGTCTCTGATACTCCTCCTTCTGTTTGGCAATAATAGTCCAGCTCTTTGGAAGTATATTGAGGGGTCCATGCATTGAGGGGTACTGGGAATATAGCTGCCTGGACCGTGGTACTGGAGATAGGAGCTTGTTGTGTGGTGGCTGCTTCTCGAGCCGCAGTGTCAGCAAATCTATTTCCTCGTGAAACGTCTCCTTCTCCTGCTTGATGTCCTCGGCAGTGCATCACTGCAACTTGTTTGGGGGCCCATACAGCATCTAACAATGTCAATATTTCAGGGCCGTACTTGATGGACTTGCCTCCCGAGGTAATTAACCCACATTCCTTGTACAGGGCTCCATGTGTGTGCAACGTTGTGAAGGCATATTTAGAGTCGGTGTATACATTTAAGCGGAGCTCTGTCCCTATTATTAGTGCCCTTGTGAAGGCTATCAGTTCAGCTTTCTGCGCTGAGGTTCCTGGGGCCAAAGCTGAGGACTCCACTACCATGTCCAGGGTCACCACTGCATAGCCAGCATATCTTCGTCCATCGATGACAAGGCTACTTCCATCTACGAAGAAAGTTCGGTCAGGGTCCTCCAATGGGACATCAGTTAGATCTGGGCGACTGGAGAATACAGTGTCCATTACCTCCAGGCAATCATGATCAGGTGGGCCTGGACCAATCGGTAACAGTGTGGCAGGGTTTAAAGCTTGACTGACGACCAACTGCAATCGGGGATTTTCACATAACATGCTCTGATACCTTAACATCCGGGAATTCGTGAACCAGTAGTTTCCTTTATGCTCCATGAGGGTTAGGACAGAGTGTGGTACTGTAACTTGGAGATTCTGACCCAGAGTGAGTTTGTCGGCTTCACCTGCCAGGAGAGCTGTGGCTGCAACGGCTCTCAGGCAAGGTGGCCATCCTCTTGCGACGATGTCCAACTGCTTTGATAGGTAAGCTACAGGTCGCTGCCAAGATCTGAGGGATTGAGTCAATACTCCCAAAGCATTTCCACTTGACTCATGTACATTGTCACAACGCCGCCCTGGTGGTTAGGGGTGGCCAAGGCAGGTTGGACATAAATAAAAGTAAAGTTGGGTTTTCTTCGGTTTTTCCCAAAGTGGGCTAGGAACTATAGGACTCGTAGTAGTCCTGGGGCTATTCCGCTGTGGCTTGGGATTCTCATTAGGCTCATGCCGAATGCAAGTGGAAGTTGGTACTTTCTGAGAGGCTAAACCCTCCTTCATACTCTTCCTAAATTGTGGCCAGTCGCGGCCTAATACCAATTCTTGTGGTAGCCTAGGCACGACTGCTACTAACATCTCCTTTTCAATGCCCAATCCCTTCACCCAAAACATATAGACCGGGTAGCGGGTAGCCACTCCATGGACACACTTTATCTTAACATTACCCTCTGGACACTCCGGAACTGATCATCCCTGATCTCTGATCACAGACCATAACCTCTTCGAAATCATGGTTTGGTCAGCTCCTGAGTCCAGGAGTGCTTTTACATCTACCCCATGAATCTCTACATTTAATATGAAACCCTCCCGTACTGTTCTCGGGGCTTCCCCTACCAGAGCAGTACGTGAGTAACAGTCACTTTTCAGATGACCCTTTTTTCCACATGCAAAGCATCTCTTCACATTCTCTTTTGCTAGAGGCTTATTACTTTTCACCACACCATATGGGGACCATGAGGGGCTTTCCACACTTTGGGCCTCCATACCCAGTGTCAGTCTGGGAGTCCCTACCCTGGGTTGGGTGACTCTCTCGGCCTCTAAATAGCGCTCCGTGAGAGCTATTGCATCTGTCGTTGTACAGCAATTTTGCAAGATTAAGAAATTCTGTACCCTGTTTGGCACGGCGGACATGTACTGTTCAAGTACTATCGCGTCCATCAACATGTCTACGTTTTTCTTTTCTGGCTGTAGCCATTTATTCGCGAGACCCCGTATTCTATGGCCTAAGGCTTTTGGGGTTTCATCAGCTCTAAGGGTGGTGGCTCTAAACATTTTATTGTAGGACAATGGTGTAAGGCCTAACCAATCCCTTATGGCGGTGACTACTTCCTCATAGCTGTTAGCTAGGCTTGGGGGCATCGACCTATACGCAGCAAGGGCCTCCCCTGTAAGGGACGCTGCGAGTCGAATGGCCCACTGTTCAGGCGGCCACCTTGCTGAACCTGCAATCCTAGTGAATGAATCTAAAAAGTCATCAATATTATCATTGGGACTTAGCTTCCCCACGATCAAATCGTGGCATATCCATTGTCCACTCGCTGGATACGTCGGTCCGGCTGCCTGCAGCTTTTCAGCGCTCGCCTTTGCCATCTCCTCCCGCTGTAAGGCTAACCAGTTTTCCATAGTCTGTAAGACTGGCAGTTGCTGTTCCTGCATGGCGCGCAGAGCTTGTGCTTGGTTCGCCTGGGCAAATTCGGCTTGCTTGTCGAATTGATGCGCCATCCAGGCACAGAGCTCCTTTGGCTCCATGGTGAACCTGTATAGAGACAAACAGAAGAAAAACGAAAACCAAGTGTGGCTCTCACAACACTAGTTTTTTTTTTTTTTTTTCCGTTTTTTTTTTCAAACTTCCCTTAACATCCAACACTGCCCCGGGTTAATTACTTTTTACCTGAGGTAAGTGTTGAATTCAGCTCGGGAACATCCGATGCTGTTGCATTCCGCAGCTCACCACTCCGAAAACCAGCAACAGGATTTTCTGCTTCCAGGATTTTCACAAGCCGCTCCGGATTCCACCTGTTACACTCCGGGTCTTTCTTCCTCCACTCCGGGTTTTTCAAGTGATCCGCTCCGGGTCTTGTTTTTACTCCAGGTTTTTCAGCAGAACTATCTGAGTTTTTCCTTTTAAATTCAGGATTTTTATTTTTCTTTTTCTGGTAGTTTGAAGGCTCTGATCCAGCATCCAAAAACTGCGCCATTTTTATGTCACAACGCCGCCCTGGTGGTTAGGGGTGGCCAAGGCAGGTCGGACATAAATAAAAGTAAAGTTGGGTTTGGTATGTGTTTCTTTCTAGGGCCCAGGGTTGTATAGCCCTGGTAGCGTCCTGAATACCAAAAATACCCAAAGAACAAAAAGGTCATCGAGTGTAGGGAAAAATAAGGCTTTATTTCCCTCGTTTGCACAAAGGTTCAAAGGATCGGCTTCAAACACCAACAGAAATATCCTTACATCAGGGTAGAAAAATAACAACTCATGTTCAAAAGAAAAACTGTTCTCTTCACAGAAAAAGGTTACAAAACAAGCATTCCTATTTACACCGGTTTTAAAGCTCACTGGTTGTACAAGCATTCCACGCTGCCCGTAATACAATAGCTGCAATCCATTTCTTCTTCTGACAAGGACTCTACCTCTTCCACTTGCATCGGCTCCTCCTGCAATGTATCTGAGCTAGAGTCAACAGTTCCCAGCAAGCTATAGTCAGGTTTCTCCCTCAAATGCTGAATGACCTCCCAGTGTCTAGAGTTTAGCGTGGGGCGTCGGCCATGAGCATTTTTACAATGTGAACATCTTTCTTTCTTCCAAGGACTTCCATGCACTTCATGAAAAACAGGTTTACTTAAAAGTTTCTTATTCAATAAAAACTTTTCATACCTTTTCTCTTGCGAAGTGGGACATGTACAGGGAGCTTCTGTTTCTTATCCTTTCCATGCGCTAACCCTCTGTGGGCTATCTTCAATACAGTATGGGTTACCTTGTAACTCCTGCTTCTTCCTCTGGGACGAGGCTTGTGGCCTACTCCTGGTAATATTCTGCCTTGATTCAGGAATATGGCTTGGGTTCTGCCTACAGCATTCACAATGCAGCTTTCGTGTACCTGAATCTCCTGGACCCTTCTGGATTCTTTGGCCTTTCGGGTTCCTTTGGCCTGTACCTCTTTCCTGCACTCCAGCAGTGTCTGTAGCTTCTGCAGTTTCTCCAGCTTCTGCAGTTTCTGCCACTCTGGCAGCTCCTGCCGCTCCTCCGGCTTCTGAAGGCTCTGCAACCTCTCTGCTGCCTTCCTTGCTGCTCCTGGCTTTACCGCTACTTCTGCCTTTCCAGTCCTGCTGTGACTGTGCTCGTGCTTTCCAGTCCTGAAGTGTCTGTGCCTCTTGCGGTACCTCTGCCCCTCTCCAGTCTTCCTGACTTCCTTTAAAAGGAGTTCCTCTCTTCCTGGATTGGAGGCTGGCTGGCTTTAGGTTACACCCTGTAGGGCGTGGATCCTCAGTCTTCCAGAGGTCCCTCTTCCTCCCCCTATCAGGCTCCTGAGAATAATGCAGCTTGTGCATGTCTTTTTTCAGGTTTAAAACATTTTCTCCTAAGCCCTGCTGGTCTGCTGCATCACAACATAGAGGCGAAAAGGTTTCTGTACATCTGGCAGGCCCAAGGCTGGTGATGACATCAAGGCTGCTTTCAATGCTCTGAATGCTGTATTCTGTTCTGGGCCCCATTCTAAGGGGGATCGCTCCATGCCTTTGGTGGCCTGATACAATGGCTTCGCCAACAGTGCAAAGTTGGGTATCCATATTCGGCAGTAGCCTGCAGCTCCTAAGAAAGCCCGCACCTGCTTTCTAGTGGTGGGGGTAGGGATGCGACACACTGCTTCCTTCCGTTCTGATCCCAGTCTCCGGATCCCTTGGGACAGATGGAATCCCAGATATTTTACCTCAGCTTGGCACAACTGCGCCTTGGCTCTTGAGACCTTGTATCCGGCTTCGTTCAGGAGGTGCAAGAGATTACTGATGGCTTGTAGGCATTTGATTTTGGAGTTGGTGGCTACTAGTAGGTCATCCACATACTGAAGGAGAACTCTCTTCCCTGGAGTCACAGAATAACTTGAAAGATCTTGATTTAGGGCAGCACTGAAGAGAGTAGGTGAATTCTTGAATCCTTGGGGTAATCGAGTCCAGGTGAGTTGGCCTCGCCTTCCTGTGGTTGGGTCCTCCCATTCAAATGCAAACAGGAGTTGACTGGTTGATGCTAGGCGTATGCAGAAAAAGGCATCCTTTAAATCCAAGACGGTGAAGTGAGTAGCCTCAGCGGGAATCAGTCCCAGGAGAGTATATGGGTTTGGTACTACTGGATGTATGGTTTCAACTGCATTATTTACTCGTCTCAAGTCCTGCACTGGGCGGAAGTCACCTGACCCAGGCTTCTTGACTGGGAGGAGGGGGGTATTCCAGGGCGATTGGCACTTTCTGAGAAGTCTGTACTTCAGTAATTTCATTAGATGACAGTGAATTCCTTCAATTGCTGGTCGCGGGAGAGGATATTGTCTCACGTGCACTGGTTCTGCTCCTGATTTGAGGGTGACAAGCACATGGGCTACATTCTTCGCTAGGCAAGGAGGATTATCCTCTGCCCATACCTTGGGTGGAGCTGAGATTGTGGTGGGCATACAGGGACTGGCTGCCTTGGTCAGAGATACACTATAGAACTGCCATTCTTCTTCCCGGGGGACAGTCAGCACCATCAGGCCAGCAGATTTCGAGTTCACAGTCATTTCCATCTTCCCTCCTTCAACAAAGGATATCTGCGCCTGGAGCTTGGCAAGCATATCTCGGCCCAAGAGGGGAATTGGGCACTCGGGCATGTATAAGAACTGGTGCGTTATCTTCCGTCCCCCTAGTTCACAAGTGCGGTTCTGCAAGAAAGGCTTGGTGGCCCTAACTCCCGTAGCTCCGACAATGGTAGTTGATCGAGAAGATAGAGGGGGCACTGGTTTTGCCACTACTGAGTGTTCTGCCCCCGTATCCACCATAAAGTCTATATACTGGTCCCCAATCTTTAAACTGACCATAGGCTCCTGGGGACCTAGGGGAAACTTGGAGCCCGGTCTGGCCTAGTCTTCATCCATGCTGTAGCCCTCGTCGGTTGCCATTTCCTCTATAGCTGCTTCTCCCTGTTGGAACTGCATACGATTCATTCCTCCCTGCTGCCGGAATCTTCCCCCTGCTCTCCGCATACTCCCTCCTCCCCTCCAGGAGGCGGAGCTCAAGTTCAGGCATTCACTTTTCCAATGTCCTTCTTCTTTACAGTAGGCGCACTGATTTGCACTCAGTGGGGACCGGCTCTCTCCTCGGTCCCTTCCACATCCTCGTGTCCTTCGGTAAGAGATACTTCCTCCGCGTCGTTCAACTAAACTCAGCTTTCTTCTTCATTTTACGTTCACTTTCCTTCTGACGTTCTTGATCACGATTCACAAACACCTTCTGAGCAACTTCCATTAACTGAGCCGCATTCATGCCCGCGAATCCTTCCAACTTCTGCAGTTTTCGTTTTATGTCTCCCTGGGACAGACTCACAAAGGCTGCATTTACCATGCGTAAATTTTCCTGGGCTGCTGGGTCATATGGGGTATATAGTCTGTAAGCTTCAGATAATCGTTCATAGAAGGCTGCTGGGCTCTCATCTGGATGCTGGATGACCTCCGCTACCTTTCCGATATTCATGGCCCTCTGGCGCTCTCTCTTCAGGCCTTGCAGTAGGGCCTGGTAGAATCGAGTAAGGGCCGTTGCTCCGTCAGCACTGTTTGGGTCCCACTTGGGATCATCATTTGGAAAATCTGCGGCGGCTGCTTGCCGGGGATCTAGGTCTCTGTCTCCTACCGGGTTTTCTTCTAACCATCGGGTGGACGCCTGCACAATCCGTGCTCGCTCTTCAGTAGTAAAAAGGGTAGACAGGAGCTGGCAGCAATCAGACCAGGTAGGCTAATGGGTTTGCATAATACTGGACATTAATTCTGTCAATTCTTGGGGCTTTGCAGTGTAGGACGCATAATGCGTCTTCCTATTCAATAAATCTGTGGTGGAGAAGGGCACGTAAACGAGACTGGTGGGCCCCACCACAACCTGGTCCCGTTCGTTAAGGATTGGTAGCCCCGGGACCTGGCGTAATGGCATAACGTGACTATCTTTCTGACTCGCTGTTGTACTTCTGAGGGCATAATGTAGCCTGGCTTGCTGGAATTCTTTTCCTCTGCTCCAGACTCTAGCAACAGGTGACCCTGGACTAGCAGCTGAATCCCTGCTCGCTGTATCATCGGTAGACGGTGGCTCTTCCGAGTCACTTGGGCTAGAACTGGGGCTCCCGCTCGGGTGGGGGTGCGCCGCCTCCAGGTGCGGAGGGGGCGGGAGAACTAGAGGCAAGTTGGCAGGAGGGGATCCCCCCGCATCAGGCTCTGCCCGGGGTTGTGGCGGAGCCGAGGGGACTGGTCTATAAAGGAATTGGGGCGGATGGGTCAGAATTTCTGGCGATTCTGGGGCTGAATAGACAGGCAACTTCTCTTTTTCAGACTTCCGGGCCCCCCTTGTGGTCACTACCATTATCCTACACTGTTCCTCGTGGCAGCGCTTCATCCAGAAGGGTTCTCTTTCACAAATGTTAAACCAGGAATCTATATAGGGGAACTGATCTGGGTGTTCTCTATGTACAATCTGATGTACTCGGGATATAATTCTAACATCAAAGGTACCACCAGGGGGCCACTCAGTGACCAGCACCGGCCACTCCCTATCACAAAGTATTCCTAATCGGGACAGAGACATTTTCACTCCATAGTCACCATCAAAACCCTTCTTGAAATTTTTGATCATACATTTTAGCGGAGTTTGCATGGACTCCACCCCTCCCATAATGACGTACACAACAACAGACAGTAAGGGCGGGTAGTATGGCTGCAGGTAAGGGGTCCATACAGCCCTAGGAACAAGTAGGCAGACAAACACCAAACGCTTCTTCCTTTTCGCGACCTGGGCGCGGTTGCCCGGCCAGAAACTGCACTACTCAGGAGTCTGCTCTCACGTGGTCTGTGTTTAAAGACCTCTCATTCACGCACACACAACTAAACATGCTAGCAAACCTTTTTTCCCAAGTTTTTCCCAGTCCCTATCTAACTAACCAAGTGCAGCCGGTCTCGCTCATACTCATGCAAGACGGGTTCGGACTGCTAACAAACCAAGAAGAGGGCGGTAGTTTGGGCCTCGCGCATACTCATGCAAGGCTTTCTCGGACCTGCCCTGAGAGGTGATCAGACTCTCGGTACCCTATACCAAATCAGTCTCGCGCATACTCATGCAAGACTTACCAAACCTAACTGACTAAAGAACAAGAAAATGTCTACTCACCGGATCCGGTACCCGATACAGAACCAGTTCTTGGGTTGAATCCTGGACTCCCCTCGGGTTTGGAGGTGTTGGCCGGTCGGACCCAGTAGTCCGCCGAGGCTAGGCGGAACCCTCTCCGATACAAGGGGACCGGTGGCGCCTGAGGTTTCCCCTGCGTTCGAACAGACACAGTCCCGACCGGGCCAAACCTTGAGGCGGTAATACGTGGTATATTCACTTGAATACCATCCACTACTCGCACTTCCCGGCCAATGCACCAGGAAATGTAGCAGCGAACTGCACGCAATGAATAAAACCAGGAGTCAATTTCAGGTTCCAAGCCAATTTATTGTGCACAAGGCTCAGACAGGAAAACATCCAAAAAGGACTGAGCAATGGAGAACAGGAGCAAATTCCTTATATACAATCTTTACAGTTTGATACAGGCAAACTTCCTATTGGTCCCAATGCCCCTTGCACCTGTCCAATCGGGGACCCTGTCTGGGCCTAGCTCCCTGCTCCCCCTGCTCAGACTATTCTAACAAAGGCACAGTCTTAGACATAGATACATTTCTACTTCAAGGCCATTTCTAGCTCAGAGAATGCAGGAACATGGAACATTTCTATCATCAGTGTAGAGGAATTTAATAAAGGAATTATTCAGACTTTTCAAAGAGCAGTAAAAGCGGTTTAAAGCAGTTTCTCAGACTCTGGTTCTTCTCAGCCCTAATCTCTAGTGGGGGTTGGGGTCTAGGCCTAGTTTACAGGCCATAGCCTACCACACAACTGCCTGCACAGCTCAGAGCATAGGGGCTAAGTACAAGAGGGCAGGGAATGAAATCAGCATAGTGAATACATGCAGAGGGTCTGTGCTGTGGGATATAGGGTGCAATTGTGGCATCTGGGGATGCAGGAGGCCTTGTATGGGATCAGGTAGGGTGTCCACAATATGCAGCATGCTGCCATTCCCTCCTCTGATTATGGCTTGTACAGCACTATGTTGGGGGAAGGGGATGCCAGAACCAGGCAGTCTGGATACTAAGTATATCCCTGACTCTGACATCCCCCCATATAGCAGACAAGATTAGGACAGCCTTGTGTAAATGGAACCCTTTCTAAAATGGCTTTTTACATGTGGCTGCCATTTTCCTGTTTATGTGCAAGTGTGGCAGGTGAAGGCCTGTGATCCACGGTGTCTGACATAAGCAGGCCAGCATAGCTAGCTTGACCTGTAAATGAAGCCTGTGGAGAGGCTCATAGGAATTGCACATCCCCCAACATGCTGCTATTGTAGGATAGAACTCTGTAAGAGAACTAAACTAACTTAGGTAAGCAAAATTGAGAGATGGAAAAATACAGAAAAACATGTTTAAAAGTTACTGATAAGAAAGTACATCTGCAAGAAAGTTAATTGGGATTGCTGACAGATGAGCTGCAGAGCCCTGCTCCTCTGCATGCACAAATTGGCTCTATGGCCTTGAGAGTGTGAAAGTAACAAATTGATGAACTGACCATTGTAATTGGGACTAGAAGGGGGGTATGCAGGTGCCAAGCCCACTGAAGGAACATAATTGGATAAACTTATCAGTACCGGCACCAATGGAAGAGGTACGGGAGGTACGGGAGAGTACCGGGACCAATGAAATGTTTTTCTATACCTAGAATGGAACAGAAGTCTATAAAAGTTGTTGTAATGCTAGAAAACTTTGCTCAGCTATTTTGAAATTGACTTGCTTGAGACTTGTGCACAAATAAATGATTTGGACCTTCTGAACAGACTCCTGGTATTATTGGTTTGTTTGCGCTTTGCTGCTACATATTCTTGGTGCATTGGCCGGGAAGTTGTGGAATCAAAGTGTATATAGGGCAATATACCACGACTTTCCGCCTCTATAGGCTTGGTCCTGCCGGGATCGCGCCCTTCCGACGAGGGCTGCTCCCTGGCGCCACCGGTCCCTTGTATCGGAGGGAGCTGGTCGGACCTCGGCGGGTGCCGGGCCCGGTTGGAGCCAACGCCTCGAACCCGAGTGAGGGGAGTCCGAGGTCCAACTCATGCGCCTGCTTGGGAAGTTTGAGGACCGGATCCGGTGAGTATAGTTTTGATTTGGTGTCTAGACAGATATAGAAAGAGCAGTACTGCCATTGGAACTTGGAATTTGGAATTTGTAATCTCGAGATATTGGGAATTGGTAAGAGAGCATGATCACC
Source organism: Ichthyophis bannanicus (assembly GCA_033557465.1). Taxonomy (NCBI): domain Eukaryota; kingdom Metazoa; phylum Chordata; class Amphibia; order Gymnophiona; family Ichthyophiidae; genus Ichthyophis; species Ichthyophis bannanicus. Next base: position 257,296,957 of record CM066041.1, read on the forward strand.
TCTCAAGGAAGAGCCGAGTAACCCCGCATGGGAATTCGCCGGGTGAAACCCTCATCCTTTTTGTAATTGGGAAAAAGACTAGTCAGAATAGATAGAAACGAATGCATTCTGGGATACGTTGCTAGCATGATTGTGTGAATGAAGTGTGGATGAGAGGTCTGGCAGCATGGACCAAGTGAAGGCGGACCCCTGAGTAGCGCATTTCCTGACCGGGCGACCGCGTTCAGGTCGCGAAAAGGGGGAAGCGATTGTCGTCTTGTCTTGTTATTTGTACTCCTTATACGTTTCCAGGACCGTGAGGACCCCTTACCCACGGTCCGCCCTCCTTTTCACTTTTGTCTGTTGTTGCGCGCACACATCGAAATGGGAGGGGCGGGGTCTACTAGAAACACTCCATTAGAATGTATGATCGCACATTTTAAAGAGGGATATTCTGGAGATTATGGTATTAAAATGACAGCAGCCCGTTTGCAGATTCTGTGTACTAGGGAGTGGCCCGATATAGACCCCACCTGGCCCCGAGAGGGAACGTTCAATGTAGAAATTATTCAGTTAGTACACCGTAGATTGCGGATAGCGCACCCCGATCAGTACCCCTATATAGATTCCTGGTTAAGTATTTGTGAAGATCCGCCCCCCTGGGCGAAGCGCTGTTATGAGGAACAGTGCAGAATAATGTTAGCTAAAACAGATTCTAGACAGAAAACAGAACAGCCTAGAATGAAAGAGCAGGATAAGAAGTCCAGGAAGAAGCCCATCCTGGTAGATCCTGATTCCCCAGAAATAATTCCCAGACAGCCTCGAACCCCAGGTCCGATAAGAGTAGCCCGGCGTCCTGCCCCAGAACCCCAGAGACGGCCGGAGCGGGACCCAACCCCTGAACCCCCTCCTGAAGGGCAGAGAGAGGAATTAGCTGAAGAAGAGGATGTTATAAAAAGCGAGTCAGAAGCAGAGGTAGAAGAGGAAGAACATGAAAATGCCCAGAGCGAGGAAGATAGCGAACAAGTTATTGCCAGTGCCAGCGGGCCTGCAAAATGTACACCCAAAGTGAAACCTGTTGAGAAAGCGAAAGTGATCTCTGGAAAGATAGTTAAGAAAACAGCCCTTAGATCCCACAAAACAGCTACCGCCAAAATGCTGCCTTTACGGCAAGTCCCGTGAGTTCCTATAAAGAACGATAATGAGGAGGTGGTAGCGGGACCCTTAACTTATGTGTATATCCCTTTCTCTACAACTGATTTGTTAAATTGGAGGTCGCATTATGCCTCCTATACTAATAAGCCCCAGGAGCTGACAGAATTAGTAACTACTATTATGGAAACCCACCAACCCACTTGGCCAGATTGCCGCCAGCTCCTGACTACCCTATTCACGACAGAAGAGCGAACACGAATTAGAAAAGCAGCTATTGAGTGGATGGCAGATAACCCTGTAGCTCCGGGACAGGGACTGAGCAGAATAGACTATCGGGAAGCGGCCCAGAGAGAATTCCCGAATGAAGACCCCCATTGGGATCCAAATACAGAAGAAGGAACCACAGCCCTAGCCCGTTTTCGCCAAGGCTTTTTACAAGGCCTGAAAAGGGGGGGCCAAAAAGCTATGAACCTTTCCAAAGTTGCAGGAGTTATCCAAGGTGTAGATGAGAGCCCAGCAGATTTTTATGAAAGACTAACTGAAGCATACAGAATGTATACTCCCTATGATCCCGAAGCACCAGGAAGTTTATGTATGGTGAATTCTGCTTTTGTAAACCAGTCTCAACCAGACATTAGACGTAAATTACAGAAATTAGAAGGGTTTGCGGGCATGAATGCAACACAGTTACTGGAAGTCGCTCATAAAGTGTATGTGAATCGTGATAATGAAAGACAGAGAGAATGTGATAGAAAGATGAAGAAGAAAGCTGATTTTTTGGCTGCGGCCATAGTTGAACAGAAAAGGGGAGGTATCCCTAGTCGACGGAGCAGAGGAAGAGGGCGGGGTCAAGGCGGAGGCCGGACCCAGAGGCTAGGCGTGAACCAATGCGCCTACTGCAGGGAAGAAGGACATTGGAGAGATATGTGCCCGCAACTCGAAGACGCCCAGCAAGATGACGACAGCAATCATCAAGGGCGAGAAGAAAGACGAGGCTATCCCCGAAACCGAGGAGGAGCCAATCGAGAACAATTCCAGCGAGAAAGAGGAGGAGCCATTCAAGCAGTGGCCACAACGATCCAAGATGAAAATGACGTGGATTAGGACAGACCGGGCTCCAAGTTTGCTTTAGGTCTCCAGGAGCCTATGGTCGGAATACAAATAGGAGACCAAGTTATGGACTTTATGGTTGATACTGGAGCACAACATTCAGTAATAGACAAGAAGATAGCCCCATTTTCTACAAAAGCAGTCACCATTATAGGAGCAACTGGTGCCAAAGCTACAAAGTCTTTTCTTCAGAATCGTATATGCAGTCTAGGAGGACAGCAAATAACTCATCAATTCCTTTACATGCCCGAATGTCCAGTGCCATTACTGGGACGAGATATGTTAGCCAAACTCCAAGCACAAATATCTTTCTCTGAACAAGGAGAAATGCAAATGACAGTAAATCCCCAAGCCAAACCAGCAGGAATGATGCTGCTGACAGTTCCCCGAGAAGAAGAATGGAGGTATTACATTGATGACTCTATCCAAGACACTTATTTCGAACAAACTTTAAAGAACATCCATGCACCACCTGGAGTATGGGCAGAAGGCAGTCCCCCAGGCCTAGCCAAGCATATAGCTCCAGTGATTGTAACCCTCAAGCCTAGTGCTACACCAGTACATGTCAAGCAGTACCCTCTCCCAAGAGCCGCAATTGAAGGCATTCATTGCCACCTGCAAAGATTGCTCGAGTATGGCCTACTAAAAGTATGTCAATCCCCATGGAACACTCCACTTTTGCCAGTAAAGAAACCTGGGACAGATGATTATCGCCCAGTACAAGACTTAAGGAGAGTAAATGATGCAGTTGAAACTATACATCCAGTTGTATCCAATCCTTACACTCTTCTAGGACTGATACCTGCTGAAGCTACCCATTTCACTGTACTGGATTTGAAAGATGCATTCTTTTGCATAAGATTAGCCCCTGTAAGTCAAATATTGTTTGCCTTTGAATGGCAGGACCCCATCTCTGGAAGAGGGGGCCAACTCACCTGGACAAGATTACCCCAAGGATTCAAAAATTCGCCTACCATCTTTAGTGCTGCATTGAATCAAGACCTTTCAAGTTATCCAGTGGCCCCGGGGAAGAGAGTGCTTCTCCAATATGTGGACGATCTACTGATAGCTGCCATATCAGAAAGTGAATGTATACTAGCCACCAAAGATCTCTTGCAGTTACTAGATGAAGCTGGATACAAAGTTTCCAGAGCAAAAGCACAGTTATGCCAAAAAGAAGTGAAATACTTGGGCTTCCGTATAACCCAAGGAAGCCGAAGATTAGGCAGAGAAAGAAAAGAAGCAGTATGCAGAATTCCAACCCCAACAACCAGAAAGCAAGTCAGAGCCTTTCTGGGAGCGGCAGGATATTGCCGAATCTGGATACCCAACTTTGCCCAAATTGCCAAACCACTGTATGAAGCCACTAAAGGAGAAGAAAAGTCGCCACTGGAGTGGGGACTTGAGCAGGATACAGCCTTCAAGATGTTAAAGGAAGAATTGATGTCATCACCAGCACTTGGACTACCAGATGTCCACAAGCCTTTCCACCTGTTTGTACATGAAGCACAGGGAAATGCCTTAGGCATGCTGACTCAGAAATTGGGAAATTGGGAACGACCTGTAGCATACCTATCGAAACAGTTGGACACTGTGGCCAAAGGATGGCCACCTTGCCTGAGAGCCGTTGCAGCTACAGCACTATTAGTGAGTGAAGCAGACAAGCTCACATTAGGACAGAACATACGAGTCACTGTGCCACATGCAGTCCTTGCCCTCATGGAACAAAAAGCAAATTATTGGCTCACCAATTCCCGAATGTTGAAATACCAGAGCATGTTATGTGAAAACCCACAGATACAACTCGAAGTGAGTCATGCCTTGAATCCAGCCACCTTGATACCCATCAGTGAAGAACTCCCAGAACATGACTGTATCGAAGTCATGGAAACTGTGTTCTCCAGTCGACCCGACTTAACAGATGTGCCCATAGACAATCCTGACCAAATCTATTATGTTGATGGGAGCAGTCTCATCCTCGATGGACGACGCTGTGCCGGATATGCAGTCGTCACTCAACACGAAGTAGTTGAATCATCAGCTCTAGCCTCAGGTACATCAGCCCAGAAAGCCGAATTGATAGCACTCACCAGAGCATTGTTGTTAGGAGAAAAACTTGTGCTAAATGTATATACAGATTCCAAATATGCCTTCACCACTCTGCATGCCCATGGAGCTCTCTATAAAGAACGAGGGCTCATCACATCCGGAGGGAAGTCAGTCAAATATGGTCCCGAGATATTGATGTTACTTGATGCAGTTTGGGCCCCAACACATGTAGCTGTCATGCATTGTAGAGGACATCAAGCCGGAAGAGGAGAAGTTGCCCAGGGAAATAGATTTGCAGATGCCTCAGCACGACAAGCAGCTATGACAGGACAGATTACCCCACAAGCGATGCCAATGCAAGCAGCATTGTTTCCAGTACCTCTGAATTTATGGGCACCACGATATACCACCAAAGAACTAGATTACTACTGTAACAAAGAAGATGGAGTACTGAAAGATGGATGGATTGAGCTGCCACCAGAAGAGGGCAGTCAACCCCCTGGACGCATAGTAATTCCTGAACTGTTAGGATCATCTTTTGTCAAAGCTTTCCACGAAGCCACCCACTATGGAAAAAGTGCTATGGAAAAAGCACTCAGACCACATTTTTACATCCCTCTATTGACAACCATATCAGCTTCAGTAGCACGTCAATGTTTAACCTGTGCCAAAAATAATGCCAAGCAAGGCCTTATAACGGCACCCCGAGTTCAGTCAGGAGGTGTAACCCCCATGCACAACCTCCAAGTTGATTTTACCGAAATGCCAAGAGCCAATGGATACCATTACCTACTAGTATTAGTTTGTACTTTCTCTGGGTGGGTAGAAGCCTTCCCAACCAGAACTGAAAAAGCCCGAGAAGTCACCAAAGTCTTAATGAGAGAGATTGTCCCTAGGTTCGGAATTCCAGCAGTAATAGGGTCAGACAATGGACCCTCATTTGTCTCCCAAGTTACTCAACAGTTAGCAAAAGCTTTGCAGATACAATGGAAACTCCACACTGCATACAGACCCCAGAGTTCAGGGAAAGTTGAGCGAATGAATCGTACCCTAAAAGCCCAAATGTCCAAGCTCTGTCAGGAGACACACTTGAAGTGGCCCCAAGTGCTCCCGATAGCTTTACTCAGAATACGCTCAGCTCCTGTAAAGTCAACAGGATTTTCCCCTTTTGAAGTTCTGTATGGTAAACCCCCACCAATAGTGCAGGGAATCAAAGGAAGTTTAGCCCAAATTGGTTCAGAAATAACCAGACAAGAACTCCTAGCTCTTAGTTTTGTTCTGCAGACTCTCCATACGTGGATCCAAGACCAGTTGCCTATCAACTTGACGGAACCCTTGCATCCCTATCAGCCTGGTACCTCGGTGTGGATCAAAGATTGGAAGAAGACACCGTTGGAACCCCATTGGAAGGGACCGTACACCGTCATCCTGTCTACCCCAACTGCAGTAAAGGTAGCCGAGATCGACGCCTGGATCCACCACAGCAGAGTCAAGCCCGCCGCTGATCCTGAACCTGAGCAGTGGACAGCAGAGCAGCATCTTGATGCACCCTTGCGAGTTACTCTGAGACGGCAGCCAGCAACTTAGACACTTCATCACAGTGCTTTGCAGTAGCCAAGTCTTTCGAAGAGGATTGCTGTTTTCCATGCAGCAACAGTTTTGTTTCAACGAACTCAATCTGTGTGTGATTCTGCACACTACTTTGATACTACATTGACTAGCCAGACTTCACAAGCCAACTGAATTGCTAATAAGTTGGTTAATGTGTACTGGACAACTTGAGGATCTTCAATCAACACTCAGCGCCCGTTAAATTGCTTCATTAGCAAACGGGACGAAGAAAAGAGAACGTCGTCATCAAGATCAGCAAGCTGAGGATTCAGAAGAACTCCAATCAACATGCATCTTTACTTTTGCTTTGCCTTGGTTGCCTTCTTTGGAGGTTTTGAACTGACTTATGCTTTACCTCCATGCACTGCTTGCATTACTTCTACTCGAACTGGACTGAAAGTAACTCAGACCTTGATTTACCACTCGTACTATACCTGCAAGGGAAAAGTGACTCGGTGTATTTATAACACCACTGAACTAAATGTCTGCACTTATGGCAAAATTAGAGCATGCTATAATCCGCATCAGAATCCATCCTATTACACGTTGGAAATACGATGGAAGGATGCAGATGGACCTATAATAGCTGCTACACCACCACTTAAGGACATTACTAAACCTGCTGTTTTGAATTTTGATGCATGTAATGTCATTAACAGAGATAGTTATTCCACCTGTGGTACTTGGGAGAAAGCGTATCGAAATGACCATAAGTACATGTGTCCGGAGGGTGCTACAGGATGGTGGAAGTGTACAGGTAAAACGGGATCAGGCTATAGTACTGCCTCAGCAGCAGATTACTATTGCCCGTATTGGGGATGTGTTTTTTATGCTACCTGGAATAATGGTATAGTTGATGAAAAGGTAGATAAACGAATGGCTACTTTAACCAAGCCAACAACAAATGATAAATGTCAGAAAGATGCTTGTAACCCTTTACACTTGCGCATACATAATCCCTATGCATGGAAACAAGGATACAAGTTTGGTTTACGTATTGCTGGAGGAGCAATAGATCCCGGAACCATTGTGTATATCAGATTGAATACCCAAGCCCATAAGTCATCTAAATATCATATCCATAATACCTTCTATGAAGCCATGCATGTAAATAAGTTTGAGATCCCTCATCCTTCACAGATTTTATTTTTAGAATTAGCCGGAGCAGTAGTATCTAGTCTTAAAATCTCAGATTGTTATTTCTGTGGCGGAACCCAAATGGGAGACCAGTGGCCATGGGAAGCCCAAGAATTGAATTATTCCTTGAATTACAATCAAACTGAATTACACAAGACTACTAGTGAATGGGTGTTAGCGCACTCAATCGTTGGACGTCTTTGCTATGCCAGAACTGGACCCCAGTTCACCCAAAGGGTAGGACAGCTGGTCTGTCTTAGCCAGAAGTACTATAATGCCACGACCAAAAAGACGTCATGGTGGTCAGGACTTAAACACCCTGAACCTCCTAACCCATTAGCCAGATTTCCTGAACTTGCTGCTTTATGGACTAATCTTGCTAAAGTCCATGCCTGGCAAGCCCCACCTGGCCTATATTGGATCTGTGGAAACCGAGCGTATGCACAACTCCCGCCACAATGGGGAGGAGCATGTGTCTTAGGAACCATCAGACCTTCTTTCTTTCTTTTAAACACTGAACATGGAGAACAATTAGGATACCCTGTATACACTACTCACCGACACAAAAGAGCACTAAGACAGAAAAGAGAGGCCTTACAGATAGGCAAGTGGGAGAAATGGCAAGGTGATGATTGGCCACCAGAAAGAATCATTGAGTATTATGGGCCTGCCACTTGGAATGATGATGGTATGTATGGTTATCGAACCCCAATTTATATGATTAATCGTATTATTCGCTTACAAGCAGTAGTTGAGATAATAACCAATGAAACTAGTCACGCTCTTACGCTTTTAGCTAGACAAAGTACTCAGATGCGCACTGCTATATATCAGAACCGCTTAGCACTTGATTATTTGCTAGCAGCTGAAGGAGGAGTATGTGGTAAACTGAATTTAACTAATTGCTGTTTAAAAATAGATGATAAGGGTCAAGTAGTTGAAGAAATTGCTAAAGATATGCAAAGACATGCTTATGTGCCAGTGCAGACTTGGCACTCATTGAAATTCCCTAACTGGTTTGCTAACCTCTTTTCATGGGTGGGAGGATTCAAGACTTTCATTGTTTTAGTACTAATCCTTGTTGTTGTTATCTTCTTATTACCATGTTTAATCCCATGTTGTATGCGTTCTATCCATAATGCTATTGATAGTACAGTAGAGCGGAAGACCGCCACTAAAATAATGGCCTTATATAAAGCCAATCCTAGTCGAAATCCTTCGATCATGATGTGATTCTTCTAAAGGTGATTTAATTCTCACACCTTATTAAGTAATAGGGTGAGATTAATCAAAGGGGGGAATGTGGCAGGTGAAGGCCTGTGATCCACGGTGTCTGACATAAGCAGGCCAGCATAGCTAGCTTGACCTGTAAATGAAGCCTGTGGAGAGGCTCATAGGAATTGCACATCCCCCAACATGCTGCTATTGTAGGATAGAACTCTGTAAGAGAACTAAACTAACTTAGGTAAGCAAAATTGAGAGATGGAAAAATACAGAAAAACATGTTTAAAAGTTACTGATAAGAAAGTACATCTGCAAGAAAGTTAATTGGGATTGCTGACAGATGAGTTGCAGAGCCCTGCTCCCCTGCATGCACAAATTGGCTCTATGGCCTTGAGAGTGTGAAAGTAACAAATTGATGAACTGACCATTGTAATTGGGACTAGAAGGGGGGTATGCAGGTGCCAAGCCCACTGAAGGAACATAATTGGATAAACTTATCAGTACCGGCACCAATGGAAGAGGTACGGGAGGTACGGGAGAGTACCGGGACCAATGAAATGTTTTTCTATACCTAGAATGGAACAGATGTCTATAAAAGTTGTTGTAATGCTAGAAAACTTTGCTCAGCCATTTTGAAATTGACTTGCTTGAGACTTGTGCACAAATAAATGATTTGGACCTTCTGAACAGACTCCTGGTATTATTGGTTTGTCTGCGCTTTGCTGCTACACAAGCACAAAGATGAGAAAAATGCGAAAAAGGCTTCTAAAATAGCCCCCTTAGCTTTCCTCATGGTTGCTATATGTAATGACAACTAGTGAGAGAACTGAGTAGTTTGTTACTGGTTGCTATGTATACTGCCAACTAGTGGTGGAGAAGCAGGATAATACTTGTTGCAGTGGTTAAACAGATGCCATCTAATGGTTAATCATATTATTACTCTTGACTTCATTTTTTTTTTGTTTCCAAGCCAAAGGAATGTTTGGGAATTGCTTCATTCAAACTATTTCTCCTTCCCTGACCCCTCCAAGTCAGAGACACACAGGGCCAACAGATTCACAGTCACATACACACATAGAGGCCGATTCTGAACTGGCCGTCCAGCCCCTTGTGCGGTCGATCAGAATCAAGGCATATAGAGGTAGATCCTATTCTGATCCTGCGGGGGTTAGACATGCTCCGCGGGATCAGAATTGGGTCTATGGCCTGGACATGCAGGCCGGGCCCCGATTCTGAGTGGCCACACATCCAGCCACATACCCGGCTAACTAAGTCAGGCCCCTGAACAGAGCCACCGTGCCATGGTATCCCATCGCCATGGCACCGCGGCTCCGTTCAGGGACCACACTCCCCAGCCACAATTAGGGTTGCCAACTTTTTCACCGAGAAAAACCCAACACCTTTAGCTCGCCATGCTCCACCAATTCTCCTCCCCTAGTCCCACCCCTGCCCCGCCCCCAGCCCCATCCACAAAAATTACCGAGGATATGTGTAGGCTAACTTCCTTGGTCAGATAACAATTAAACTGGGAACCCCAAAATCCAAACATGAAATGTACAACACTGGAGAAATAAAACTATAAAGTAATTTCCTCTTGCACTAAACAAAAACGCAAAGATGTTAGCAATACACACTTCCCAGACCAGACATATTCCAGTTAATAAATTCAAAATAAAAAGTATTTTTCTACCTTCTGTTTGGGCATTTCATTTTTCAGTTGCAATTGCTCCAGTCACTTTCTTCTGATTTCTTCGTGTCTTCTGCGAGCTATCCATTTGTCCTTTCTTGTCTTTTAGATGTTTTCCATTCTCTCTCTATTTCTGCTTTAACATACTGATTGTTTCCCTTTTGCTCTTTCCCCCAATTCTTTCCTTATCCTTTATCATCCATTTAAATTTCACCCTTCCATTCTCAAGCCCCTCTTTTTATTTTATTTATTTATTTATTTATTTACATTCTCTTATATACCGCACTATTCTGCATCAGTGCGGTTTACATTGAACAAACTGAAATTACATTGAACAGGGCATTATAACTTGGAGATAACTATTTTACAGGGAACATGGGCTATGGAGGGTTAAGTGGCTTGCCCAAGACCACAAGGAGCACCTGTGGGACTAGAAACCCCAGTCCTTCCGGCCCAAGGTTGCTGTCCTCTAGTGGGATTTGAACCTCCGACCTTCCGGCCTGAAGTACCTTGCCCCAACCACTAGGCCACTCCTCCACTCCACTCTTACTCTCCCAATACCCGACCCATCATAGACTTTTCTTCCACACAAAATATTTTTTCCCCTCTCCATTCTCATTCCCCATCCATTCTAGTCCTCCCCCAAAATCAGTTCCCTTATAGTTCTAGACCCCCCAGCCTCCACTCCCTTCTAGTCCCATTCTCCCATGCCCCACATCAGCCCATTTCCAGTCCTATTCCAGCTCTTCATAAGCCCATTTCCAGTGCTAGCCTTCACATCACAGGCCATTTCCAGTCCTAGCCCCCGCCCCCCAATCACAGCCCATTTACAGTCCAAGTCCCCCATCACAGCCTATTTCCAGTCTTAGGCCCCCCACCATCACAGCCCATTTGCAGTCCTAGCCCCCCCCCCATCACAGCCCATTTCCAGTCCAAGTCCCCCCCCCCATAGTCCTTTTCCGGTCCAGGTCCCCCCCCCCATCACAACCCATTTCCAGTCCAAGCCCCCCCCCCCCATAGCCCTTTTCCAGTACAGCCCCCCCATCACAGCCCATTTGTAGTCCCCCCCCCCCTGTGCAGCTGCTGCTCCTGCTTCTTACTGAGCAGCAGCTGCAATAAAGTTAATTTAAAAGTAAGGAAACCTGTGAGAAACCCTCCGCTCCTATGAAACTCCTTCTGCAGAGTCCCTGGCTGAAAAGGAAGTGACATCAGAGGGGTGGGCACTGCAGAAGGAGTTTCATAGGGCCGGAAGGCCCCTCACAGGATTCCTTACTTTTAAATTAACTTTATTGCAGCCGCTGCTCTGTGAGAAGCAGCAGCAGTGGCTGCAAGGGGGGGCCAGGACTGTGATCGCAATTGCGATCGCAAGCGCAAAGCCGGTTTTCTGCTCTGGCCGCTCCCGATCTCGCAGCCAGAGCAAAAAACCGGCTTTTCAATGGCCGGTTTTGGTTCTCTGCCGGCAGCCGGTCCGACCACAGGAAAACCGGCCAGGCCAGCTGAAAACCGGCTGGTTGGCAACCCTAGCCACAATCGAGGTGGCAGTTTCCCCGCAGCCCAACCCCCTATCCCCCACCCGAAGTCTGCCTCCATTGCCACCCACTTTTTTTGCTCCTAAATTTAGGAGTTTAGTGAAATTTTAAGAAAAAAATTAGGCCCTTAACCCTAGTACATTTTCAAGGAGGCCAACGTAAGAGCATAACTCTCAAAGTTAGGAGCATAAAACCTTTCAATATCGGGCCCTGTGTGTCTCTATTTCTAATTGAATCCGTGGATCTGCAACCTTAAGTAGCATGCTGTGGATGAAAAAAAGAACTAAAACCATCCAGTCCTGACTGGAACAATGGTGCTTGATGTTAAATATATGTATTTCTCTTTTTTTTATTCTTTTTGTATTATCTGACTCTACTTTATTTCACAAGGCACATCTTTAGATTGTTCTTTTTGCATTCCAATGACAGGACCTAGAAAGAGCAACAGGTGTCTGCCTGTGGTTATAGTTCTTTCCCGTTACAGGATTTGTCCAATCAGATCCCTGTAAGGTAAAAGAACACCAAGAGCATTAACAGTGCGTTATTGCCCATCTAATTTAAACTGAGTAGGATATTCCCCGCTCACCTTGTAATCAATGCAGCCACTACTACTTATGCCAAGATTGTATAAGGTATGACACATATTCTGGTTCAATACTTCAACTAAAAATCCCTTAAATCTTGTCATTGTACAAAATGTAATTCTGATATGTCGTACATATTATTATCATACACTACCAGGTGAAAAAAGGTAAAAAAAACATGATATCTCTAAATTCTCCACAATGACCATTAGGGAATCATATTAATTGTTTTGTGGGACCTTATATCTTTCCAAACATACTATTAAATTTGCAAGAAGTTTACAAGGTCCTTTGTACTGTACAAATCCTAATGAAAATACATATTCTTCTCTTACTTTCCACTTTAAATAAAACAGAAAGTCCCAGTAAGCTGAAGTTTCATATACCAGTGCAACAAGCAATCAACTGAATTGTCTCATGTTACCTTTCCTCTCTTATCTCTCCCTACATCCCTCCTAGAGAACTCTGCTTCTATCTGTGCCCTTCTCTTCTACTGCCCTCTGGCTCTTCATCTCTGGCCCTTTTCAAATCCAGACTGAAAACTCACCTCTTTGAGGCTGCTTTTGGATCCTGATCCGCTGAGTCTACTACTACTGTGGCAGGTGCAGGCCTGTGACCCACGGTGTCTGACATAGGCAGGCCAGCATGGCTAGCTTGACCTGTAAATGAGGCCTGTGGAGAGGCATATAGGATTGCACATCCCCCAATATGCTGCTATTGTAAGAAAGAACTCAGTAGAAATATTGAATTAGCTTAGATAAGCAGAATTGCAGAATTAAGAAATGGAAAAATACAGAAAAGATGTGTTTTAAAGTTACTGATAAGAAAGAGTACATTTGCAGAGAAATATTGAGGAGTGCTGACAGATGAGTTACAGAACCTTGCTCTTCTGCACGCACAAATGGTCCCATAGCCTTGAAAGTGTGAAAGTAACAAGTTGATGAACTGACCATTGTAATTGGGACTAGAAGGGGGGCAGGCAGGTGTCATGCCTACAGAAGCCCACAGAAGGAACATAATTGGAGAAACTTATCAGTACCGGGACCAATAGAAGGGCTACGGGAGGTACGGGAGCGTACCGGGACCAATGAAATGTTTTTCTATACCTAGAATGGAACAGAAGTCTATAAAAGTTGTTGTAATGCTTGAAAACTTTGCTCAGCCATTTTGAAATTGCCTTGCTTGAGACTTGTGCACAAATAAATGATTTGGACCTTCTGAACAGACTCCTGGTATCATTGGTTTGTCTGCGCTTTGCTGCTACATATTCCTTGGTGCGTTGGCCGGGAAGTTGTGGAATCAAAGTGTATATAGGGCAATATACCACGACTTTCCGCCTCTATAGGCTTGGTCCTGCCGGGATCGCGCCCTTCCGACGAGGGCCGCTCCCTGGCGCCACCGGTCCCTTGTATCGGAGGGAGCTGGTCGGACCTCGGCGGGTGACGAGCCCGGCTGGAGTCAACGCCTCGAACCCGAGTGAGGGGAGTCCGAGGTCCAACTCATGCGCCTGCTTGGGAAGTTTTGAGGACCGGATCCGGTGAGTATAGTTTTGATTTTGGGTCTAGACAGAAATAGAAAGAGCAGTACTGCCATTGGAACTTGGAGCTTTGGAATTTGTAATCTCGAGATATTGGGAATTGGTAAGAGAGCTTGATCAACTCTCAAGGAAGAGCCGAGTAGCCTGGCATGGGAATGCGCTAGGTGAAACCCTCATCCTTTTTGTAATTTGGAAAAAAGACTAGTCAGAACAGATAGAAACGAATGCATTCTGGGAATACGTTGCTAGCATGATTGTGTGAACGAAGTGTGATTGAGAGGTCTGGCAGCACGGACCAAGTGAAAGCGGACCCCTGATTAGCGCATTTCCTGACCGGGCGACCGCGTTCAGGTCGCGAAAAGGGGGAAGCGATTGTCGTCTTGTCTTGTTATCTGTATTCCCTATACGTTTCCAGGGCCGTGAGGACCCCTTACCCACGGTCCGCCCACCTTTTCCCTTCTGTCTGTTGTTGCGCGCACACATCGAAATGGGAGGGGCGGAGTCTACTAGGAACACTCCATTAGAATGTATGATCGCACATTTTAAAGAGGGATATTCAGGAGATTATGGTATTAAAATGACAGCAGCCCGTTTGCAGATTTTGTGTACTAGGGAGTGGCCCGATCTAGACCCCATCTGGCCCCGAGAGGGAACGTTCACCGTAGAGATTATCCAGTCAATACACCGTAGAGTGCGGGTAGCGCACTCCGATCAGTACCCCTATATAGATTCCTGGTTAAGTATTTGTGAAGATCCGCCCTCCTGGGCGCAGCGCTGTTATGAGGAACAGTGCAGAATAATGTTAGCTAAAACAGATTCTAGACAGAAAAAGGAACAGCCTAGAATGAACGAACAGGATAAGAAAGCCAAGAAGAAACCCATCTTGGCAGATCCCGATTCCCCAGAAGTAGTCCTCAGGCAGCCCCGAACCCCAGGTCCAGTAAGAATAGCCCGGCGGCGTCCTGCTTCAGATCCCCAGAGACCGCCGGAGCCGAGGCGAGACCCAACCCCTGACCCCCCTCCTCCTGGAGGAGAGGAAGAGACAGAATTAGCGGGAAGAGAAGAGGAGGATGTAAAAGGTGAGCCAGAAGCGGAGCTAGAAGAAGAAGTAGGAAGGAATCCCCCAGAAGAAGAAGAAGAGGACAGTGTACAAATAATTGAGAAAGCTAGCGCTAGCACTAGCAAGCCAGTGAAAGAAAAACCCAAAGCAAAACCAGTTGAGAAAAAGAAAGCAACTCCTGCAAAGACAACGACAATAGCCCTTAGATCCCAGACCCAAATGACGCCTGGGACGACAGCCAAACTGTTTCCCTTAAGGCAAGTCCCGGGAGTGCCCGTAAAGAATGATAATGATGAAGTGGTAGCGGGACCCCTAACTTATGTGTATATTCCCTTCTCTACAACTGATTTATTAAATTGGAGGTCGCATTATGCCTCCTATACTAGCAAGCCCCAGGAGCTGACGGAATTAGTAACTAGTATTATGGAAACTCACCAACCCACTTGGCCAGATTGCCGTCAGCTCCTGACCACCCTATTCACTACAGAAGAACGAGCGAGAATTAGAAAAGCAGCTATCGAATGGATGGCAGAAAACCCTGCAGCTCCAGCGCAGGGGCAGAATATAATAGATCGTAGAGAAGCAGCTCAGAGAGAATTCCCGAATGAAGACCCCCAATGGGATCCAAATACAGATGAAGGATCCACCGCCCTAGCCCGTTTTCGCCAAGGCTTTTTACAAGGCCTGAGAAGAGGAGGCCAAAAAGCTATGAACCTTTCCAAAGTAGCAGGAATTATCCAAGGAATAGATGAGAGCCCAGCAGATTATTATGAAAGATTAACTGAAGCTTATAGAATGTATACTCCCTATGATCCCGAGGCACCAGGAAGTTTATGCATGGTGAATTCTGCTTTTGTAAACCAGTCTCAACCAGACATTAGACGTAAATTACAGAAATTAGAAGGGTTTGCGGGCATGAATGCAACACAGTTATTGGAAGTCGCTCATAAAGTGTATGTGAATCGTGATACTGAAAGACAGAGAGAATGTGATAGAAAGATGAAGAAGAAAGCTGATTTTTTGGCTGCGGCCATAGTTGAAAAGAAAAGGGGAGGTGTCCCTAATCGAAGGAGCAGAGGAAGAGGGCGGGGTCAAGGCGGAGGCCGGACCCAGAGACTAGGCGTGAACCAATGCGCCTATTGCAAAGAGGAAGGACATTGGAGAGATACGTGCCCGCAACTCGAAGACGCCCAGCAAGATGACGAATACGATCATCAGTGGCGAGAAGAAAGACGAGGCCGTCCCCGAGGCCGAGGAGGAGCCAATCGAGAACAATTCCAGAGAGAGAGGGGAGGAGGAGCCATCCAAGCATTGGCCACACAGGCCCATGATGAGGATGATGTGGATTAGGACAGACCGGGCTCCAAGTTTGCTTTAGGTCTCCAGGAGCCTATGGTCGAAATACAAATAGGAGACCAATTTATGAACTTTATGGTTGATACTGGAGCAGAACATTCAGTAATAGACAAAAAGATAGCCCCATTCACCAAGAAAGCAGTCACCATTATAGGAGCAACTGGTGCCAAAGCCACAAAGTCTTTTCTACAAAACCGAATATGCAGTCTAGGAGGACAGCAAGTAACGCATCAATTCCTTTACATGCCCGAATGTCCAGTACCCCTACTGGGACGAGATATGCTAGCCAAGCTTCAAGCCCAAATATCTTTCTCTGAGCAAGGAGAAATGCAAATGACAGTGAATTCCCAAGCCAAACCAGCAGGAGTAATGCTGCTGACAGTACCCCGAGAAGAAGAGTGGAGATACTACATTGATGATTCGATTCAAGATACCTATTTTGAACAAACTTTAAAGAATATTCATGCACCACTTGAAGTGTGGGCAGAAGGCAGTCCCCCAGGCCTAGCCAAGCATATAGCACCAGTGATTGTAACCCTCAAGCCTAGCGCTACCCCAGTGCACGTCAAACAGTACCCTCTCCCAAGAGCCGCAATTGAAGGCATTCATCGCCACCTACAGAGATTGCTCGAGTATGGCCTACTAAAAGTATGTCAATCCCCGTGGAATACCCCACTTTTGCCAGTGAAGAAACCTGAGACAGATGATTATCGCCCAGTGCAAGATTTGAGAAGAGTAAATGATGCAGTTGAAACTATACATCCAGTTGTGCCCAATCCTTACACTCTTCTAGGATTGATACCCGCTGAAGCTACCCATTTCACTGTACTGGATTTAAAAGATGCATTCTTTTGCATAAGATTAGCCCCTGTAAGCCAAATATTGTTTGCATTTGAATGGCAGGACCCCATCTCTGGAAGAGGGGGCCAACTCACCTGGACGAGATTACCCCAAGGATTCAAGAATTCACCTACCATCTTTAGTGCTGCACTAAATCAAGACCTTTCAAGCTATCCAGTAGCCCCGGGGAAGAGAGTACTTCTCCAGTACGTGGATGATCTGTTGATAGCTGCCGTATCAGAAAGAGAATGTATATTAGCCACCAAAGATCTCTTGCAGTTACTAAATGAAGCTGGATATAAAGTTTCCAGAGCCAAAGCACAACTATGCCAAACAGAAGTGAAATACTTGGGTTTTCGTATTACCCAAGGAAGCAGAAGATTAGGCAGAGAAAGAAAAGAAGCAGTATGCAGAATTCCAACTCCAACAACCAGAAAGCAAGTCAGAGCCTTTCTGGGAGCGGCAGGATATTGCCGAATCTGGATACCCAACTTTGCCCAAATTGCCAAACCACTGTATGAAGCCACAAAAGGAGAAGAGAAGTCACCACTGGAGTGGGGACTTGAGCAGGATACAGCCTTTCAGAAGTTAAAAGAAGAATTGATGTCATCACCAGCACTTGGACTACCAGATGTCCACAAACCTTTCCACTTGTTTGTACATGAAGCACAGGGAAATGCCTTAGGCATGTTGACTCAGAAATTAGGAAATTGGGAACGACCTGTAGCCTACCTATCGAAACAATTGGACCCTGTGGCCAAGGGATGGCCACCCTGCTTGAGAGCAGTTGCAGCTACAGCACTACTAGTGAGTGAAGCAGACAAACTCACATTAGGACAGAACATACGAGTCACTGTGCCACATGCAGTCCTTGCCCTTATGGAACAGAAAGCAAATTATTGGCTCACCAATTCCCGAATGTTGAAGTACCAGAGCATGTTATGTGAAAACCCACAGATACAACTTGAAGTGAGCCATGCCTTGAACCCAGCTACCTTGATACCCATCAGTGAAGAACTCCCAGAACATGACTGTATCGAAGTCATGGAAACTGTGTTCTCTAATCGACCTGACCTAACAGATGTGCCCATAGACAATCCTGACCAGATCTATTATGTTGATGGGAGCAGTCTCATCCTTGACGGACGACGCTGTGCCGGATATGCAGTCGTCACTCAACACGAAGTAGTTGAATCATCAGCCCTAGCCTCAGGCACATCAGCCCAGAAAGCCGAATTGATAGCACTCACCAGAGCATTGTTGTTAGGAGAAAAACTTGTGCTGAATGTATATACAGATTCCAAATATGCCTTCACTACCTTGCATGCCCATGGAGCTCTCTACAAAGAGAGAGGACTCATCACATCCGGAGGAAAATCAGTCAAATATGGTCCCGAGATATTGATGTTACTTGATGCAGTCTGGGCCCCAACACGTGTAGCTGTCATGCATTGTAGAGGACATCAAGCAGGAAAAGGAGAAGTTGCTCGAGGAAATAGATTCGCAGATGCCTCAGCACGACAAGCAGCTATGACAGGACAAATTGCCCCACAAGCTATGCCAATGCAAGCAGCATTGTTTCCAGTACCTTTGAATCTATGGACCCCACGATATACCACCAAAGAATTAGATTACTATTGTGACAAAGAAAATGGAATATTGAAAGATGGATGGATTGAGCTGCCACCAGAAGAAGGCAGTCAACCTCCGGGAAGAATAGTAATTCCTGAACTGTTAGGACCATCCTTTGTCAAAGCTTTTCATGAAGCCACCCACTATGGAAAGAGTGCTATGGAGAAAGCACTCAGACCACATTTCTACATCCCTCTAATGACAACCATATCAGCCTCAGTAGCCCGACAATGTCAAATCTGTGCCAAGAATAATGCCAAGCAAGGCCTTATTACAGCACCCCGAGTTCAGTCAAGAGGTGTGACCCCCATGCACAACCTCCAAGTTGATTTCACCGAAATGCCAAAAGCTAATGGATACCATTACCTACTAGTATTAGTTTGTACTTTCTCTGGGTGGGTAGAAGCATTCCCAACCAGAACTGAGAAAGCCCGAGAAGTTACCAAAGCCTTAATGAGAGAGATTGTCCCCAGATTTGGAATCCCAGCAGTATTAGGGTCAGACAATGGACCCTCATTTGTCTCCCAAGTTACTCAGCAGTTAGCAAAAGCCTTGCAGATACAGTGGAAGCTCCACACTGCATACAGACCCCAGAGTTCAGGGAAAGTTGAGCGAATGAATCGTACATTGAAAGCCCAAATATCTAAGCTTTGTCAGGAGACACACTTGAAATGGCCCCAAGTGCTCCCCATAGCTTTACTCAGAATACGCTCAGCCCCTGTAAAGTCAACAGGATTTTCCCCTTTTGAAGTTCTGTATGGTAAACCCCCACCAATAGTGCAGGGAGTCAAAGGAAATCTAGCCCAGATTGGTTCAGAAGTAACCAGACAAGAACTCCTAGCTCTTAGTTTTGTTCTGCAGACTCTCCATACGTGGATCCAAGACCAGTTGCCTATCAACTTGACGGAACCCTTGCATCCCTACCAGCCTGGAACTTCGGTGTGGATCAAAGATTGGAAGAAGATACCGTTGGAACCCCATTGGAAAGGACCGTACACCGTCATCCTGTCTACCCCAACTGCAGTAAAGGTAGCCGAGATCGACGCCTGGATCCACCACAGCCGAGTCAAGCCCGCCGCCGATCCTGAACCAGAGCGGTGGACAGCCGAGCAGCACCCTGATGTACCCTTGCGAGTTACTCTGAGACGGCAACCAGCAGCATAGACACTTCATCACAAGTGCTTTGCAGTAGCCAAGTCTTTCGAAGAGGATTGCTGTTTTCCATGCAGCAACAGTTTTGTTTCAACGAACCCAATTTGTGTGTGTGATTTGACACACTACTTTGAGACCACATTGACTAAGCCAGACTTCACAAGCCAACTGAATTGCTAAGTTGGTTAATGTGTGCTGGACATCTTGAGGATCTTCAATCAACACTCAGCAACCGTTAAATTGCTTCATTAGCAAACGGGACGAAGAATAATAGACCGTCGTGATCAAGATCAGCAAGCTGAGGATTCAGAAGAACTCCAATCAACATCAACATGTATCTTTGCTTCTGCTTTGCCTTGGTTGCCTTCTTTGGAGGTTTTGAACAGACTTATGCTCTACCTCCATGCACAGCTTGCATTACTTCTACTAGAACTGGACTGAAAGTAACTCAGACTTTGCTTTACCATTCTTACTATACCTGCAAGGGAACAATAACTCGGTGTATCTATAACACCACTGAACTAAATGTTTGCACTCATGGCAAAATTAAAGCATGCTATAATCCGCATCAGAATCCATCCTATTACACGTTGGAAATAAGATGGAAGGATGCAGATGGACCTATATTAGCTGCTACACCACCACTTAAGGACATTACTAAACCTGCTGTTTTGAATTTTGATGCATGTAATGCTATTAATAGAGATAGTCAGTCCACCTGTGGTACATGGGAGAAAGCGTATCGAAATGACCATAAGTATATGTGTCCAGAAGGAGCCACAGGATGGAGGAAGTGTACAGGTAAAAAGGAACCAGGGTATAGTACTGCTACAGCGGCAGATTACTATTGCCCGTATTGGGAATGTGTTTTTTATGCTACCTGGAACACTGGTATAACTGATGAGAAAATAGATAAACGGATGGCTACTCTAACCAAGCCAACCACAAATGATAAATGTCAGAAAGATGCTTGTAACCCCTTACATTTGCGTGTACATAACCCCCATGCATGGAAACAAGGATATAAGTTTGGTTTACGTATTGCTGGAGGAGGAACAGATCCAGGGACCATTGTGTATGTTAGATTGAATACCCAAGCCCACAAGTCATCTAAATATCATATTCATAATACCTTTTATGAAGCTATGCATGTAAATAAGTTTGAGATCCCTCACCCTTCACAGAATTTGTTTCTAGAATTAGCCGGAGCAGTAGTATCTAGTCTTAAGATCACAGATTGTTATTTCTGTGGCGGAACCCAAATGGGAGATCAATGGCCCTGGGAAGCCCAAGAATTGAATTATTCCATGATTTACAATCAGACTGAATTACACAAGACAACCAGTGAATGGGTGTTAGCGCACTCAATCGTTGGACGTCTTTGCTTTGCCAGAACTGGACCCCAGTTCACCCAAAAAGTAGGACAGCTGGTCTGTCTTAGCCAGAAGTACTATAATGCCACGACTAAAAAGACAGCATGGTGGTCAGGAATCAGACATCCTGAACCTCCTAACCCATTAGCCAGATTTCCTGAACTTGCAGGTCTATGGACTAACCTTGCCAAAGTCCAAGCCTGGCAAGCCCCACCTGGCCTATATTGGATCTGTGGAAACCGAGCATATGCGCAACTCCCACCACACTGGGGAGGAGCATGTGTCTTAGGAACCATCAGACCTTCTTTCTTCCTGTTAAACACTGAACATGGAGAACAATTAGGATACCCTGTATATACTACCCACAAACACAAAGGAGCATCTAGACAGAAAAGAGAGGCCTTACAGATAGGCAAGTGGGAGAAGTGGCAAGGTGATGATTGGCCACCAGAAAGAATTATTGAGTATTATGGACCTGCCACTTGGAATGATGATGGTATGTATGGTTATCGTACCCCAATTTATATGATCAATCGTATTATTCGCTTACAAGCAGTAGTTGAAATAATAACCAATGAAACTAGTCATGCTCTCACGCTCTTAGCTAGACAAAGTACTCAGATGCGCACTGCCATATACCAAAATCGTTTAGCACTTGATTATTTGCTAGCAGCTGAAGGAGGAGTATGTGGTAAACTGAATTTAACTAATTGCTGTTTGAAAATAGATGATAAAGGTCAAGTAGTTGAAGAAATTGCTAAAGATATGCAAAGACATGCTTATGTGCCAGTACAGACTTGGCACGCCTTGAAATTTCCTAATTGGTTTGCTAACCTTTTCTCTTGGCTGGGAGGATTTAAGACTTTCGTTATCTTAGTACTAATCCTTGTTGCTGTTGTCCTCTGCTTACCATGTTTAATCCCATGTTGCATGCGTTCCCTTCATAGTGCTATTGATAGTACAGTAGAGCGGAAGACCGCAACTAGAATAATGGCTTTATACAAAGCTAGCCCTAGTGGAACTAGTAAGAATCCTTTAATCAGGATGTGAATCTTCTAGAAAGTGATTTAATTCTCACACCTTATTAAGTAATAGGGTGAGATTAATCAAAGGGGGGAATGTGGCAGGTGCAGGCCTGTGACCCACGGTGTCTGACATAGGCAGGCCAGCATGGCTAGCTTGACCTGTAAATGAGGCCTGTGGAGAGGCATATAGGATTGCACATCCCCCAATATGCTGCTATTGTAAGAAAGAACTCAGTAGAAATATTGAATTAGCTTAGATAAGCAGAATTGCAGAATTAAGAAATGGAAAAATACAGAAAAGATGTGTTTTAAAGTTACTGATAAGAAAGAGTACATTTGCAGAGAAATATTGAGGAGTGCTGACAGATGAGTTACAGAACCTTGCTCTTCTGCACGCACAAATGGTCCCATAGCCTTGAAAGTGTGAAAGTAACAAGTTGATGAACTGACCATTGTAATTGGGACTAGAAGGGGGGCAGGCAGGTGTCATGCCTACAGAAGCCCACAGAAGGAACATAATTGGAGAAACTTATCAGTACCGGGACCAATAGAAGGGCTACGGGAGGTACGGGAGCGTACCGGGACCAATGAAATGTTTTTCTATACCTAGAATGGAACAGAAGTCTATAAAAGTTGTTGTAATGCTTGAAAACTTTGCTCAGCCATTTTGAAATTGCCTTGCTTGAGACTTGTGCACAAATAAATGATTTGGACCTTCTGAACAGACTCCTGGTATCATTGGTTTGTCTGCGCTTTGCTGCTACACTACTACATTACTGCTGAACATTTTCTAGTCAAGGCTGACAACACAGTAGCTGTAGACACGGGATACATCTAAGGGGAATGGTAAGGAAACACAAAGGAGATGAGGTGAGTCAAGATCCGGAAGTGGCAGTGAAGAGGTGTCTTCAGCCTGGATTTGAAAAGGGACAGAGAAGGCGCCTGATGTAAAGACTCAGGTAGTTTGTTCCAGGCATAAGGGAAAGCAAGGTTAATGGTGCGAAGTCTGGAGTTAGCAATAGAAAAGAAGGGCAAAGATAAAAGTGATTTGCCAGAAAAGCGGAGATCCCGAGGGGGGGGGGGGGTGTAATGAGAGATAAGAGAGGAAAGGTAATGAGGAGCTGCACAGTAAACAGGGCCATACTGACTCAGAATTGTGCCCTGTGCAATCTGCATATAGGGCGCGCGCATCCCCCCCCCCCCCCATGCCTCCATCCAGCCACTGCCTGCTCCTTCCCACCTGCTGCTGTTCTCTGCTTCCTCCATGGCAGCGCCAGCAGTAGGGCAAGAGCAGGCAGCGCTGGATGGAGGTGGGGGGGGGAAGGCAGGGCCGGCCCGTCCATTGAGCAAGAATGTTTTTTGCACAGGGCCCCGCATTTCAGGGGGCCCAGCGCAAAAAACATTCTTCATTAGCACAAGTAGAAAAAAACCCAAACCGGTTGCTGCTGCCGCTGCCGCCGTGGCAGCGGCAGAATCAAATGTCCTGCCGCGGGGCCCCGCCTGCCCGGCAGAGCCTCCCTTCACCATCAGCTCCCGAGTCCCTCCCAATGCGCAGGCTTTCAAAGCCGCGAGAGCTTCTCTGACCTCTCGCGGTTCTGTTAATCCCGTCGGGGCTGATGGTAAATCCCATCAGCCCCGGCGAGATTAACAGAGCCGCGAGAAGAAAGGGAAACTCTTGCGGCTCTGAAAGCCCGCGCCTTGGGAGGGACTCGGGAGCTGATGGTGAAGGGAGGCTCTGCCGGGCAGGCGGGGCCCCGCGGCGGGACATTTGATTCTGCCGCTGTCACAGCGGCAGCGGCAGCAGCAGCCAGTTTGGGTTTTTTAATCTATCAGGGCTGATGGGGGGAGGGGGGTTAGGACTGGTAATGGGCTTTGGGGGGGTTAGGACTGGTAATGGGCTATGGGGGGGCTAAGACTGGAAGTGGGTTGATGGGGGAGGGGGGAGGGGGGTTATGACTACTAATGGGCTATGGGGGGGCTAAGACTGGAAGTGGGCTGATGGGGGGCTAGGACTGGAAAGGGCTAATGGGGGTTAGGACTGGAATGGGCTGTGGGGAGGCTAAGACTGGAAGTGGGCTGATGGGGGGCTTAGGACTGGTAATGGGCTATGGGGGGCTTAGGACTGGTAATGGGCTATGGGGGGGGCTAGGACTGGAAATGGGCTGAGTGGAAGGAGGGCTTGAACTGCAAATAGCTGATGGGGAGGGGGCTTGGAATGGAAATGGGCTGTAAGGGGAGGGAGCTAGGACTGGAAATGGGCTGAGTGAGGGGGGGCTAGGACAGGAAATGGGCTGATGGAGGGCTAGGATAGGAATGGAAATGGGCTGTTGGGGGGGCTTGGATTGAAATGGACTCATGGAGGGGCTAGAACTGGAAGTAGGCTCATGGGGGGCTTGGATTGGAAATGGGCTGAGTGGAGGGGAGCTAGGATTTGACATGTGCTGATGATGGTGGGGCTAGGAAAGGACTAGAAATGGGCTGATGGGGGTCTGGGATTGGAAATGAGCTGATGGAGGGACTCGGATGGGGGAGCTAGGACTTGAAATGGGCTGATGGAGGTTAGGACTGGTAATTGGCTATGGGGGGGCTAAGACTGAAAATGGGGTGATGGGGGGGCTTAGGACTGGAAGTGGGATGATGGGCTTAGGACTGGTAATGAGTTATGGGGAGCTTAGGACTGGTAATGGGCTATGAGGGGGCTAGGACTGGTAATGGGCTGGGGGGGGGGTGGCTAGGACTGGAAATGGGCTGTGGAAGGAGGGCTTGAACTGCAAATAGCTGATGGGGACGGGGGCTTGGAATGGAAATGGGCTGAGTGGAAGGAAGGCTTGAACTACAAATAGCTGATGGGGAGGGGGCTTGGAATGGAAATGGGCTGTGAGGGGAGGGAGCTAGGACTGGAAATGGGCTGAGTGAGGGGGGCTAGGACAGGAAATGGGCTGATGGAGGGCTAGGATAGGACTGGAAATGGGCTGTTGGGGGGCTTGGATTGAAATGGACTCATGGAGGGGTTAGAACTGGAAGTAGGCTCATGGGGGGCTTGGATTGGAAATGGGCTGAGTGGAGGGGAGCTAGGATTTGACATGGGCTGATGGTGGGGCTAGGAAAGGACTAGTAATGGGCTGATGGGGGGCTGGGATTGGAAATGAGCTGATGGAGGGACTCGGATGGGGGAGCTAGGACTGGAAATGGGCTGATGAGGGGACTAGAAGGGAGCGGATGCTGGGTGGGGCTGGAACTAGAAGGGAGCTCATGTTGGGGGAGGTTTAGAATGGGATAGAGCTGGGAGAGGGAAATGGAGAGGGAAAAAATATTTTGTGTGGGAGGGAAGACAAATCTACAATTGGCCGGATATTGGGAGAGTAAGTGGGGATTGAGGATGGCGGGGTAAAATTTGAGTGGATGAAATAGGAATGAGGAAAGAGCAAAAGGAGAAAGATTAGTATGTTAAAGCAGATGTAGAGAGAGAATGGAAAAAATCTAGAAGAGTGAAGAAAGGACAAATGGACAGCAGACGATGGAGAGTTAGCAGAAGACACGATGAAACCAGAAGAAAGTGGCTGGAGCAATTGCAACTGAAAAAAAATGCACAAAAGGTAGAAAAATATCTCTTTATTGAATTTATTAACTGAAATATGCCAGCTCTGGGAAATGTGCATCATTAACATCTGTGCTTTGTTTAGTACAAGAAGAAATTAATTTATAGTTTTATTTCTACAGTGTTGTTAGGCTTTTGGGGTTCCCAGTTTAATTATTGTCTTCCTGTTTCTACATTGTGATTTCTTGTTTGGTGACGGTCTATGTTCTGCATGTGTAACGGAGCTGAGGTATTCTGTTTATGTAATTCCTATTTGACATTGCCACTTGTTCTCTTTCCCCACTAGGTCATGTATTGTTGTTCTCTGAAATGTATTGGTTTAATATTTGTAGTGTTGCCTTTTGATAGGTAGGGTCTTGTGCTTTGTGAGTCCTGGTAGTGCTGTTATGATACGGCGGGTTTGCTATGGGTTCTAAATGGGCAGTGTTTGTAGTAGTTCCTAATGTGCCTGGCAGTTGTCACTGGATTATAGTAATGTAGAAATTGTTTAGTCTTTCTTTATCCATACACTCATTAAGAGGCATGTTTACTAAAAGTTAGTGTATGGTAACATTATGCAAATATTTATGCAAATGAGGTCCCTTATGCAAATGAGGCCCCGCACCGAGTCTCCGCACATTGCCCCGCACCCCCCTTGGGCCGCCCCTGGGGGGGGCACACACCCGATGTGCATGTCACCAGCAGCAGCAGATCTGATTGCTCCCTGATCTGACGCGATCAGACCTGCAGAAAGACCCACGAAAAGGCTTAGGGGGTGTATTTCAGCTGCCTGCGGTTGCCCTGCCACTGCTGAGAGGACGAAAACTGGCGGCAGTAGGGCAACAGCAGGAAGCCGAAATGTGCCCCTAAGCCTTTGTGCCTTGTATGGCTGCATTGCTTGCACAGGGCTAAGTACGCTACTGAGAGTGAATGCATTTATAGGTCAGCAGGAGAAGTTTGAACTGGATGTGGAAACAGATAGGGAGCCAATGAAGTGACTTGAGAAGAGGGGTAATATGAGCATGATGAGGCTGGCAAACATTAGACGCTCAGCATGGTGTTGAACAGATTGAAGGGGAGAGAGATGATTCAGAGGGAGACCAGCAAGGAGTAGGTTACAATAGTCTAGACGGGAGGTGACTAAGGAGTGGATAAACGTCTTAGCAGTGTGTTCAGAAAGGAATGGGCAAATTTTGTAGTTGTTGTAGAAAAAGAAATGGCAGATTTTAGCTATCAGTTGGATGTGTGTGGAGAAGGAGAGAGAGGAATCAAAGACAAACCCCAAGGTTGCAAGCTGAGAAGACAGGGAGGAGTAGAGAGTTATCCACAGAAACTGAGAAAGGAGGAAGGGGAGATGAGGGTTTAGGGGGAAAAATAAGAAGCTCAGTTTTGGCCATGCTCAACTTCAAGCGATGGTGAGACATCCAAACAGCAATGTCAGAAAGGCAGGCAGAAATCCTGGATTGCCAGAGAGATTTCAGGTGTAGAGAGGTAGATCTGGGAATCATCAATGTAAAGATGGTTCTGAAAGCTATGGGAAGAGATAAGCGCACCAAGGGACTGAGTAGAGAGAGAGAAAAGGAGTAGACTCGAAGCAGATCCTTGGGGTACACCAACGGAGAGCGGGATAGCGGTAGAGGATGATCCACCAGAACAAACACTGAAAGCACAATGGGAGAGATAAGAAGAGAATCAGGATAGCACAGAGCCCTTAAAACTAAGCGAGGACAAGGTATCTAGGAGAAGGTTGTAGTCAACAGTGTCAAAAGCAGCAGAAAGGTCAAGAAAGATCAGGATTGAGTAAATGCCCTTTGATTTTGCCAGAAACAGGACAGTGGAGACTTTGGCAAGAGCCGTTTCAGTAGAATGCAAAGGACAAAAGCCAGATTGTAGAGGATCCAGAAAGAATTAAGTGGAGGGAAAGTCAAGGCAAAGGCAGTGAACCGCACGTTCAAGTACTTTAGAAACAAAGGGGATGAGGGAGATGGGTTGATAGTGAGAAGGACAAGTAGGGTCTAATGAGGGTTCCTTGAGGAGAGGCATGACCATAGCATGCTTGAAGGCTGCAGGGAAAATTGCAGTGAAGAGCGATAGATTGAGAATATGAGAGATGGAAGGGACTACAGTGGAGGAGATGGTGTATGTCTCCTTACCATTCCCCTACTTGCATCCGTGTCCTCAGATGTTGTCTTGTCTGTCTTGACTAAATTGTAAGCTCAGGAATGGAAAGGCATGGAGAATAAAACAAAGGATATTATAATGCCTCTATCATTCCATGGTGCGACCACACCACGAATATTGTGTGCAATTCTGGTTGTTGTATCTTAAAAAGGATATAGCGGAATTAGCAAAGGTACAGAGAAGAGCCACCAAAATGGTAAAGGTAATGGAAGGATACTCCTATGAGAAGAGGCTTAAAAGATTAGGGCTCTTCAACCTGGAAAAGAGACGGCTGAGGGGAGATATGATAGAGGTCTATAAATTAATAGGGTGGAACAGGTAAACATAGATCAATTCTTTCTGCCATCAAAAAATCGAAAGACTAGAGGACATGCAATGAAGCTATAGTGTAACCTGTTTAAGACTAATAAGAGAAAATATTTTTTCACTCAATTCATAATCAAACTCTGGAATTCATTACCAGAGGATGTAGTAAAAGCTGTTAGTATAGTTAGGTTTAAAAAAGGTTTGGACAAGTTCCTGGAGGAAATATAAATCATTATTAAAGAGGACCAGGGAAATCCATTGCTTACCCCGGGACAAGCATTGTGGAACCTGTGTGTCTTTTTGGGAACCTGCCAGGTACTTGTGACCTGGATTGGCCACTGTTAGAAACAGGATACTGGGCTTGATGGACCTTGGTCTGACCCGGTATGGCATTTCTTATGTTATTATAACCAGCATTGGCCTCTAAGAGGGGCATTCTATTCCACAAATAGCGGGGTTGGCGTGCAGGCTGGACATGCTCAGATACAGATCCCAATTCTGCTGCCAGAGCTCCCAGCACATACAGAGCATTGGTTCAGGGAGCGCTGAATGTGGGCAGGAAGGGGTGGAGCGGGAGTGTGGTCAGGTGCCGGGATGTACAGAGGCTATTCAGGACAGGCATCTGTTCGTCCTGCTGCACCGAGATGGACACCCGGCTTATTCCACCCCGATGATGGAATAAGTGCCGGGCACTGCGGTGTTTGCGGCCTGCAGCATTCCCTACTTCATCATGATGCCACGGGAGAGCGCTCACCACCCGATCCAAGCTATGGAGTCCCCGCTGAGGGTTGTACAGCAGTGTGCTGGGGCCGATCTGCATCTGGGCATTCCGTGGCTCCAGCTGGACATGCTGTTGCATGGCAAAGGGAGGCCACTGCACCAGCACACCAGCCGGAACATTGGGTGGTCTTGATGGGCAGGCCATTGGACGTCCCCTGCAGCAGACTACGGTGCAAGCCGAGACATCTAGGTGCCTGATTCCGCAATTGCGGGTGCATCTTGCTCCCGTGATTGTAGAATCGAGTACAACTTGGCTCCATCCAGGTTTTAGACGTCCCCACGGCCCAGGCATGCACCGTATAGAATCGGCCTCCATGTGTACATGTTCTAACTTGTTAACTGATGCCCTTATGAAATAACACACAGAGCACAAAGGGAACTGCTCTCTTGTAAAGAGAAGAGGTAAAGGGACAGATTTACAGCTCTAGTATTTTACTGACTTGTAGCAATTAAGGTACATCAGGAGATCTGACGAAGTTGAAAGGTGTTATCGCACTGCAGGCAGCAGTTAGTAAAACCACCCACACAAAGGTAATATTGGGCAAAGCAGACAAGACAGTAAAGAAAAATAATTGGTTTCAGAAATGAAAATATCATAAAATTTATAGGGGATATTACAGTAATAATGATACATTGGTAGATTTATTATGGCATAAAAGGCCTATAAGCTGGAAATGGCACAGCAGTCATAACACAGCACTCTCAATGTAATTGTCTTTTATATTCAACTTGTTATGATCTGCCCGTGGCTGCAAGGGCCCACTGCATAACCGTAGCCTCTTAAGAGACTCATTTTCAAAGCACTTAATTTCCACTTACTTCAGACAGCATGTTCAGGGAACGCTGGAAACCTAATGGAACCCATAATATAGCTCCGGGCCTCTGGATGAACTGAAAACATCCATTCTGTTTGCTACTATAAAGCTGAAACTTCCTGCACTATTTCTAAGTTTTATAATGCTTCAAGAACAAAGAATTTCACCAATTAATTCCTTTTTTCGAAGT
This sequence comes from Ichthyophis bannanicus, assembly GCA_033557465.1. Taxonomy (NCBI): domain Eukaryota; kingdom Metazoa; phylum Chordata; class Amphibia; order Gymnophiona; family Ichthyophiidae; genus Ichthyophis; species Ichthyophis bannanicus. The sequence continues at coordinate 257,326,846 of CM066041.1, forward strand.
CAAATCTAAGGCTACCACTGTAACCACCTGTGGCGCAGTTCATGGAGAGTTTCCAGGAGGTTGCAGTTTTTCCAGACAGGATGATCGAGCCCTAGTGTTACCCTACTCTCTGCACGGCCTGTACCTCCCCTGCCCACATGATTACAAGGTCGTGCAAGCAGTGGCAGTAAAACCACGACTGGATCAACGGCCTGAAAATCTTAGCGGCTTATTCTGCATTGATTTTCCAGCACAGGTATAATCATTAACATGATACCATTCGTTTGGGATGGTTTATTGTTCCGAAAAGGGCTGAGGATTGCTTGTATGAGTTTATGATGGTGACTGTTAAGAGCACTGATTTTTAAGAAGCTGGAATTATATGTAGGCCCTGTGCAAGTGATTACTGTGCTGTCCTCTCCGCCTCACCCCAGTGGATTCCAATGGAACCTGTCCCAAGCCTCTCTTTTGTCCGAACATGATGACAATTTTCCAAGGGGTAGCTGTGCTAGTCTGGAGCCGCAAAGAGGACAGAGACTGGTGGCACTTTGCAGATGACACTTTAGTGAATAACCAATTTATTGAGGCTCATGCCTCTGCCATATTTTTCCTAACAATAACTTCATAAGTGTAGGAGTGTCTGAACATCACTTACATGTGCAGTGGGTTAAAGAAAGGCTACCAGATTTCTACATAACTCTCCTCCAGCACCAACTACCATATACATGAAGAAAGGCTATAAAACCCTGCAAAAGGACCAGTCAGAATCCATAACAATCCTGCCATAAGATAACAATACCACAGCTCACACAGCACCAATCCTACTACAAACATAAAACCAATACATCTCTGAGAACACCAATACCTTTCCTACTGGGAAAAGAGAACAAGTGGGACTGCTACAGATCTCTACACAAAGTGCATGCCAAAAGAATGCGGTACTTCAGTCATATACCCTCAAAAAAATACAAAACCAAGAATAACAAATTAGAGATAGAAAGACAATAATTAAATGGGAAACCCCAAGAAATCAACTTCCACATTGATGGCTACCCTGCAGAAATAAATATAGAAATGCATTTCCTCTTATACTAAACAAAACACTTATATTAGCAATACACATTTCCCAGAGCTAACATATTCCAGTTCATAAACTCAAAATAAAATACTTTTTCCCTACCTTTTTTGTCTGGGTATTTTATTTTTTTCAGTCATAATGGCCTCTGTTTCTACTACTACTACTATTAATCATTTATTTATGTAATTATTTATTTAACTGTACTTATATACCACTGATCTACAAGTCTAAGCGGTTTACAACTAACAACTTGGTCAATAGGGCTTACAAGTAACAAAGGTAATTTGGCGAATACATAGAACTATTAACAATGAATTATTAACAATGAACTATTAAACAATGAACTGGATAGCATATAGATGAGGGTAACAGTCATTTGAGCACATTGAGGTGCTAGGTGTCATTGATGGTAGGTGTGGGGGGGAGAAAGAGCAGTGATTGAATGGTGCATTGGTGGAAAGTTGACTATGTTGTTTCAATGGGAAAGTGTTCAAGGAACAAGTACATTTTTAGACTTTTCTTGAAGTTGGAGTAATCATTTATGGTGCAAAGGTGGTCTGGTTTGTTCCATAATGCTGATGCAAAGAATAAGTATGCTCTCTTAGAAGTAATGGAGTTAGTTTTTCTGCTTGAAGAAGGTATATGAAGCATGTTGAGGGAACTGGTTCTTCTATTTCCGTTGCTAGGAAGCCTCCCTATTATATCTTATAGGTAGTTAGCAGATAATCTGTGTAATAGTTTGAAGATTGTGCGGATGGCCTTGTGTTTAATGCGTTGAGTGATGGGCAGCCAGTGCAAATGTTTGAGTATTGGGGATATGTGTTTTGTTTTAGGAATACTATAGAGGATGCATGCCATTATGTTCATGGCCAGCTGGAGTGAGTGGATTGTAGATTTGGGTAGGCCTTGTAGGATTAGATTTTCAATAATCGAGATGCGGGAAGATAAGCGCCCGAAGGACTGTGCAGAAGTCATTTGAGTCCAGGAGTGGTCTAAGATATTGGACCATCTTGAGCTTGTGAAAGATGATTCTTGTAGTATTGTTTATATGGGGGGACAGTGTGAGGTGCTGGTCAAGGATAATTCCCAGGTAGCAGACTTGGGGCTTGACTTGTAGTTGAGTACTGACAATGGTAATGTGGGTGGACGGTGTGAAGTTGGAGCCCCTGGAGACGTAAAGGGCTTCAGTTTTTCTGTAGTCTAAATTCATGTTGTGTTCAGTGAGCCAGGCTGTTATGGAGGTGAAACATTTTTTACATGTATTAGGGTAGGGTTGGTGGTGTCAATTTGGACGTAGACCATAATATCGTCTGAATAGGTGGTAAAGTAAGTTGTGTGCTTGTATGATAGAGCTAATTGGTTGAAGGATGTGGTGGTGTTAATAGTAGTAATGATTTTGTCCAGGTATTCAGGGGAGATGGTTGAAAAGGAGCCCCAGGTGGCATTGGGGTTTGTATAATGATGAAGTGTTTGGACTGCTGCTGTGTGCACTTGGATGCCTTTGGGTTGCATCAGTGCCTGGAAGTGGTATGCCATGGCTTGTGGACTGAGAGCAGTGGGCTCTTGCTTTTGTGCGGCATCCTTTACTAGGGTTTTAACTAAATTAAAGAGTTCCCTGGGACGGTTTAGGGACCTTTGAATCATGTTGGTATGCTGCTCTTTTTTGCTTTGTTTGTGGCAGCATGGTATTCGTGGAGCTTGGATAGGTAGGCGTCATAGTTGGTGGTTGACTTGTGGTGTCTCCATTTCCATTCTAAGGATCGTAGTTTGCGTTTCATGTTCTTGAGTTGGGTGGAGTACCATATGGCTGGGTTGTGTCTGTGTTGTCTGGCTGTTGTAGGTGGTTTGATTTCTAGTGTTTATGGTGGTTCTTGTAGTATTGTTTATGTGGGGGGACAGTGTAAGGTGCTGGTCAAGAATAATTCCCAGGTAGCATACTTGGGGCTTGACTTGCAGTTGAGTACCGACAATGGTAATGTGGGTGGGCAGCATGAAGTTGGAGTCCCTGGAGATGTAAAGGACTTCAGGTTTTCTGTAGTTTAAGTTCATGTTGTGGTCAGTGAGCCAGGCTCTTATGGAGGTGAAACATTTTTTTACCTGTATTAGGGTAGGGTTGGTGGTGTCAATTTGGGCATAGACCATAATATCGTCTGCATATAGGTGTTAAAGTAAGTTGTGTGCTTGTATGATGGAGCAAATTGGTTGAAAGAAGAGGTTGAATAAGTGATAATAGGGCAGAGCCTTGGGGAACTCCTTGTTGTTGTGAGTATGGTTTATGGTGGTGTTTCAGTTGTGAACAAGTGAGTCTAGGTTTTCAGTGGTGATCTGAAGGTGCGGGAGAATCTTTCTTAGGAAATCTTGGGTTTCCAGATGTTGGAATCTGAGATTAGCAACTTGAGAGGATATTTTGTGGGGGATTTGTGCAGTAACTGGAAGGTTATTGTCTTGTGATCAGACCATGGGACTAAGGTTAGGGTGAGCGATTGTAGACTGTGGTCTCTGAGTAAGAGCTGGGGCAAAAATACCATGTCTAGGGTGTTTCCCTTGTTGTGTGTGGGATGATTAATGATTTGGCTATGTCCAAGAGCATCCATCGTGTCTAGGAAAGCTTTAGAGGACTTAGGTGTGGCAGATGTGAGGTTGAAGTCTCCCAATAATAGGAGGTGGCTGGAATTAGAATTGTGTTTACAGGCTGTCTCCAACATGATATCCAGGTCAGCGGGGTTGATGTTGGGGGATCTATATACCAGGAGGAGAGTTATTGCGCCATTAGTAATGGTTAGAGTAATCAGGCCTCCGGTTGTGGTGTTGCTTAGGGATTGGAACTGAAGGTGTTTTTTGATCATGATAATGACCCACCACCTCTATGTTTGGTTCTGATGCAGGTGAAGAGGTCGTAGTGAGGTGACATGAGCTGGTTCATTAGGACGTTGTCGGAGGCTGTAAACCATGATTCAGTAATGCATAGAATGTCCAAATGGTTGCCTGTGAGGTAGTCAGAGATTAGTTGTATTTTGTTGCGTGCCAAGCGGGCATTAATGAGAGAGCATTTGAGGTGTGGGATGGAAGTTGGGTGTTGTTGTGGGTATGTTGTTGCTGCATGTGGATGGGGTCTGATGTGGATCAGGCGTTGGTATGTATTAAATCTGGGTCTGTTTGAGCAGTAGTGTAATGCAGTGAGTAGGTATGAGTGTATAATGGGGATGTGAGAATGTGTTGGGATTAGTGAGGAGCTAATCGTGAGGAGGTATGCCAGGCAGAGAAGGGTGCATAGGAAGGCTGTAGTGGTCATGATATATATTGTTGAAGGCTTGTTAAGGGATAGTGGAAGTGGAGGAATTTGCTGTGGGGTGCTGGAGGGTGTGCAAGCAGGGTGGAACTAGTGTGTGTGATTGTGTATGGAAGCTGGTGCGGTTGGTTTTGGATTGCTTTGTCAGCCTTGACTGGTGTTGAGGTATGTTTGGATTGTTGTTGTGTGATTTGCTGCTTGGGCAGGGTTAGTGATGGTGACTTCTGTGAAGATTGGCTTACTAGTGCCAGTAATGCCTGCTGTGTGTTGGAGGTTCACACTCCTCTTTGCTATGACCTTATAACGGTGCTGGGGTGCGTTGCTCATTGTGGTGATGTTCAGGGATGCGTGTTCTTTCTATTTGCATTGTGCTGGTTCCTGTTCAGTCCCTGTCTAAGGGCCGCACCAAAGGGCCCTCAGATGCAGGCCCACCAGGCCTGGGCACGCCCTGGGGCGCTGGAGTTTAAATGTGAGCTGCTGCCATGCTGATTGGGCCTGCCAGTGGGGAGAGGGAGGAGCTTACCTTCCTGCTTCCTTTAAGGATGTCCGATTGGTACAGCGGTGGAGTGGGCAACCTCTCAGCATGCTGGAGTTCAAATATGGACTGCTGCCACGCTGATTGGGCCTGCCACTTTACAGACACATAGAAAGACGGTCCCTGCTCATCATAGCTTACAGTCTAATTAAGACAGACAAAACAAAAGTTAAGAATAAGGGTAGAATAGGGAAGGGTAAGTAGACACAAGGAAAAGAAGAGATCGGGATCCAAAAGTAGCCTCAAAGAGGTGAGCTATCAGCATGGATTTGAAAAGGGGCAGAGATGAAGCGTGATGTACAGATTCAGGTAGTTTGTTCCAGGCATAAAAAGCAGCAAGGTGAAAGGATCGAAGTCTGGAGTTGGCAATGGAAGAAAAGGGCACAGAGAGAAGCAAGCTGGTAAAAGAGCAGAGTTCACAAGCTGGGGTGTAGGGAGAGAGGAGAGAGGAAAGGTAGTGAGCAGCAGAAGAACGAATGCATTTATAGGTCAGAAGGAGACGTTTGAATTGGATATGGAAATGGAAGGGAAGCAAATGAAGTGATTTGAAAAGAGGGGTTATATGAGTATATCAAGGTTGGCGAAAGATTAGCTGCCCAGCAGAGTTTTGAACAGATTGAAGAGGAGAGAGGTGACTCAGAGGTAGACCAGCAAATAGGAGGTTGCAAAAGTCAAAAAGGGATGTAATTAGAGAGTAGACAAGTGTTTTAGTAGTATGTTCAGAAAGGAAAGGGAGAATTTTGCTAATGTTATAGAGAAAGAATTGATAGGTTTTAGCTATTTGTTGGATATGTGAGGAAAAGGAGAGGGAGGAGTCAAAGATGACCCCAAGGTTACAGACTGAAGAAACAGAACATAAGAACATAAGATATGCCATTCTGGGTCAGACCAAGGTCCATCAAGCCCAGTATCCTATTTCCAGCAGTGGCCAATCTAGGTCATACATACCTAGCAGTTTCTCCAAAAGACACAGGTTCCACAATGCTTGTATTGGGTCAAGCAGTGATATCCTGTGTCCCTTTTAATAATGGTTTACGGACCTTTCCTCCAGGAACTTATCCAAATCTTCTTTTAACCCAGCTACACTAATAGCTTTACTACATCCTCTGGTAACAAATTACAAAGTTTGATTACAAGTTGAGTGAAAAAATATTTTCTCTTATTAGTCTTAAATAGGTTATCCTGTAGTTTCATTGCATGCCCCCTAGTCTTTCTTTATTTTGATGGTGTAAACAATCGATCTATGTTTACCTGTTCCACTCGTATCATTAATTTATAGACCTCTATCATATCTCCCCTCAGCCGTCTCTTTTCCAGGTTGAAGAGCCCTAACCTTTATAGCCTCTCTTCATAGGGGTATCCTTCCATCCCCTTTACCATTTTGGTGGCTCTTCTCTGTACCTTTTCTAATAATGCTATATCCTTTTTAAGATACGGTGACCAGAATTGCACACAATATTCAAGGTGCGGTCTCACCATGGAACGATACAGAGGCATTATAATATCCTTTGTTTTATATTACATTCCTTTCCTTATGATACCTAGCATTCTATTTGCTCTCTTGGCTGCCGCTGCACACTGGGTGGAGGGTTTCAACATGTTATCCACGATGATGCCTAAATCTTTTTCCTGGGTATTAGTTCCTAATGTGGAACCTTGCATCATGTAGCCATAGTTTGGGTTGTTCTTTCCTAGGTGCATAACTTTGCACTTGTCCACATTAAATTTCATCTGCCATTTGGATGCCCAGTCTTCCAATTTATCAAGATCCTCTTGCAATTTTCCACAATCCTCATGGGTTTTAACAACTTTAAATAGTTTTGTGTCATCTGCAAATTTGATTACCTCACTCGTTATTACCATTTCCAGGTCATTTATGAATATATTCAAAAGCAGCAGACCCAGCACAGATCCCTGGGGTACTCCACTATTCACCTTTCTCCATTGGGAAAATTGGCCATTTAGCCCTACCCTCTGCTTTCTATCATTTAACCAGTTCCTGATCCACAATAATATACTGCCTCCTATCCCATGACTTTTTAGTTTTGCCAAAAGTCTTTGAAGAGGGACATTGTCAAAAGCTTTCTGAAAGTCCAAATACACTATATCAACTGACTCACCTTTGTCTACCTGTTTATTCACACCTTCAAAAAAACATAACAGATTAGTAAGACAACATCTTCCTTGTCTAAAGCCATGTTTGCTATCTCCCATTAAACCAGGAAGTAGAAGAGTTTATCTATAGAGATAGAGAAAGAGGAAGGAGAGAGGAAGGTTTAGGGGGAAAAATAAGAAATTCGGTATTGGCCATGTTTAATTTCAAACAGCGGTGAAACATCCAAGTGGCAATGTCAGATAGGCAGGCAGAAATGCAGGCCAGGAGTGTCGGAGAAATATCAGGTGTAGAAAGATAAATCTGAGAGTCGTTGGCTTAAAAATGATACTGAAATCCATGGGAGGAGATGAGAGCACCAAGGCACTGGGTATATAGAGAGAAAAGGAGAGGGCCCAGAACAGACCCTTGGGGTACACTGAGAATGGGAATTGCTGTAGAGGAGGAACCACCAGAACAAATACTGAAAGAGCAAAGCAAGAGATAAGATGAGAACCAGGACAGCACAGAGCCAAGTGAGGACAATGTGTCAAGGAGAAGGTGATAGGCAACAGTGTCAAAAGCAGCAAAAAGGTCAAGAAGGATGAGGATTGAGTAAAGGCCTTTGGATTTATCCAGTGTCTTTTCCACGTCTTCTCTTAAACCTCTTTCCAGTGTCTTTGGCCTATTTGCCATTCCTCCTTGCTCCTCCTGTCTTCTTCCATTCCCTCTATTATTTTCTCTAACATATTGATCTTTCCCTTTTAGTTCCTTCCTGCATATTGTTCTTTACTCCCTCTCTCTCCACTCTAATATCACTATCAGTCCACCCCTCAGAACCCAGCATTTCTGTATCTTTCTCTGTTCCCCCATCAGAGTCCAGCATCTCTCTGTCAATCCCTCATCCTCTGCTTAGCGTCCAGCATCTCCCTCTCCATCCATCGTTTAAAGTCCAACATCTTCCTCTGAAGAAAGGCTAAAAAGGTTAGGGCTCTTTAACCTGGAAAAGAGACGGCTGAGGGGAGATATGATAGAAGTCTATAAATTAATGAACGGAGTGGAACGGGTAAACGTAGATCGATTGTTTACATTATCAGAATATAGAAAGACTAGGGGACATGCAATGAAGCTACAGGGTAAACTATTTAAGACTAATGAAAGAAAATATTTTTTCACTCAACGTATAATCAAACTCTGGAATTTGTTACCGGAGGATGTAGTAAAGGCTGTTAGTGTAGCTGGGTTTAAAAAAGGTTTGGACAAGTTTCTGGAGGAAAGGTCCATAAACCATTATTAAGAAGGGACCCATGATATCAATGCTTGACCCAGTACAAGCATTGTGGAACCTGTGTCTTTTGGGGAAACTGCTAGGTACGTATGACCTAGATTGCCCACTGTTGGAAACAGGATACTGGGCTTGATGGACCTTGGTTTGACCAAGTATGACATATCTTATGTTCTTATGTTCTCTCTCACCAGCCCACAGAGCCTACCAATTCTCTGTCATCCTTCATAGATCAATATCTCCACTCTCTCTCTGTCCCTCCTCTTGCAGTCCAATATCTCTCCACCCCTTATAACAGAAGTAGATTCCTTTGACAAAAGTAGATTTCTGAACCTTGCCCTCTCTGTGCAACTTGTCCTTAATTGCTGATATTGCACTTATATGCTGCATGCACAGAATCTCAAACAATACAGTCTCTTATCATCAGCTAGTACAGAGGTTATACACAAAAGGCTTCTGTAGATTCACAGTTTATTGCATGTCTCAGAACATTTCCCCAGCAAACAGAACTAGCTAATGCTTACGATGTTAAGACTTCACTTCTTGGTAGACAGGGCAAGCAAACAAATGGGCTGCATATGATTCACCATCATCCTTGAGATAAGTCCCCATGGAGGTCTGCAATGGTTCTTTACACAGTGCATCCAAAGCCTGGGTGGGTCAGTGGTGATCTTCCACCAGATCAGCACTCCCAGAACCTTTTTGAACTTGCCTCCTTTTCCACCATTGAAGCTTCTCTCTGATGTCCCCTTCTCTATCTACCTTACCATTTACTGGCACAAATTTGAAAAGTAACAATTTAAAAAGTGTACGCTAGCAGTGTAACATAATGGTGCATTTCCCCTAATTCCAGAATAAGGTATGTAAGGTGTTCATATGTGTGTCCCATGGGAAGTATCAGGCAATATTAGGGGCTAAGTGGATGAGTGTGGGTGTGTCATGGGGAGTGTAGGGGGCTGCATGTATGTGTGTGTGTCATGGGGCGTGCTCAGACTGTGTGTGTAAAATAGGGAATGTCAGGGGCTGCATGCGTGTGTTAGTGTTTTTCATGGGGCGTGTCAGGGGATGCTTGCATGTGAGTATGTCTATCATGGGGAGTGTCATGAGCTGCATGTCTATGTCTACTCATGGGGAGTGTCATGGATTGCATGTGTGTGTGTCTGTCTCTCTCTCATGACCCCCTTCCCAGGCTTCCTTCAGTCTGATTTTCTCTCTCTCATATCCCTCCAGCCTGTCTGTCTGTCTCTCTTTCTCAAGGATTCTTTCTCTCTAACCTCCCAGCCTCCGCCCAGTCTGATTCTTCCTCTCGCATACCCCCTTTCCCCCCCACCCCATGGCATCTATAGCTTACCCTGTGTTGCAGCTCCTCCAGAATGTGACAATTCAGCAGCTTGCTATAATGTGATTGGCTCTCTGAATGGTGGCGCAGCAAGAGCCAAGAAGTTTAGATTCATCTCTCAAATCGCGATATCAGCACAAACATCCTGCCCCGCATGACGCCACCATTCAGAGAGCCGATGGCAGTGCAGTAAGTGCCATTGATACCAGGGCTGGGCCAACATTGAGGCAAACTAAGCAGTCACCTAGGGCAACAGCTTCTGGAGTAGGTGGAAAAGAGTAGGGCATTCAAAGCTAAACAATGGTTTTTAACAGCCATGGGGGACATAAGGGTTAAGTTTTGCCTAGGGTGCCAACACCTTGAACCAACTCTGGGGCCAGCCCTGGCTGATACCTTAGCCAGTGCCAAAATCCCCCTAAAAATCAGTGCAGGGCTTCGAAGCCCATGCACATGCTACGCTTTAGGCATGAGGTATGCTCATGGGCTTCAAAGTCCTATGCTGATTTTTACTGTCTGTCTGCCACTGTCTGCTGCCTGAGACACAGCTGGGCCTAGTTGATTCACTGTCCTTATCTGTTAGCCAATGGTTCCCAAACTACCACCTCATACTGGGAAGATACTGTGATGCCCCAAAAGGCAACCTTACTATCACCAAGAAATATCGATATGAGTCGACAGAATCACTCATTTCTCCCCTGAAATTAGCCAAAACTGATCAAGTAGGAGGCAGAGCTCTTTTAAAATGTCTCTCACAAACAACTCTACTACTAATTTAGGGAGAGGAGAGAGTGATCTTTGCCTGGATGTTGGCATCCATCCATTTGGGACATCCTTCTTGTGTGTTGATGAATGCACACTAGCTTAGGATCAGTACAACTTTGAAGTTACTATTCATTGTCAACCTTGATCAACACGGGAAAATGAGGGGTCACTAAGAAAGCTAAATTGAGTATTTAGGAATGGAGTCTTATGCAAAAATGTCAGTAGAATGCGTCAGGAATCATAGTAGATTCAGAACACTTTTCGATAATGAATTTGCAAATTAGGGTTGCACATACAAATTTAGAGATGTCACAGGAACTAAAACATATTTCAGATTTTGTAGTATTTTAGAGTATCACAGTCTAGAATATTTATGACTGAAATGAAAGCTAAAGATGAAGACTTTTAGATGGAACAAAGAAAAACGGGATCAAAATCGGGTCTACCTTTCGGTGTCCTGCTTCTGGTCGGCCGCGCAAGGGACTGGACGGCCAGGTCGGAATGTGCCTCCATGCGAATGAAGTGTGAATCTTGAAGAGAGACCAGAACATCTTTTTCAGTTTTTGATACTGGGTTGTCACAATGCATATTGAAGTCCCCAAGGAGAATAAAAAGTGAAGAGCAAAGTGACTAAAAAGAGAGACACTTTAAAAGAGCTGATAGTGAAAAAGAAGACTGGGGGATGGGGCTTAAGTGAGGAGAAATGTAAGAGAAGGGGTTGCTACCAGATGGAAGGCAAGGACCTCTACAGGAAGAAGACGGGGGTGAGGAGGGGCGGGTTGTAATTTATTTAAGAGATAGCTGTCAAGAGAAAATCACAGCTAAGCCCCCTACTCTACTGTGCTCCTTAGCAATGTGAATAAAATTGTAGCTAGGAGGACAGGCCTGTTGTAAATAGAAAAGTACAACCTCAGCTAGCCATGTTTCAGTTAGACACAAAACTTCAAGTGCATGCACCTGCAATAAATCTTGGACAAGGACAGATTTATTATGACTAGAACAAACACTAAAGGGTATATTTATGTTTTATTCATACTTAATATACCACGCTTTGTGGGTTGTACAGAGCGGTCTGCAAAATAAAAACGACAGTAAGCATACACAAAGAAAGGAGCGATAATAATAGATAGGATATCACATAGACTAATAGGAGACACATGCCAGCCAAATCAACTGTACTGATTGCTCAAGTAGCCTGAGAAGAGAATGGGCCGAAGACCTGTTCAAAAAGATAGGTCTTTAACAGAGATTTGAACTTTGGCAAGGAAAGTTCCAACCTAATGTATGAGGGAGTGAGAGAAAAGAAAGCAGAGTGGAATCAAATTTAATATGGGCAGGGGACGGAATGACCAGCCTACGGTCTTGAAGAGACTGCAGACAGCAGGGGATGTACAGATTAATAAGAGAGGAGAGATACAGTGGGGCTTTACCAGAAAGATCCTTGTGAACGAGGGTGAGGATTTTGAATGACACTCACCGGGGAAAGGTAAGCCAATGTTGAATAATAAGGAGAGGAGTGATGTGATCATATTTACATGCATATGAGAGAAAACGGATAGCAGTGTTCTGCACTGACTGGACTTTCTTAAGCGAATATTATGGCAGATCTGAAAGGACGATGTTACAATAATCCAAACGTGAAATTACTGTAGCAAGAAGAATAGAGGTGAATGCAGATTTATCAAATAGGGGACGCAGTGCCTTCCATGACGAAGGGCAATAAAGTATGACTTAACAGTGATGCTTATGTGATCAGAGAAGAGGGCAGAATCAATATAAACACCCAAGTACTTGAATGTGGAATGGACAACTATAGGAGCAGAACCGAGGAATGGAGCCAAAGAGGGAGCAGAACCAGAGCCAGTGATCCAAGTTGCATTAGTTTTGGATGGATTTAATTTCAAATGGCTATCAGATAACCACACGGAGATAGCTGCCAGGGAGCTATTTACAAATGAGAGGTCACGCGCCAAACTGTCAATGGTAAAGATAAGAAGGATGTCGTCAGCATGGACCAGAGGTTCCCATCTCCAGTCCTCGGGGAACCCTAGGCCATTAGGGTTTTCAGGATTCCCACAATGAAAATGCATTAGATAGATCTGCATGTTCTGCCTTCATTGTATGCAAATCTATCTTATGCATATTCATTGTGAGAATCCTGAAAACCTGACTGCCCTAGGGTTCCCCGAGGACTGGGTTGAAAACCCCTGGCATAGACAAAGAAATGAATGCTGAGGGTCTGCATGAGAGTGACCAGGGGGCTAAGAAAGACATTGAAAAGAAGTGGAGAGAGAGCAGAACCCTGAGGCACACCACAGGGAAGCGAGTACTAAGAAGAGAATGAATCATGTGGAAGAACCTGATAGGTACGATCACTTAGAAAAGAGGAAAACCAGGAAAGAACGGTACCACGTAAACCAATGTCAGAAAGGTGGGAGAGCAATATCTTGTGATCAACCAAATCAAACGCAGCAGTAAGATCCAAAGAGACAGAAAGAGCAAAGGAACCCTGATCCAAGATGCCATGCAAATCATTAAGGACAGAAGTGAGAACTGTTTCTGTGCTATGATATGAGCGAAAACTGGACTGATGGGGATGGAGGACTGAGGTATGTTCCAGATGGTTTGTAAATTAGGAAAGGACGATATGCTCGGTGAGTTTAGCAACAAATTGGAGATTGGCAATGGGTTGGTAGTTGCCTGGATCAGATGGTCAGATCATGCATTCTTTAAAAGGGGCCAAATTAAGGCATGTTTCCAACTAGATGGAAGGTATCTGTGGAGAGACTGAACAAAATCATAGAGTGGAGAACAGGAACCAGACAAAGAGCCAGACTGGGCAACCAAGAAGAGGATACAGGGTCCAGAGGACAGATGGTTTTCTTCATAGATTTAAGGAGAGTGGATAGCTTGTCCACAGAAATGGGGATGAATGATCCCCAAGTATGGACTAGGATGGAGTCCACAGAAGGAGGAGAGGAAGGAGAAGAGGATAGAGAGCAGGAAGGGAGGATTGAGGGCAAGGAGGGGAGGGGAGATGCTGCAGATGCCACAGAAAGAGAAGAAAGACTCTGGCAAACAGAAAGAACCTTAGTGGTGAAATATGTTGCAAGAGCATCTGGGGTGGGGAGAGACTGTGGGGAGAGGGTGAAGGAGGCAAAAGACAAGGAAGAAGGACGAGCAGCAATGGAAAAAATGGTTTGGGGATTGTGAGACAAAGTCGCAATAGTAGAGGAGAAATAGATTCGTTTAGCAGAAAGAATCTGAGTACGATAAAAACAGTGGCTGATCTTAAAGGCCTGAAGGGAGGTGTGGCTTGGGGCAAGATGCCAGGTTCTGTCTAAGGCCCTCTGTCTTTTTAGTAAACTAAGACCTGGATGGTACCAAGCGGAGGAAGGACGCTGAGGATGAGTGTTAGATAAACAGTATGTCTACTAAGGACTGCTTCTGCCCTCCTTAGTGGCCCTCACAAAAATGACCATGATCTCACAGTGCTGCCTCCTAGCAGGAGGCTAGAGGGCAGTGCCTCATGATCACAGCTATTTTGGAGATGAGGCCCAATGAAGGCAGGAGCGGTCCTCCCCGCCCCTCTTCACCTCTAGATCACCAGGGAACAGAGATATGGCTCCAGGGAGGTGGCGGGTAGGTGGGTGGTCCCAGGGAGTCACATCTTTCAGACTAGCTAGTCAGGTTTCCATCATTTAAAGGGGGGAGGGAGAAGGATCCCAACTGGCTAGCTGGGAACTTTAAAGGGATGGGGATCTTTAGATCTGTGGCACTGACAATGATCTGTAAGTGAGGGGGCCCAATATGGCTTTTGGGGGGGGGGGGGATCAGCAGTGATCAGGACATAAAGCTCATTAGAGCTTTGTGCACCCAATTTCTACCTATTCCCCCCTCTCCCTCCTCCCCCACTGATTTACTGTGGAGGCCTGCGATATCTGCATCAGCAGGCAACACAGGACTTCTCACATTACCTGCCAATATAGGTATCACAAGTCTCTGTGGTAAATCCCAAATCTGTGTGATATCTGCAGGGAAAAGCTGAGAACATCTTCTGCACATACAGCAGAGGTTTTGGCCTTACCCACAGCCCTTATGTAGCTATCGCACTGCAGTAGCTGCCAAAGGCTACCATGGTTTAATAAACATGCCCCTAAGTAACCAATGGTAGAAAAGAAGGTAGAGACTTCAGGGACATTAGGAGAAGACAAGCTAAAAGAGCAAAGAACTCAATGACGGCTTACCTCATAATGATAGGGGACATGACGATGAGAAAGTGGGAATGGCAGAGAAGCACCACATGATTTTAAAAAATCCCAAATTGAAAACTAGGCTGTATGTCATCCCTCATAGCTCTGGGTAATTTCAATCTAAGCTCGACAAACAACAAAGAAGCAATGGCATTCTTGGTGACAATGGAGTCCTTTCAATTCATCAAATTATCACTACACCAACCAACCAGCTAGGAACGATGCCTGACCTAATTTTCATTCCAAAGAAAATGACCAAGCAGAACCTCATAACACCTCCATCAATCATGCCGATTCCTTGGTCAGACCACCACCTCATAGCTTTCAAGATGTGCCTAAAAAGGACCACTGATACCACAACCTTGCAATACACAGAAAAAAGATTCAAGAGCTTTCACAAGGATAAGTTCTTGGAAGGAATAACCCCAAACATGAACCACAATATATACGATCTGGACATGGTCATTGAAAATTGGAACAAAACCATTCTTGCTGCAGCAGCAGCCCCAAGCAAGGCCCACAAAAACACACAAAAAGATTCAGCCCCATGGTACCCCATGGTACTCTTCTGAGATCAAGCAAACAAAACAAATACTACAACAACTGGAGAGACAAAGGAGATGGACAAAATCCACCACCACCTTTGCACAATACAGGCAAAAACAACATGAATGGAACAACCTAATAAATAACGCCAAATAACTATTCTACACAAACCGTATAATGAAATCAGCCAACAAACCTCGTGAACAGTTTGAAATAGCAAGGTCAATCATAAAAGATCCAGTGCAACAAACTGACCCAGAAATACACTCACAGGTATTTGCAAATCACCTAATAACAAGATACCAACAATCTGTGAAATGCCTCCCGACCCTAACCTCAACCAACCCAGATACAATTACAAAAGCAACTTGGAACAAGTTTTATGTTCCAAGCTGTCAAACAGAACACATCATTACATCCCTTAACACCAACACCTCACCACCTCACCATCAGACCCATGTCCCACATTCTGGATCAAATCTAGGAAAGAACAGCTCATACACCTCATACACAAGATAGTACTAACTGCCCTCAATGAAGGATATATGCCAAATGCGCTCAGACATACCATCATATGCCCCTACTAAAGAACTCTTCACTCAACAAATCCGTCCCGAAATCCTACCGCCCTATATCCAGTCTATCACTCATGGTGAAAATGATTGAAAAAGTGGTACAGGGGCAACTACAAGACCACCTAGACCTACACCCCCCCCCCCCCCCCTAGGCTCCCACCAGAATGTTTTTAAACCAAACCATAACGTTGAAACACTACTACCTCACTTCTGGACACCATCATTACGGGAATCGACAACATCAAAACTAGATTCCTTCTCATATTTATGGACATATCAGCTGCATTTGGCACAGTATCCCATAGTATTTTATTGCAGCGCCTTCAGGAAATTGGAATACATGGTACGACACTAAAATGGTTCCACTCATATTTCAGCAACAAGTAAAATGTGGCAAGCAGAAATCCTCTCCCTTCACTCTAAGACAGGGCAGCCCCAAGGATTATCAATCTCATCCATGCTTTTCAATATCTGCATATAACCCATCTGCCACTAAAATTAAACCCAGTCAGTCCAAATAACCAGCATAACAGAACTAATTTTTTGTCGGAATAGGCCAGTCCAGTGAAAAGGAAAAATCATCTCACCACCGTGGCCCGTCCATTTTAATTAAAGAAAATTCTTTTTGAAAAACAGCGTTTATTTAGCTGAATCAATAGTAGGCTACCCCAACAATTTCGCAAACAGCAGGTTTATTGAACGACGTGTCACGTTTCGGGGTAAGCACGGTAGTCCCCCTGCTTCAGGTCAAACCACTGCTCGATGAAAAATCAGCCTTTTGAAAGCGTTCCTGAATGAGACGGTTTTTATACCCAAGCAATGCAAACATTTGCTCAGCTGCAGCAAAACCCACCTCTTTGGTGAGTTTAAACTAGAAAAGCCAATCAGAACAACCGGAGGAGGAACCACCAAACAGAGACCTCCTCCCTTACTGAAAGGCTATTGTTCAATCATTACAATATAGTGTGCCAATCTACTTGCATGTTCAAACCTCCTGGATGGACGGTATTAAGCCTAAAAATCCATTTTTGTTCTAAATTTTGCAAGAACTGAATCCGATCCCCTCCCCGAGGGTTGAGTGGTACATGATCAAGTACTCGCCAATGAAGCTCTTCAAAAGTGTGTGTCATATTCAAACAATGATCTACCATTGGGGCTGTCAAAGATTTTGTACGAAACTGGAAGGCATGTTCACCCAACCGTACCTTGAAAGATCTTGATGTCCGGCCCACATAGTATAAATTACAAGGGCATATAATCAGATACACAACAAACGTTGAAGTGCAATCTGTTTGCCAATGAGCCTGATAAGTCCTTAGAGTATGGTTATCCAACCAAACTGGGCCCGAAATGGTATTCAAACAAAAGCTGAAGTTTCCACATGAAAAATGACCAGCATTATCATGAAAAATTGGAGGGAGATCTATCGATGCCGTTGTTTTCACCAATAAATCCCGTAAATTAGCCTTCTGGGAGTAGGCAATCTGCAATTGTTTCCTAAAACAGGCATGCAGCCCCAAAATAGGCCAATATTTGTGAACTAATCTTATAATTGCAGGTGATCCTTTCATATAAGGAAATATACCCGTAATCTTGTCCTGGGGCAATGCTGGAATTGAAGGCTCAGTCAGCCATTCCCTATGTGTGTAACGAGCCCGTTGATATGCTGACTTTATCACTGTTTTAGGATAACCCCTAGAACGCAAACGGAGGCTAAGATCCTTAGCATGTATTTTGAAATCTGACAACATAGTACAATTGCGACGGAGGCGCAGAAACTGGCCAAATGGTAAGCCTTTTTTTAGCGCTGAAGGGTGAAAGCTATCATAACGTAACAGAGTGTTTCTTTGAACTGGTTTACGATATAAAGATGTCAAGAAACCAGTTGGAGACAGTTCAATCGTTTTATCAAAAATTGAATTCTATTTATTTATTTTATTTAGTATACATTTGTATACCGCTACTTCCAGCGATCAGCAGCGGTTTTTTGATTACAGATTGGAAATTGTCAAATCATGACAGGAAATTTTTGAGGTATAAACACATTGATTAGACAGGAAAGCACAGCACACAGAGAACTATTTTACAGGGAACATGGGCTAAGGAGGGTTAAGTGGCTTGCCCAAGACCACAAGGAGCACCTATGGGACTAGAAACCCCAGTCCTTCCGGCCCAAGGTTGCTGTCCTCTAGTGGGATTTGAACCCCCGACCTTCCGGCCCGAAGTACCTTGCCCCAACCACTAGGCCACTCCTCCAATTTTTCATGATAATTCTATGGGTCTCCACCTGTGCTGTAAACTGTATATTCTCTTTAAAGGAGTTAAGAGACCGTAAAAAAGAATCTAAATCTTCTTTAGTACCTGTCCACAGAAAGAAAACATCATCAAGAAATCTCCTCCAAAAGGGAACTTTTTCAAACAACGGATGAGAATATACATATAAATCCTCAAAGCTAGCCATATAGATAATAGCTATGGAGGGGGCTACTGTTGCACCCATGGCTATGCCGAAGATCTGGAGATAATATTGCTGCTGATATAAGAAAAAGTTCTTATTTAATACCAAATCTAATAAATCAAGAACAAAACTTTAGGGATATGTTCCGGTAAAGCTAAAGGATAATGTGATAGACAAGCTAGCACCTCCTTCTGGTCAATATTGGTATATAAAGATTGAACATCTAAGGTGACAATATAGGAATAGGATGATACCGCAGTACAGGAAGCCAGTTGTCGCAAAAAATCCCCTCTATCCTTGATGTACGAGGATACCTTAGCTGCTATCGGTTGTAGGAAGGGATCACAAAATTTAGAAAGTGGCTCGAGTATAGAATCCCTGCAAGACACAATAGAATGACCTGGGGGGTTAAGCAATGTCTTGTGGATCTTAGGTACTAGGTAGAAAATCGGTACCTTTGGTTGCTTATTAATTAAAAATTCAAATTCATGTTTCGTTATCCAGTTGTTCAAAAAAGGCTTGAGATACCAGCTCATTTATGTGATTCCTAAGTTCCATCGTAAGATCCGCTATCAAAATATAATTTTTCCGATTGTACAAATGTACCCGTATTTCTCTTTCATATTGCTCCTTAGACATCACTACCATTGCTCCCCCCTTGTCAGCCCGTCTAATTATCAAATCTGAATTGGACAACTGCTTCAAGGCTTGATAATGATCACGAGACAAATTGTAAAAAGAAAAAGAAAAATTAGTTTTCTCCAATTGGGACAGTTCTTCTAAAATCAGATCTTGATAAGTGGAAATTGCCGCATCAAGCTGCCCAGGAGGTTGCCATCTGGAAGATGTCTTCACCAGAGAGACATCAGAAGGGCTGTTAGAAGTTGCAAAATGATGTATAACCCGCAGTTTCCTAAAAAACTTTTGTAGAGCCTCTCTCATCTCAAAACCATCATATTTGGGAGAAGGAACATATGATAGACCTAATTGTAAAACATGCAATTGTTCTTGTGAGAGCTCTTGGCCGGAAAGATTCACAACTGACGATTCTTGGTTCTGGATCTGGTGTCCGGACCTTCCCAAAAATCCTGATGATAATGGCCACGGGGTCTACTGCCCTGAAACCCATTGCCCCTCGAAATCTCAAAAGAAGGCAGGTTCTTCTTATTCTTATTAGAACTAACATTCGTCAGGCCTGATTCACTAGAATCTGTATCTGAGGAATCTTCCGAGCTGAGAGCAAAAGAAACCTTCTTACTCCGGGTTTGAGCAGCACGAGATGGCCCTTTATAAACGCAATCATTTTCGTAGCCTGACTTATCTTGTTTAAATTTATTAATTTTTAAACCTCGGATATGATCGCGAAAAGATGTTAATTGTTTCTCCATCTCTGCCCATTGGGTTTGAAAACTATGTGGCTCTAATGTCTCCAATATTCTTTTCTTTAAATCAGTCGTCTGAGAAGTCAACTTTTCTTGCTCTTGGAAAGAGTGCTCCAATAATAGCGCTATCAAATCAATGCTACATTAATTGAGTATGGCATTCCATTTAGTCAAAAAACTCTGATCATCCGTAAATTGCTTAGGAGGTTTTAATATACGAAGCCCTCTAGGGATTATAGAAGATTTCAGATATTGAGCCATGGCTGAGCCATGTAGACTGGCACGCACCAATTTTTTATGTAGATCTTTCAACTCTAAGATGGTCGGAGGCAAATCCATTGCTAAACCGGATGCTTCCTCATCCTCAAAGAGTGATTTTTGTTTCTTCAACTGAGACAATTGCTCCTCTGTAAAGGCAAATGTAGCTGAGGCCATGGGTACAGATATAGGTATTCAAAATTACTAAACCAAAACACTGAAAAAAACCTATAAAATGCAATGTGTGCCTTTGAGTCAGTCCTGACTCCTGGCAACCCAGATGCTCCTGGGTTTTCTTGGCAGTGTCACTGGAAGTAGATTGCCAGGCCTTTCTTCCAAGGCAATGGAGGGTTAAGTGACTTGCCCAAGGCCACAAGGAGTGCTAGTGGGAATCAAACCCTGGTTGTTTGGTTACCAAGCCAGTGTTCTAACCACTAGGCTGCTCCTCCACTAGGTCAAAAAATATCAATCACTAAAATTAAACCCAGTCAGTCCAAATAACCAGCATAACAGAACTAATTTTTTGTCGGAATAGGCCAGCCCAGTGAAAAGGAAAAATCCTCTCACCACCGTGGCCCATCCATTTTAATTAAAGAAAATTCTTTTTGAAAAACAGCATTTACTTAGCTGAATCAATAGTAGGCTGCCCCAATTTCGCAAACAGCAGGTTTATTGAACGACGTGTCATGTTTCGTGGAGGGGATCGGATTCAGTTCTTGCAAAATTTAGAACAAAAATGGATTTTTAGGCTTAATACTGTCCATCCAGGAGGTTTGAACATGCAAATAGATTGGCACACTATATTGTAATGATTGAACAATAGCCTTTCAGTAAGGGAGGAGGTCTCTGTTTGGTGGTTCCTCCTCCGGTTGTTCTGATTGGCTTTTCTAGTTTAAACTCACCAAAGAGGTGGGTTTTGCCACAGCTGAGCAATTGTTTGCATTGCTTGATATAAAAACCGTCTCATTCAGGAACGCTTTCAAAAGGCAGATTTTTCATTGAGCAGTGGTTTGACCTGAAGCAGGGGGACTACCGTGCTTACCCCGAAACGTGACACGTCGTTCAATAAACCTGCTGTTTGCGAAATTGTTAGGGCAGCCTACTATTGATTCAGCTAAGTAAACGCTGTTTTTCAAAAAGAATTTTCTTTAATTAAAATGGATGGGCCACGGTGGTGAGAGGATTTTTCCTTTTCACTGGGCTGGCCTATTCCGACAAAAAATTAGTTCTGTTATGCTGGTTATTTGGACTGACTGGGTTTAATTTTAGTGAATGATATTTTTTGACCTAGTTATAGGTTTTTTTCAGTGTTTTGGTTTACAACCCATCTGCAACATAATCCGGCACCATAATTTGCAATACAGAATATACGCTGATGATATCATGATCTTTGTTCCAATTAAGATTCAAAAGCCGGACACCCTACCCATAACAAGCTGTATGGAAGCAATGATCAGCTGGCTAGACACTAACAATCTAGCAGTGATCTTCAACAAAACAGAGGCATTAACAATCACCAGAGACATATTCATACTCCCGCAAGAAATCTGCCTATCACACCACACCATATCATCAAAGTACAAAAAAAGGTCAAGTACTTTGGTGTTATCTTGGACCAAAAACTCATGCTATAGACTCAAATAATAATAATAAAAAAAAACACCGCAAATGCCTACCACAAGATGAAGCTACTCAAGAATCTGAAACCAAACTCCGCCAAGACCTATTTCTTTCAAGCAATTATCACACCGACCCTGGATTACTGCAACATCATCTACCAAGGTTTACCTAAGAGCTCTATCTACCCTTTGCAATTGGCACAAAATACAGCTGCCCACATACTCACCGGTACTCACAAACAAGACCAAATCACCCCCATACTTAACCATTTGCACTGGCTCCCAATACACTCCCTCACCAAGTGCAAAACAATCCTAACAATTTTCAAGATCTTACACAAATCCTCTGCAAATATTCTACAGGAATTAATCAACCAAGACACCAGCACATGCCCCAGGAGAACAAGTAATAAAAATATGATTGTCACCCATCCAGAATACAAGAAATCTAACCAGACCACCTCTGCTAGAGCACTTTCCCTCTCTGCATCAGCACTAAGGAACATCCTACCAGAGGACATCAGATCAACCATGGATATCAAGGACTTCCGCAAAAAACTAAAGACCTACCTCTGTTCCGAATACTTTAGACACATCACTTAACCATACATAAACCGCCGGACACATGCCACACAACAAACCACCTGTACTGTATATACCGTATTGTACCCGCCTATATAGTTCCCCCCATACAAGTTTTAAAGTTATAAAATGTTACCATGTTCTAACTATGTTTTAATGTAGCAGACATTGTTTCTTTTGTTGTCTGCATAAGTTAATGTTCAATGTAAACCGCTCTGATTGAAGGATAGAGCGGTATAAAAAACCCAAATAAATAAAAATAAATAAATGTCACTAGCAGGAATTTTCCATCAGCATCGCTTTTCCCATGTCACTGGACCCTTCATTGGCTTCCCATCCGCTTCCGGATCCAATTCAAACTCCTCCTCTTGACCTGTAAATGCATTCACTCTTCAGCCCCCACTACCCTTCATCTCTTATCTCTCCTTACATCCCCTCTCGCGTTCTTCGCTCTTCGAACAGCCTTCGTCTATCTATGCTCTCCACTCGTACTGCTAATTCTAGACTTCACTCCTTTCACCTGGCTGCACCCTTTGCTTGGAACAATCTACCTCTGTCTGTGCGCAATGCACCCTCTCTGGACCTCTTCAAGTCCAGATTGAAAACCCATCTCTTCTCTATTGCTTTCTGTTCTTGATTCTTGTTTTTGCTCTTCTTGTTTATTGTATACTTTGTCTTACTTGATTGTATTTGTATTTTGTGATCTTCTTGACTAGATTGTGAGCTCTGATGAGCAGGGACTGTCTTTTCTTCATGTATGTACAGCGCTTCGTATGTTTGAAGTGCTTTATAAATGTTAAATAGATAGATAGACCCAAAACATATGGACATGTCTTAGGCAGGGGCACTGAAAGCCAGCAAGGGCCCCAAAGCAGACAACCTTTCTAGGCCCAGGCTTCAAAAAATGACACAACATGCTAGTAGGCCTTCCTGCACCCATGCGCACTCTAGGCCTGCTGTGCCCCACCCCCTCTGACATTTCTTGTTGGAGTGGGCAAGAGGCAGCTAGCTTAGAGCATGTGTGGGTGCTGCAGGAGAGGACTAGACTGAGCCCCTTCAAAAACCCATGGGCCCAGGCAGGGCCGTACCGAGGTTGAATCGCGCCCTGTGCGACTTGCACGAGTGCCCCTCCCCCCCTCCCCCGTGGTGGGAGAGAAGAGGCGCGCCAGTTGTGTAAGTTGCCAGCACGCTAAGCAGATCTGTCCCTCCCTTCTCTGATCAGAGCAGGGAGGGACAGATGTGCTTAGCATGCCGTGAGAAGGCTTAAGAGGCACATTTCAGATCTCTGCCGTTGCCTGCCGCCACAGAGAGAAGAAAAAGTGGCGGCGGGAGGCAACAGCAGACAGCCAAAACGCGCCCCTCAAGCCTTTGAGCCCCGTGTGGCCGCACGGCTCGCACAGGGCTAGGTACGGTCCTGGGCCCAGGTGTCACACATCCTCCATGACCCTCCCTCTTGTCAGACTTGCCATCAGAAGTTGCATGAAGGAGTGCATGAAAGTGTTAAGCGTGCTCTTTTGTGATATGCCAAGCAGCAAACGCCACTAATACAACTTACATTTAAAGGTCTGAATGATGAGTGTATGGAGCCGCATCGACGGTAGGTTAAGTGTTTGTCTTGACAAAATATTACAAGAGCACCATGATTTGTTTTTCAATCCCATCATACTATTTTGACCTTGTTCCAGTAAGAGATAAATGACGAATACTAAACCCAACTGCAAGATATTTTCAAGGGCAAAAGATAGCATACTTTTATCCTACATGGCAAATGGAATTCTTTCTAACCCCTCTGCATGTGTATGATTGTGTGCATGCACGTACGTGTGTGTAGAGCACACACACATCTATATCTGTGTTGCCTGTGTATGTTTATGTGAGTGTGTGTTTCTCGTGTCTGTGTTTTGTCTCATTATGCATAGCTCTGTTTTTTTTATGTTTATCTGTTTAGTTTATGTATTTATTTCTCTATTTTGTGTGTTTGTGTATCTTTGTATGCTGGTATATTTGTGTGTGTTTATATGTATGTGCACGTGTTTGTGTGTCAGTGAATGCTTTTCATTTCTGTGAATGAATGTTTACATGTGTGTGTGTGTGTGTGCATGGGTGTGTTAGTATCTGTATGTGTGCGTGCGTGTGTGTGTGTATTTATGGTTATAGTTATATTATAGTTATATATAACAATCAGTCGTAAATTGAAATGAATTATGTATTTAAGTTCCACTGTTATATGTAAAACTCAATTGTTGAAATGTACACCACTTTGCCCTGGTGAAAAGCGGTATAAAAACACAATCCAAATAAATAAAATAAATATTGTTTCTCTGTGTGGCTGTGATTGTGAGAAGAGATGAGGTACAGGCAATTTTTGGGTCATGGTGGAGTTGTGGGGGTATTTTTTAGAAGTGGGGTAATTTTGGGTTTAAGGAGAATTGAGAACTGGGAGGTTGGGAGAGTAGAGAACAGGGGGAGGCAGTTTGAAAGGAACAATCCCCTAATTGCTATGGTTCACTGTATGTAAGTTTCTATGCAACAGAAGCTGGAACTCCTGCTCCCATAGAAATACATTGGACCATTTTTTGAGGGTGGGGGGGTATTTCTCTGGAATCTGTGGTCCAATCTGGCCCATTTTTAAACCTAATGGGCCCAATTCCGATCCCGACGTACATCTCCTTTTTACATCCGGGCTGACCTGGACGTACAAAGGAGATCGTGATTCCGATCCTGCAGAGCACGTCTAGCCCCGTGGGATTAGAATCGCGAACAAGCCTGTATGTGCAGGCTGGGACTGCAATTCAGTCCCGACCTGCACATACAGACACTGCCTGGCTAATTCAGCCAGGGCTTTTAAATGGAGCTGCGATGCCATGGCGTCATGTTGCCATGGCACCGCGGTTCCATTTAAAAGCCACGATGCCGGCCGCCTGCTCAAAATGTTAATTTTCTGCAGCCTGACCCCTGATCCAGCCTCCTAAGGCCAGGGTCGGGCTACAGAGAATTAACACTGCCCTCCCAGTCCCTTCTGCTGGAGCAGCAAAATTGAAATGTCCAGGAATAACTTCCCCAGCCATTTCATCCAGGGCCAGCGACTGCCCAATGCCTGCCCACTCTCCACCCCCGTGCTGCCCCTTCACCACCCCCGTATAACTTCCCCGCACAACTGGCGGGGAAGTTATACAGGGGCAGGAGCCAGCACGAATAGCGGGGATGAATGTCCGGTTGGGACATCCATCCACGCTATTCATGCCTCAGAATGACTCCCGATGTGTCTTTTCACCAGTTTTTTCCCCATGTCAAGTTTCATCTCATTCCATTTAATTTTCAATTAGTTGTTTTGCCCTCAGAAGGAGAGACATACAGACATTTCTCGATCTCTTTTATATAAATCTTTCCAACTTCCTTTGGGTTGGAAAGAATAAGAGAGTATAATAAATAAAGAAGGTAAGGACAAAAAGGAAAGAAGACCTATGAAGAAGACCAAAAGAGAAGGGAGGAGAGTGAAACAGCAGCTTAAGTAAATCTCTTGAAGACTTTAATTAGTACTGCTGCTTTGAGACTAGGGCTTCCGGCTTTTGGTTATAATTGATAACCACTGATAGAACACCCTCGATACTCTAATCACGGTTATCGGTTATAACTGATAAACCCCACTTTGTGCGGCACCCTGATGATGTCATCATGGCAAAGATACCCCTTGTTCTGCCCACAGGAGATCGGATCCCCGTGGGCAGAATGGGAGCGATCTTTGCCATGATCGGAGCTTAGATGCAGCAGAAACCCCACGGGATCTGATTGAGCTATCTGCTGCATCTAACTCCTGGTCTTGCTTTTCCCACAGGAGATCAGATGCCCGTGGGCAGAAGAGGAGAGGAAGCCTGCTCAAAGCAGCAGAGAGCCGCAGGGATAGGAGCTTTAAAAAAAGAACAGACAAGGAGAGAGGCAGAACAAATATAAAGGGTCAGTAACATAAAAAACAATAAAAAAAAGTAAGGAAGAGGGAGGAATAGAGGGCAGGGGCAGGGGGGTGGGAGTGCTGGGGAGAGGGAGAAGGGGAGAGAGTCTGGAAGGAGAACAGAGAGTGGAAAGGGGTTGAAGTGGGGAGGGAAGAGTGTAAGGTGGAGGTTAAAGGGATGAATGACAATTTGTATATGCCAATGGGTGCACCTCCCTCCCAGAATATACACGCACGCTCACACACGCACCCCTCCCCATACTACACACATGCACCCCACCCCCTATACACACACATGCACCATAGCCCTATACCCACTATCACATCTCACACACAGGTACACCACCGTTGCCCCACAGAGACACTTGCTGTCTGAAGCTATAGCTGTTGTTATTAAAGATAACGCACGGTGCTGGAACTCTGGCGCTATTTTTCCAACCCTGGGAAAGCACCTAATTGCTTCAAAAATTCATCCCAAATGGCAAACACCTAGAACCAGAAGCCCTATTTAAGAGCCATGTAGTCACAGCACAGAACTTGCAAGAACCTCAACCCTTAACAAATTATTATCAAGACTCAAATCTACTCATGCTCAGCACTGAAGGGTGTCATTAAATGCGTGCATGAGATAGCTTGGGGATTTTCTTAACCTAACAAATTATTTCTTTTACAGTTTCTGTATCAGTAATCAGCGTGTGTTTTTTGGCCCGGCGCTCTCTTCCTGCTCCTGGGGGCTCCTGGCTCAATCAGAACCAGCTTATGTTGGTCTATGGCACACTGTGGCTTCATTGTTACTAGCCAAGGGGGATCCTCATCAGCCTTCTAGCCCAGCCATTCTTGCAACAGCTCTTGACCTGGTGCCACAGCTGACAACCCTTTCTGGAATCCAGTGTGCATGCTTCCTGGGTCTGGCCACTAGTGGCCACCATTGCACCATGGCTAGGAATCCCCACTATCCCCTCTTACCTCTGACTTTCCTTTGGACAAGCATCCTCCTATTGCCTCCTTTCTGTCTGTACCCTTTCAGTGGCTCCAAAGAAAGCTAAATATCATTTTGCATGGCTCCTTTCTTCTGCAAGCAGTACGGTACTTAAATCTTTCCAGAATTATACCACAGACAGCCTACCTGAAAGGTTTCAGTCAATGGCCTGCAATTGCACTCTTTGGGGCCGTAAATCTCCTTCTTGGGATGGTCCATTCATGGCATCTCTGTCGTCTGCCTAGCCTGAAATAAAATTCTGTGAACCGATGCAGATTCCTTATGTACTGTACCATGACAAGCTATTCAAGTAGAGCTCCAGCAGGAATAGAACGTTCCATTTTAGATGCTGCCCAACCAATGCAAAATAGAGGGGAAGGGGGAGGAGAGGAAATTAAACATTTTTGTTGCAAGGCCTTCTCTCTTTTATTTCATTATTTTAAAATGGAATCTGTAGAAAGACTCAAAGAGGTGGCAGCTCAGCCTCTCATCACTTAGTGTGAAACAGTAGGCAGTTTAACGGATAAAGCAGAAGCCAAATGCCTGACACGCTCCCTCCCACTGCAGGTTTGCCAGAAGGTCTATAAAACTGTCATTGTGTTTCGGCAGTGGTGATTATGTCCCCCTCTTACACTGGCCATTGGTAATATAAAAGAAAGTGAATTTCATTCCTGCTTCGCTCTGGCTTTCCCCTGGCCTTTTTCAAACCATAATCAACTAAATAGGAAGAGACAGAAACTGTTATTTTCCTCTCTAAGAAGTGCCAAGTAAAATGAATAATTAAGAGCATTTAACTTGCAAGGAATTTGCGCCAATGCTTTTAAGTGAGGCCCAGCCAAAGATTTTTCGTGGGTTTTTTCTACATGTCTTAGACTTGCTCCTTGCCGCCATCCTATGACAGCTTCTATGAAAATGACATTATGCCTCTGAACCTGATCAGGGTCACCAGGATAAGGCAGTTTATTTTGCTATTGTTCTGCTACAATACATCGTGTGGATATAGGACTATGTGACTTGCTTTACATAAGGCCAGAATCCCCTAAGGCAGGGAGAGCGTGAAAGAGGGCAGAGGAAGGGATTGGTTTTGCCAGGGGAGATAGACCGTTTCACATTGTGTGTGGGGTTAAACTGAGCCTCAGCAACACACATTATCCTTTTAGCATCTTCACTAGTCCAGCAGGTTCCTGTGTTCAGGACCATACCATCTTCATCTACTTAGGAGATGCATGCCATCCTATTAGATCATCCCCCTTAGGGATGGATGCCTTGGTCCTGCGATCCTAGTGGGGTGGGATCATATGCAGCATGGGTTGTTGAGTATAGAAGGGGCCTTGGATCTTATTTTACTCTGAGTCCCGGGAAAAGTCTCCCTTATCCCTTGATCTTAAATTTGTCTGCTTGTGAGGTGCATGTACCAGTTAGAGGTTTTTACCCACCCCTCAGCCTGCGTGTTGGAGAGTAGACAGAGTGATGACTGGAGCCAGGAGAGGAGAGCAAAGCCACAAATTTGAGCTGGTCTACAAAAAAAGGTGTTATAGAGAGCATGTGCAAGAGGATCCCGCTGAGGAAGGAAGAGACTGTTATGTTCTCTTCAATGACGGAACAGGTGCCCTACACCCCAGGAACACCCCTGCCCATTGCAGGACTGACAAGCAGTGGAAAATAAGAGATCACGGGTAGGAATATTGGAGTATTAGGGGCACTGATACAATCAGTGTTACTAAGTGATGTGCGACCTCCTGAAGGAAGGATTGTTATTCAGACCATATCTGAGTTGCAATGCGCAAAAAAATCAACTGTAAATATTCAGTTGGAATATCCCAATTTGGTCTTTGAGCCTTTGTGGATAAATGTGAACAGTGCACCTGGGCCCTGAATAGAAGTCTCTTCACTCCCCCACCCCGGAAAAAGCTTTCCTCTTGGATATGATGGTATGCAAGCTGAATGACCAGAGAGGGAGAAGACCAGGAGAAGAAAGAACTGCTTTGTAGATCCTTTGGGTCATGCATGGTCCTGGGACTAGGGACCTTCACAGATGGCTCCCAATGTGAGCTCAGTGGTGCAGAACTTGGAATTAGGGTGAAAACCGACTTCTTTGGAGTTTTGAAGCATTCCCTGATGTTCAGGAAAAAATCTGCAAAAATACCTGTACAGTCACTCAAAATGTCTGCTGTTCCCACCGTTGAGGAAAAAATGGAGGAAATGGTGCATGAAACTACCAGGAAGAAGGAAGTACTACACATGTGAGGAATGTCACTGATGACCTCACTAACCACAAACCAATCAGAGAACCTAGAGTGAGAGGGAACTTGACACTGGTCATATGTATAGGGTGTGCCAAGAAAAGAGCACAAGGAGACCATGGGAATAGATATGAACCTGATATGAACCTGAGGAGATTGTGATTGCACCCAAGCCTAGAACCACTGAACACTGGTTTCCACATTGAGGGCCAGGATAGACACCTTGCTATTACAGCTAATAGGAAAAACTTACAGTTTCATTAATTCCCCAACCAAAAGAACCAACACTGCAACTACATCCACTTTCACTGATATCACTACTGAATGAGTGACAGAGTTGAAGAGGATTGGGGAAACTGCTGTGGCAAAGTGCAATCAATGAATAAGTCCAGGAGTCGATTGACAGGGTCCAAGTCAGTTTATTGTGCACAAGGCCCAGTCAGTCAAAGCTTCAAAAGGAACTGAGCAAACGTTTATACAGAGACATAACCATTTATACCTCTTTTTCAGTTTGATACATGAGAATTTTCTAATGGTTCCAACTTGATACATGCAAACTTTTCATTGGTTATACATTCCCTTCATTTGTCCAATTAGAAATCCCTCCGGAACATAGCAACTGGCCCCTCCTTTGGGATTGCTTGAACAATGGTACAGTTCTGAATCTTGTTATTTTTCTACTGCAAGGTTAACTTCGGCTTCTGGAATGCATATACTGTTACATTTCTGTTCTTTCACACACAAGAGAATAATAGAAGACTTATGAATTCATGAAAACGTCTTATTAAGCATTTTAAAACAGTTTTCTCATTTTCCACAGATTTTTGGTTCTTTTCTAGCTATAATGGGAGTTAGAATCCAGGCCTAACTTACAGGCCTTTCATAGTAGCAGGCCATGCTAGGCCATAGCCTACCTCATTCCCCCCTTTGATTATTCTCACCCGCAAGTGAGGAAGGGTGAGAATTAAATCACTCATTAGTCAAATAATACATTAGATTGGTGTAATGGCATCATCATCGTGGGGTATAGGGTAATATTGCCACATAGCTAGTACTTTCGCAGCTGCCTTCCGCTCTATAGTGTTATCAATTGATGATGTTATCATGCGTAAGCAAAGGGGTAGGAGACAAGGGAGCAATAAGCACATGGCTAATATGAATAGTACGATAAACAGTAGGGATTTCAGACCACCAATCCAAGAAAACAATGAACCAAACCACCCGTCCATCTTTAAACTGTGCCAAGTCTGGACAGGCACAAATGTCTGCTCTCTCATCTGGGTGGCTAAATCTTCGACTACATGTCCATTATTATCAATCTGTAAACAACAATTACTGAGATTCAACTTCCCACACACCCCACCTTCAGCTGCTAACAAATAATCTAACTAGAAATCTCACTTGCGCTCTAAAATATTCACCCCTAAATCTTAAAACCTTTTCTCAATCCAAACTGTGCAACATTGAATTGGCAAGGTCTCAGACTTCCCGACGCTCTCTTGGCTACCTGTCAGTAAACCGACAGGGCCGCGCCAACTAGCATCAACGACCTGCCTAATTCGTGGCCAATTTTTCAATGCTTTGAACTGTTTTCCAAACCATGTAAACAGGTAATTACAACTCTCCAAAAGATCCTTCTTCTCGTGGTCAGTAAGGCTGCACCTTCTCCACAAAAATTTACTGACCACGAGAAGTCGGATCTTTTCTCAACGATCCCAATAGATGGAGTTCGAGATGTTCGGATAGGGGCTAATTCAATTGGCTAAGAAGATTTATTTTTCTCTGTTGAAAGCAATGTGGACATTTCCCAGAAAGCATTTTTGCTTATAATTTCCCCTGAAGAATCCCGTGTGGGAGAAACGCGCAGGAGTGCGACTAGGACAGCGTTGGGAGAAACTCAGATGATATATATTGAGACTGGGAACATTTCTTCAAATTCAGAGTGTTTATATTGAGATCTTCAAGTTTATACTATTCATGAGGCATTTTACAATAATGCGTATTTTTTAACACGTTACACTTTTTGGTAGGGTGGTGGTTAAGATATTTGATACGATTTTGTATGATTCTGTGTTTCAAACATTTTGGAGAGTTGTAATTACCTGTTTACATGGTTTGGAAAACAGTTCAAAGCATTGAAAAACTGGCCACGAATTAGGCAGGTCGTTGATGCTAGTTGGCGCGGCCCTGTCGGTTTACTGACAGGTAGCCAGGAGAGCGTCGGGAAGTCTGAGACCTTGCCAATTCAATGTTGCACAGTTTGGATTGAGAAAAGGTTTTAAGATTTAGGGGTGAATATTTTAGAGCGCAAGCGAGATTTCTAGTTATCCATATACGCTCTGTTAATACGCTTTTTACATTACGTTGAATAACAAATAATCTAAAGCTAAACGATTTTGATAAATGGCTGTGCGCATTTGTGTACTTTGCTTTGCCAGAAGGGTAAGTGCTTTACTAGTTTCATTGGTTATTATTTCAACAACAGCTTGCAAACGTATTATTCGATTAATCATATAAACAGGAGTACGATATCCCCAAGTCCCATCCTGCTCCCAAGTAGCAGGTCCATAGTATGCGATGATTCTTTCTGGGGGCCATTCTTCAGATGACGCATCCCATTTGTCCCATTGGCCTATTTTCAAGGCCTCCTTCAGCTGTCGACTTCTGTACACAGGATATCCCAGCTGTTCTCCCTGGGATGTAGGCAGAAGGAAAAAGGAAGGTCGTATGGTTCCCAATACACATGCGCCTCCCCAGTGATGAGGAAGTCTGGCATATGCTCGGGTTCCGCAAATCCAGTACAGTCCAGGTGGTGCTTGCCAAGAATTATATGCTGCTAAGTTAGTCCAGATACTGGCAAGTTTGGGGAACTGAACTAGAGGATTGGAAGGTTCAGTAGTGTTGACTCCTGATCACCAAGATGTCTTCTTAGTGGTACTGTTGTAGAACTTCTGATTGAGACAGACCAGCTGCCTCACTTCCATATTAAACATTGGTCCATAGCGAGAAAAACATAAGTTACCCACAATGGAGTGGGCCAATACCCATTCACTTGTGGTATTGTGTATATTAGTCTGATTATACGGAACAGAATAGTTCAGTTCTTGTGCCTCCCAAGGCCATTGGTCTCCCATTGTTGTTCCTCCACAAAACAAACAGTCTGAAACATGGAGGCTAGATGCGACTGCTCCCACTAATTCAAGAAATAAGTTCTGGGAGGCAGGAGGAATTTCAAATTCGGATTTCATAGCTTCATAGAAGGAGTGATGTATACGATAAGGTGAGGATACATGAGTTTTGGTGTTTAATTGCAGATATAAGATAGTCCCAGGATCTACACCTCCTTCTGCAATACGCAACCCAAACTTGTATCCTTGCTTCCAGTGGCTAGGGTTGGCTATGAAAAGATGTAGAGGATTACAGGCACCTTTCTGGCATTTCTTGGGTTCTGGTAGTCTAATCTTTGTTAGGCTGCCTTTGCGATGATCTCCATCTCGTCCCGTCTGTGCATTCTTCCAGGTAGCAAAATATACACATTCCCATTTTGGGCAGAAGTAATCATGTCTGGATGAGGTGGTGTAGATGGTGGCTGCTGTACTCTTTCCTGTACACCGTCCCCATCCATAGGCTCCTTCTGGACACATGTATTTATCATCATGGTAGTATGCTCGCTCCCATGACCCAAATCTGTGGTAAGCATTTCTGTTGATTGCATTGCAAGCATCAAAGTTCAGGATGATAGGTTTTGTGGGGTTGGTGAGGGGTTTTGTCGCATTCAGAATAGCTCCGTCTTCATCATTCCAGCGTATCTCAAATGTATAGTAGGATGGGTTCTGTCGAGGGTTATAACAAGTCTTACTTTTCCCCTTTGTGCAAATATTCAGTTCAGTGCCATTATAAACACACCGGCTGACTGTACCAGTGCAAGTATAGTAGGAATGATAGAGCAAAGTCTGAGTAATCTTTTGTCCTGTTCGGGTGGTGGTTATGCAGGCTGCACAAGGGGGTAGAGCAAAAGTCTTTTCCAGGATTCCCAGGATCACCACTCCCACAAGGCAAAAGTGGAAGAACATTGTGATTACAGTCTCTGGAAGTTAACTTGAAAGTTGAGGATGATGAACTGTGCTGAGTTTTCTTCTGTTTCTGCTGTGATGGTCACTTTCGCGTGACGTAAGTGGATTCTGAAGATTCTCTATAAAGCTGGCTGTCTCCTCAAGGTGAGTCGCAATGGAGCCTCGGGATCATTCACTGATGTCCATTGGCCAGGATCAGGAGCAGCGGCCGGCTTCACTCGACTGTGGTGGATCCAGGGTTCGAATTCTGCAACTTTCACTGCAGTGGGGGTTGACAGGATGACGACATAGTACTACTGTACTACTCATAATGATTATATCCCACATAACTTGTATATGTATTTAATAATATAATGTTAATGTACATAATGTATATAGTGTTGCACTGTTCAGTGCTATCTGTTCAACATTTCTGTTTACTGTACATTGGTTATAGTTATATGACGTTATATGTAAAACAAATCCATGATTTGTCGCCTGTTGTTATTTGTGAACCGCAGCTGATCTTAGGAAGCTGCGGTATATAAGAGATTGTTAAATAAAATAAAATAAATAATAAAATAGGGTCCCTTCCAATGCGGCGCCAGCGGGGTTTTTCTCCACTCTTTCACCCACACAGACGTTCCTGGCTTGAAGGGATGCAGAGGCTCGGTCAGGTTGATGGGTAGTCAGTCTTGCACCCACGTTTGGAGTTTCTGCAAAACAGAACCTAAAGCTAATAGTTCTTGTCTTGTTATTTCAGATCCTATCTGTCTCATGTCTCCCTTTATTCCCTGCACTATTGGTGGAGTTCGCACATACAAAATCTCAAAAGGGGAGACTCCTAAGGATCTGGTGGGAGCTGAACGTATCCTAAGAAAGGCTATGGGTAGAACTTGGAGCCACTTCAGGTGTGTTTCTTGACAAAGCTTGGATAAAAATTCAATGTCTATTACCACCTTTATGCGGACGACATAATGATGTATGTCCCATTCACAATTCCTAATATTCCCACACTTCTTATAAATACCTGCCTCAATGAAATAACCAATTGGCTAACTGAAAACAACTTATACATAAATCACACTAAAACAGAAGCCCTAATAGTAACTAAAAATACAACATTCATCCCCCCAACACATATCACATTGCAAAATAACGATATCAAAATAAGTACTGAAATACGTTACCTAGGCGTAATACTAGACAAACACCTCAGTATGGACACGCATATAAGGAATATAACAAAAAAAGTTTACTTTAAACTTAAAGTATTAAAACAACTCCGCCCCCTACTGCACCTACAGGATTTTCAACGTATAATACAAGCGATAATAACCCCCCATTTTGACTTTGCGAACCTAACCCTAATAGGCGTAACAAAACAAAACCTAAAAAAACTCCAACTAGCACAAAACGCAGCAGCCAGGACTATAATGAATGCCCCACCATTCCATCATATAACACCCATATTAGAGTATTTACACTGGCTCCCGATTCAATGCCGAATACAATATAAAACTCTCCTAACCACATACAAAGTCCTAAATAATACAGCACCTCCTACATTAAACATCCTTATCAATAAAGAACCCAATCATAATCTTCAAAGGAGAGACCAAATAAACAAACTAAAAACACCAAAGGAATTTATAAAGGCTAAAAAATCAACAAACATGAAAGCATTCTCCCATGCTGCCCCTTTAATTTGGAACAACATTCCATCGGAACTCAGATCCTTACCTCAAATCATGGAGTTCAGGAAAAAACTCAAAACACATTTATTCTCAACATACTACGGTTCTTTGACGAATTCACCTTTTCAACAAGAAAAAGGATAGTTTCACCAGCTAACCTTATCCATCTCTGAACTGGAATAAGTACCAAAACCCCAAACCGATGTCTTTGAATCATACATACCTTGTACATAGTTTATAATCCTGTTCTTTGTACATAGTTACAACTGTTAATTGTAAGTTTGATCTGAATTTTTGTAGCTTCACATTGTTATATGTAAAAACAGCATTGCCTTGTTTACTGTTGTTCAATGTAAACCGCAACTGATCATTGGAAGGTGCGGAACTTGTTAATTAAATTAAAATTAAAATTAAATAACTGAGATTTCAGGGTTCTATTCATTCGTTCTACTTTCCCTGAGCTCTGGGGTCTGTAAGCAGTGTGTAACTTCCATTGTATTTGCAGAGCTCGAGCTAACTGTTGAGTCACTTGAGATACAAATGATGGACCATTGTCTGACCCTATAGTTGATGGTATTCCAAATCGGGGAATGATCTCATGGAGCAATACCTTAGTGACTTCTCGGGCTTTCTCTGTTCGGGTGGAGTAGGCTTCTACCCACCCTGAAAATGTGCAGACTAACACTAACATATAGTGATATCCATTTGCACGGGGCATTTCAGCAAAGTCTATCTGTATATCACTCATGGGGGTCACCCCTACCGACTGAACTCTTGGGGGTGGAACAGGACCTTGCTTGGCATTATTTTTGCCACATATCAGGCATTGCTGTGCCACTGAGGCGGTCAGGGATCCTAGCAATGAAATACAGAAATGGTGCCTCAGGGCTTTCTCCATAGCTGTTTTCCCATAATGTGTGGCTTGATGAAAAGCTTGAACAAAGGCTGGTCCTAATGCTTCAGGGATGACTGTAGGACCTGAAGGTGGACTACCTTCTGGGGGTGGTAGCACTATCCAACCTTGTTCTGTTAAGACTCCTTCCTCCTTTTCACAATAATAGTCTAACTCTCTTGTAGTATATCGGGGTGCCCAGGAACTAAGGGGCACAGGGAATAGGGCTGCTTGCATTACAGTATCTTGGGTCCTAACTTGTCCTGTGGTGGCTGCCTTTCGGGCTGTGGCATCTGCAAATCTATTCCCTCGGGTGACTTCTCCTGCTCCTGACTGATGACCTCGGCAGTGCATGACTGCCACTTGTTTGGGGGCCCATACAGCATCTAATAACATCAATATCTCGGGCCCATACCTAATGTCCTTACCCCTGAGGTGATCAACCCTCGCTCTTTATACAAGGCTCCATGTGCATGCAAAGTAGTGAAGGCATATTTGGAATCTGTGTACACATTTATGCGGAGTCCTTCTCCTAATGTCAAGGCTCTGGTGAGGGCTATCAATTCAGCTTTCTGTGCAGAAGTTCCTGGGGTCAGGGCTGAGGACTCAACTACCAGATCAAGGGTCACCACTGCATATCCAGCACAACGATGTCCATTGATGACCAAACTGCTTCCATCTACAAAGAAAGTCCGTTCTGGGTCCTCTAGAGGGACATCGGTCAAATCAGGGCGACTTGAAAATACAGTGTCCATGGTTTCTAAGCAATTATGATCAGGTGGCCCAGGACCAATTGGAAACAATGTAGCAGGGTTCAGAGCCTGACTAACTTTCAACTGTATCTGAGGGCTTTCACACAACATGCTTTGATACTTCAACATTCGTGCATTGGTTAGCCAGAAGTTTCCTTTGTGTTCCATGAGAGTCAGGACAGAGTGTGGCACGGTGACTTGAAGAGTTTGTCCTAGTGTGAGTTTGTCTGCTTCACCCACTAGGAGGGCTGTTGCTGCAACAGCTCTCAGACAAGGGGGCCATCCTTTTGCAACTATGTCCAATTGTTTTGACAGATAAGCTACTGGCCGTTGCCAGGAACCAAGAGATTGGGTCAATACTCCCAATGCGTTTCCTTGTGACTCATGGACAAAGAGATGGAAAGGCTTCTGGACATCTGGAAGACCTAAAGCTGGAGATGACATCAGGGTCTTTTTCAAAGTCCGGAATGCTACATCTTGTTCGGGTCCCCAGTCTAGTGGGGATTTTTCCATTCCTCTGGTGACTTGGTATAGTGGTTTTGCAATCAGGGCAAAGTTGGGGATCCATATGCGACAATATCCACCGACCCCCAGGAAGGCTCTTACTTGCCTCCTAGTGGTTGGTATGGGGATATTACATACAGCTTCTTTGCATTCTGGTCATAAACGTCGGATCCCACTGGACAACTGGAATCCTAGATACTTGACTTCAGTTTGGCAAAGTTGTGCTTTGGCTCTTGAAACTTTGTATCCGGCATCTTTGAGAAGGTACAAAAGTTCACTAGTAGCTTGTAGGCATTCAC
Organism: Ichthyophis bannanicus; assembly: GCA_033557465.1. Lineage (NCBI taxonomy): Eukaryota > Metazoa > Chordata > Amphibia > Gymnophiona > Ichthyophiidae > Ichthyophis > Ichthyophis bannanicus. The sequence goes on from CM066041.1 coordinate 257,364,245, forward strand.
TTTCTGAGTTGGTGGCTATGAGCAAGTCATCTACATACTGAAGAAGAACCCTCTTTCCTGGGTCCACTGGATAACTTGAGAGATCCTGATTCAGGGCAGCACTGAAGAGAGTAGGTGAATTCTTGAATCCTTGGGGTAATCTGGTCCAGGTGAGCTGACTCCGCCTTCCTGTTGTGGGGTCTTGCCATTCAAAAGCGAATAAAAGTTGACTAGTGGGTGCTAGGCGCACACAGAAAAAGGCATCTTTCAGGTCCAGGATGGTGAAGTGAGTAGCCTCAGCAGGGATCAGTCCCAAGAGAGTATAAGGGTTTGGTACTACTGGGTGTATAGTTTCAACTGCATCATTTACTCGCCTTAGATCTTGTACTGGGCGGTAGTCCCCTGTCCCAGGCTTCTTTACTGGGAGAAGGGGGGTGTTCCAAGGTGACTGGCATTCCTTGAGAAGTCTGAACTTTAGCAGTTTCATTAAATGGCAGTGAATTCCTTCTATGGCTGGTCGAGGGAGAGGATACTGCTTCACATGCACTGGTTCCGCTCCTGGCTTGAGGGTGACAATGACAGGGGCTATGTTCTTCGCTAGGCCAGGTGGATTATCTTCTGCCCATACTTCAGGTGGGGCTATGAGGTTGGTAGGTATACAGGGACTAGTTGACTTTATTGAAGGTGCACTATAGAACCGCCATTCTTCTTCTCGGGGAACAGTAAGCACCATCAATCCAGCAGGCTTTGGGTTCACAGTCATTTTCATTTCTCCCCCTTCAGCAAAGGATATCTGGGCCTGGAGCTTGGCAAGCATGTCTCGGCCCAGTAGTGGAATAGGGCACTCAGGCATATACAAGAACTTGTGCGTTATCTTCTGTCCCCCTAGTTCACACATGCGGTTCTGCAAGAATGGTTTTGTGGCTTTATTTCCAGTGGCTCCAACAATGGTGACAGATCGTGAGGACAGAGGAGCTACTGGCTTGGCTACTACTGAATGTTCTGCTCCTGTATCTACCATGAATTCCATGTATTGGTCCCCTATCTTCAAACTGACCATAGGCTCCTGGGGACCCAGGGTGAACTTGGAGCCCGGTCTGGCCTAGTCTTCATCTATGTTGTCCAGGTCATAGCCCATTGCTACTGCCACTCCCTCAATGGCTTCTTCCCTCTCCTGCTGGAACTGTGTTCGATTCATTCCTCCTCTCCTTCAAAATCTTCCTCCGGTCCTCGAGGGACTCCCTCCTCCCCTTGCAGGGGCGGAGTCCAGATGCGGGCACTCATTTCTCCAATGTCCTTCTTCCTTGCAGTAGGCGCATTGATTTGCACCTAATGGAGGCCTGTCGCTTCCGCGGCCTCTTCCACGTCCTTTGATTAGGAATACCTCCTCTATGTCGTTCAGTTATAGCAGCAGCAAGAAGATCTGCCTTCTTCGTCATCTTTCGTTCACTTTCTCTGTCTCGTTCATTTTCACGATTCACAAATACTTTCTGAGCAACTTCCATTAACTGAGCTGTATTCATGCCCGCAAATCCATCCAATTTCTGTAATTTTCGCTTTATGTCTCTCTGGGACTGACTAACAAAGGCAGCATTTACCATGCGTAAATTTTCCTGAGCGGCAGGATCATATGGGGTATACAATCTATAAGCTTCAGACAACCGCTCATAAAAGGCCGCTGGCTCTCATCTGGACCCTGGAGAACCTCCGATACATTCCCGATATTCATGGCCCTCTGGCCTCCCTTCTTCAGGTCCTGCCATAAGGCCTGGCGAAATCTGGTTAGGGCCGCCGCCCCCCTTTCCTCATTCTGGTCCCATCTGGGATCTTCATTGGGGTATTCTGCAGCTGCTGCTTGCGGGGGATTTATTCCTCCCCTTTCTACAGGGTTCTCTTCTAACCATCGGAGGGCTGCTTGCCCGATTTGGCCTCGCTCCTCAGTATTGAAGAGGGTGGACAGAAGCTGGCAACAATCAGCCCAGGTAGGCTGATGGGTTTGCATAATGCTAGACATTAATTCTGTTAATTCCTAGGGCTTGGATGTGTAGGAAGCATAATGCGTTTTCCAGTTTAATAAATCTGTGGTAGAAAAGGGTACATAAACTAAGCTGGTTGGTCCTGGTGCCATCTGCCCCTGATCATTTAAAACAGGAATTCCAGGCACTTGGCATAATGGCATTAGGTGCCCTGCTTTCTCCTTCTTCTTGGGAGTTACGCTTCTTAAATCATAAGGCTCCCGGGCACTAGTCTTCTTGGTGGGTGACCCTGAACTGGCAGGAGAGCTTCCGCTTTCTATCTCATCAGAAGACTCGAGTCCCCCTGCTGTACTTGGGCCTGACCCGGAACTTCCACTTGGGGTAGGGCACTTCTTAGGCTGTTGCTTCGGTATTGGTTGGGGCTCCTCCTCGGGCTCTACTTCAAGTTGCTGGGCTGTGGGGACTAATTTCTGTGAGTGCCGGGGTAAACTATCCAGAATATCTGAGGACTCTGGGTCAGAATACACAGGTGGCTTCGCTTCCTTAGCCTTTTTGGTTCCCCTAGTAGTAGCTACAAATATTTTACAGTGCTCCTCATAACAGCGCTTCATCCATGAGGGCTGCTGTTCACATACACTTAACCAGGAATCTATATAGGGGAACTGGTCAGGATATGCTCTCAGTATAAGCTGATGGATTCGTAAAACTGTCTCAAAATCAAAGGTGCCCCCTCGGGGCCATGAAGCAGCTAATGCGGGCCACTCCCTTTCACATAACATTTTTAATCTGGATGGAGTCATTTTTGTACCATAATCACCCAAAAATCCTTTACGGAAATTCTTGATCATACATGCCAACGGAGTTTGCGTGGACTCCGTCCCTCCCATAATCTAAACGTACCTACGTACACTACTACCTACGTACTCAACGTACCTGCGTACGTTACGTACTCTACGTCCCTACTTACACGTAATGACGTACAAGACAACGAACAATAAGGATAGGTAGTATGGCTGTAGGTAAGGGGTCCGTACAGCCCACAGAACACTGGGGGGGACAAACACCACTTGCTTCCTCCTGTTCACGACCTGGGCGCGGTCGCCCGGCCAGGAACTGTGCTACTTAGGCGTCCGCCCCCGCTCGGTCTGTATTTCAAGACCTCTCACTCACACACGCAAGCATATTTCAACAAGATATCATATTTCAATATTTCAAGTGCCCAGGTTTTCTGACTAACTGACTATTCCAAACAAGAAGGGTCGATGGCTTCGGCTTCCGCTTTCCTTACGCGGAGCTTACTAGGACCGCCCTTATGGGAGGTGATCAGGCTCCCTTGTCTCGCGCATACTCATGCGAGATTTCCCAGTTAGTCTATACCAAATATACCAAACAGTATTGCGCATGCAAGACGTTGTCCCAGGCTGTTCTTTCTGACTATCAAATACTCCAAAAATGTCTACTCACCGGATCCGGTCCCCGAAACCACACCAGCTTCTGAGTTGGAACCTGGACTCCCCCGGGTCGGAGGTGTTGGCCAGCTGGACCCGATGGCCCGCCGAGGCAGGCGGAACCCTCTCCAGCACAAAAGGGCCGGCAGCGCCTGAGGTTTCCCCCGCGGTCGGACAGACACGGTTCCAACCGGGCCAAACCTCAAGGCGAATTACGTGGATTACTCACTTGAGTACCATTTACCACTCGCACTTCCCGGCCAACGCACCAAGAATATGCTGTGGCAAAGTGCAATCAATGAATACGTCCAGGAGTCGATTGACAGGGTCCAAGTCAGTTTATTGTGCACAAGGCCCAGTCAGTCAAAGCTTCAAAAGGAACTGAGCAAAGGTTTATACAGAGACATAACCATTTATACTTCTTTTTCAGTTTGATACATGAGAATTTTCTATTGGTTCCAATTTGATACATGCAAACTTTTCATTGGTTATACATTCCCTTCATTTGTCCAATTAGAAATCCCTCCGGAACCTAGCAACCGGCCCCCTCCTTTGGGATTGCTTGAACAATGGTACAGTTCTGAATCTCGTTACTTTTCTACTGCAAGGTTAACTTTGGCTTCTGGAATGCATATACCGAAACATTTCTGTTCTTTCACACACAAGAGAATAATAGAAGACTTATGAATTCATGAAAACTTCTTATTAAGCACTTTAAAACAGTTTTCTCATTTTCCACAGATTTTTGGTTCTTTTCTAGCTATAATGGGAGTTAGAATCCAGGCCTAACTTACAGGCCTTTCATAGTAGCAGGCCATGCTAGGCCATAGCCTACCTCAATACAACTAGGAAAATAGCAGAGATGGGCTTCACCTAGTGTCCAGATCAGGACTGCACTTTGCTACCAAGGAAATAACAAAGATGCTTGAAAGGCAAGTACAATTTGGTCCTAAATGTTACCTCTAAGGATGTGGATGGAACAATCCCCAAAATACCTGTCGCAGATCTTCTGCCAGCCTGGGGCACCTCAGGGTGGAGGTGGATGAAGGAAGAGAAACTCCCAAGAGACAAGACTCATGAGCGGTTGGCATGGAGGGAATGAGGAATAGTTGGGTATGGAGAGCACCCTTCAATTTTTGTATAGGATGTTGGAGCACTGCAGATGATCAGCCTCCCTGTCGTTCTGGCACAGGGCTGATGTTAGATATGGAGAGGCCCAGGACAGACACTGGTGAGAAGGCCTCAAAAACCACCTGCAGGCTATGTCTCCTTCAGCTTGAGGAAGGCAGGGGCCACCTGTGGCATGGGGGCCTCAATTGCTATGTTACTATGTAAAGCAATAAAACCATGGATAATGTAGGGGAAAGCCAAGAGGTAGCAGAGACCCCAATGAAGGCCCCCGTGGAAATGGTTAATCTCTCCACTGCCAAGGATACCCTATCCCAACTGATGGAGATGGTGATCTTCCACAGATAATCCTTATGCTCTATGCCAAAAAGGAGAAGAACCTAGAGGTCTTATGTATGGATGAGCTGATAACAGATATTGTCGAGAGTTTTGGCCCAATATATATGAAATCTAGAGACCTTGAGACGGGTGGGATGAAGCCCCCTCCTTATCCCTCTCAGGAAGGTATGTGCTGATATGAGTCAAGAATGATGTTGTTATTCGTCCAAGTTATGGTGCCCTGTTCAATGTAATTTCAGTTTGTTCAATGTAAACCGCAATGATGCAGAATAGCGCGGTATATAAGAGAATGTTATGCAGCGATTGTGAGAGTTTGATCAAAGCAGTTGCTGTGAGTTTTAACTATAGTGCGTGTGGGACTCTGCAGTTCCCAAACTGAATGATCGTCTTATAATGGGATACTACATCACTAGAATTTTCCCATATGAAGCTAGGAAAATTCTAGAACCGCACACTGTGATGTAAGCTTCTGATCACAGGATGCTGTTATGCATTGTCCTTGCATGCTAGACCGCCACCATACTTGGGGGTAAAGGAGAGCCCCTCCACAGTCTCACCATCTGCAGAATCCATGGATGAGAGGGTCCTGAAAGAACTGTCTACTGCTTATGCCTCGATAATGGAGTATATAGAGAAGCAGTCTTCACCCACATTACCTATCACACTGTTGCCTGACATTGTACCTGAGTCATGCTCTAATCTACCAGACGTTGTAGTTTCACTAGCCAGCCCTGACTCGGAGAGCACTGTGATTTTGACAAGACCTGATGATGAGGGTCAACCTACAGAGACTGTTTATAAAAGTTGCTGAATGGTTCATTAAAGCAGAGAAGTTTACCCGAGTTCCTGTTAAATGCTTAAGAGAAGGACTTTAAGCTGTTGAGACTTTCTCTTGTGTGTATGACTGTTTCCTCCTGTAGGATCCAGAACTAGGAAGATTTACAGAGAAACGGGGAACTGCTTAGTTATAGGACTATAAATAGTTGTTTAAGAGACTGCTTCAATCAACAGAAAGAGCTGGCCAGTCTGATGATGCTGTAAAACTGGAAAAGAGCATCTAGGATAGGCCTTCCAGACAGCCTTTAGAACAGCTGCTTTCTGTACCAGGTTATGCAGATAGTCTATCCGCATAAGAGCGGAATTTATCCAGACAGAAACTGAAAATCTATCGGGCTAGTCACCAGCACTGTCCTCACTCTGCCCTGCCAAGGTGGCCTGTGGATATATTCTGCAACACTGTCTAGATAGGGCTGTTGAATCTCTTTCTCTGGGCTCTTATCTGGATAACCTCTATAGTTATCTGGATAACAGCTTATATCTGCCCCTGTATTTTTATACGGGAGCTGCTGCAACTAGAGAAAACATATTCTTTTGAAAAGGATTTGGAAGTGAACTGCTGGAAACGGATCTGAGTGTCATATTTATTTTCGTGCGTAAGGTTTGCATAGAGATTAGAACATAAGATTTGCCATGCAGGATCAGACTAAAGGTTCCTGTATCCCGTTTCCAACAGTGATCGATCCAGGTCAACAGTACCTGGCAGGATCCCAGATAGACAGATTCCATGTTGCTCATCCCGGGGGATAAAGAGTGACTTTCCCCAAGTTTAATTTAATAATAGTTTAATGGACTTTCCCTCCAGGAACTTGTCTAAAAACTATCTGTTCTTTTACCACTGAGTTAAAAACCTAGCAATGATATAGATGAACTGCACCACTTTTTGCTCTAACGTTATGCAGTTACTTATCCGGTTGACAGACTGAAAATCACCACTAACCAGATAAGTCAATGTACAGCCCTCGCACAGCCCACAGCCCACAGATCGCCCTGGCACTATCCAGATAGTGCTGCAGCAGTCAGGGGGGATATTGAACAGTATTATCCAGATAGTGTCTCTGAATATCCCTCTCAGTGGAGTTTAGCCAGTCAGCAGGTCCTGCTAACTAGATAAACTCTTTTGAATATCGGGCCCAATATTTTCATTGCATTTGCTAAATATCTTAATCAATTGTGGCAAAATGAAATGCTCAGAATTAATATGAATAGTGACTTCCATAGAAACATAGAAACATGACGGCAGAAAAAGACCACATGGCCTCTCTAGTCTGTCCTTCCATATCAACCACTACAACATTCCCCTCTTTTCCTTTAGAGATCCTCTGTGTTGGTCCCATGCTTTTCTGAATTCAGATACTGTCCTCATCTCTACCACCTCCACTGGGAGACTATTCCATGCATCTCCCACTCTTTCCATAAAGAAATATTTCCGCATATCACTCCTGAATCTATCCCCTTTCACCCTCATTCCATGTCCCCTCGTAGCAGAACTTGCTTTCAATCGAAAGAGGCTCTCCCCCTGTGCATTTATGCCACAGAGGTATTTAAACATCTTAATCATATCACCTCTATCCTGTCTTTCCTCTAACCTATACATATTAAGATCCCTAAGTCTGTCCTCATATGCTTTATAACGAAGACCACTAAATATTTTAGTAGTCACCCTTTGCACCGACTCCACATCCTTCTGAAGGTGCGGTCTCCAGAATTGCACACAATACTCCAAATGAGGTTGCACCAAAGACTTATAGAGAGGCTCTATCACCTCCTTTCTTCTGCTGGCCATTCCTTTCCCTATGCACCCAAGCATCCTTCTAGCTTTTGCTGTCACCTTTTTCTACCTGTTTAGCTACTTTAAGATCATCAGACACAATCACGTCTAGGTCCCACTCTTCTTTTGTGGACAGAAGTACTTCATCCCCTATACTGTATCGCTCCCTTGGATTGCTGCAGCCCAAATGCATGACCTTGCATTTTTTAACATTAAATCCCAGCTGCCAAATTCTAGACCATTCTTTAAGCTAAGCTAGATCCTTCCTCATGTTATCTACTCCTTCCTGAGTGTCCACTCTATTGCAGATTTTGGTATCATCCGCAAACAAGCAAACCTTACCCGACAGCCCTTCTGCAATATCACTAATAAAGATGTTAAAAAGAATCGGTCCAAGGACAGATCCCTGGGGCACACCACTGGTAACCTCCTTCTCCTCAGAGTGAGCTCCATTTACCTGTACCCTTTGTCACCTCCCACTCAACCAATTTCTCACCCAAGCTTTAGGGTCCATCCCTATGGTGCTTAGTTTGTTTATAAGTTGCCTGAGCGGAATGGTGTCAAAGGCTTTACTGAAATCTAAGTATATCACATCTAGGGCTCTTCCTCAGTCCAACTCCATGGACACCCAGTCAAAGTAATCAATCTGATTTTTCTGACTAAACCGCCTCTGGTGAATCCATGCTTCCTCAGATCGGGTAATCCGTTGGACTCCAGAAAACTCATTATTTTCTCTTTCAGCAGCACTTCCAATAATTTACTCACCACCTAGGTTAAATTAACCAGTCTGTAGTTTTCAACCACATCCTTACTTCTGCTTTTATGTAAAGGGACCACATGTGCCTTTCTCCAGTCCTCTGGAACCACTCCCAATTCCAAAGAAGTATGGAAAAGGTCAATCAGTGGAGCTGCTAGAACATCCCCAAGTTCCCTCAATACTCTCGGATGTATCCCAACCGGTCCTATTGCTTTGTCTACTTTTAGTTTAGCCAGATCCTCACAAACACAGTCTTCTGAAAATCGTTCAAGATGCCCCTCACTTCTGTTCCTGTTTGTGGGTGTTTTCTGAGGTCCTGCTCCTGGTCCTTCATCTGTGAACACAGAACATAAATATTTGTTAAGCAATTCCACTTTATCCTCATCAGCCTCTACATATTCCTCCCCTTCACTCATGTGTCTGACAATACCACTTTTGCCCTTCCTCCTCTCACTAAAATATATAAAAAAAATCTTAGCTCCCCCACCCCCCCCCCCCCCCATTTTATTGCATTGGCTATTTCCTCCTCTTTTTGAATCTTTGCTTTCCTGACTACTTCGCTAGCTTCTCTAAGTTTTTCCAAATATAAATCTTCCTCTCTCTATGATCTCTTGTATTTCATGAAGGCCTCTCCCTTTTTCTTCACCTTTTCAGCTATTTCTTTAGAGACCCATAGCGGCCTCCTTTGCCTTTTACCTTTATTTGCCATTGTAACAAAAAGGTTGGCTGCCCTTAAAATATCCCCTTTCAGTTTTGCCCACTGTTTTTCTACATCCCCCAATTGTTTCCATCTCGCTAACGACTCCTTGAGGTATTGGCCCATCTTGGCAATGTTAGTTTTTCCTAAAGTCTAAGACCCTTGCTTTTGAATGAATTTTATCAGCCCTAGTCCTAATACTGAACAGCACTATCTGGTGATCACTGGATGCGAGATTATCTCCCACTATAAAATCATAAACACTTTTGCCATTGGTAAGCACCAAGTCCAGTATGGCCCCTTCATGTATGGGTTCTGTTACGAGTTGCCAGAATAGTTCTTCCTGTAAAGAATCCAGGATCTGCTTACTTCTAGATGATACTGCAGCAGGGATGGCACTGTGCACCCCAGCTAGTCTAGGAGGAACATAAATATTTTGAGAAAATCATACAGTGTGGTTATTTATTTTATTTATTTAAAAAGGATTTATATTCTGTAGTATCACATGATCTAGACAGATTACAAAATCCACACATAACAAATTTGGCATAAAAATCAAACAAGATATAAAAGAGCTAAAATAAAAATAATAAAAATGACAAATATGTATATCTCTACATATCCATGAATTCTGCTGCACACTTCAGCACACTTGTGACATGGACATGACAAAAGAGCAAGAGAGAACTGTCCTGACCTCTTATGCCTGAATATTTCAAGAGTTCAAAGTTCTTAAATCCTAGGTGCAATCAGTACATTAATATCACTCCAGGTAACTGTTCGTTTCTCTATAAATATTTCTTCCCTTGTGCCTGGTTGAGCAATCCACATAATCTTAATGTTACATGGCTCACTTGAAATTAATAGTGACCATTTCTTCAAAGCTAACATTTCTCCAGCAGATAAACTATCGGAGACATGCTTAAAAAAAGCACAATACATTCATATAGTGACAAAATAGTAATGTACGTGTACATCCATTGTGCTTAGATGAAGTCTTAATGATGGGAGAGATCTGGTTAAATCATTATATTAGTTCTCTTGTAATTGTTTTAAAGTTGCACATATTTATCTTGATAAAACAGTTAGGGTCTTGCAGGCATTAAACTGGCGGATGTGCTTAGACGTGTATTATTATAAGCAGATGGAGGAAACAGAGGGCAAAAAGATATAACATTGTTTTACTTTCAAGTCATTTTTTTCCGTTCTTCCAAGGTGCCACTGTTTATTGGCAGAGGTACAAGGTAGTTGGTAAAGTAGTTCTTCTAAACCTCATAAAATCCCTCAGCAATAAGCCATGAATCCAATTCAGTTTTTTGGTTTGTCTGGCATAAGTGTGAGGAAACGATAGATCAAACCAGAGCTATAAGGAAATCACATTTCCAGTTTTACTGTAGATTTCATCTTCGGTACAAACAAATTGCCCAAAATACTTAACGATCATGGATATATATATGGGTAGTATATATATGGGTAGACAAAGTTAAATGAACTCTCGTGTTGCTGGTATGAGAGAAGAAGAGCATCTTATGAACAACATTCATTACCAATGCCGCCTCTTCTTAGCCAACATGCCCACAAAGGTGCGTGGGAGTTACAGCATCTCCCCCTACCAGCAGCAGTGCAGGTGAGGACTCCCGCGCTCCTTTGTGGGAATGTTGGTCAAGAAGAGACGGCATTGGTAATGAATTACCATTGATAGATCATCACCGAGTGTACAACAGTAGCACCTGGAATGGCCCATAGAAATACAAGCATACCAGATCAAAGCGTATGTCTCTGCAAATGACCCTTCATCCATCATACAGTATAACATCTCCTTGAACATGACCAGTCTTGCTGGGCTGGAGTCTTAGTTCAATCCAGATATTCCAGTAAGGTTAGCACAGTTGTTCTCCAAAATATCTTCAAGGACTCCACCGCCACCCTCAGAGATTTGGTTTTCAGACTCTCAACAATGGATATGCAGTAGTTATACAGTATCTGCATAAATTAGGTCTACGTACCAGGTTGAGTTGCATATTGTGGCTACCCTGAAAAATAGGCCTGTTGTAGGGGTTGTAAAGACCAAGTTCAGCGCATTGGGTTACCAGATGGCTCCAGGCTGTGCCAGTCCAGCTTTCATGCCATGGCACATGTGAATTTATAGTCCTGCTTTTCTCCAGATAACTCAGGTCATTCCCGCAACCAGAAAACAACCAGAACTGTCTCACCCTATCCCTTATGACCTGAAATCATCTGCTAATCTTGCTCAATGTACCAAAACCAAGCCATGGAAGTGGCACATCGGGCTTCAGCTGTAGCAGTAACTGTTATCTTGCATGAGAGAGCAGGATATGCCACAGCTGAAAATGGGTCTAGTTACAGGATCCTTAAGCCTACCTGGACTTTGTAAAGACATTGGTAGCTCCAGACACTTGATGACGGGGACTCCATCAGGGCCGGCCTAAGGCTTTCTGCTGCCCCAGAAGAAACCCTGCCTATGCCGTCCCCATCCCCCTGCTGCCAAGCTACCCCCCCACTGACACCGATTCCATCTTGGGAGGAGGTGGTATTTTCAAAGCAGTGGCTTTGTGCCACCACTTTGTTGCCTGCTGCAGGGCCATGTGCTTCAGCACACATAACCTGCTGCTTCTGACCCCCCTCCGACAGTAAGTTGCATCAGAGGAGGATCAGAAGCGGAAGGTCATGTGTGCCAAAGTACATGGCCTGCCACAGGCAACAAAGCAGCGGCACAAAGCCACCCACCCGGGTTAGTTGCCCGAGGCGGCCGCCTAGCTCACCTATCCTGGACTCCATCGACATAAAAATACAATAGATTATAATTTTTCTCTGTATGGTATCAGATAACTCTTATTTGCTGGTAGTTCACATTCCTCTGGGGCAGCACATCCCACAATCCTCTTGCCAAACTGGTGAAAGGTTGCTGGGCACCATAGGCACATCTTCAGTCTTATCCACCCCCACCCCACCCCAACCCCGACTTGCCTGCTATCAGCAACTACAGCATTTTTCTCTTGGTATTGGAGACTTCGGCAAAGTGGTAACTCCAGCACAGCATCCATCCTCCCCTCCCCCACTCTCTTCCCAGCAGTCTCTTCTCTATCCTACCCTCCCAAGGGGCATAAACTCTTTCTCTGTCACTCCCAGTCTCTGCCCAGCCCAGCACCACTATTGTGCACATAACATTTCCCAAGTGAGCAGCAAAGCGGCCCCTCCTTCAGTCTTTTCCTATTATTACCCCATGCCACCGCCGGCCTTTTATTCCTCCCTACTCTGACATCTACCCTTCTGCCCTCTTCTACCCCTTCCCCAATATCCACCCTCCTGTCAATCCCTGCACTTAGTTCTCCCCAGGGGCGGCTCTATTATTTATTTATTTATTTATTTATTTAACAGTTTCTTATATACCGCCCCTTCCAGAGATCAGGGGCGGTTCACATCGAACAAAAATCAATATACTTCTGTATATTTTACATGGAACTTGTGTTAACTATGTACACGTTTAGTTACATTGAACATGTTTTGAACATTAACTAGAATAACACTATTCAAACTATGTACAAACTATGTATTATGAGGCGAAGTGAGGCGGCTGCCTCAGGCGGCAAAGTCTTGAGGGCGGCAAAAAATGCTCCCAAAACAGCCGCCTCACTTCGCCTTCAAAAGTTAAAAAAAATCCCCAAAAAAGAAGTGCACAAGTTGCTGCCGAGAAGGCTCCGCACCGGTTTCATTTCTATTTAGAACTGCAGTCAGAGCACAGCCGCGGTTCTCTAAGAGTCAAGGAGCCGCGGCTGCCTGGAAAAGGAGGGTGAGTTTGCCGCTGCCGATCTTAAAAAAAAAAACAAAAAAAAAAAGCAAACCCGAGGAGAGGAGCTGCTGCAGCAGCAGCAGGAAGTGCCCCGGGGCTGCCCCGGCAGAGCCCTCCTGTCTCCCTCAGCATGGCTTTAGAGAGCCATGAAGGGAGATGGGAAACTCTCCCTTCACGGCTCTGTAAGCTGCGCTGAGGGAAACAGGAGGGCTCTGCCGGGGCAGCCCCAGGGCACTTCCTGCTGCCGCGGCTTAAGCAGCCAGCGTCTTTTTTTTTTTTTTTAATTTCCCAGGGGGGTTAGGACTTGTAATGGGTGGGGGGTAGGATTGGTAATGGGCTGTGGGGGGTTCTAGGACTGGAAATGGACTATGGGGGGTTAGGACTGGAGGTGGGCTGATGGGGGGTGTTTAGGACTGGTAATGGGCTATGGGGGGCAAGGACTGGAAATGGGCTGATGGGGGGGTTAGGACTTGTAATGGGCTGATGGGGGGTAGGACTGGAGGTGGGCTGATGGGGGGAGATAAGACTGGAAATGGGCTAATGGGGGAAGGGAGGAGGGTGCTGCTGGCCCTGGAAGAAAACTAGGGGCTAGGGCTACAAATGGGCTGATGCGGGAGGATCATAGAATGGAACTGGAAGGGAGCAGATAATGGGAGGGTCTGCCAGGGGAAGGAGGGGGCTGGAAAGGAGCTGACACCTGGGATGTACTGAAGATGGACTGGAAGGGAGCTGACACTTGGGGATGGGAGTGGTAGGTGGTTGGGTAATGGGGAGAAGGCGGGAAGGGAGCTGACATGCAAATGGTACTGGAAGGGGGGTGGACAGAGGGTAGGGTGACTGGAAGGGAGCTGACCTGGAGGGTGGCACTGAGAGTGGACATGAGCTAATATCTGGGATGGTATTTGGACTAGAAGGGGCTGGACAGTGGGGAAGGAGGGAGACTGGAAGGGAATGGACACCATTTGCAGTCGTGGGAATGCAAGGCAGTTGACATTGGAAGGTACTGGGTGGGAAGGACTAGAAAGGGGGCTGATACTGGGGAGGGTTATTGGAACTGGAAATGGGCTGATGGAAGGAAGTGAAGAAAACAAAAGAAGAGATAAGAAATGGCAGATGGACCATAGACCACAGAAAGAGAGCTAAGAGAAGACAGGAAAGCAGAAGCCTCAGATCGGGACCAGCATAATCAGAGATGGTCAGACAACAAAGGTAGAAAAATAATTTTATTTAATTTTAGTGATTGGACTTTGTGCAATTTTTATATTTTACACAGTATTGGGGAACTGTATCTCTTATTTATCTGATGTTGTACTGCATGTGGACTCTGGCTTCTTGGGGTTTCAATTTAAATTTAGTCTACATATTATTATTTTTACTTTAGATTGTGGTTACTTATTCTGTACTTGGTGAGGGTTGATGTTGTGAGTGTGTGACTGAGGCCAGATGTTCTGTTAACATGGAGTTTGTACATAAAGATCTATAATGTACTGTAGTAATTTGACTTGTTCAGCTTTTCAAATAGGTGTATGGATGTTCCAGGGCCCACTGTAGTATTTACAGTGATGCTTTTTTTGGATGGGCTCCTTACGTGAGTTTTGGAAGTTTGTGCTGATATGGTACGGTAGGTTTGTTCTTTGTTGTAGGGTTTTGTATTAGTTCACAATATGCCTGGTACTGGAGAATAGTGGTGGTTGTTGTTGTTGTTGTTGTTAGTGAGATGATCAGAATTAATTTTTTTTTTAAATATTGAGTTCTGTGGGTGAATGTCCTGGTTGTGCTCTGCACCTACTGTGGATGCAAAGTATATGTTGAAAAAGAAAAAGCAAGAACCATAACGCAGTTTAACAACAAAATAAAAATGAGTTATAATTTAGTTTTATTCTATGTTGTTAGCCTTGCTGTCTTTTAGTTCGTTGGTGTGCAAATGGGACCCTATCTAGCCCTGTGCAAGCGGTGCAGCCGCACAGGACGGAAAGGCTTGGGAGGTGTATTTCGCCGCTGGCAGGACAATAGCAGGCAGCCGAAATGCGTCCTCCCCAAGCCTTTTCACAGCATTTTAAGCAGGTCTGGTCCCTCCCTCCTCCGACTCGATGTCAATGAGGGATAGATCTGCTTAAAGTGCCAGTGCCTTTCAGATCGGGCTCGTGCCCCCCTTCTCCTCCCCATACCTCCATCCAGCGCTGCCTGCTCTTTCCCTGCTGCTGGTGACTCCCTGAAAAAACCGAGGGCAGCAGCAGCAGGGAAAGAGCAGGACGTGCTAGACAGAGGTATGGGGGGAGAAGAGGGGCGTGCGCCCGAGCTGCAAGTCTCACAGGGTGTGATTGCAGCTCGGTACGGCCCTGTGTACAGACATCTGGCATTTTCTTCATATAATCTAATCGGCTTTTTGGTTTGGTTCAGTCTCTGATTGGATTTCTGAAAAAGCCCAACCACCTCTAAGGGGGGGGCGCCTTTTCATACTGCCTCAGGCAGCAGATTGCCTTGAGCCGCCCCTGGTTCTCCCCTTACTTCCCTCACGATATGTCCCTGCCCTTCACCAGCATCTGCCCCTTTCCCTTCCCACGCTCTCCCCTCCCCCAGCATCCCTCTACCCTCTCTGTCACTCAGGACCTGCCCTTTGCTTCCTCCCCTTTCGCAGCCTCCATTCATTTCCTCTGAATCTCTCCTTCTCCAGTTTCATCTTTCCCAGCAGCTGACCCCTGCATCCCACCCCCATCTCCCCCAGAATCTCTCCCCCGCCCGTCTGCCTCTCTCCCTTCCCCCCTCATGCGGAGGCGCAGGATCCTGTGCTAAAGAGCCCCATTGCTTTACCGCCTCTTAAATCCCCTCACTGCAAGCAGTGCTGTACCTAGCCCTGTGCAAGCGGTGCAGCTGCACAGGGTGCAAAGAAATAGGACTGCACTTGGGGCTGCCGGCCTTGGCTCCTCCCCACTCTGCCTTCCCTTGCCCCTCTGCCAATGCTCTAGTGTTGTCTTGGCAGTGGCGGCAGCGTTATCCAATTGAAAAAAAAAAAAAAACGCGGGTCTTTCCAACTCTGTGCTTTCAGGTTGGCCTGATCCCTCCCTCTTCTGACCTATGCTCGCATCTGAGGAGGGAGGGATCAGAGCTGCACGCAAGCAGAGTCAGCAAGACCCACGTTTTTTCCCAGTTGGATGTCATTGCTGCCATGGCTATCGCCAAGGCAGCATTAAAAGCAGTGGCAACTGGGCAAGGGCAGGCAGTGCAGGGGAGATCCGGCTGGATATGGGGGTAAGATGGGGAGATGCATGGGGCAAACGATGAACCTGTGATTGGAGGGGAGAGGTGGGCACGCCAGATAAGCAAGTCACACACGGCACAGCCCTGACTGCAAACAGTGGGTCAAAATCCTCTTTTAAGAACAAAGTAAAGTTGTTTCTAGCTATATTCAAGGTTTTATTGTGATTTTTTTCTGTTTGTTGTATTGCATTGTTGTTGGTTTTCTATGTATGTTGATGTTTTTATTGTATCCCACCCTAAGACTGTATAAGATAGACGGGTTAGAAATCAATCGATCAAGGCCGGCTCAACCATTAGGCAAGGCTCGTATGTAGTCACTTAGAGCAGTAGCTTCCGAGGGGGCATCAAAGAACAGGAACAGTCAAAGCAAAACAACAAATCCTGACAGTCACACTAAATGCAAAAGTATGGGGGATATTCAAAGCGATTAACGCGGTCAGCAGTTAGTGCCGCTGAATATCCGTGGGTGATTTCGCTGCACACCTCGATGCTAGCCGGCTAACGTTGAGGCATTCCGGGGGGGCAGCCCCCAGCGATAATCAGGCAGCAGCTCAATATCGCCACTTCCCAGTCAGCTTCTTTGCTATCTGCTGACCCAGATGTTCAGCACTGGTGGCCGAATATAACCCCAGCACTGAATATCCGGGTTCAAGTGTCAGTACCGATGGCTAGCCGCTGAAATCGCATTAGCTGCTGCTGCTGAATATCCCCCCTCTCCCCCTTCCCATTATGTTCAGTTATGTATTTTTAGAGAATTGTTATGGGAGGGGTAATATTGGGATGATCATGAATTTACTGAGTTTAATAATCAAAATCTTGGGGGGCATAAGGCTGAAGATTCACCTCAGGAGCCCAATACTCTTGCACCAGCCCTGCAATCAATCAATCAATAGATCAAAGTTGCAATCACAGATCAGCATCTCCATGATGAACGTTGCACGTTTGCACTGTTGGCATTGAGGAGACAGAGCTGTGGGGGCCACGCAACAGACTCCTGACAATTTCTTCAGTTCTTTGGCTGATGGAGCCTGGAGATCCTACTAGCCAGTCGCATTACAGCCCCTTCAGCCCCTGGGGTGGGCACTCCTGCCTTGTGGCCGGTGGCCCCTACTCCCCCGCAGCCGTGATTCATGAGACTTTGGCCAGGAGAGAAGAGCCAATGGGCCTGTATTGGAGACAGCATGGCAAGTCACCCGGCTTCAGGCAAACATGCCACACTGCCTCAGAAATGTGGGCCCGAAGGGGGTGCACACCCCTCCCAGCTGTCACCTGGAGCAGGTCACATCCACTAGTCACCCTTGGAACACCATTGCTACCAACCACACTGCTCAATAGGGCTAATCTTCGGCCAGTGGAATCTGTTAACCCAATGGGGGCCCAAACTAGCTTTGAAAAATATGGAACACCCTACAGATGAGGTTGGGAGAGGGGCAGGTGGGCTAGAGAGTATATTTTTGAAATGCAACTCACTTTGGCATCAGGGGAAAGTAGCTTTTCCAAATTAAAATCGATCAAATCATATCTAAGGTCAAACATGTTCCAAGACAAATTCAGCTGCCTTGCAATATGAACCACCTCTTAAAGAAATTAAGCAAAAAACTTCAACTTCAACAAAAGTTTGAGAGAGTTTTCAGAACAAAAAGAGAGAATTCTTTACAAGTATAGTTTTGTTTTAACACATTTTATGCCAAAGCATAAGCTAATAAACATAGATCTTTTGTTTTTAATACAGCATCATAGCATATGAATAGTATTCCTGCTATCTACTTTGAAATCATTTTAAATGCAGGAGGCCCTATCAAAATGATCCAAATTGGGCCCTGCAATTGCTGAGGCCGGACCTGCTGCTCAGCTCCTGCCACCTCTCTCGGATTCCCACCAGCCATGCGGCTCCTTGTCTCCTACTGGCAGGAGCCCAAATTTTGACGCTCTGGAAGACTGCCTCGTTTGCCTAATGGTAAGGTCAGCCCTGCCTCTCACTTCCTCAGTGTGAATTACAGGCTTGCAGATTCTCTCAGTGATGTGTGAGCACAGAGGGCGGATTTGCTTTGTTAATGTCCTTTTCAGATCTGGACTTCTTCTAGCCCCAGGTGAACTGATTTTGTATGTTTCTGGCCTATATAATCACATGGGTGCAATCCAGGGACACAAGGGACAGCAGATGTGGTGTGAGCAGACAATCACCTCAAAGCTTGGCGCAGACTACAGGGACAGATTCACGATTTGATTTGGGAGCCTCTTTCACTGTGTACAAAGGCGGTTATCCTCTTCCTTTGTGAGGTGCTGGTTTATAACTTCCTGTTTCTTTTTCTGCAATTGCCCAGTTCTATAATCCCCTTGCTACCCATTTGGATACAAGAGCAAATACCATATGGACCTCTACAATTTTACGCATTTCCAGCTGGAGATTTTAGAAAATGATGTGTGTGATGTAATTCTACCTCTCTTCTTATGTTTTTATTTCTTTTTGATAATTCTCTGCTTTGGGGTTTTCCTTGACTCTCTCTTATTATTGCCAGCTGTATATTGAATTTGTCAGTTTATTTATTTAACAGGATTTTTATACCGCTTTATCATTTCAATCAAAGTGATTTACACTGTATCTTAAACTTGGTATTGTATATTAAACAGGGACATCGATAACGTGGATACTTCTGAGGCACTGGAAGGTTAAGTGACTTGTTCAAGGCCTCAAGGAGTGCTAGTGGGAATCGAACCTTGGTCTGTTGTTTCCCAAGCCAGTGTTCTAACAGTTATGCTTATTGTCAAAGTACTTTAGGCCCGATATTCAAAAGCATTTACACGGTTTACAGATATAGTGTAAATGCTGCTGAATGGGATATTCAACAGCGCTAACACGGTTAGTGCCGCTGAATATCCCCAATTAATGCCGTGACATGCCCGAACATGCTTAGAGACATGTTGTGGGCGTTGCAGAGCACTCTGAGGATGGCACCAGTCGCTAACCTGGCAGTCCTGGTCTATCTTTACCCGTGGGAGCTAACCGGGCAGCGGCTCAATATCACCGCTGCCCAGTTAGCTTGGGCAGGCTTGTGGACTGTGCAGTGACCCCATATATTCAATCCCAGGGCCGTATATGACCCCGGAATTGAATATCCAGGGTTAAAGTTCAGTGGCAATGGCTATGCACCGTAGCAGCGCATAGCTGTCCCAAAAGAATATTGGGCCCTTTATGTTTTCAAGCTCTGGGGGCTATTTTAGAAACATCCCCATGTATAAAGAGAAGCTTTTAAATGTGTAAATCGCTTACATGTACAAAGAGTGATTTTAGAAAACTGCTATTTACATGTGGTGATCCGCCCCACACAGAGATCGCAAGGAGGTGCGGTTAGAGCATGAAGAAAGAGTGGTTTGGAGAGGCCCAAAATATTGACATGTATTTCCCCATTTTACAAGGGAAATACACATTGATATAAAAAAAATTCTAGATGTCAGAATTTATACCTTGCCCGCCTGCTTGAATGGGTAAGTGTAAAGTCCAAGACCAGCCCCCCTGATGACCTCCCTCCCAGCATCATATCCCCCAACACTCCCCTGACATCAGATCCTCCTGAACATTCCCCAGCATCTAGACTCCCAATTGATTGCCAACATCAACCATACCCTCCAAACATGCCCCCGACATCCAACACCCACCAGACATCCTTGCCAATATAAATCCCCTACTAAGGCTGTGTCAATGTACGTACTCTCCCCATTACAGACTCCCCCAAAATACAGATCCCTTCAAGAGGACTCCACCTCTGCCCCATTCCCACGAGCTCTTACTGGAGTTCCTGATAATCTAGTGGGAGCAGGAACAGTCCCCAATGAGTTCTGCTCATGGCAGAGCATGGGGTTCAAAATGGTGCCCCGACCCCTAGTGTTAATCTCGCAATACCACCACTAGAGTCAAGCTACCATTTTTCCATGTCCATTTTCATCATAAATATAAATATATGAGCCTTATATTCAATGCAACACATAACTCACTTATACATGTATTTCCAGGCCTTTAACTTGCAGAGCTGACACCTAGAGGCATGTTTACTAAAGCATGGTAGCTGGGAGTGTGCTATTTAGTATGCGGTTAATACGCATTTTGGCCATGTATTAGTTGGTAGCATGCTGCTCATAATGTTGTGCTACCCAAGCAACACGTGAATGGTGGGGTTAAGGCAAAGAGTTAGTGGGGACATGGTGCATGGCTGGGGCAGGTCTTGCAAGTCGCATGCAAGTGACACAATGATGCCGCTAGCCAGGCGGTAGTTGCACCTGCCTTGCTAGTGTGGTCCAAACACGTGGTTTAGACACGAGCATTATGAAATATGAAAGGCGTAAGTAGGGCAAACACGTGGAGTCCATTTCAAGTTTGTGTGACTCTGGGCTGTCCGGACGTCCAGACATTTGGATGGCCAGGAGATGGACCTGATTCTGCTCCATGGGGGCTAGACATCTCTGCGGAAGCAGAATCAAATCACAATGACTGGAAATCCGAGAGGTGCCCTGATTCAGGCACTTTGGACGTCCAGCCACTTCCCTGGCTAGCTCAGCCAGGCTCCTGAATGGAGCAGCAGTGGCATTGCGTCCTGTTGCCATGTCAGTGTGGCTCCATTCAGAAGCCACAATCCCCAGCCGCCGAAGATAAACTTCTTTCCCTGCAGCCTGACCTTCCATGGCCAGGGTCGGGCTATGGGGAATGTCTGCATCCCCTAACCTCTTTGATGGCGCCTAGCTCTGCAGTCCCCCGACGTCCAGGGGGATTTATTCCACCTTTGAAGTGGAATAAGTCCCCTGTCTAGCTGGATGACCCCGGATGTACAGGGCTGACCTCAGAGTTGGCCCTGTATGTCCAGGGTCACTTCCCTGCCCACTGCCCGCCCTTGCTCCTCCTCTGGCCCACCTCCTCCTGCCCATGATCAGAGCTCCCCGCACAGGTTGGCTATACATGCGGGGAGTTCTGTGGCCCCCTTAAGGAATAATAGGTCAAATAGGTGATGTTAGCAGAATACCCAGGCACCTACCGAGGCCTCCTGTTTGGAGGGGCTGCATGGTGAAACTACCATGGCAGTGGACCACAACAACCTTAGACCCACAAAAGCAGGGCCTATAGGTCTGGAGTGACTCTGCTGGAATAGTGGGCAAACACCAACAGCGGTCTTGTCTGATTGCTGTTGACATCTGCATATGCACGGGACAGATATCAGAGGGCTGCTGGTGTTATCTGCTTTGCTGGTGTTGGAAGATTCGGCCTGTGCTCTGTGCTTCAGCCAATACTGGCCATATAGCCAGATTTGGAGCCAGCAGAGTAAAGTGAGAGTCGGGGCATGCAAATCATTTCACATGCCAACAGCGCATTAGCCCCGCAGCACCAGCACGCCTTTAGTAAACATGCCCCTTAGACAGAAGGAGAGTCATTTTATAACAGGTCACCTAGGTTAATTGGGCAGGAAGGGTCTTATGTTTCACTTATTTTATAAAGACACATAGGCACCTATGGGGCCTTTTCGCTAAAGTACGCTTTGTAGTTAGCGTGGGATTTGGGTGTTTGCTAATCAAGTGTTGTGACTGCACTATCAGCGTGTGGCCATGACAATTAGCGCATGCTGATTCCCAAGCTTTAGCCACCCTGCGAGTCAGCGTGTGAAATGGACTAGTTAGGGGTGGAGATAAGGCATTGTAAGCACTACACCATCAGTGAGTGGATATACACCGCACACCAATAGTGTGTCTCGCCAATAGCACAGGTATAATTACCTCTACCTCAACAGATGAAGTTATCTGTGACATTGGTGACCCACGTTGTTGAATGACGATACATGTTACCTATTGTAGAAATGGTGTCCATGCTCCCGACAAGTATCAGAGTGGCTTTCCACTTAAAGTGCTTGGTTTTGCATGCCAAAGGTGTGTTAGGTGCAAAATCACAGCACACTTTAGTAAAAGAGCCTTCCGAGACTCGAAACCATAAGATCACCCTGAACCTCCTTTGCTGCATGACTCATGCTGCTTGTAGAGAGCCGATCATGATGAGAAAGCTAGACGTGCAGCCTTTTAACTACCGCTGCAAATAGCAAGGCAAGAAGAATTGTGAGTAAGAAAGGCTGGGTGAAGGCCGGTTACAGGGGCTTTGAGACAGAGAGAAACTTGGTGAAGGCTGGGGGGAAGGGGCTAAGAGAGAGAGACTGGGTGAGGGCTGGGAGGCTGCTTCTGCCCTCATGCAAACAGGAAGTCTGAATCAGAGGGGAGTGGAATCACAAACACCGCAGCTCTGGAGGTTTTGGTAAGTGCTGCAGTGCTGTTTAAAATAGTTGCCACCACTGCAGATCCTGGAAAGGGGCAGCTGCAGTGGCAATGGGGGCAGGGAGGCACCGGGAATGAGGTTCACTATGGCTGCTCATATCCTTGCATCGGTTCTGACTATATCTGAATGTAACTCGCCTTGAACTCTGAGAAAGGCATGAGCTAAATTTAATTCCCTTTCCCTTTCTACATTTTTATGTTGACTCCTAGATTCCAAGAAAATTAAAACTTTTCAAGGCCTGCCTTACAGCATAGTAAAATGTTAATAGATAATTAGAGGCAGGCTGTTTACAGTATCAGTACAATGCATTGTGATGTGCCTCTTTGAGGCAACGCTGACTCCTGGTGACCCAGCAGCTCCTGGGCTTTTATGGCAGTGTGACCGGAAGTAGATTGCCAGGCCTTTCTTCCGAGGCAATGGAGGGTTAAGTGACTTGCCCAAGGCCACAAGAACTGCTAGTGGGAATCGAACCTTGGACTCCCAAGACAGAGGCTGTTTTAAAGCCTAAACGTATTAATGCCACCAATTAACACGAGATAGCGTTATGTATAACAATGGAGGATTAAGGAGGATAAAGGGCTGGTTGAACCAAGCACTTTTGCAAAACCTAAACATTTCAGGAAGCAAATGTAAATCCCTTATGGAGAATTAAAGTCATACACATGTATTCCATATATGAAATGAGGAATACCGCCGAGCCCTCTCCCTAAGCACACCCTCACCAGGCCTCCTTGCAATTTCAGGAAGGACATCCACGTTTAAACTGAGCCCGTTCTAAAATCTTCATTTACATGTGGATGCCATTTCCATGTGTAAATGCCAGATTTTGCATGTTGAAACTGAATACGGCTTCTGAAAGAACCCCCTAAGCGTGTTCTAGTTAACTGCCGTGGCTGGCATTTAAAATAAATGCCGATCGTGTCTGTTAAAATCGGGGAGATTTTAGAAAGAACCACCTAGTTTTAAGTGGCAAGAATAGGGCTGCCAACTTTTTGAAAGAGAAAAACCCACCCCCTGTGGCTAGCCATGCTCAACCCATACCCACCCACTGTCCTGCCTTTGGCCCGCCCCTACCCCACCCCAAAATGTAACTGTAGAGAGGGCAATGTGCAAGCAGCCAGATTGCCACACAGTCTTAAACAGAAATTCCATACTAACAGAATACCCAGCATTGGTTGTACACACACACGCAATACAGATAGACCTTCATCAATAAATGAGCGCAAAACAAAAAGAGAACTATGTCGACGAAAATAAAACTAAAACCTCAGAAAGTCAGACACAAGAGAAACAGAAATGCGTTTCCCCCTGTATTGTACAAAATAAAAGACAGCAGATGTCAGGATTGGCATTAGGAGGATTGCAACCTGGCAATTGCCCTGGATCCACGAGCCAGAGAGGGCCTCAGATATGTCTGAGACTGAAAAAGGCACAGCTTGCTAGTGGGCTTTAGGGTTCCCCCTCAAATATTTGCCCTGGGCTACGCCCCAGCCATGTCCAGCACCAGTCCTGATTCCTGGCAGATGTAATTTCCAAACCCCAACATTTTCCAATCATAAAATATAAAATAAAATTCTGTTTTCTACCTTTATTGTCGGTGTAGTGAAAATGAATTAAAGTTGACTAGTGATTATGCATCAGCAGTGAGTTAGGGGTTAATTAAACCTCAGTTTTATGGGAGAGAGAGATTCCTGTACAATTTGGTGAAAAACATCTTCTTGCATAGCTACATCATGTGAAACTTATGAGAGGGAGTCCTGATACAAGGATGTAGATAAGGAAAAGCTTCTTCCCATAGCAACTGTGCTTTTTCTCATAAAGTGAAGGTCATCTACCAGAGTTCTGAGCTTCTGAACCAAGGGATGGGAGACGCCCCTCCCATGAGCATTTTCAGGCGTCTGGCCAGCGTCTTGATTATGTTTAATGGACAGCTGATCCTATTCTATGTGTGTGTCAACTAATGGAAAATTGCTGGTTGCTCTTGCAACAGGATAAAATGGGTGCCTTTGGGGAGGGAAGGGATCCCATCCATGGATTGGACACATGAACTGCCTGGAAGTCTCCCGACTGAAGTCTCTCTCGCCTGGCTGAATCCGGGATCCATTCAGTCAAAGTGTGGCATGAGTTAAAGTTCATGGCTCTGTCAGTGATGTATCATTTTCCTGTATATTGCTGTTTGTAGATAAGTGAATTACTTGCTTTCAAGTTACCTCTTCTTTATTTTATAAATAAACTGCTTATCTTTATTCCAAAGTGTGTTAGCCTTTATTTTCGCACCCCGTTCAATTAGCAAAACAGTCGGTCATTTTATGTTTCCACCTGTGTTGGTCACAGTCTCTGTTTTTTATTTTCCTCTGTCTTCTCTTAGCTCTCTTTTCATGGTCTCTTCTCCATTTTCCATTTCTTCTCTCCTGTTTCCACTTCCCCTCTTAACACTGATCCTTTCCTTTCAGGTTTCTTCCATTTATTTTTCTGCTTCTCTATCCAGATTTCACTCCTTCTCCTTACCAACAACTCAATTTCACTCTTTTCCTCAGCACGACCCTCCCATTTCCTAGTTCTCTTTCCTTCCCCAGCCTCTTATTTCCTAGTCTTTCACTAACTCACCCCCATGTACAGTATCTCTCCCTCTCTACGTCCTGTTTCCTCTCCTCCATCACATTTTTTCCCATCCCTCCCTCCATGCCCCCTATATTCCCTCTGTGTCTCTATTCCCCATGTCCATCTCTCCTCTTGTCCCTCTCCCTATCCCCCTTCCATGCCCAACATCCCTCCTCTGCATCCCTACTTCCCATGCCCGCAGTGTCTCCCTAATTACTTCCCCCCCCACCCCACCCCCAATGTCCAGCAAAAGAATAAGCAAGAGCACAGCGTGGGGCCTGCACTTAGACCATGCATGCACTGAGACGGTTCTACAATCTCCCGTTCTGCTTTAATGTCAGATGGGACGGACATTGCTGCGCTGTGTCAGTGGGTGCATGGTTTAAACATAGGCCCCATGCTGCGCTCTTGCATCAAGTTACATATCTGAGCAGCCTGATCCAGGTGTCAATCGGGAATGGAAGCAATTGGTAGTCGGCAGAAAGTCTGGCCTTTCATTGGCTGGTTTTACTGTCCTGCTGAACATCGGACTCCCATTTGTGAAAACCAGCCAGGCCAGCCTAAAACCAGTTGGTTGGCAACCCTAACTCTCTCTCATCCCCTCTTCCTGTGTCCATCATGTTCAGCATCTCCCCTATCTCTGCCTTGTATCCAGAATCTCCATTCCATCATCCCCTATCTCCTCCCCATGCCCAGCATCTGCTGTCCATCCCCCTATGTCCTCCATCCCAAGTCCAACATCTGCTCTCTACCCGCATCCCAAGTCCACCATCTGTCCTCCATCTTCCTCATCCTGTTCCTCAACTGTTCTCTGACCCCCACCAGTGGCCACCATTTGCCTTCTGTCCTCTACCCCTCTCCCCTCATGCCCAGTATCTGCTTTCCATTCCCCCATGCCCCATCCAGTGTCCAGCATCTCTTCTTGACCACCTCCTGCAGCTATCATCTGATGTCTCTCTCCCTCCTTGCTCCCCTACAGCTACCACCCGAGCTCTCTTTCTCCTGCCTTGCTCTCCCCCCTCGATCTCCCTCTCTCCCTCCTTGCCCTTGCCTCCCCAAGCCATCACCGATCAGTTTTTGGTGGAGAGGAAGTTGAAACAGCATGGGGCTTTGAAGCCCATGCGTGTAGTGCACGTCAGATATGCAGCACATTATGAGCCGCAAAGCCCCTTCGCCCACTGCCAGCCTTCAGTATCAGAGAAAGGACAGGAACCAAAAATGCAGGGTGATGACCAACACCGTAGAAAGATCAAAAGACTCCTTTATTGATTGTCCAAACGTCCTGCCCTATTTGGGCTATGCTTCGGCTAGTGGGGG
The DNA here is from genome assembly GCA_033557465.1 of Ichthyophis bannanicus. Classification (NCBI taxonomy): domain Eukaryota; kingdom Metazoa; phylum Chordata; class Amphibia; order Gymnophiona; family Ichthyophiidae; genus Ichthyophis; species Ichthyophis bannanicus. The sequence continues at coordinate 257,390,468 of CM066041.1, forward strand.
CCTTTGTCAAGGGTTATTAGACCTTATTAAAAAACATAAAAATAAACAATAAATGTTAATAAAAGGTATATACCTATTGATAAAAAATGTATAAAAATAGTCTGTATAAAAATAAAGCATGCTGATGAATGTTGTAGACAAAATAAAAACATAAATAGAAACATATCAATTATCAAAAAATACATCAAAATTGCATCAAGTATCAATTACATTTATAGTGCATAAGGATAAGGAGGTAGGACATGTATCTAAATAAACCATTATGAATTCAACCATAAACATACAAAATCGGTACTTACTTAGTACAAGTACCACTCTCATGTGCAGAAGAAGAGTACTTGTTTAGGACAAACAATACATGGACCTTAAATTAGCAGTTAAAAATGTAGATAATGAAAATGGGTCATAAAAACCATAAGAACATTAAAATAAATAACTAAAAGATGTAAGAAGAATAAAATATCATATAGAAGGAACAATACACTGTGGTTTTAACAATGGGGAGTAGAATGGATAAAAGCCTATAGAGGAGATATATTATGTCCGGAGAGCCATATGGCTATATTACAAAGTTAAAATAATCCATACACAAACTTAAGAGAAAATACTAAAAGAAAGTAAAAAGCGTTATGTGTTGGGTGTTTCACTCTATAAGAACAACTGCGGAGTGCTGCGGATGCCAAGGCAAAACCATGTTAAAATATTCCAAAACTGATCACAGCACATCTAAAAGTAGGAAGAAAATTAGATTAAAAAACAAGAAATACAGGGCTTACTTTACATGTAAAATGATCAAATAATTGTACATACCTACTGAGAGCCAATCTGTACTGACTCGTAGCAATCAAGAAGAAAGCAAGCACTGCTTTCACAGTGGCCATTTAAACAGAAAAAAGACTGCCAAAAGTTATGGTGGTGGGCACCATGGCAACAGTAAACACTTTTGCCATAGTATCAGGAAAACGGAGAAAAACTCCAATACCATTGAATATGTTTGCGTGATAAGGTTATAAACTCCGAAGTCATAAGGTAAACCGTATTTAAACACCCACTAAATATTAAAAAGAGAAGATTTAACAGCAAATGTGTCCGCTCATATGCAGTCTGCCTTAAACTTATAGGAGGGCAGCAGGGTAAAGACAGGGCATTCGCTAGCTAATCTATGATACAGCTGATGTGAAACCATTAAATAATGGGTACCCTTGGAGCCAATTGCAGTGTCGTATGTAGTCATTGCAGCCCAAGCCGCACTCGTGCTTACAGTCTAGACGGAACGGGGATAAAATTATTCATTATGCTTGGAAAGAGCATCTTAGGTGCCTATATCTATCCAGGGAATTGTATACTTGCTTGACCAATTGGAAAACTGTTGAAAAACTATGAGCAAGGTTATGCTGAAAATAAGGAAATAAAAAACTAAAAAAGTTTAAAATGGGGGGTGCTGGCATCCCAAATAAAAATATATAGTAAAACCTATTAAAAACAAGCTAAAAAACATACTAACAGGCACGTCCCATTGACAGCAAATTTTAGACAAGGGAATAACAATAAACAGGAGTAACTAATCAATAAAACGACCCCATCAGAGTTGGGGGTTGTTAAAATTGTCACTTAAAAATTGGGGGTATCATAAAAAATAGAATCATCATAAAAAGAAATGATTAAGAATAAAACAGAACTTGCAGATAAAATACTAAGGACCATAAAAACAAAAACAAAGAAAAGGGGGAGGGGGTAAAGGGACAAATGAAGGGAGAGAAGAAAAGTGTGGGGGGAGAGGGGAAGGGGAGGGGAAGAGGGAAGAAGGGAAGGAGAGAAAAGAGGAAGGGGAGAGAGGAAGGAGAAAAATAAATGTGCTACTGCTTCTAATGTACAATAGCTGTTAGCGCAGGGTTGTGCTTACAGCATGCATTATAATGAGCGTTAACTACTTAATGCACTTTAGTAAACATGCCCCATACAATTGGTCTGACTTTCAATATCTTGCTTAAGGTCTCTCCATTTCAACCATATTATGTAATAAATATTTTGATTGTCACCTTTAAAAATCAATCAGTGTGTTAAGAAGGTCCAGAGGCTCTAATTCCTATGGTAGAGCTAAACCAAGTTCTAGAGTGACACCTACTGGCCAATCAAGGAGAAGTAATGGAAGTAGCTCTTGGCACTCTACAGTGTGTGATCAACCACAAGAATTTAATGCTGCAATTAGTCATGGAAGAATGAGAAAGGAGATAAGAAAACATATCAGAGGATGGGCCTCAGGAGAAAACTGGATGAAAACTACTGGGTAATGTTACAAGGGGGACGCTAGTTAAAGCACGTTTTAAGACACCACTTTAAACCTATTTTATAAAGACAAGTAGGCGCCTACTTTTATTTAGAAAATGCTGGCTTTAGTGGCAGAGAATGTACCTTAAGTTAAAGCGGGGACATTTCTGCCCATCCTAGAGCTGATGTAAATGCTCGCACCTGTATTTTTCATGCGCGTGAGTAAATTATATTATTTTATATTCTACCTGTGTACTTGTATGGTCTACTCATACTCCACATGCCCATCAGCAGAGGACACACCATCATGCCAACGCGCAGTCGGTATTTTATAAGAGGCCATTTCTAAGCATAAATGAATAAAATACTGCCAAAGCAGGCAGTACTTTAACTCTTAAAGTACACATTCCCTTGTTAAAGTACACTTAAAGGGGCAAATTTTTAAAGGGGATGATACTAAAAATATCCAGGAAAAGAGTGTTCATTTCAACGAGGTAAGAATGAAAAGATGAGCACAGTTCTCCAGTACTCAGGGAAAGCAGAGCTAGTGTCAGATCTAGCGGACAGTATGTCTGCCTTCGCTCTACTTTAGGTTTGCATTTAATTAACAGATAAAATTATTAAAGCCACAAATTATTATAGCCTCAGGATGCTGACCCACTGATATCAAACAGATGGTCAAGGGCAAAGAAAAACTCCGTAATAAAGAGGCTTTTGCAATTCATGAGTGTTAATTATATCCAGGTCTCTTATTTTAAAATGTTATGCTTGTCAGCTATGGGGGAGGGAGGTACGTGATGAATTAAACAAACCCTCTTCTGCTCCTGGATGTACTCTTTGTTCAGTGAAAACTAAAAAGGAAAAAAAAAACTATTATCTCCCAGAAGCATGAGGAGCATATTCAGAGGGTTTAACGTTGCTCCTAGTCTACCTCCAAATCTTAGAACTGGCTGTGATTTCAGTTTTTCACTAAAACATGCAAAGATAAAAGCCACCTAGAAAAAGCTAGAAAAGAACAAGACATTTGACCGATTGCAGAGACTGAAGCTACTGAATTAACCCGATGCTTTAAAATTTTCAATATATACGTTTACTTAATTTTCCAGTCACCCATTTGTTGTCTCCTGCTATTTTGCTTAGGAAATACTTTACAGATGTATTGAAGTTGGATGGAAGTATTGAGGCTATATATTTGTATTACTTGCCTACTCGGTCTACCTCTTCTCCTACTCAGGGTGAGGCTATTGCCTCCTCCCCTTTAGATGATACTGCCGGCTAGGATTTAACTGCCTTTTTAGAAGATTCAGCGGATACTATTTCCAAGCGTAGCACCTTAGTTGCTACCTTTGGCTCTGAGCTTATTAAATTAAATGTTCTTCGTGCATATTTCAAGTATAGGGAATCCCTTTTTTGCGGTCAAAAGCTGCAGGTTTTCCCGGATGTGAGTAGGGCTACTCAGGTCCAGCGTAGGCAGTTCCTGATGTTAAAACCATCTGTTTTGGCTACAGGTGCATGCTTCTATTTAAAATTCCCTTGTAGATGTGTAGTTACCCTTGAGGGCCAGTCTTCTGTTTTTACGGATGTGACCCAACTTAAGTCTTTTTTGAATCAGAAAAAGGTGGTAAAGGATGTTGGCAGTGAGATTTCTGTCTCCTAATAGTGGAGTTTGATTACTTCTGATTTCCTTATTTTTGTATTGTAAAATAGGTAATATGTTCTCCCTTGATGTGGTATTTTTTATGTGGTTTATGTTTTTTCTCTTTTTTTTTTTTGAAACTTTTATTTTCATTTTGCAACAAACAAAGAAACAACACACCAAAAGAGACAAAACAAGTATACAATAAGGAAAAGTAAACCCATTACCCCCCACCCCGGTGCTTCTTCTCTACCCGTTTGTATCAGCATGTGAGCGCTTCCAGTTAACAGTGATTATACATCAAACAATCAAAAAATATCCACAATACAGCATGATCATGAGACAGAGATATATACAAGGTTAGACAGTCAGATGAGAGCATTTAGCAAAATGTACATATTCATTGAACATCTTCCATTAAGACCAATAAGAAGGAGTCTGAACGGAGGAAGCACACAGACGAGGTATTTGTTCATATTTACTGTAGAGACAGGCATGATTCCACCATTCATTGAGGCTCAGATGGGAACTAATTTCCCAGTATTACTCAATGAGGGAAACAGCAATGCCAAGCATAAAGTTCAAAAGGAGATAAGCCATTTCTTGGGAGAGAGGGGATCCCCGCAACTGGGCGATGTCCCATTATCCTCCGAGAAAGGGACTCCTGAGAGTGCAATATAGACTAAATACGACCCCAGACCCGACGCCAGTTATACTGTAGTGCGGGATATTCATGCATAACATGAAATGAAGTAATAAACCAATGGCCACAGGACGTGTCCAGCAACCATTACCCTGAGTAGTGTTCCATATGTCTAAACTGTGAGGAGTGTAAAAACACCGGTGGGCTAGAAAGAAGAGGGTCTGAGTGAGTGAGGCGGGTCGGAAACCCGTGTCCCTCTGCTCCAGGTAAGGCTCCATTGCTCCGAGGTTGAAGTCACATGCAATTCTCTCTCCCATACTTTCTGCGCTATAGAGGTATCTCTAGTGATAGCATTACATAAGGTTTAGTAAAATTGGATGCTACACCCGGTAAACTACCGAGAGATCGGAAGTTTCTAATCAACCTGATGCAGAGAGTGCCGATGGCGGGAGTACTCTAGTGCTCCGAATGCTATGCTGAAGTTACACTGACCAGAGTCGGGAGTCGAAAGGTTGCATAGGAATATTAAAGGCACCTAAAGTGTCGAAAAACATTGGTGGATAGTGGGAGTCTAATGGGAGAGTCATACCAGGGAGTAAGGTAAGAGGAATCGGTGAGCAAAGGCCCGCTACTATATCTAGCCACACAGGTCTGCTCGGTACTGGAGCTTCCAACCAACAAGCACCTTGTTTGAGAAGAAAAGATTGAGGGAGCACTTGAATAAAATCGCCACCAAGTATTAATGGAGCATTAGCGGAGGCCGAGGCCAATTGCGCAAAACTTGCATAGTGAGCAGGGTTGTCCACATTCGGGACATAGTGCAAATACACGTGAATTCACTATCTCCAACCTCAAGGTGTACACGGGCCCATCTACCCTCCATGTCAGCGCTAATATCAGGTACAGTAGCGTGCAAAAACTTCTTGACCAGAATGACTATCCCGTACCATTTGGAAACGGTGGGAGAGTAGGCAGCTACCATGTGAGGCCTAGCATTGAGTTTCAGTGTTTCAGCAGAGTGTAATGCGTTTCCTGAAGAAACACCTAATCAACGTGCTCGTGGCTAAGATAGCTAAGGATTTTCTTTCTGCTGAGTGGACCAGCAATGCCTTGTACGATGAATAATAAGATTTTACATGAGGCCATTCAGAAAAGTTAAAATTCTGAGCATGATAGCACACATAATTTCACTGTGTCCCTCAAACTGACTGTATCTGGCTGTACACATGACATAGGAAAATAAGCTAATATAATACAATGAAGCGCCCCACATTAACAAAGATAACCGCAGTACGGTAGAGGAGAAGCAAAACCCCAAAATTACTGGCGACCATGTGTCTGCGGGGAGAAACCCCAGAGAAGGCCGAAATTGAAAAAACATATAACCTGTAGGACTGTGCGTGCTCCGAATCCGACCGAGGCACACATCATGAAGGGATAGGAGACCAAAAACAAAGTCATACAGAGAAAGAAAGAAAGTCCAGGCTATTTCTGTGCTGGGCTATGACCGCCGCATCGGGCCCTTCAAAATGGCGGACAGAGCCGGCAGATAAGAGTCCAAAATTTGGGATTAGCGCATCTGTTCTGCTTCTTTGGAGTCCAAAAATGTTGATAATAGATCAGGATCCTCGAACGTCCTGGTCTGGTTATGGAGAGTCACTCGGAGCTTCGCTGGATACAACAGGCCAAAGCGAGCCTGTAGCTGTTGAAGTCGAGGGCGAAGAGCAAGGAGTTTCTTCCGACGGTCAACGGTAGGCTTTGCCAAATCAGGAAAGAAGGAGACCTTACGACCTTCATATTCCAAATGGTGATTCGCTCGGGCAGCATGTAAAATTTGTTCCACTTGTTGATATCGTAGCAAGCTAAAGATAATAGGCCGGGGGGTCGTGCGGTTGAGCGCCATGCGGGCAGGAACACGGTGTGCTCGATCGATTTCCAGTTCTCTGTGAAAAGTAATCTTCAGCAAAGAGGGAAGAGTTTTGAGCAAGAATTCTCTTATATCTCCTGCTTCCACTCCCTCCGGCATTCCAAGGAGCCTCACATTGTTGCGACGGGCGCGATTATTGCTATCTTCCAACTCCTTTTGAAGATTCTGTATCTGGCGCTCAGCCTCGTCCAGTTTGCCCAAGCGCACCTCGTGCGAGTCGAGGACCCCCGCCATATTGTCCTGCCGTAATGAAAGACCTTCAAGTCGGTCTTGGAGCACTCCAAAGTCTTCTCGCATGGCTCGAAGCGCTTCTCCATTAGACTGCACCAATTCCTTCACGCCGCGTATTTCCTCCAAAATCTCCAGGTGCATTGCGGGGTTTTCACGAAATGGAACCATCTTCTGCGGGGAGGATACCTCCGTTTTGGAGCGTTTTCCGTGAGAAGAAGAAGGAGACCCGAAGTCCAAGCGCGCTGGTTTGTGGGCCGCCATCCCCCCCGAGGTGCCCCGGTCAGCTCGGAGCAAAATAGTAAATTTATATAGGTATTAAGTCAGGATTCTGAGTAGGCCTCTCGGGAGCTTCAACGCAAAGCGTCCTACCCGCTGGACATCAGGCTCCGCCCCCCCTATGTTTTTTCTCTTGAGTATTGGTAAATGTGTTGGAATTTTATTGTATTTCCTTATTAATTGTTGTTATTCAAGAAATTATAAATAAAAATTATAAAAAAAAAAAATAAAAAATAAAAAAAAATAAAAAATAAAAAATAAATAAATAAATAAATAAAATTTTCAATATAATGCGCGTAGATGTTGGCGTTTTAGTCCTCTATGAGGGCAAGCGGCCATTTAGGTGAGTAAAAGACCTGTTAGAAAAGATAAACTTGCATAAAAGTCTGCTCGTTGTTTGCATTGCGTGTACCTTCACTTTGGGTATGCACATGGGCGGCGTTTGGAAGGAGCTTGGATGGTGCGAGCAAGTACGTGCATTGATAACGCTATCATTTACACGCGTGCTTGCAAAAAGGAGGCGGGGTCATTTCCACCAGCTTTAGGCTGGTTAAGTCATCATGCCTTAACTTAAAGGGCATTCTCTGTCACTCACACTAGCATTTTATAAAGATAAGTATGCGTGTTAATTAGGCATGATTACCATCCACGTGTGTGCTTATATATACATATACATATATGAGGGTACATTTCCATTAAGGTCCCTAACTGGTAATGTATTTGTGCACTTTCAGCTGCACAAAACCATCTGATTTTCAGAAACAAAGTACCCATGGACTGTTTGGAATATTTAGCTCGCACTGTTCCAGTAGAGGCGCAAGGCAAGTCACACTCAGGTACATTGTTATTTCCTTGCCCCAGAGGGCTTACAATCTAAGTTTGTATCTGAGGCAATGGAAGATTAAGTGACTTGCCCATGGCCACAAGAAGCATCCGTGGGATTTCAACTCTGGTTTTTCCAGTTCTAGGCTGCTGCTTTAACCATTAGGCTACATCTCCACTCCAATATTGTCTTCTTATATGCCTAGAAGGATGGAGGTACACTTACTCGATGCTGGACGGCATACAGTGCATGTGTCAGTGGAGGGTTTATGCAGGGCCAGCCTGTCTACTAGGTGGGCTAGGTAGTTGCCTAGGGTGGCATACCTCTGGGGGCAGCATGGTGCCCATGCCAGGCCATGTGTGCCAAAGCACACGCCCTGTCCCCCCCCCACATGCCGAGCTGCACTGCCCTCCCCCTGTACTGAGCCACGCAGCACCATGCTGCCACCTCCCCACTGCTGCTGATTCCGGCCGCGGAGTTGGGAGGGTGGCTAGGCATGGCGGCAGTGGCCTGTGGCAGGCCATGTGCTTTGGCACACATGGCCTGCCATTGAGCCGAGCTGCCGCAATGAACAGCAGTGGAAGGCAGTGGCGCAGCTCAGTGTGGGAGGGGGGGAAGGGGTGGGTGAGGATGATGTTGCTTGGTGAACGGGGGGGGCGGCATGGCCAGTGCTTTTGCCTGTGGTGGCAGAAACTCTTGGGCCAGCCCTAAGTTTATGTGACCCTCATTTGGGAGTAAACCAGTTGCATTAAGATGCTCCATTTAGCTAGTGTCCAGTCAGATGTTGTAGTAGACAAGGGGAGGCAACATTTACTGGGAAAAGCTAACCAAACTTTTCCGAGGCTGGATAACCTCTCCCTGTTAGTACGGACTAGTGATAAGTACAGGGAAACCACATCTGAAACTGCAGACATCCAAACCAGATCCACTTTTATCACCAGGAGAGGATATTTATAAAGTCCACTCCCTAGGAAACTTCACAGCACATGCATCTTACATTTGTGCTTTCAGACAGTTTAGCAGCAGTGAAACATCACGTCATAGGTCATCCTTTCTGAGTGAAGCCATGCCAGCTGGAAGTCACCTTGGGGGTGACCTCAGTACTGGGCTGAATTCCTGCTTATTTCAGTTATTTGGCTCAAATGAATTGAGTGATCCAGAAATGATAAAGCATTCAAGGTACAAGGTCATAGATTCTTCTCAGCATTCAGTATTACAAAGACATTTATCCACAGTCTTCAGATGTTGACACCTACGGGGGCTCCTGGAAAATACGACGATTTTCTGGTAGTAGTGCATTGGCCTTCCAGGGGCAATAAGCCTGCTGAGGATTCCATACTGGCTCTGGAATTAAGCACTCTTCAATTAGCTATATTGAACTACCTAATCTCCCTATACAGTTCCAGGCATGGGATCCTAGGAAACAATATAATAAGCTGAGTTAAGACTTAGGTGTATGTTTCCTAAAGTGCGATAAGTTTTTGCATTTACCATACATTAGAAGTAAAAACTAAGGGGCTTGTTTACAAAGCTGCGGTAGCGGTTTCCAATCGTTATCGGAGCCGCGGCCCCATTGATTTCAATGAGGCCGCGGCTCCGATAACGATCGGAAACCGCTACCGCGGCTTTGTAAACAAGCCCCTAAAAGTGCAAAGGCTGCGTGCCGTTGGGAGCGTGGCGAAGCATATCTCTTATAGTCAGCACACGGAAAAGTTCATTAACAAACATTAAGTTCATTTTCAGTTAGCCTGGGTGTAATCAATGCCTCCTCTGGAGGAAGCCTCAGTGAACCAGTGTTAACTGCTAAATTGATAGTTAATGCATGTTAAGTACTGGTGCTAACTCCAATAAGCAGTCCATAGCCACTCTCTGCCCATAACCTGCTGAGTCCCCCACCCCAGCAAGCAGTTAATGGCAGATTTTTAACATGCTGGCTGTTTTCACACACTGAACTGTTACCCCGGGTCCGTGCTGTTACTCTGCACTAAAATGTGTTAACTGCTTAGAGCACTTTAGTAAACATAGCCCTTGGTATAGAATTAGAGAACTTTTTTGCTGTACTAATATAGATTTCAATGTAATAGGTTTTAGCAAAAAAAAAAAAAAGTGCAGCAAATCCCATTGTTTGTAATTACATTAAGAGCACAGTTACAGAAAAATTGTCATGCAAATAGCATTTAACACAGAGATTAGCCGTTACTCTCAATGCAGACAAATGTCCCAAAGTGTCTGCATTAAATGCCTTCGAGTTTTAATGCTGATTTTATCTTCATGCACCTGCACCCATTCCTACCTCATTACTCACTCCACCTACCCCACTATCCCATACCCCTCGTAAACCCGTTCCATCCCTGCACACATATCACCCTACCTACTTACTGACCTACTAATCTGTCCCCGAATCCACATTCCCATTATTCTGGTCAACATGAAAAAATAATCACAAATAATTTCATGTGTATTAGGTAACCTCTGATGAACAATGTTCACAACCGGTTTTGTTTTTGTTGTATCATGACAGGTTTGAAAGATGATGGTGTCAGATGTTTTGCTATACTGGCCGAACTGACAAACTGTGGCAGTAATTACCAGTATTGATTGGTATTTATTTTGCTTTTCAGGTTAATTATTTTGATTATGTATTCGGTAATAATTACACTGAAGAAATCATCAGAAATAAAAGAATCCTGCCAATACAGTGTAGAAATCATTCCGATATTTTTTGTTATGTTTGTAGTTCATTTGCTGCTTTATCTCAGCGTCGTACCATAACATTAGATCTTCGCAAAATGTACAAGTTATATTTTGGATGCCCACTGGGTGACCAGGATAAGCCATGGACACCTTGCATCATTTGCACTGCCTGTGCAGATGGACTAGGTGATTGGTTAAATGGAAGGAAACAGCGATGCCATTTGCTGTATCGATGATATGGAGGAGACGAGAAACCATGATGACGACTGCTATTTTTGTCTGGTTAATATCACGGGTTTCTCTGCAAAGAACAAGCGCAACGTTGTGTATCCAAATCTTATGTCTGCAATGCGACCAGTCCTATATGACGAAATACTTCCTGTTCCAGTTCCTCCACAGGATGGGCTCTCTTCTGTACCAGACAAAATGGAGTTAGATGACAAATGGCGGCCATCCTAAAGAGTCAGAAGATGCAGACTACGTGCCAGATGAAAACAATGGCAGTGAACACAGAAGATCTCTAAAAGAAAAAAGGGGACAATTGTATAGTTGATATTGAAGGGCAGACTAGATAGAAACATGATGGCAGAAAAAGACCACATGGCCTATGTAGTAAATGGAGTTCACTCTGAAGGTGTTATCAGTGGCGTGCCTCGGGGATCAGTCCTTGATCCTGTTCTTTTTAACATTTTTGCAAGTGATATTGCAGAAGGTCTGTTGGGAAAGGTTTTCCTCTTTGTGGATGATACCAAAATCTGCCACAGGAAGGTATGGATAACATGAGGAGGGATCTAGGAAAGCTTAAAAAACGGTTGAGAATTTGTCAACTAAGATTTAATGCTAAAAAATGCAAGGTCATGCCTGTGGGCTGCAAAAATCCAAGGAAGCGGTATAGTATAGGGGTGAAGTACTTCTGTCCACAAAAGAAGAGCGGTAGCTGGAGTGAGATCATGTTGAATGACCTTAAAGTGGCCAAACAGAAAAGATGACGGCAAAAACCAGAAGGATGCATGGGTGCATAGGGAGAGGAATGGCCAGCAGGAAAAAGGAGGTGATAGTGCCTTGGTCTAAGACTTCATTTAGAGTACTGTGTATGGTTCTGCAGACCACACCTTCAGAAGGATAAACAGTAAACATATGGGGATAAACTAAAGGATCGAAATATGTATTGTATACTTTGGAAGAAAGGAAGCGGGGAGATATGATAGAGACACACAAAAATTCCTTGCTATAAATGCACAGGAGTTGACCCTCTTCCAGTTGAAAGGAGGCTCTGGAAAGAGAAGTCATAGGATGAAGGTGAAAGGGAATGGACTCAGAAGTAAACTGAGGAAGTATTTCTTTTTGGAAAGGATGGTGGATGCATGGAATAGCCTCCCAAAGGAGGTACAAATAATAGAGACAAGGACTGCTTCTGAATTCAAGAAAGTGTGGGACAAACACAGAGGATCTCTAAGGAGAAAAAGGGACTGTAAAGCTTAGTAGTTGGTGCGGTGAGCAGACTGGATAAGCCATATGGTCTTTATCAACTTTTATTTTCTGCATTTCTCTGTTTGTAAAGCCTACCCTGTATCAGGGAATTTGTTGTTTTTCTCTTCCAGATGATTTCAAGCAGAGAAAGAATTCTCTTATTAATGTGGTTTGACAAATGAGTTGTCTCTCAGCCTGTTCAGTTTATATGTATACCAGTGCCTGCCATACCGAGCTGGAATCGCGCCCTTTGTGACTTGCAGATCGGGCGCATACCCCTCCTCCTCCCCATATCTCCGTCCAGCGCTGCCTGCTCTTGCCCTGCGCTGCTGCCCTCTGTTTTTGTCATGGTGGCACCGGCAGCAGGAAAAGAGCAGGCAGCGCTAGATGGAGGTATGGGGAGGGGGGGGGGAGGCATGCGCCCGACCTGCAAGTCACACACACTTTATGCAGATCTGTCCCTCCCTGCTCTGATGTCACGTCAGAGGTAGGAGGGACCAGGCCTGCTTAAAGTGCTGTTCAAACGCTTAGGGTGTGCATTTCGGCTGTCTGCTGTTGCCCTGCCGCCACTGAGAGAAGAAAAATTAGCGGCAGCAGGGCAATAGAAGGCAGCCGAAATGCGCCCCCTCAAACCTTTGCTCCCTGTGCGGCTGCACTGCTCGCACAGGGCTAGGTACGGTCCAAATGTATAGCACTATGCAATTGGCTTCAGTTGTGCAGCATAATAAAAGGCTTTAAAATGGAGAAGTGTGAGCCCTCCTTCCTGTATGGTGTCCAAATGGTATTTATTTAACACTTTTTTTATACTGCGTTTCTACAAGTCAAAGTGGTTTACATATAACTAGGTTTAAGGGTTGTACAGTTAATGAAAGCTGGAAATATCTAACATATGTTAAAATGTTTAAACCTATGGAGAAAACATTTGCAGAGTAAAGTTTACTAAGCTTTACATAAGATACATTTAAAATAGGATTACAGTGAAGCAGTCTGGGATGACATTTTCTCATACTAATTGTAATCTGGTCATGTGAACTGAACATATGAGCATACTAGGATGTGATCTCTTGAATTAATTGACATTGAAAGATTTGTAGCATTAGGGAATGTGCATATTTATTTATATTCTCTTATATACCGTGCTATTCTGCATCAGTGTGGTTTTACATTGAACAAGGCATTATAACTTGGAGATAACTATTTTACAGGGAACATGGGCTATGGAGGGTTAAGTGGCTTGCCCAAGACCACAAGGAGCACCTGTGGGACTAGAAACCACAATCCTTCCAGCCCAAGGTTGCTGTCCTCTAGTGGAATTTGAACCCCTGACCTTCCAGCCTGAAGTACCTTGCCCCAACCACTAGGCCACTCCTCCACTCCTATGTTTGCTAAGTAGACAATTGCTGGCATTATTTATTTATTTATTTTTTGTTGGAACTTACACTGTGAAGAAACAATTCCTTCTCGTAGTGTGATGTTCCTTTTTATGCTTTTTTTAGGGACGCAACCCTAACATGAGTTTTAAGGGGACATTAATCCTTCAATACCAACCGGTAAAATCTCTTCCTCCTAGGTAAACAACCAACAAAAAGTCACTTAGCTGAGCAAAGATTCATTCTGAAGAAGAGACGTCGCTTCTGATTTTTCTTGCGGTCAGAAAAACCAATCTGCAATACTCCCCTTCTGTTCTTAGCGCCGTCCTAAACCATCCACCTGAATACGTAATGAAGTCTCAGCAATAACGACTTTTCAAAACATTCTTGTAGCAACCACTTCGAGATCCAAATCCCGAATACAGTAATCCAGCGTTGTGTTTCAAGCCTAAGATTCTCCTGGCTCTTCTTCAAACTGTGTTGCTCCAACATACACCCGGAAAGTAACCAAATTTAAACTTCCTGGAATGGTCATATGACTGGCTGATAACCAATAGCCACTGATAGTTCAAAGTCCTCACCTCTCTGTCACACAATGGGTGGTACATAATTATAGTCAACCTCTGGAAATGGGGACTCCAGGGCATTTTAAATGCACCACCTGTGACTTTTGTGCTCTAACATTGGAGGGCACAGTATGGGAACACCCCTTACAACATCGAAAAGTGTTTAGTAATTTCCATCTACCTGCCTAACAACATTCGTTGTTTATGTGTTGGTTTGCCCGTGTAAACAGATTTATGTTGGTAAGACATCTAGAACGATGAAGAAACGACTTCAGGAACATCACTCTCATATAAATAATGCTGTGTTAACAGCTCCGATGGTTGCACATTGTCAAGAGCAACATCACAATTTTACAGACCTCCGATGGAGAGTGTTAGACCATATACCACCTTGTGACAGAGGAGGAGATCGTGATTCCCGTTTACGCTATCGGGAACAATTTTGGATTTACACCTTGGAATCTTTAGCGCCACAGGGTTTAAATTCGACCTTGGATTGGTGGAGCATTGTGTGACAGAGAGGTGAGGACTTTGAACTATCAGCGGCTATTGGTTATCAACCGGTCATATGACCATACCAGGAAGTTTAAATGTGGTTACTTTCCGGGTGTATGTTGGAGCAACACAGTTTGAAGAAGAGCCAGGAGAATCTTAGGCTTGAAACACAACATTGGGTTACTGCATTCGGGATTTGGATCTCGAAATGGTTGCTACAAGAATGTTTTGAAACGTCATTATTGCTGAGACTTCATTACGTATTCAGGTGGATGGTTTAGGACGGTGCTAAGACCAGAGGGGGAGTATTGCAGATTGGTTTTTCTGACCGCAAGAAAAATCAAAAGCAGCATCTCTTCTTCGGAATGAATCTTTGCTCAGCTAAGTGACTTTTTGTTGGTTGTTTACCTAGGAGGAAGAGATTTTACCGGTTGGTATTGAGGGGTTAATGTCCCCTTAAAACTCATGTTAGGGTTGTGTCCCTAAAAAAAGAATAAAAAGGAACATCACACTACGAGAAGGAATTGTTTCTTCACAGTGTAAGTTCCAACAAAAAATTATTTGTTTGTGTGTTTCCCTTGTTTGATAAGTATATTTATGGGAGATATAGGGGGGTTAGTTTCTATGGATGGCATTATTTATTTGGCTTATGTTAAGTAATGGTATCTCTCCCATAATAACCCAACAGCTGAGAAAGTAACCAAACAAGATCTGTGTTTATCCATAAGAATAAGTACTGGTGCTACCACACTGACAAGATCTGTTTAAACCCGTAGAACTACCTACTGTGTAAACCGGTTAGAACTATAGACTGTAACGTGCCAGTGTTTCAAATCAGACATACAAAATCTGTATTAGCTGGGTAATATAATCCCTTGTATTGCCCTAAGGGTGCAGAGTAGCCCTACAATTATCTGTACAAACATGTTAGAAATATCTACTGTATAACCTGCAATGATCTAATGGTGCAAAGCTGACAAACAAGTTAGGTATTAACTGATTGAAATAACCACTGTAAGAGTCCATGAGGACTTAAACAACACAGCCACCCACGAGCTACCCTAGCTATACAGTTTTATACACTGTATTGTCAGAAGGTTCATACCCATCCTAGGCTCCCCTACACTCAAAATGGCACCCTCCTTACTAGCCATCACCAGCTGCTACCTCCTCGCCAACCTATTTTACAGCACCTTCGCTCTTACCACCAACTACAACCCCATTCCAGTCCTACAATGCCTAGGAAAGAGATATCATAGAATCCCACATCGACCAGCAGCCGAAACAAAGCATAACCTACACCCACACCTGCTCTACATTTCTCTTCAGCACACCAAAATGTCACAGGCTGAGAAGCACCTAAACCCTCGCAATCTGAAATGCGCCCTCATAAATGCAAGCTTGGTCCAAAAGAAATGGCCATTTCTGACCTCATAACCAACTACGATCTAGGCATTCTACTGGTCACAGAATCATGGCTATCCAACTCAGATTCAGTCCTTATCAACCAACTCATCCCCCCTGATTTCTCAATCCACACTTGCCACAGAACTAACCGAAGAGGAGGAGGCGCTTTCATACTAGTAAAGACGGAGCTCCAATTTCAACTGCTCGCTTCCACCAGCACCACACACCTGGATTCAATCATAATAACCAACAAATACAGCTCCATCAGCCTGATTTACGGATCCCCATCTTCCGCCCCTGATCACCTCTCAAATATAATAAACCTCGCCTGCAACCCAAAGAACCCACACATACCAAACTGGGTAATGGGTGACTTTAACTTGCCAGCCCTCCAAAGCACCCACTCTAAAGCCTTTCTCAAAGCACTCAATGAGATGGGTTACACATAATTGATACCCCCACTCACTTAAAGGGAAACAAACTCAACCTCATTTTCGCCCCACGACCAGCCATAAGCCCAAACTAAAACCTCGACCAATCCATCACCCCAGTCCCATGGTCCGACCACAGCCTAATTAAATTTCAGATGCCCATGTATCAGGATCACAACACTCCTCATAAGGAAGCCGACTCTTCCTCAGCATCCGCAGTTCAATTCCGGCTCTTCAACAAGGAGGAGATCATAGACAAAGTCCTACCAAACCTCAGCTTGCCTTTTCCCAACCTCGTCTCGATGATATCCACCTAGAACGACAGCCTCAACTCCTTCGCACGTCTACCTGCCTCAAATAAGCAACCGAGAAGAAGAAAATCAGCAAGATGGTACTACTTAGAGATATGGATGTCTCTATTCCTCCTCAGGAAGCTTGAAAGGCGATGGTGACGCTCACGGTCCTCAGACGATCAGGCAGCCTACATCTCCCACTTAAAAGTACACCGCGAAGCAGTCTCCAAGAAAATGAAAGAACATCACTCCGAACTTCTACTACGCTCCCTAAACAAACCTTATGACCTCTTCAACATTGTAAAGACCCTCACGAAAGAACCTTCTCCCACCCAACCAAGCCTGCTACACCCTCAGGAATTCGCTGACTACCTACAGACCAAAGCTAGCCAACCCAACACCGCCACTAACTCCACACTAGGTCACAAACCACGCCATCCATCGCCTCTGACCTCCTTCATGCCCCCCTCCAAAAGATGCACTGAAGACATCATCATATCCATCAACACCACCACAACTCTCAATGACCCTTGCCCAGCATTCTGGATAAGATCACTGTTGGCAGAACTCAGCCCAATCCTAGCCAAGATCATGGAACTGTCCTTTTCAACAGGGACCTTCCCACTAACGCTAAAACAAACATCCGTCTGGCCCCTCCTAAAAAACAACAAGCTGAACCCCCAGAAAGCGGAATCCTATCAAACAATCTCCAGAATTCCCCTGCTCGCCAAAATAATCAAGAAGGTTGTGCAACATCAAATCCAACACCACATTGAGACCACTGCTCCCCTTGACCCATGCCAACATGGCTTTAGAGAACTACATGGCATTGAAACATCCCTCACCACCTTACTTAGTACCTTAATCACAGGGATTGATAACATCAGACAAGGATACAACCTAATCTTCATGGTCATTGCCTCTGCGTTCGACTCAGGCAACCACAAACTGCTCCTTGCACATCTTCAAGAGAAGGGAATCCGCCTTGAGCTGGTGCAAGTCTTACTTATCGGACGGATGGCAACAGGTACAATCTGAATCTATGACCTCTGAGCCTTTCCAACAAAAGCAAGGTGTCCCCAAGGCTCCTCACTCTCAGCCCTCCTTTTCAACATATACATGCAACCCATCTGCTCAATCATCCGTTCCTTCAACATTTCCTGCCTGGTGTATGCTGATGATGTACTGCTCTTTACACCTTTCTCGACTGACCATCCTGACTTCTCGCCTCTAATGAAATGCTTTGACGCTGTCACTGACTGGCTCCACATGCAAAGCCTCCGAATCAATTTCAACAAGACAGATGTCCTATTCATCTCCAGAAATCAGTCCTTTATCCCTCCTGTATCGATAAAGGTAAGAGACGTGGAGCTCCTTAGCAGGCCCACCATCCGCTACTTGGATATCACCCTAGACCAGCAGCTTAACATGAAAGCACATATAAACAATACTGTCAAAGCAATCTATCACAAGATACACACAATTTGGCACCTACAACCCCTACTGGAACCCGACAATTTCCGGATAATCTTGCAAGCACTTGTAACCCCCCATTTCGACTACACCAACGTCATCCTGCAGGGTCTCCCGAAGAGCACACTGAAACCACTACAATTAGCAATGAACATTGCTGCCCACATCCTTCATGGAGCCTCCAGAAAAGACCACATAACGCCAATCCTGCAACACCTCCATTGGCTTCCGATCTACTGCAGGCTCACCTTCAAAGTACTACTGTTGACATTCAAAGCCATTAACAAACTATCCTCCACCTCCCTCACAGACCTTGTCCACTCCACTCCTCCGAACAGATCCAGAAGGTCATTTTCTGCTAACACACTCACAATCCCCAACACAATAACAAAATGCTCTCTTGCAACTAAGAACAAAGCATTTATTTTCTACGCACCTACACTCTGGAATGCCCTCCCAACCACTATCAGAGCAATTACTGACGTTGCACAATTTAGAAAGGCACTAAAGCACCATCTTTTCCTCCAACACTACTCCCATATCGGTGACAACCCAGCATACCCCCCCCCACCCATCATGATGATACCACCACCTCACACACGTCATGTCGACTTACCATACCCAACAACACAACAGCTAAATCTGTAAATAGTTACAAGAATGTGTCATGTTGACACAAACAGTTTCGCGACTTTAGTCGCTCAGTTTGTATACAGTTACCCCTGTTGAAACTCAAGTTGTAACACCTGTTCATTGTAAAGCTTCAATGTATGTTCAATCCACATTGTATGCAAAAATGTTACTTGTAAACCGCACTGATGCAAAATATCATGGTATAGAAAATATTTAAATAAAATAAATAAATAAAATAAGGCAGATCCTTGTGATACTCCTTGGTGTAGTTTGAATGGGTTGGATTAGAGTGCACCTATTTTGACTTATTGCTGGTAGTCCTTTATATATGACCAAAACCATTCCGGTGTAGTGTTGTGAAAGCCAAGTTCTTGTAATTGTGATATGAGTGTGTGGTGGCTTATTGAATCAAAAGCTACTGAAATGTCGAGGAATATTAGTTTGAATCCTTATCCTGGTTTTTCTGTGCATTTTATTAATCTGCCCAGGAGTGTTGTTAGTAGAGTCTCTATGCTGTGATTTGGTTTGAATCCATGTTGTTGGGAAACTAAGGGTGCAAACACATTTATGTGGTTCTGTATTTGGTATTGTACAGATTTCTCTATTATTTTAGCGATGAATGGTATCTTGAAGATGGGTCTGTAAGAGCTGGGTGTTTTTGGGGCAAGTGATGAGCTCTGTAGTATTGATCTGACAGAGGTGCTCTTAAGGCTAGAGAGCATGTATCTTTGGGAGAGAGAAAAGTGGATAATTTTGAGTAAAGTTGTGGTTAGTTTAGTTCTTGCAAGCTTGATCCATGTTTCTGGGCATGGATCTAAGGGGGATGTAGGTGGTCTTCTCTTCAATCCTCCCTGTTGAGGGTAAAGGCTAAGGCAGAGAAGCTTGCATCCTGGAGATGAATGCCTGGATGCGTGGATGGTGTCCTTGAAAGTGTTTTGGTTTTTGGGACCATGGGATGATGTTCCAAGAGGTGTAGAGCAGAGATGGTGTCCATCTGTCCAAAAAGGGTCAAAGTGTTTTTTTCAGCAGCAGACAGGCTAACCTACTGAAGAGAGCTTTCTTTATCTTTATCTTTATTTGGAGCTTAATATACCACTCATACCAAAAGCACCAGAGCAGTTTACAAATTGTTAAAAATAAGGTGATACTGCTATGAAAGGGAAACAGAACGCCAGTAATTCAGACAGGAAAGAGAGAGCGAGTTAAAGTAAAGAGCAGATAAAGAGGCACTACACTGGGAGGGGGGGGGGGAAGGACAGGGGCTTGACATCAACTACTTCTCTCGCCTGTTTTAGGATCTGGCTCATCTTTGAGGCATGGTATGCAGACAGGTAAGCTCGGCCCTCCACGGCTTCCATTCCAGACATCTTGGCATTCTTGCAGGTCGGCTTTGAGAAAGGACTGGTGACTAGTTCCTTAAGAGTGCAGCTGGTGGTGATTTACTGTTATCCCAGCAAGATTCAGGGAGTATCGTTGGGACACATCCAGATATCGGATTGTTCCTGAAGGCAGTGACCCACCTGTGCCCTCCGCGGAGTTCAGTGGTGCTGCTGTGGGATCTCGATTTGGTATTAGCAGCACTGGTGGCAGAACCCTTTGAGCCATTGAACCGCACTTCTCTGAAGGACTTAACCTGCAAGACGGGTTTTCTCGTAGCTATATGCTCTGCACGCAGGATTTCGGAGATTCAGGCCTTGTAGTGTCGAGAGCCATTCCTTTCCTTTTCTAGCGAGAAGGTGGTTCTACGACCAGTACCTTTTTTTCTGCCTAAAGTGGTATCGGCATTTCATTTCATTTCATGTAAATAGCTCAACATGAATCTACTGTACACCACCACACACACATGCACTGTATCACTGCATGAACACATATAACCCATTCTTGTTGATTGTTTGCTGTGTAGACCGCCTTGATTGAAGGAAAAGGCGGTATAGAAATCCTTTTAAATAAATAAATAAATAAATAAATCAACAAAGGGGCAAAGGGAAGGGGGGAGGTCAAAGGCGGAACAGAAGAGGTGGGTTTTAATCCGGCCTTAAAGGTGTTAAAGGAAGGTTCCAGGCGGAAAGCTGATGGGAGCAAGTTCCAGAGCCATGGGCCAAGGAAAAAGAAAACTGAGGAACAAGTGTATTCCAGATGGGCCTGGGAGAGGGAAGGAAGAGACATGCGATTGGAGTGAGTGGACCTGAGGAGCCGATGAGGGGTGTGGAGATGTACCAGGTCAGAGAGGTAAAGGTGTGTACCAATATGGATTGATTTATAAATGAAGATGAGGTCCATTTATACTGAATTCTAAAGGGAATGGGGAGCCAGTGCAGGCGTATAAGAAGGGGAATGACGTGGTCTGAACGGGAGGCATGGGTCAGAATATGGGCAGCTTTATTTTGGACAAGCTGGAGTCTACATAGTTGGGTTTGGGGGGGGCGGCCAGGGAAACATTGCAGTAGTTCAGTCGTGACATGACAAGGGACAGGAGCAGCGTGGTCAGAGAGGGGACAGAAAGAAAAGGATGGACTGCATGAAGTTGTCTCAGAGTATGGAAGGAGCACTGGACTATGGATGAAATGTGATCTTTGAAAGAGAGGGATGAATCAAGGGTAAGACCTAGGTAACACAAAGACGTGACAACAGGAATGGGAGAGGAGGAAAGAAGGGGGACAAGATGGGGAGCTGGGCTGCCAGAGGTAAACCAAATGGCTGAGGTTTTGCAGAGATTAACGTGCAGGAAGTTTGAGGATAACCAAGAGGCCACAGAAGATAAGCAGGCGTTAAAGGGGCTGATGTCAGGGGCTGAGGAGTCTGTGTGGTGAATGAGGATGATATCATCCGCATAGTAATAGGCAGAGATATCATGTTGCTGAACCAGGAGTGTAAGAGGGGCCAGGAAAATGTTGAACAGGAGTGGAGCCAGGACGGAACCCTGAGGGACACCACAGTGAAGGGAGATAAGGAGAGAGGAAAAGGGCCTTGAGAGAACCAAGAAGGACCAATTGGTGAGGAAAGAATGAAACCAGAGAAGAACTGAGCCAGAGAGGCCAACGCTGTGAAGATGTGTGAGAAGGGTACGGTGATCAACTAAAAC
Source organism: Ichthyophis bannanicus (assembly GCA_033557465.1). NCBI lineage: Eukaryota > Metazoa > Chordata > Amphibia > Gymnophiona > Ichthyophiidae > Ichthyophis > Ichthyophis bannanicus. Next base: position 257,412,186 of record CM066041.1, read on the forward strand.
TAGATTTGATGGGGATGGGTGAAGAGAGCCCCCAGGTATGTGATGAAAGTCTCCAGGTAAGTGAAACATTAAATACCTCTGTAGAAATGGGTAATAGGGGCAACATTTTGAAAACGGTGTGTATAAATGCCTGTAGCATGGGAAATAAGATCCCAGGTGTTGAGGCTTTAATGGAAGAGGCTGATTTGGATTTAGTGGTGGTTATCGAAACATTGTTCACAGAAAACCATTATTGGGATGTTATTATACCGGGCTATATTTTATCCAGGAAGCACAGGATAGGAAGAAGGAGGTGTTGTGGCTATATGTTAAGAATAATATTAAAACTATAGAATTGCAGCACCTAAAAGGAAGAGAAGAGGCACTGTGGGTTAAACTAGAAGGGGGGAAAGGGAAATCCATTTGCACCGGAGTTATATACAGATCCCCATAACAGGGGGTAGAAGTGGATGAAGATTTAATACAAGACATACACAGTATTGCCATGAAAGGAGAAGTGCTACTGATAGGTGATTTCAATATGCCGGATGTGGATTGGCACATCCCTGCTGCGGTGTCATCTAGAAGTAAGGAGATCCTGGATTCTCTACAGGGAGAACTATTCAGGCAATTAGTAACAGAACTGACATGTGAAGGGGCCATACTGGACTTAGTGCTTACCGATGAGGAAAGTGTTTCTAATGTTACAGTGGGAGATCAACTCACATTCAGTGATCACCAGATGGTGTGGTTCAGTATTAGTTCTAGGGCTGATAAAATCCATTCGAAAGCAAGGGTCATAGACTTTAGGAAAACTAACTTTGCAAAGATGGGACAATACCTCAGAGAGTCATTAGCGGGATGGGAACAGCAGGGGGATATAGAAAAACAGTGGGCAAAACTGAAATGGAATATTTTAAAGGCAACAAACTTTTTTGTTAGAAAGTTAAATAAAAGGAAAAGAAGGCCGCTATGTTTCTCAAAAGAAGTAGCTGAGAAGGTGAAGAAAAAGAGGGAGGTATTCATGAAATACAAGAGATCACAGAGAGAGGAAGACAGGCATCTATATTTGGAGAAACTTAGGGACTTGTGGGCCGTGGCTCCAATATCAGGCGGAAGCCGCTACCACGGCTTTGTAAACAAGCCCCTTAGAGAGACTAGCAAAGTAGTCAGGAAAGCAAAGGTACAAAATAAAGAAGAAATACCCAATGCAATAAAATGGGGAATAAGACATTTTTCACATATGTTAGTGAGAGGAGGAAGGGCAAACATGGTATTGTCAAACTCAAGGGTGCAGGGGAGGAATATGCAGAAACTGATGAGTAGCAAATCGTATGGGGGGGGCTAGGACTGGAAATGGGCTGATGGGGGATTAGGACTGGAAGTGGGCTGATGGGGGGGGTTATGACTGATAATGGGCTATAGGGGATTAGAACTAGAAATGGGCTATCAGGGGAGGCTAGGACTGGAAATGGGCTGATGGGGGTGTTAGAAGTGGAAATGGGCTTATCGGGAGTGGGTGCTAGGACTGGCAATGGGCTGATGGGGGGGTTAGGACTGGAAGTGGGCTGATAGGGGGTTAGGACTGATAAAGGGCTATGGGGGGGCTAGGACTGGAAATGGGCTGATCGGGAGGGGGCTAGGGCTGGTAATGGGCTATCGGGGGTGGCTAGGACTGGAAATAGGCTGATGGGGGGGGTTGGGATTGGTAATGGGCTATGAGGGGTTAGAACTGGAAATGGGCTGATTGGGAGGGGGCTAGGGCTAGTAATGGGCTATCGGGGGTGGCTAGGACTGGCAATGGGCTGATGGGGGTAGTACTGGAAATGGGCTGTTTGGGAGGGGGGCTAGGGCTGGTAATGGGCTATCGGAGGTGGCTAGGACTGGAAATGGGCTGATGGGGTGGGGTTAGAACTGGAAATGGGCTGACCGGGAGGGGGGCTAGGACTGGAAATGGGCTGATGGGGGTTTAGAACTGGAAATGAGCTGAATGGGGTTAAAAATGGAAATAGGCTGATCGGGAGGGGGGTTAGAACTGGAAATGGACTGAGGTGGGGTTAGAACTGCAAATGGGCTGATCGGGAGGGGTTAGGCCTAGAAATGGGCTGATTAGGGAGGCTAGGACAGGAAATGGGCTGATTGGGGGGCTAGGACTGGAAATTGACTTATTGGGGGGGGGGTTAGGACAGGTAATGGGCAGATGGGGGGCTAGCACCAGAAATGAGCTAGGACTTTTAATGGGCTGATTGGGGGGCTAGGACTAGAGTGGGTTGATAAGGGGGATAGGACTGGAAATGGGCTGGGACTGGAAATGGGCTAATGGGGGAGGGGAGGAGAGTGCTGCTGGCCCTGGAAGAAAACTGGGGGATAGGGCTACAAATGGGCTGATGCAGGAGGATGGTAGAATAGGACTGGAAGGGAGTGGATAATGAGAGGGTCTGCCAGGGGAAGGAGGGGGCAGCAAGGGAGATGACACAGGGGAAGCAGGGGGCTGGAAAGGAGTTGACACCTGGGATGTACTGAAGGGGGACTGGAAGGGAGCTGACACTTGGGGATGGGAGTGGTAGGTGGTTGGGTAATGGGGAGGAGGCTGGAAGGGAGCTGACATGAAAATGGCACTGGAAGGGGGATGGACAGAGGGTAGGGCGACTGGAAGGGAGCTCACTGGGGGGGGGTTGGCACTAAGAGTGGACGTAAGCTGATATCTGGGATGGTATTTGGACTAGAAGGGGCTGGACAGTGGGAAAGGAGGGGGACTGGAAGGGAATGGACACCAGTGGCAGTCATGGGAATGCAAGGCGGTTAACATTGGAAGGTACTGGGAGGGGAGGACTGGAAAGGGGGCTGATACTGGGGAGGGTTACTGGAACTGGAAATGAGCTGATGGAAGGAAGTGAAGAAAACAAAATAAGAGATAAGAAATGGCAGATGGACCATGGACCATAGACCACAGAAAGAGAGCTAAGAGAAGACAGGAAAGCAGAAGCCTCAGATCAACCAGCATGATCAGAGAATAAAATGGCCAGACAACAAAGGTAGAAAAAATCATTTTATTTAATTTTGGTGATTGGACTTTGTGCTATTTTTATATTTTACACAGTATTGGGGAACTGCATCTCTTATTTATCTGATGTTGCACTACATGTGGACTCTTGCTTCTTGGGGTTTCAGTTTAAATTTAGTCTACATATTATTATTTTTACTTTAGATTGTGGTTACTTATTCTGTACTTGGTGAGGGTCGATGTTGTGAGTGTATGACTGAGGTCAGGTGTTCTGTTAACATGGAGTTCGTACATAAAGATCTATACTGTACTGTAGTAATTTGACTTGTTCAGCTTTTCAAATGGGTGTATGGATGTTCCAGGGCCCACTGTAATATTTACAGTGATGCTTCTTTTGGATGGGCTCCTTATGTGAGTTTTGGAAGTTTGGGCTGATAATGCTATGATATGATAGGTTTTTGTCTTTGTTGTAGGGTTTTGTATTAGTTCACAATATGCCTAGTACTGGAGAATAATGGTTGTTGTTGTTATTAGTGAGATGATTAGAATCAGATTTTTTTTTTTAATATTGAGTCCTGTGGGTGAATGTCCTGGTTCTGCTCTGCACCTACTGTGAATGCAAAATATATGTTGAAAAAGAAAAAGCAAGAACCATAACGCAGTTTATAACAACAAAATAAAAATGAGTTATAATTTAGTTTTATAAACTGTGCTGTTGGTTCTTGCTGTCTTTTAGTTCCTTGATGTGCAAACGGGACCGTACCTAGACCTGTGTAAGCAGTGCAGCCGCACAGGGCGGAAAGGCTTGGGGGGCACATTTCGGCTGTCTGCTGTTGCGCTGCCACCACTGGCAGGATAATAGCAGGCAGCCGAAATGCGATCCCCAAGCTTTTTCGCAGCACTTTAAGCAGGTCTGGTCCCTCCCTCCTCCGACGCAATGTCAGAGCGGGGAGGGACAGATCTACTTAGAGTGCCGGTTTCTTTCATATCAGGCGCATGTCCCCCTCCTCCTCCCCATACCTCCGTCCAGCAATGCCTGCACTATCCCTGCTGCTGCGCCGCCATGAAAAAAACATAGGGCAGCAGCAGGGAAAGAGCAGGCAGCGCTGGACGGAGGTATGGGGGGAGGGGGCGTACGCCCGAACTGCAAGTTGCACAGGGTGTGATTGGAGCTCGATATGGCCCTGTGTGCAAACATCTTGCATTTTCTCCATATAATCTAATCAGCTTTTTGGTTTGTTTCAATCTTGATTGGATTTCTGAAAAAGCCCTGCCCCCTCTAGGGTGGGGGGGGGGGAGCGCCATTTTATACTTCGCCTCAGGCAGCAGATTGCCTTGAGTCGCCCCTGTCGGGAGTGGTGCCAGAGGACTAGAGAGAGGCACATGTGGTCCCTTTACACAAACGTGGACGTAAGGATGACATTGAGAATTGCAGGCTGGTTAGTCTAACCTCTAGGGTTAGTAAATTATTGGAAAGGCTACTAAAGGAGAGAATAGTGAGACTTCTGGAGTGCAAAGGATTGCATAATCAGGGCAGAATGGATTCACCAGAGGCAGGTCTTGTCAGACAAACCTGATAGACTTCTTTGACTGGGTGACCAGGGAGTTGGACCAAGGGAGAGCCCTAGATGTGGTGTATTTATATTTCAGTAAATCCTTTGACAATGTTCCACACAGGTGACTTATAAATAAACTGAGCACCCTAGAGATAGACCCTAAAGTTAATGATTGGGTTAGATATTGGTTGAGTGGGAAGCAACAAAGGGTACAGGTCAATGGAGCTTATTCTGAGGAGAAGGAGGTTATCAGTGGTGTGCCGCAGGGATCTGTCCTTGGTCCAATTCTGTTTAACATCTTTGTTAGTGATTTTACAAAAGGACTATTAGGTAAGGTTTGCTTGTTTGCAGATGATAACAAAATCTGCAATAGAGTAGACACACAGGAAGGAGTTGACAACATGAGGAGGGATCTAGCTAAGCTTGAAGAATGGTCTAGAATATGGCAGCTGAAATTTAATGCTAAAAAATGCAGGGTCATTCATTTAGCCTGCAAAAATCCAGAGGAGCTGTACAGTGTAGGGGGTGAGGTACTTTTGTCCACAAAAGAAAAGCGGGACATGGCGTAATTGTGTCTGACGATCTTAAAGTAGCTAAACAGACAGAAAAGGCGACTGCAAAAGCCATAAGGAAGCTTGGGAGTATAGGGAAAGGAATGGCCAGCAGAAAAAAGGAGGTGATAATGCCTCTGTATAAGTCTCTGGTGTGACCTCATTTGGAGTATTATATCAGTTCTGGAGACCGCACCTTCAGAAGGATATAGGCAGGTTGGAGTCAGTACAGAGGGTGACTACTAAAATGGTTAGTGTTCTTTGTTATGAAGCATATGAGGACAGACTTAAAGATCTTAACATGTATGTTGTTGTTGTTGTTAAGTGCCGTCGAGTCGGAGCCGATTCATGGCGACCCTCTGGATAGCTATCCTAAATTGTGTTCGGTCTTCAGTCAGGCGGCTCATTGTTGACAGACTGGTACCCGTAGCTGCTGTTATTGTATCGATCCATCTCATAGCTGGCCTTCCTCTTTTGCGTTGACCTTCTTTCTTGCCAAGCATGATGTCTTTCTCTAATGATCTCTCTCTCCACATGATGTGTCCAAAGTATGAAAGTCGAAGTCTTGTCATCTGAGCTTCTAAAGAAAGCTTAGGTTTGATCTCCTCTAGTACAGACTGGTTTGTTCTTCGGGCAGTCCATGGTATACACAGTATTCGCCGCCAGCACCATAATGTATACTTAACATGTATACTTTAGAGGAAAGGCAGGATAGGAGCGATATGTTAGAGACATTTAAATACCTCTGTGGCATAAATGCACAGGAGGTTATCTTTCAATTGAAGCAAGCTCTGCTACGAGGGGAGATAGGATGACAGTGAAAGGGGATAGACTCAGAAGTAATATGCGGAAATATTTCTTTATGGAAAGAGTGGTGGATCCGTGGAATACTCTCCCAGTGAAGGTGGTGGACACGAGGACAGTATCTGAATTAAAAAAAGCATGGGACCAACCCAGAGGCTCTCTAAATGTTAAAAGAGAGCTATTGTAGTTGATATGGAAGGGCAGACTGGATAGGCCATGTGGTCTTTTTCTGCCATCATGTTTCTATGTTTCTATATGATGGTTTTAAATTTTAGGTGGTCTTTGGCTAGTAGAAAGACTCCACCCTCCTTCCTATTTGTTCTTGGGCAGTTGTAGAGGTTATGTTGGTGTTATGAGTTGGTTTAATAGCACATTGTCAGTATCTGTGAACCATGATTCAGTTACATAAGAACATAAGATATGCCATACTGGGTCAGACCAAGGTCCATCAAGCCTAGTATCCTGTTTCCAACAGTGTCCAATCTAGGTCATACATACCTAGCAGTTTCCCCAAAAGACACAGGTTCCACAATGCTTGTACTGGGTCAAGCATTGATATACTGGGTCCCTTCTTAATAATGGTTTATGGACCTTTCCTCCAGGAACTTGTCCAAACCTTTTTTAAACTCAGCTACACTAACAGCCTTTACTACATCATCCAGTAACAAATTCCAGAGTTTTATTACACGTTGAGTGAAAAAATATTTTCTCTTATTTGTCTTAAATAGTTTACCCTGTAGCTTCATTGCATGTCCCCTAGTCTTTCTATATTCTGATGACGTAAACAATCAATCTACGTTTACCTGTTCCACTCTGTTCATTTATAGACTTCTATCATATCTCCCCTCAGCCGTCTCTTTTCCAGGTTAAAGAGCCCTTTCCTTTTTAGCCTTTCTTCATAGGGGTATCCTTCCATCCCCTTTACCATTTTGGTGGCTCTTCTCTGAACCTTTTCTAATAATGCTATATCCTTTTTAAGATACAGCGATCAGAACTGCACACAATATTCAAGATGTGGTCGCACCATGGAATGATACAGAAGCATTATAATATCCTTTGTTTTATTTCCATTCCTTTCCTTATTAAAGCTAGCATTCTATTTGCTCTCATTGCTGCCACAGCACACTGGGTGGAGGGTTTTAACATGTTAGCCACAATGATACCTAAATCTTTTTCCTTGGTGGTGGTTCCTAATGTGGAATCTTGCATCGTGTAACCATAGTTTGGGTTGTTCTTCCCTAGGTGCATAACTTTACACTTGTCCACATTAAATTTCATCTGCCATTTGATGCCCAGTCTTCCAATTTATCAAGATCCTCTTGCAATTTTCCACAATCCTCATGGGTTTTAACAACTTTACATAGTTTTGTGTCATCTGCAAATTTGATAATCTCACTCGTTATTCCCTTTTCCAGGTCATTTATGAATATGCTAAAAATTTGCTCTTTTGAGATAGGGTTGCTAATATTTAAAGTTAAGCACCAGGCCCTGCGATTAACTTAATGCATTTATTCAGTGGCACTAATTATTTAAGTAGTGTCACTGAATATATGCAGAGTATAGGTTTTCTATTCGGCAGGCCTCAGATAAATGGATAACTTATCCATTTAGCAGCTGAATACTCCATCTTTGCTTTTCCCCATTGTTGGGCCCTTATACGAATAGAGTGGAATTTTAGTAAGGACATCCAAGTGCATTCTGGGATGGCCAGAGCAGAACGTGAAGAAAAGTGCCAGGGATATCTATGTCGCCAGTCAATTTCAGGAACATTGATGTCCCCAGTGTGGATGTCTGCAGTCTCGTCCATGTAGACGTCCTGGCTACAGAATAGTGGGGTGGGGACGTCTAGCATATGCAAGGTTGCATATGGGGACATCCAGCGGTGTTGCAAACTGGAAATATCAGACCCCATTCCATGGCAGAATACGTTGTCAACACAGGAAACATATTGGATAGGGGTTTAACTCCTTCTCCAGACCCCTCTGTTACAACTACCACTACTGAGCATTTGTATAGCACTATAAGACATATGCAGCACTGCACAGACATGTAAGAGACAGTCCCTGCTCATTAGAGCTTACAATCTAGTCAAGACAGACAACACAGTAGCTGTAGACATGGGATACATCTAGGGGTAATGGTAAGGAAACACAAAGGAGATCAGGTGAGTCAAGATCCAAAAGCGGCAGCGAAGAGGTGAGTTTTTAGCCTGGATTTGAAAAGGGCCAGAGAAGGCGCCTGATGTACAGACTCAGGTAGTTTGTTCCAGGCCTAAGGAGCAGCAAGGTCAAAGGAGCGAAGTCTGGAGTTAGCAATAGAAGAGAAGGACACAGATAGAAGCAATTTGCCACAACAGCGGAGTTCCCGAAGAGCATAAGAAAGGAAAGGTAGTGAGGAGCTGCAGAGGGAATGCACTTATAGGTCAGCAGCAGAAGTCTGATTGGATGTGGAAATGGATAGGAAGCCAATGAAGAGACTTGAGAAGAGGGGTAATATGAGCATGACGAGGCTGGCGGAAGATTAGCCGCGCAGCAGAGTATTGAACAGATAGAACATAAGAACATAAGATATGCCATACTGGGTCAGACCAAGGTCCATCGAGCCCAGTATCCTGTTTCCAACAGTGGCCAATCTAGGTCATACGTACCTAGCAGTTTCCCCAAAAGACACAGGTTCCACAATGCTTATATTGGGTTAAGCAGTGATATTCTGGGTTCCTTTTTAATAATGGTTTATGGACCTTTCCTCCAGGAACTTGTCCAAACCTTTTTTAAACCCAGCTACACTAATAGCTTTTACTACATCCTCTGGTAACAAATTCCAGAGTTTGATTACACGTTGAGTGAAAAAATATTTTCTCTTGTCTTAAATAGTTTACCCTGTAGCTTCATTGCAAGGGGAGAGAGATGATTCAGCGGGAGACTAGCAAGGAGTAGGTTACAATAGTCAAGATGGGAGGTGATTAAGGAGTGGATAAGTGTCTTAGTAGTGTATTCAGAAAGGAATGGGCCGATTATGTTGATATTATAGAGAAAGAAACAGCTAGTCATAGCTATCAGATGGATGTGTGTGGAGAAGAAGAGAGAGGAGTCAATGATGACCCCAAGGTTGTAAGCTGAGGAAACAGGGAGGAGTAGAGAGCTATCCACAGAAACTGAAAAAGGAGGAAGAGGAGAGGAGATTTTAGGGGGAAAAATAAGAAGCTCAATTTTGGCCATGTTCAATTTCAAGCGGTGGTGAGACATCCAAGCAGCAATGTCAGAAAGGCAGGCAGAGATCCGTGTCTGGATTGCTGGAGAGATTTCAGGTGTAGAGAGGTATATCTGGGAGTTATCAGCATAAAGATGGTACTGAAAGCCATGGGAAGAGATGAGTACACCAAGGGACTGGGTATAGAGAAAGAAAAGGAGTGGACCCAAGACAGATCCTTGGGGTACACCAACTGAGAGTGGGATAGCAACAGAGGAGGATCCACCATAATAAACACGGAAAGAGCAATGGGAGAAATAAGAGGAGAACCAGGATAGTACAGAGCCCTTAAAACCAAGTGAAGACACGGTATGAAGAAGAAGGTTGTGGTCAACAGTGTCAAAAGCAGCAGAGGGGTCAATAAGGATGAGGACTGAGTAAAGGCCCTTGGATTGTGCCGGGAACAAGTCACTGGAGACTTTGGCAAGAGCCGTTTCAGTAGAATGTAAAAGACGAAAGTCAGATTGTAAAGTATCCAGGAGGGCTTGAGAGGAGAGAAAGTCAAGGCAACAGAAATGAACCGCACATTCAAGTAGTTTAGAAATGAAGGGGAGGAGGGAGGTGGGTCAATAGTTAGAAGGACAGGTAGGATCAAGTGAGGGTTTCTTGAGGAGAGGTATAACCACAGCTTGCTTGAAGGCTGCAGGGACAGTTGCAATGGAAAGCGATAGGTTGAGAATATGAGAGATGGAAAGGACAAGAGTGGAGGAGATGAGGCTTAGGAGATGGGTCAGAATAGGATCAAAGGAGCAGGTAGTGAGTTTAGAAGAGGAAAGAAGGTGTGTGGTTTCCTCCTCAGAGATCATAGAAAAGGAAGAGAGGGATCAGAGGTAGAGGGGAAAAGTTGGGAGTGAAGAAGGGAAGGAGGAGAAGGAGGGGAAGTAGCTGACTTTGTGGGGAATTGGAGGGTGATCTTGTGAATTTTGTCATTGAAATAGTCAGCCAGGATTTGGGCAGAAAGGGAGGGAGGGGTCGGAGGCAGAGGCACCTTGAAGAGAGAGTTTAGAGTAGTATCTTTATCTTTATTTAATACTTCGTTTACCGTTTTATGAAAAGACACCAAAGCGGTTCACAATAGACTAAAATAACTGCCAGAAAATGAAAAGAATGCCATAATCAACAGGAAAGAGGATATAGGAAAGAGAGGAGCAGAAGGAAGAGGGACTAAGGGGAGAAAGAAGGGGGGGAAAGAACCTTAGCTAGAAGCAGCAGGAACAGGGAGGTTGAAAAGAGACGGTGAGGGTCAGAGGCAAGAGAGTTAGTCAGATGGACATAATAGTCTTGTTTGGCGAGTGCTATCGCATAATGGAAAGAGACAAACATGAATTTGAAGTGTAGAAAGTCTGCAAGGGAGTGGGATTTGAGCCAAGCACGCTCAGCTGAATGGGCACAGGAACGTAGATAGCAGGGAATGGATGAAAGCCAGGGCTGGGGTATGGTACGCCCCACAGAACATAGCATGGGTGGAGTTAGAGCATCCGGAGCAGAGGAGAGTGCAGCATTATAGGAAGCTACTGCCTCATCAAGAGACTCAGAAGACATAGTGGAGAAAAGAGGTGATGAAACAGTGGAGGAGAGAGCCAACGGGTCAATAGCATGAAGATTTCTAAAGAGGTTGGAGGAGACAGGATGAGGTTGAGGCAGTGGGTGATGAAGAGTGAAGCTTAGCAGATGATGATCAGATAAGGGAAGAACTGAGATACAGAAGTTTGAGGGTAAGCAGTTAGAGAAATATACAAGGTCAAGGCAGTGGCCATGCTGGTGAATGGTGGCAGTATTACAAAGCTAGAGGTTGAATAAGGAGGTTAGGGAAATGAGCTTTAAAGCATGAGGATCAGAGGGGTTATCAATATGAATGTTAAAATCCCTGAGAATAAGAGTGGGGGGAAAAAAATCCAGAAAGAAGGAAAGCCATGAGTCAAAATCAGTGAGAAAGGTAGAGGTAGACTTGTCAGAAGGTCGATAAATAACAGCTAACTGGAGAGGTAGTGGAGTGAAAAGGCGGATGGAGTGGACTTCAAAGGAAGGAAAGGAGGGAGACTGAGGCAGCAGGATGGGTTGGAATTGGCAGGAAGGAGAAAGTAGAAGCCCAACACCATCACCAAGGTCATTTTGGCAGGCAAAACAAACACTTTTCTGCAGCCTAGTCATGCCTGGAGCAGGACATTTCTGCAATCTTTTGAGGGCGTCCAGTTTGCTGATAACACCCTGGACACACCTCCACCACGCTGTCATTCAGATTTGGACATCATCATGCTGGGGATGTCCACAGAACCGGCTTCTAAAATGGCTCCAGGGATGTCTCCATGTTTTGGACGTTTCTATCCGTTTTTGGACATCCAAAGCACAAATAGGGCTTCTAAAATAACCCCCTTCATATCTAGCCGTTTAGTAAATGAAATGGCCCAATTATTTCTGTATAATAACTGAAAATATATCGATAAGCAAGTTGGGTGTTTGCCATCTGACAGAAAATTTTTAACTTGTTTTGAATATTGGTTCCATAGTTGTTATCCATAAGGAAGTAGAAGTCCGTACACTGAAATTCTCCATGCTGGTTCTGAAACTTATCTGCTGAGAAATTAACTCTTCATCTTGGCCTCTGGAATTCCCAATATCTCTATATAGTTTGATTAGATTGTAAGCTCTGATGAGCAGGGACTGTGTCTTATATCTATATGTGCAGCGCTGCTTTTAGCTCTATAGAAATTATTAGTAGTAGTAATATAATCCCAGCACTAGAGGTCTCTAAAACACACAATCTCCTAGTTTAGTTGGCAGGGGCCTGTACAAACTATCATTCAAGAGTTTATAGTACACAGACATCCAAGTACTGATTCACGCAAGACTCCTTATCATACACCAATATCATGAAGTACCTGGTTCCACTGAGCAGGGGCTACAGAAATACAAATAAGACCAGTTGGACTCACAACTTTAGAAGTTGTCTTCAATTATTTGAGGTACTGGTTCCAGCTATCGGTGCTGCCACAGAAAGAATGTGGTCACCCTTTTCTTTGAATGCTTACACCTTTTGTCCATTGCACCATCTGACTGAGTAGTCCTTACCAGAAGAAGCCCAAGATCCTTGTGACTTTCCCTTAACTGTACAGTCATGTGCAACATAACATAGTATAACATGTTTATTTTATTATCCTTCTTTCCAGGTAGATCAAATCAGAAAAAAACATATAATGAAACAGACAATACCACTTTAAAACAAAAAGACAAAACAATTGCGAACACGCAATCCTGAGACTGAATCTCACACGTAAGGGCATGTTGTGTATGAACCTACTCTTTCAGGCTTCATGATAGTAACATAGTAACATAGTAAATGACGGCAGATAAAGACCAGTATGGTCCATCTAGTCTGCCCAGTCTGATGGCAAGAGTAGATGCACCTACCGCTCCGTGCAGGCCGCCCCTCCCTACGTCTTTGTTTAGGGGTGAACCCAACACTCCATGTAGGACACCCCTTATTTGTTGAGAATTTAGATGGTTCAGTTTATTTTGATTTTATCCTGTTGCTGTAAAGGGATACACTGTGTCTGTCCCATGCCATTTTGAATTCTGTCACCATGTTTGCCCCCACCACTTCCATCGGGAGGGTGTTCCAAGCATCCACCACCCTTTCAGTGAAAAAGTATTTCCTGACATTGCCTTTCAACTTACCCCCTTGCAGCTTCATGTTATGCCCTCTAGTTTTACAGCTGCCCCATCTTTGGAAGAGGTTTGTTTGTTCAATATTTCCCTTTAAGTATTTAAAGGTCTGAATCATATCTCCCCTGTCCCTCCTCTCCTCCAAAGTGTACATGTTTAGGTCTTCAAGTCTCTTCTCATAAGGCTTCTGACGCAAGCTCCAAATCATTTTGGTCGCCTTCCTCTGAACAGTTTCCAGTCTTTTTACATCCTTGCAAGATACGGTCTCCAAAACTGAACACAGTATTCCAAGTGAGGCCTCACCAGTGACTTGTACAGTGGCATAAGTACCTCTTCCTTTCTGCTGGTAATTCCTCTTTGTATGCAGCCCAACATCCTCCTGGCTTTTGCCACTGCCTTGTCGCACTGTTTTGCCACCTTGAGATCTTCAGAAATAATCACACCAAGGTCTTTCTCCTGATCCGTGCACACCAACCTCTCGCCCCCTATCGCGTACATTTCCCTTGGATTTCTGCTACCCAAGTGCATGGCTCTGCACTTCTTTGCATTAAATCTTAATTGCCAAGCATTAGACCATTCTTCCAGCTTTTGTAGATCTTTCCTCATGTTAACCACTCCCTCAGGGGAGTCCACTCTGTTGCAAATTTTTGTGTCATCTGCAAAAAGACAGACTTTTCCGTTCAGTCCTTCAGCAATATCGCTCACAAATACATTGAACAGTGCCAGGCCCAGGACCGATCCCTGGGCCACCCCTCTAATCACCTTCCCTTCATCTGAGTGAGCTCCATTTACCATCACCTTCTGTCATCTGTCAGTCAATCAATTTCTGATCCAATTTACCATCTTGGGATCCATCCCCAAGCTACTGAGTTTATTGATAAGTCTCCTATGAGGAACAGTATCAAAGGCTTTGCTGAAATCCAGGTAGATGACATCCATTGCATGCCCCTGATCCAGTTCCCTGGTCACCCAGTCGAAGAACTCAATCAGATTTGTTTGGCAGGATCGTCCGTCAGTAAAACCATGTTGCCTCAGGTCTTGCATCCTGTTGGTTTTGAGAAAGTTCACTATTCGCTCTTTCAGGAGCACTTCCATTACTTTTCCCGCCACCGAGGTTAGGCTCACAGGCCTGTAGTTTGACACTTCTTCCCTGTCACCACTTTTGTGTAGAGGTAAGACATCAGCCATTCTCCAGTCCTGAGGACCCTCTCCTGTTTCCAAGGATCTGTTGAAAACGTCCTTTAACGGCCCTGCAAGAACCTCTCTGAGCTCTTTCATGATGGTGCTCTTCTTACTCGTAGCTGCTGCATGATTTTATGCCAAAGAGATCTTCCTTCTGGATCTAAGGAATATATTTATTTATTTACAAATTCTTTGAAGTTGGCAATCTGAAGATCTCCCCTCTCATGGTTGTGTACAGATCAACATATATCATCAAAACCCATAAAAACAGAAAAAGACAAAAATAACGCCAAACATACTTAATATAATATCTTCTAATTAGACCCACAGGCTTCAAAAAATAATAGGGTCTTAATTCTCTTCCAGAATCTCAAAATGTCTAGTTCTTTTCTAAGCTCTAAGTGGCTGTGACAGAGCATTGTATAAAATAGAACCATGCACTGAAAGGGCTCTAGTCTGCATAGTCATTAACTTCACCTCCGAAGGGAAAGGGACTGCCAGTAATAACCTGTTAGTAGAACACAGTGCTTGATGCAGTCTTCGGCTTCCTTCCCCACTAATTAACTTTCATCCCCCTCTCCCCACCAAGATTAAACTAGGCAATCCCAACTCAAATCCCACCTCTTCCCCCAATATTACTTGACCAACTAACCAATCTTAATCACTACCCAAACTAAGAACAAATCCTGTAATGTATACTTGTAAATACTCTTGTAAATACTCTTGTAAATAGTTGCAGTAATGACATCCCATGTTTTATTCCAAGTTCTCTGACCTTGTTCTCTGTAAAACCTAACAGTTTGTTGTTATGGTATGTTGTTATATTGTGAACCGCGCTAATTCTGAATAGAGCGGTATATAAGAGCCTGTAATAAATAATAAATAAATAAAAATAAATAAACCCAACACTACCCCTTCCAAAACAGTCTTTCAAATGATATACTTGGACATCATAATTTAAATATTAAACATGTTCTGTACATAAACAGAGACATAGAAACATGATGGCAGAAAAAGACCATGTGGCCTATCTAGTCCATATCTACTACTATAGTCCCTTTTTTTCTGTGTTTGTTCCATGCTTTCTTGAGTTCAGATACTGTCCTCATCTCTACCACCTCTACTGGGAGACTATTCCACGTATCCACCCCTCTTTCCATAAAAAAATATTTCCGCATGTCACTCCTGAATCTATTCCCTTTCACCCTCATCCCATGTCCCCTCATAGCAGAGCATACTATCAGATCTCCTCTGTCTTGCCTTTCCTTTAACATATACATATTGAGATCTTTAAGTCTGTCCCCATATGGTTTATAACAAAGACCACTGGCCATTTTGGTAGCCACCCTCTGCACCAACTCCATCATGTGTATATCATTTTGAAGGTGTGGCCTCCAGAAATGCACAAACTACTCCAAATGAGGTCTCACCAAAGACTTATACAGAGGCACTATCGCCTCCTTTTTCCTGCTGGCCATTCCTCTCCCTATGCCGCCAAGCATCCTTCTGGATTTTGCAGTCACGATTTCTACCTGTTTAGCCACCTTAAGATCATCAAAAACAATCATGCCCAGGTCCTGTCCTTGTTTCATGGACAGAAGTACTTCATTCCCTACACTGTACCGCTCCCTTAGATTTTTGCAGCCCAAATGCAAGATGCTGCATTTTTTAGCATTAAATCTCAGCTGCCAAATTTTTGATTATTCTTCAAGTTTAGCTAGATCCCTCCTCATGTTATCTATTCCTTCCAGGGTGTCTACTCTATTGCATATGTTGGTATCATCTGCAAAATGGCAAACCTTGCTCGACAGCCCTTCTGCAATATCACTAACAAACATGTTAAAAAGAATCAGACCAAGGACAGATTCCTGCAGCAGTCCACTGGTAAACATCCTTCTCCTCACACTTTGTCACCTCCCACTCAACCAATTTCTAACCCAGTCAGTCACTTTAGAGTCCATCCCTAGGGTGCTCAGTTTATTTATAAGTCACCTGTGTGGAATGAAATCAAAGGCTTTACTGAAATCTAAGTACACCATATCTAGGTCTTTCTCTTGATCCATCTGTCTGGTCACCCAGTCAAAGAAATCAATTGGATTTGTCTGACTCAATCAGATTTTTTCTGACAAATATTCTTCTCTATAATGAGGCCAAGTGAGGCGGTGGCCTCAGGCGGCAGCTTTTTGGGCTTTCTGAGGGTGGCAAAATTGCCCCCAAAAAGACCGCTGTCACCGCCTCACTCGGCCTTCAAAATTAAAAAAAACCTAAATTCCGGCGTAAGAAGCAGCTGCCACTGCTGCTCCAGCGGCAGCAGCGGCAAAATGAGGAGCCCCATGGCCTCCCGCCCGCCTCCTGGAGAGCCTGCTGGTTTCCCCTGGTTTCGCCAGCTCCGCTTTGCAGAGCCGCAACGAAGGGACAGTGTTTCCCTTAACCGCAGCTCTGTTAAAGCTGAGCCTAAGACACTGATGGGAAACAGGAAATCCTGTTTGCCATCAGCACCTCGGGCTCAGCTTTAACAGAGCCGTGCGAAAGGGAAACACTGTTCCTTCGCCGTGGCTCTGCTGGTGAAACCAGGGGAAACCAGCAGGCTCTCTGGGAGTCGGGTGGACGACCGCGGGGCTCCTCATTCTGCCACTGTCGCCGCTGGAGCAGCAGCGGCAGCTGCTTCTTAGGCGGGAGGTTTATTATTTTTTCAATTTCCCTGGGTTGGGGGGGAGGGGTCTAGGACTGGAACTGAGCTGATGGGGGTAGGACAGGAACTGGGCTGATTGGGGGGTTTAGAACTGGAAATGGGCTGATGGGGGGGGTTACGACTGGTAATGGGCTATGGGGGGTTAGAACTGGAAATGGGCTGATGGGGGTTAGTACTGGAAATGGGCTGATCGGGAGGGGGGCTAGGACTGGTTTATGGTCTATGGGGGGGCTAGAATTGGAAATGGGCTGATGGGGGGATAGGACTAGAAATCAACTGATGGGGGTTTAGAACTGGAAATGGACTGATCAGGGGGTGCTAGGACTGGTAATGGGCTATCGGGGGGGGGGGGTAGAACTGGAAATGGGCTGATGGGGGTGCTAGGACTGAAAATGGACTTATTGGAGGGTTACGACTGGTAATGGGCTGATTGGGGGGCCAGGACTGAGGTGGGCTGATAAAGGGGATAGGACTAGAAATGGACTGGGACAGGAAATGGGCTAATAGGGGAGGGGAGGAGAGTGCTGTTGGCCCTGGAAGAAAACTAGGGGATAGGGCTACAAATGGACTGATGCGGGGGGATGGTAGAATAGGACTGGAAGGGAGCGGATACCAAGAGGGTCTGCCTGGGGAAGGATGGGGCAGGAAGGGAAAGAGGGGGCTGGAAAGGAGCTGATACCTGGAATGTACTGAAAGGGGACTGGAAGGGAGCTGACACTTGGGGATGGGAGTGGTAGGTAGCTTGGTAATAGGGAGGAGGCTGGAAGGGAGCTGACATGTGAATGGCACTGGAAGAGAGATGGACAGAGGGTAGGGTGGCTGGAAGGGAGCTGACTGGGGGGTGGCACTGAGAGTGAACCTGAGCTGATACCTGGAATGGTATTTGGACTAGAAGGGGCTGGACAGTTGGAAAGGAGGGGTTCTGGAAGGGAATGGACACAAGTGGCAGTCATGGGAATGCAAGGTGGTTGACATTGGAAGGTACTGGGAGGGGAGGACTGGAAAGGGGGCTGATACTGGGGAGGGTTACTGGAACTGGAAATGGGCTGATGGAAGGAAGTGAAGAAAACAAAAGAAGAGATAAGAAATGGCAGATGGACCATAGACCACAGAAAGAGAGCTAGCAGAAGCCTCAGATCGGGACCAGCATGATCAGAGAATAAAATGGTCAGACAACAAAGGTAGAAAAAATAATTTTATTTAATTTTAGTGATTGGACTTTGTGCTATTTTTATATTTTACACAGTATTGGGGAGCTGCATCTCTTATTTATCTGATGTTACACTGCATGTGGACTCTGGCTTCTTGGGTTTCAGTTTAAATTTTGTCTACATATTTTTATTTTTACTTTAGATTGTGGTTACTTATTCTGTACTTGGTGAGGGTCGATGCTGTGAGTGTGTGACTGAGGTCAGGTGTTCTGTTAACATGCAGTTTGTATATAAAGATCTATACTATACTGTAGTAATTTGACTTGTTCAGCTTTTCAAATAGGCGTATGGATGTTCCAGGGCCCACTGTAGTATTTACAGTGACACTTTTTTTGGATGGGCTCATTATGTGACTTTTGGAAGTTTGTGCTGATATGGTATGGTATGGTAGGTTTGCTTTCTGTTGTAGGGTTTTTGATTAGTTCATAATATGCCAGGTACTGGTGAATAGTGGTTGTTGTTGTTGTTAGCGAGATGATCAGAATCAGATTTTTATTTTAAATATTGAGTTCTGAGGGTGAATGTCCTGGTTCTGCTCTGCACCTACTGTGGATGCAAAATATATGTTGAAAAAGAAAAAGGGAGAACCATAACGCCGTTTATAACAAAATAAAAATGGGTTATAATTTAGTTTTATAAACTGTGCTATTGATTCTTGCTGTCTTTTAGTTCCTTGGTGTGCAAACAGGACCGTACCTAGCCCTGTGCAAGCAGTGCAGCTGCACATGGCGCAAAGGCTTGGGGGGGGGGGCGCTTTTCGGCTCTCTGCTGTTGCCCTGTTGCCACTGGCAGGACAATAGCAGGCAGTTAAAATGCGCCCCAAGCCTTTTCGCAGCACTTTAAGCAGGTCTGATCCCTCCCTCCTCCGACACGATGTCAGAGCAGGGAGGGACAGATCTGCTTAGAGTGCCGGCGCCTTTCAGATTGAGTGCATGCCCCCCTCCTTCTCCCCATACCTCCGTCCAGCGCTGCCTGCTCTTTCCCTGCTTCCGGCACTGCCGTGAAAAAAACAGAGGGCGGCAGCAGCAGGGAAAGAGCAGGCAGCGTTGGATGGAGGTATGGGGGGAGAGGGGGGCGTGCGCCCGAGTTGCAAGTCGCACAAGGCGCGATTGCAATTCGATTTGGCCCTGTGTGCAAACATCTTGCATTTCCTCCATATAATCTAATCGGCTTTTTGATTTGGTTCAGTCTCTGATTGGATTTCTGAAAAAGCTCCGCCCCCCTCTAAGGTGGGGGGGGGGGCGCCATCTCATTCTTCGCCTCAGGCAGCAGACTGCCTTGAGCCGCCCCTGGGCGCAGGTCAGCATGTGATTGCACAGTAGGTGTGCATGGAGTAGAGTTTGCATAGAGCACGGGTGAGGTCACGTTCAGGGTCACCCCAAGAGATGGTTCAAGATGTTGGCACCCTAGCAAACCTTAAGCCTTATGCCCCCTGACTATCAGAACCTATTGTTTACCTTTGAATATCTTGCTCTTTGGTGCCCCCTAAAAGTTGCCACTGTAGACAACTGCCTAGTTTGTCTAATGGTTGGTCCAGCCCTGGTCCCAATTTACATATGCATTTTATAAAATATGTGCATAAGAACATAAGTATGTATGGACATTTATACATGTTTTCAAGCAAGCATAACGCCCGTGTCATCAATGTAGATGTGATCTCTGCAAGATTTACACTAGTATTTTATAAAGACAAATAGACACATAAAAGAGGTGTGAGGTAGGCGCCTTCTGGCTCACTTAATCTAGGCACCCTTTTACAAAATTACCCTCAATGAAGGTAAAAGTTATTCATCTGGGTAAATGAGCTCTTTGAAAATGACCCGCCCGTCCTGCAGGTACTGTAAATGTTTGCGTTAAGGGTTCTTTGAATATTGAGGCTGTCGGAGTTTATTGTTTTGCTTTGACTGCAGCTACTCTTTGCTGCCTCCCAGGATCTGACCCCTAGGTGTTTGCCTAGTCTAATAGTTGAGTCCTTCTTATTTAAAGTTCTCTATGACCCTGTGTCCTTGAAAGAAGAACTGAGTCTTTATGTATCGATCATATGCTGATATTCAGCAAAGGAGGTTCGTGATTACACTCCAGCTCTGTACGGATTCAGAGGGAAGGACTTTTAAATGGCTGTTTTTTTAAATTGTGTTTCTTAGAAATATTAATATTCTACCCTGTTATTTGCTTTACTTGATATGTATAATGGTTTATGGAACTTAATTTAATTGTCATGCCATTGTTTGTATATTATTGTTGCGTGTGTTTAGAACTTATTGATAGGTTTTTATCTGGCTGTTATTTGCATGTTTGGTTTTCCCTTGTTTTAGTATATCATAGTGTCCTCTAGCTTAAGCATTTTATTTCAAGAAGGCTGATTAGAAGTTTCAATAAATGTTTCTCCATTCTATGGTTTCAAATTTAGGTAAACAGAACTGTGATTTCCTTTACAGGTGAAATTTTAGTAAAGCTAACTTTGTTGTAGAACTGTGTTGGACTGACGGATCACACCCTCTGTCATTGAAGAGCCAGGTTCAAGTTTATTACATTCAGAACACTGCAGATGGACGCCCTGGTGTTGATGCAGAGCCGGAGAGGGGGAAAGAGGGTCGTAACCCAGATCGGTTTGTCTCATCTTGGGAGGCAAAATCCCAAATAATGCCGGAGTAATCCATCATCTCTCTTGCTCCTTGCCCTGATGACAGGAGCGCCCGTGGTTCCTTGGCTGGTGAACGGGTGCTGTGGGACGGCCCCAGCACACCAGGGCAGATGGGATAAGTTCCAGACCTGCCCCCAGGTGCTTCGAAGTCAATTAGAGGCAATGGCAAATGAAGGGCCAAAGGTTAAAGATGAGTAAAAGGGCAGAGCCATTAGATTACCCAGCAGGGTTCTCTGAAGCTCAGCCAAATCACAGACACTAATTTGCTTTAATTTACTTCTGAGTCATTCACTTGTAAATGACCGTGGAGGTGTATAAACACAGAGGTGGATGCTTGAATCTGTCTCTCTGCATACATCTGTCTTTCTGGGTTCATGAACATGCAGATGCAGGTATATACGTATGTGTCTAAGCATGTTTCCGTGTACACATGCAGATGCAGGTATATACGTTAGTGTCTAAGCATGTTTCCGTGTACACATGCACATGTAGGTAAATGTCTGTGTAGCTGTGACTCTGCATTTCAGGCTGTGAGTACGTGCGCTTGCATCTAAGTGTATATTGCTGTGTGCAGTAGGTTGCACATATATGTATACGTTTGCATGCACATGCGTGTTTTCCTGTGATCATGTGTGTCTCTGTATATGTAGGTGTGCATGTTGCTGCCTCTCCTTGTCCTTGGCCCTTTCTTTCACATAAAGAGAGCAGGTCTTGTGGTACTGCAGCTGCCATTCGTCTGGAAATATATGCTCTTAGCTGTTATAGTGTTATAAAAGCAGCAGGGCTAGGGTTATATCCCAGCAGTACAGTACAGAGCCCAATATTCACATGGGTTTGTATCTGATATTCAGCAGCAGAATCCAGATAGTGGTAATGACGATCGCCACGGGCCGCCTCTACACTCTCCAGGCTGCTGGGGCGGAGACACACTGGTGTGGGAACTTATCTGAATGTGGCAGTTTTCAGCTCCGCTATCCGGGTAGCTATGGATATGACTTAGGACACCAAAAAAGCTGTCCTTCGTGCTATGCAATTAGCTTTACAGATAGCAGACTGAAGATCTCCACTGTCTGCGTAGCCCCAGACGGCGGGCATTGAACATCCTCATTTTGTTTTACCCACAGCAGCAAATATTTTAAAAAACACTGATCATCGCAGGACCAATAGTTAACAGCATACATGGGTCAGGAAATTCCAATGGCACAAGAAAGGATTCACTGAATTGGGAGAGGCCACTAGCAAAACTGAAAACAGGCATCAGGCCAGCAGTGGGGAAATTTTTCTGCGCTGCACAGTGTATTTGTAAAGGTATTTACATGGATAAATAAGTATTTATGCAGGTAAAGAAGCAGATATGAGGTACATAGCATGTGTGCCTCTAACCATATTAAAAGAGGCATCCCTGTGGATGTGTTTAGCTCAGGGCGAAAGAGCAATACACAGTCATTCAGTTTTTAAACACACATGAACCATTCCTCCTCTCCCCTGCCCAGCACCTCCACACATACAGCATGTGCAAAGTACCATAATGCTTATCCGACACATGTTTTGCACTTGCTAGTTTTCAAAAAGTAGCAAAGCGGCTTGTTCCTCTGAAATTCATCAAAAAGTTTGTGCCTTAAAAGTAGCTTTAGAGCTTGCATCTATCTGAGCTCTTTGAGCATGATTAATGCTTACGCACTTCTCTTAATTATGGCGACTGTTAAATTGCATGAAAAAATCGATACAGCTTGCTATACTTATTCATTTCTTCTTTCTTTTCTTTTGCTCCCTTATCTTATATCGTCAATTAAATGTGTGTTAACTTAAGACGTGTTGTTTCAATTGCTTTCCTGAATTCTGTGTGAGTTTTAAACTCAATACAATATCTTCCCAAAATAAATTGGAACTAACTGCTTCGAAAAAAAGGCTTTCTCAAGTGGAAGAAAGGGCTGATAAGTTTGAAACTAATGAGGCTCTTCTTGCTAAGGACAACCTGAATGTACATAGGGAAGACAGAATTTATGAAAAATGTAACCCGTGGTAGAAATCTATGCGTCATAAATTTCCCAAATAGGTTAACGGCTATTGCATAGGATATGTTCAGATGCTGTGTCCTTGCGGTATTGAAGGTGCCGGAAGCAACACTCCCTCCCGTTTCCATAATATATTATATTGCCCAGGCTAAGACGAAAGCAGCTAAGGGAGTGGGCCTGGAGGATCAGCCTTTGGACAGTCTGGATTTAACCAATTTCCTGGAACCTTCAGGAGAAGAGGCTTTGGTACCCTCTACCTTGAAAGTACAGTTCACACTGGCCTCAGACAGGGATTGGTTATTGAAATTATTTTTCAAATTTAAGGATGTCTTGTTTTGGCAGATAAGACTATTTCCAGATGTATCCAGAGAGGCTCAAAAAAGACAGAGGCAACTTTTACCTCTGAGGCCTAGGGCTGTCCTGCTCGGGGCCCCCGTTTATTTTAAGATTTCCCTGTAAATAGGTTTTGCATTATTCTGGAGTAAGATATATTTTCTATTGATCCTTCTCATCTGTTGGCATGTTTTACCTACCAGAGTGGCCTCGTCAACGCTCATTAATCCTTAGGAGGAGAAAATCAGCGGCGGCGGCTAACACTGATAACTCAGTTAGCCATCACCGCTTACTAGCAAACCCAGATATTCAAGGCCAGGGTCATATCCGGCCATCAGCATTGAACATCAGGATTGGCTGCATTGTGCTTTGGCAGTTCGGTCAGCGGTGATAGTCTGTTCTAACTTTATCCAGTTAGGGCTAACTGGGCAGCGGCTGATTATTGCTGCTGCCCAGTTAACCCACTGCGCCACCTCTGGAACGTCCCAATGCTGGACAGCTAGCATTGGGGCCCTTAGAGACTGCACTTGGGGAAATTCAGCGGCACTTACTGCATTAGTGTCACTAAATGTCCCACTGAGGGGGGTCCAGCTTGATAATGGAAGATGGCTTTTAGTTTAATTTTCATCCGCTGTATTTCCTTATGTTTTGTTTCTTTATTTAATCTCCAGTTTTCTTAGATGCACCCCTTTTTTATTGTGGGCTAACTTATGTAAGGATTTTTACTAATT
Source organism: Ichthyophis bannanicus (assembly GCA_033557465.1). Lineage (NCBI taxonomy): Eukaryota > Metazoa > Chordata > Amphibia > Gymnophiona > Ichthyophiidae > Ichthyophis > Ichthyophis bannanicus. The sequence goes on from CM066041.1 coordinate 257,435,800, forward strand.
TCCTGTATTGAATTTTTGTTATTTGTTATCCTAAAAGCAATGGTATTTGCCATTATAAATTTGAAAAATTAATACATTTTTAGAAACTCAATAAAATATGTTTTATTAAAAATATCATTCTAATGTGAAAGAATGTATTGGGGATCCTTTTACTAAAGCACGCTAAGTAGCTAACATGAATTTTAGCATGCAGCAACTGTTTGCAAAGGCAACTGTAACAGAGCAGGCATGACGATTACCAAGCACTAATTCCCGTGCTAAATGCAAGTCACATGTTGGGGTGGGGAATAGGAGAGTTAGGAGTGCCAAATGGTCATGGAGAACACATTACAGTTAGAGTGAGGGAACATAGCAAGTGCAACAGATATACCTATTGCCACCTCAATAGGTGGAGTTAGATGTACCCACAGCAAGTGTACAGTGTGTTAGGGTTCGTGTCCATGTGGTAACTGCTGGCCACATCCTTGCTAGTTACCACAGAGGCTTTGCACTTAACATGGGTTAGTTTTAGCGCAAAGCACATGCAAAAACCTAGAGCACTTTAGTAAAAGGGCCTCTTAGAATGCAACGTAATCATATCATCATATGGAATGATATAAGAATCAAGAGCAAAATATTTGAGGAAGGCTTTGGTGGGAAGGTTTGCACATGCACAATTCTGTCCCCAAATTAACCCTTTGCACATTACAAGCAATATTAGAGGTCAGAATTTCAGCTTGTCCTTTGAACATGATGTCAGAGCATTCTAAAGGCCGCAAACCAAGAAACATGTATTTAAGCTATGTTTATTGAGAAGTAGGCACAGATCACAGGGAAGACCAAATGCAGCCCAAGCACATCTTAAAATCTGCAAGGTAGGCCTTTGCAGCCAGGCTGACATGACCTTCACTTGGGTCATTTGAACACATTTGAGGTCATCTCTGTCACTTGGCTATCTGAAGCCTGAAATGTAAATGAATGCTAAGGCTCTGCAGGTAAAATAATATTTTGCTTTGTTTCCTGTATCATTTGTAGTTTTTTTTCTTTCAATAAATGTTCATTTTGTTTTTATAGGTTTTCATTTCAGGGCAATTTTGTTCATTAACAAGGTAGCTGTGGCTGCTGCCAAAGTGAAAAACAAAGCTGAAAGGTTACTAGAGGTTTCCAGCAAAAAAACCCCAGCTTTTTTTCTCACATTCAGAAGTTGGTCTCAAACAAACCAGTGACCTTTGAATTAGAAGGCAGGCATCTTGCAGAAGAGCCAACATGTATCCATGGGGGCTGGCTCTAGCCTGCTTTTAACTGATGTATTGTTGGAGATCTTTCTTCCTGTTCTCTCACTGGCTCAAAGTTTGTCTGGTCTGCAGCTCTATCTAGATCCTGACTATCCAATTAATGATGATCAACCAGGATCTGTATTAGGGTTGGCAAACATCTCTGATAGTATACTTAAACATGTTTTTACACAATTTCAGGCACAAGGACAGGACAACGAAAAATCTTTGGAGTAAATCTCTACAGCATGAGTCAATAGATTCACAAGACAAAAAATCCAGTTAGCATTTTCAATAGACCAGACAAACTTTGAGCCAATCAGGAAACAGGAAGGAAGATCATCATCATCATTAACAGAGTTAAGGGCAGGCTGGCTAGAGCCAGCCCCCATGGAAAAGTGATGGTTCTTATGCAAGAAGCCTACCTTCCAACCCCAACATTAACAATTTGATTAAAAACAATATGAAAAGAAATAAGATATTTTATTGTTACTTCCAATATCATCAAACAAATTTGCATTCCTAGTGAATGCAAGCACAAAAGGAAAGGACTGAGAGAAGAAGGGGCAGCTCCGCAAATGCATCAACTGCAGAGTCCCCGCAGTCTCATTCGATGAACAGAGATTAATTGTTTATCATACATAAATTAATATAGTGAAAGGGAACTTAAGATATGATGTCATTATCGACAGAAAAAACAATAATTCAAATTCCTTGATCTCCCCTAGCACAGAAGTTGGAATGTCCAACATGTCTTTGCAACTAATAATACAGCTGGACAGATATGCAAATTGAACTCGAGCTGCAGTTCAACAGAAGATGATTCAATAGGATAAATCCATCCCACCCTGTCGATTCTAATTTCTTTTTCACAGAGTAAGAAAATTATCAAACCGGTGGCAGGTATGAGGAATGACAAATGCCCTTCTTTCTCTCTATCAAAATTTGAAGGGAGTAAGAATTGATTGTCATTGTCTTAGAAATTTCAATCAATTGGCACTTTAAAGCTTTCACAGTGACTGGGTTATGGTCACAAGTGTTAACCTTTTTCCTCTTTCACCCCACTGTAGTAGTTCAGACGTGCAGATAAAAGCAATAGGATTGACCGTCCCTCTGAAATTGCCGACTCTCAGTTCATCTTGGGGAAGATGTTCTAAATCAGGAAGGGGCATGTTTGTAGTAAAAAGAAACTCCTCCTAGGGTTGCCAACTTTTTCACCGAGAAAAACCCGACACCTGTGGCTCACCATGCTCCACCCATTCTCCGCCCCTAGTCCCACCCCTGCCCCGCCCCCAGCCCCACCCACAAAAATTACCGAGGATACGTGTAGGCTAACTTCCTTGGTCAGATAATAATTAAACTGGGAACCCCAAAATCCAAACATGAAATGTACAACACTGGAGAAATAAAACTATAAAGTAATTTCCTCTTGCACTAAACAAAAACGCAAAGATGTTAGCAATACACACTTCCCAGACCAGACATATTCCAGTTAATAAATTCAAAATAAAAAGTATTTTTCTACCTTCTGTTTGGGCATTTTATTTTTCAGTTGCAATTGCTCCAGTCACTTTCTTCTGGTTTCTTCGTGTCTTCTGCGAGCTATCCATTTGTCCTTTCTTCTCTTTTAGATGTTTTCCATTCTCTCTCTATTTCTGCTTTAACATACTGATTGTTTCCCTTTTGCTCTTTCCCCCAATTCTTTCCTTATTCCTTTATCATCCGTTTAAATTTCACCCTTCCATTCTCAAGCCCCTCTTACTCTCCCAATACCGGCCCATCATAGACTTTTTCCACACAAAATATTTTTTCCCCTCTCCATTCTCATTCCCCATCCATTCTAGTCCTCCCCCCAAATCAATTCCCTTATAGTTCTAGGCCCACCCAGCATCCACTCCCTTCTAGTCCCATTCTCCCATGCCCCACATCAGCCCATTTCCAGTCCTATTCCAGCTCTTCATCAGCCCATTTCCAGTGCTAGCCCTCACATCACAGGCCATTTCCAGTCCTAGCTCCCCCCCCCCCAATCACAGCCCATTTCCAGTCCAAGTCCCCCATCACAGCCTATTTCCAGTCCTAGGCCCCCCCCCCCACCATCACAGCCCATTTGCAGTTCGAGTCCCCCTGCACCATCACAGCCCATTTGCAGTCCGAGTCCCCCCGCACCATCACAGCCCATTTGCAGTCCGAGTCCCCCCGCACCATCACAGCCCATTTGCAGTCCTAGCCCCCCTAATCACAGCCTATTTCCAGTCCAAGATCCCCCTTCCTCCACCATAGCCCATTTCCAGTCCATGTCCCCCCCCCCCATAACCCTTTTACAGTCCAGGTCCCCCCCCCCCATCACAGCCTATTTCCAGTCCAAGTTTCCCCCCCCCCCATAGCCCTTTTCTGGTCCAGGTCCCCTCCACCCCATCACATCACATTTCCAGTACATGTCCGTCCCCACAATAACCTTTTTTAAGTCCAGGTCCCCCCCCCATCACAGCCTATTTCCAGTCCAAGTCCCCCCCCCCTTCGCCCTTTTCCAGTCCAAGTCCCCCCCTTTATCCCTTTTCGAGTCCATGTCCCCCCCCCCTTTGCCCTTTTCCTGTCCAAGTCCCCCCCCTTTAGCCCTTTTCCAGTCCAAGTCCCCCCCTTAGCCCTTTTCCAGTCCACGTCCCCCCCTTAGCCCTTTTCCATTGAACGTCCCCCCCCCTTAGCCCTTTTTCAGTCCAAGTCCCCCCCTTAGCCCTTTTCCAGTCCAAGTCCCCCCCCCCTTAGCCCTTTTCCAGTCCAGGTCCCCCCCATCACAGCCAATGCAGTCCTTGCCCCCCCCCCCGCCCCCCCGACCAGCATCACGGCTGTCTGAGGCTTCAGAGGGAGCCGGGGAAGCCCGCGCGAGGCCCCGGCTCCTTCTGAACAGCCACCAGCGTGAAGAGCCTTTTCCTTCACGCTGGCGGCTGTTCAGAGGGAGCCGGGGCCTCGCGCGGGCTTCCCCGGCTCCCTCTGAAGCGGAGAAAAGCCGTTTTTTTTGCTCTGGCCGCTCCCGATCTTGCGGCCAGAGCAAAAAAACCGGCTTTTAAAGGGCCGGTTTTGCCTCTGCGCCGGCAGCCGGCCTGGCCGTGGAAAAACCGGCCAGGCCGGCTGAAAACCGGCCAGTTGGCAACCCTAACTCCTCCCCTCCCTCCCACCCCATTAAATGAAATGCTGTGACAAAAAAATGACACAATAATCTAGGACTAAGACTGAATGTGACAACCAAGAGACTGGCCAACTGATAATTTAAGAAAATCATGATATTATCGCTGCCCCTGTATTCTTCAGACTATATCTTGGTATCTGATTTTTGCCTTTATCCTTTGGCTGATCTTTATTCTAGACTTCCTTCCTTTTCCGTAAGTGTCCAAAGGCGTTTGATTTCTCATGTGGCTACGTTTCTTCGGATCTAAGGTGTGCACTTTTCATGGTGGTCACAGTTCCTGCTTTTAAACCTCATCCCACTCCTGTTTCTGCAAACTTTACAGGTAACAGATGTGATGGGGAGAGAACAAAATACGTTTCTGACAGCAGCAGAGCTACAGACACAATTCCCTACCTCATTCCCCCTTCCCCACATGTCTGGGAGACGTCAAACAATTATTTGTCCTCAAGCATCGAGTGAAACTGAGAGAGAAAATGTAGGCAGTTAATGAGAGGTATATGTGCCAAGTGCTGGCATTTTCCGAGTAGAATCAAAATAGGAGCTTCTGCCTCTCAGTCAGTTTTTCTCCACTGGAGCCTCGATATCATGGTCAGATCTCCCTGATATTCTCCTAAAAACAAAAAATCCTTCAAACCCCTCAATTTCCAGTTGTCTAGCAGCACAACAATTCGGGGTAACAGCCAGATGAGCAGACACATAATATAAAATTTCTTCCGACCAACAACTAAATGGGACAGGACAGAAGGCCTCATCTCCATACCCTTCTCTGATTCTCCACATGGCCCCCACACCCCTTGCAAGGGCTTCTTCTTCACTTCCCCCTCCAGGCTGCGATTGAGAACCACAGCAGAAGAAACAACTCAGCCGCAATCTAAGCCCCCTGCCCTACTGGATGCACTCCTCATATCGGCTGCAGGCCGCCCTCTGGAGTCAGTAGCCAAGACTGTGCCTCCATCATCTGCCCTACCAGTTCTAAAGGCAGCACTGAGGAAAAAGAAATTAAAGAATAAGCCTGCAACTGCAGGCAGTGAAGGAAGCACACATCTCTGCTGGTGAGCTCCTTTTCCACTGCACCTGATCTTTGCCCCCCTTCCCTCCCAGTGCAGTTATAGAGAGTCAGACCAGATCCTGCCACCCCTGCTTCCCCAGGCAGTTCCACAGGCTGTTCAGTGCCCCTCACCGCTGCATAGGCTCCTCAGCCTGCTTGTTCAGCCGCTCAATACTCGCAGCACGCCTCTTTGCTGAGGAGGGATCTAACTGGCCTAGTTTTACCCGCGGAAGCTAGCTTGGTAGCAGTGCAATATTGCTGCTACCTGGTTAGCTTCGGTGGCTCCGGAGCATGTGCAGTGACCCCGGATATTCAATACTATTGTCATGGCATTGAATATCTGGGGTTAAAGGTTGGAGGGCATGCTATGTGCCATAGCAGCTCACAGCCTGCCCAATTCAATATCGGGCTCTTAGTGTTCACCTCAAGTGAACCACAATGACTTAATCTATTCCTAAGGCCTAATAACCTGATGATGAAGATAATAAGTTAAACCTGAAATTGAGTAAGATTATCTTCTTCCCCTTAAGAATGTTTTTGCCGGACATTGATCACCAGATAAGGGCAAGTAGGCTTCTTTAAATGATTTTACTGCAAGTGATTAAAATGGACAGGAGTTTCCAGTTACAGCTTGTCCTTATCTGGTGATCAATGTCTGACAAAAAATTTATTTCCTTAGAGATTTGGAATTGTGGAATCATCTATTTATTGTTTCAGTTTTATGGGGCAGGTGGTGTTCTGTTGAAGCCCAAGGGGTTTGTTATTTGGTCTGTTTCCTCTAACATATACATATTAAGATCTTTAAGTCTGTCCTCATATGATTTATAATGAAGACCACTGACCATTTTAGTAGCCACCCTACTTAGATCCTTTTGAAGGTGCGGTCTCCAGAATTGCACACAATACTCCAAATGAGGTCACACCAGAGACATATAGAGGCATTATCACCTCCTTTTTTCTGCTGGCCATTCCTCTCCCTATGCACCCTAGCATCCTTCTGGCTTTTGCCATCTCCATTTCTACCTGTTTAGCCACTTTAAGATCATCAGAAACAATCACGCCTAGGTCCCGCTCTTCTTTTGTGGACAGAAATACTTTGCCCCCTACACTGTACCGCTCCCTTGGATTTGTGCAACCCAAATGCATAACCCTGAATTTTTTAGCATTAACTCTCAGCTGCCAAAATCTTGACCATTCTTCAAGCTTGGCTAGATCACTCCTCATGTTATCTACTCCTTCCTAGGTATTTACTCTATTGCAGATTTTGGTATCATCTGCAAAAGCAAACTTACCCAACAGCCCTTCTGCAATATTACTAACAAAGATGTTAAAAGGAATTGGACCAAGGATAGATCCCTATGCCACACCACTGGTAACATCCTTCTCCTCAGAGTGAGTTCCATTTACATATACACTTTGTCACCTCCCACTCAACCAATTTCTAACCCAGTAGGTCACTCTAGGGTCCATCTCTATGGTGTTCAATTTATTTTTAAGTCACATGTGCAGAACAGTGTCAAAGGCTTTATTGAAATCCAAATACTACTACTACTATTTAGCATTTAGCAAATACACCTCATCTAGGGCTCTCCCTAAGATTTGTTTGACAAGACCTACCTCTGGTAAACCCAGTTGCCTCAGATCCTGCAATCCATTCGGCTTTTCCATTAATTTACTCATCATAGAGGTCAGACTAACCCTTATTTCCACTTTTGTGTAAAGGGACCACATGTGCCTTTCTCCAGTCCTCTGGGACCACTCCTGATCCTAAAGAAACATTGAAAAGGTCAGTCAGTGCAGCCGCTAGAACGTCCCTACATTCCTTTAATATTCTTGGATGTATTCCATCTGATTCCATTGCTTTGTCTCCTTTAAGTTTAGCTAGTTCCTCATGAACACAGTCTTCTAAAAATCATTCCACATCTCCTTCACGTCTGCTACTATTTGTGAGTGTTTCTGAGGTCCTGCTCCTGGCCAATCATCTGTGAACACAGAACAGAAATATTTGTTAAGTAAATTGGCTTTATCCTCATCAGCTTCTACATATTCCTCCCCTTCACACTTGAGTCTGACAATACCACTTTTGCACTTCCTCCTCTCACTAACATATCTGAAAAATGTCTTATCCCCCATTTCATTGCATTGGCCATCTCTTCTTTTTGTATCTTTGCTTTCCTGACTACTTTTCTAGCTTCTCTTTTTCCAAATATTGATGCCTGTCTTCCTCTCTCTGTGATCTCTTGTATTTTATTAAGCCCACCATCTTTTTCTTTACCTTTTCAGCTTCTTCTTTTGAGAAACATAGTGGCCTCCTTTTCCTTTTACCTTTATTTATCTTTCTAGCAAAATGGTTTATTGCCCTTAAAATATCCCCTTTGAGTTTTTCCCACTGTTTTTCTACATCCCCCAGCTGTTCTGCTAACAACTCCTTGAGGTATTGTCCCATCTTGGCAAAGTTAGTTTTCCTAAAGTCTAAGACCCTCACTTTTGAAAGGATTTTATCAACCCTAGTCCTAATACTGAACCACACCATCTGGTGATCACTGGATGTGAGATGATCTCCCACTATAACATCAGAAACACTTTGCCCATTGGTAAGCACCAAGTCCAGTATAGACCTTCACATGTGGGTTCAGTTACCTGTTACCTGAATAGTTCTCCCTGTAGAGAATCCAGGATATCCTTACTTCCAAATGATACTGCAGCAGGAATGTGCCAATCAACATCTGGCATATTGAAATCACCTGTAAGTAGCACATCTCCTTTCATGACAATACTGTGTATGTCTTCTATTAAATCTCTGTCCACTTCTACCCCCTGTTATGAGGATATGTATGTAACTCCAATGCAAATGGATTTCCCATTTCCTCTTTCTAATTTAAGCCACAGTGCTTCTTCGCTCCCTTGTAAGCCCTGTAATTCTTTAACTTTAATATCATTTTATACATATAGTACCACTCCTCCTTCCCTTCTTCCTACCCTGTCCTTCCTGAATAAAGTATAGCATGGTATAGTTACATCACAGTCATGGTTGTCTGTGAACTATGTCTCTGTAACTGCCACTAAATCCAAGTCAGTTTCTCCCATTAAAGCCTCAACATCTGGGATCTTATTTCCCATACTATGAGCATTAATGCACACCACTTTCCAGATATCACCCCTTTTAACCATTTCTACAGATTTATTTAATGTTTTACTTACCTGGGGGCTTTCTTCACCCATCCCCAATGAACCTAGTTTAAAGCCCTCTTCAGTAAGTTAGCCAGTCTGCTGCGGAAGACACTATTACTCTTCCTGGAAAATCATCCCATGGTACAGGAAACCAAAATGCTTTCAAAGACACCATCCATGCAGCCATGCTTTCAACTCCAGGATGCAAGCTTCTCTGCCTCAGCCTTTACCCTCAATAGGGAGGATTGACGAGAACACCATCTGCACACCTATCTGCTTCACCTTACCCCAGAGCCATGAAGTCACTTTTGATATGCTCGGAGGCATAGCTAGTGGTATAATTTGTGCCGAGATGCCTGAGCAACATCAGATAATAGTCAGTAGGCTTGATGAGCCTTGGCAAATTCTCCATAACATCTCAGATTTTGGCAGACAGCACACTTCTCTGGACATCAAATCTGGTCGGCAGATGGACGCCTCGGTACCCTTCAGAAGAGAGTCACCCTAACTGGCTTTAAGGAAAGTTGGCTTGTAATACTAAGTCCTAACTAGCTTTAATTTAACTGAAAATTAGCTTGTTATACTAAACCCCAGTTGGCTGTAATTTATGTCAACAACTGACTGATCTTGTGCAGAAGCCCCACCATGGTCTCAACCACACTAGCCAGTACAAGACTCTACTCAATGCAAAGCCTTTGTTCCATAAGTGCTGACATTGACACACCATTGGTGATGGTATTTCTGCCAAAGAATAGATCGTACTCCATACTACTCCTAGTACAGCAGCTGTAGACTGTCAAAAAGGCTTCAGCAAGGACTGGCCTACGGTTCTTGGACCACATGTTCATGGCCATCTGCATGGTCCCTTTCACTCAATGGGACATGTGTGCCCTTCAGTGGCACCTCAAGACTCATTGGAACCAGCAACACCATTCCTTCTCCAGACTAATATTGATTCCAGTCTCTGTCTGTGAAAGCCTTGACTTATGGACTCAGCCACAGAACCTAGAAGTGGAATGCCCTTTCCAGAGCCCTGCTCTGCAGTTAGTCTTCACAGCAGACACTTACCCTTGAGGATGGGGAGCACATCTGTACTAGCGCTGCACTCAGGGAACATGGTCTCCAATAGAGTACCATCTTCACATTATCAGCTAGAACTGCCAGCTGTATTTTACACTCTTCAACCCTTTGTCTTTTTTAACACAATTAAGTGGCTATGTTCTAAATCAATAGGCAAGGTGGCTTGGGATCCTGAAAGGTTTGCACTGAGGCCCTTCGTATTTAGATGTTAGCCTGGAAATTTGGTTGCACCCTCTGAGTGACCTTTCTCCCAGGTGAACAAATCCAGTTAGCGAATTCCGTCAGCCACCATCTGTACCCTCATAAGTGGAAGCTGGACAGGGAAGTGGTCCTTCAGACTCTTTCAGATATGAAGTTGACTAGAGCTGGACCTCTTTGCTGCCACAATACCCAGTGCCCCAACATGGTCTCAATTCAGCTGACTCCTGATCATCCACACCATGACACATTTGCTCTTTTCCAGAGCAGGGGCTTCCTCTATGCTTTTCTGCTGTTCCATCTCATTTATTTATTTATTTATTTAGACAGATTTGTATCCCACCTTATCCTTCAATCAAAGTGGTCACAATACAAGTGGAAGGTTACAAATAACATAGGGTAAATAAGACATTAACAGATAAAACTAAGATGAATTAATGAAAAAATGGGCCTATTGGTAAAAACTATTAATTATATATCAAATTATAAGTTTCAGCAAATAACAGGGTCTTCAAGGCCTTGCAAAAATCTTTGATATCAGTGAAGGGAGATAGATTCAGGAGTGATATACGGAAATATTTCTTTACGGAAAGAGTAGTGGATCCGTGGAATAGTCTCCCAGTGGAGGTGGTAGAGATGAGGACAGTAACTGAATTCAAAAAAGCATGGGACCAACACAGAGGATCTCTAAAGGTAAATGTGGACTGTTGTAGTTGTTATGGAAGGACAGACTAGATGGGCCTTGTGGTCTTTTTCTATCATCATGTTTCTATAATTCTGAGGTCCATCGGGAGAGAGTTCCAAAGTTTGGGAGCCTGTAAAGAAGGAGCTCTTTTTGAAGTTGCTTGTTTAGTCCTACAGTATTCAGCAGGGGTACTAATTATGTTGTCAATATTGGTGCTGCTTCTTCTTGGTCTATTGATAATGTCTCTAGTTATAATATTTTGTAAAGCATCTGCTGACAGGTGATTGTAAATCCTAAAGATAATTAAAAGTGTCTTGAATTTTGACCTGACACTTACTGGAAGCCAGTGCAACTGTTATAGGACAGGGGAGATATGATCTGTTTTTGCTGCACCAGTAATAATACGTGCAGCAGTATTCTGAACCATCTGGAGAGGGTGTAGAGGTAGCTGAGGGAGGCCTTGATAAAGCAGGTTTACGTAGTCTAGGAGGGGGGTGATGAGAGCCTGACAAACGGTACGGAAATGGTCTTTATGGAGTAATGGCTTTAGTTTTCTCACAATCTTATGCCAAGGTATTTGATTTCGTTTTTAACTATGATGGGCCTACCTAATAAATCAATAGTATTTGGAGGAATGAAATTAAGGTTCCTAGTAACAAACATTACCTCAGTTTTGTCATAATTAAGTGTAAAGTTATTATTTGAAAGCCAGGTATTCATGTCTTGGAGACATCTAGAAATTGCTGAAAAGTCAAGAGATTGTAAAACAATTGGGGTATATACCATTATGTCATCAGCATAAAGGTGATAATGGAATTTGTGTAGTTTAATAATATTGCATAAAGGCTGGATATAAATATTGAACAGCATAGAAGATAAAGCTGAACCCTGAGGCACTCCTTGAATGACTGGGAATTGCAAAGATTTTTTCTGGTCACATTTGACTTGTTGCATACGACCTTCCAAGTAAGAGCTAAACCAGTTTAAAGTATTATTTCGTAAACCTATATGATGCAAACGGTGCAGTAGCTTAGAGGGAGATATTGTGTCAAAAGCAGCTGAAACATCCATGAATACTAGCAGAAATCCATTCTTAATGTTATCAATACCTCTTAAAAGATTATCAGAAAGAGAGGTGAGCAAGGTTTCAACATTGTGTTGTGGTTTAAAGCCGTGCTGGTGAATGTCCAGTGGTGCATGTAAGTCCAAGTGATCCAAAGCAAATGAAATCAGCTGGGCAGATGATGTCAGTCCTTTAGCAGCAGCTGTTTAACGGCACCAGAGGCTCCTCCCACGGCCCTGATTGGAGCAGAAAGCTTAGAAATCATCTCCAGAATACTACAAAAGATATGCTTCTAATAGTTCCACGCTGGCCCAGACAGCTCTGGTTTCTGCTCCTCCTCAATGTATTGGTGTTGAACCACCCATTCCTCTTCATGCAAGGTGAAGGTCACATGATACATCACAACCCCAGCTCCCTCTCTCTCATGGCATGGAATTTGAAATGACATTGACCTCATCTCTTCCAGTGTCTTGAAAAGTCCATGAGTTCCTCCTTGCCTATCAGAGAGATTCAACCAAGAAATCATATGCTCTCAAGTGGAATTGCTTCTCCTGTTGGTGCATAGAATGGCACCTCAATCCTGTCTGCTTCACCTTTCAGACACAGGTCTTCAGACAACTTCATTTTGGCTGTACCTATTGGCATTCACAGCGTACCATGACAGAGTAAGGGATCTTCCCATCTCCATGGATTCCATGATCTTCCAATTCATGCATGGGCTCCTCAACCTGAAGCCCCTTCTTAGACTGCCCACACCAGCCTGGGACTGTTATGTCATACTAACCCAATTAATGACTAGCCTGTTCAAGCCACTAGTAGAGGCCATTCTCAAGCATCTTACCGGGAAGACTGTGTTCTTGCTGTTTCCAGGAATCCAAATAAGAGTGGAACCAGTTGAATGTAGTGTCGTGGAGGCTAATTTCATAGAGTCTTTGTAGAAGTTGATGGTATGGGAAGGAGTTGAAGGCGGCGATGATAGTATGAATCCGTTCTTCTTGTTTTGCAAGCATGTTGTAAGAGTGTTTAGGAGGGAGGTGATGAGGGTTTCTACCCCATGGAACTGCCTGAATCCATGTTGGTGGGGATCTAGGGGTGCATGCTTATTGAGATGGTCTTGAAGTTGTCTTAGGACAATTTTCTCTATTATTTTTTAGACCAATGGGATGCTAGATATTGGTCTATAGGATTTAAGGGAGGTTGGGTCAAGTTTTGTGCTTTTTAGGAGGGGTCGTATTGAAGTTTGCTTCAATGTTGTGGGCATAAGGCATAGAGACAGAGAGGTTTATACTATGATTATGAGATATGCACTAAGGTGTGATCTATTCAGCTTTATCCAGGTGACAGGGCAGGGGTCCAGTGCGGAGGTTGTTGTGTTAAGGTTTTGTATTATGTCTTCAATGTTTTCAATTGATGGAAGTTCGAAATGGTACCAAATCTTCTGGGGGTCCATTTTAGGGCTGGATGTCACTGTGATTTTTTCTATTGACGGGGCTTGATGAGTAGGTAGGAGGCAATCAATCCTCTGGGGGGATATTTTATCTTGTATGTTTCCATTGTTGGGTTCCTTTGTGAGTGTTTTCACTATGGAGAAATTGCAGAAGTAATGAGGTTAATGTAGTATTCTCTTTTCCAGTTTAGGGTTTCTCTGTTGTATATGTTAAGTTGTTCTATGTTTGGAGGAGAGGGTCTCTTGAATTTCTCCATTTTCATTCCAGTGAGCATAAGCTGCTTTTCTGTTTTTGCAGGGAGGTTGAGAACCATGGAACTCTGTTTCGGTGTTTTAATGCTATTTTCCTAGGGGGTGCACAGGCTGCTGCGGACAGGGTATCGTTCCAAAGTGTTATCATTTTGTTGAGGTCTGAGTTTGCTGCTTTGATGAGGTCCAGTTGTGGGGTGACTGCTTCAAGGAATTTTTCATTGTTGAAATCTCGGAACCAGGGGCGGCCCAAGGGGGGTGCGGGACCATGTGCGGAGATTCATTGTGAGGGCTCATTTGCATAAGGAGCCTCATTTGCATAAATATTTGCATAGCATTAACATGTGCTTTTACTAAACATGCCTCTTAATGAGTATCTGGATAAAGAAAGACTAACAGATTTCTAAATTACTATATTCCAGTGCCAACCACCAGGCCCAATAGGAAGTATTATACACACTGCCCATTTAGAACCCATAGCAAACCCACCAAATAATAACAGCACTACCAGGACTCACAAAGCACCAAACCCTACCTATCAAAAGGCAACACTGCAAATATTAAACCAATACATCTCAGAGAATACCAATACATCTCACTGGGGGAAAGAGAACAAGTGGGACTGTCAGATGGAAACTACATGAACATAATATCTCAGCATTGTTACACATGCAGAATAAAGATTGTCACCACGCAAAGAACAAGGGATCACAATTTAGAAATGGGAAGATAATAATTAAATTGGGAACCCCAAAAGCCAAACATGAAATGTACAGCAACACTTCAGAAAAAACCTTATAAATTAATTTCCTCTTGCACTAAACAAAAACGCAAAGATGTTAGCGATACAACATTTCCCAGACCAGACATATTCCAGTTAATAAATTCAAAATAAAAAGTATTTTCTACCTTTTGTTTGGGCATTTTATTTTTCAGTTGCAATTGCTCCAGTCACTTTCTTCTGGTTTCTTCATGTCTCCTGCGAACTGTCCATTTGTCCTTTCTTCTCTCTTCTATATTTTTTCCATTCTCTCTATATATCTGCTTTAACATACTGATCTTTCCCCTTTTGTTCTTTCTCCCATTTCTTTCTTTATTTCTTTTTTTTTTAAACTTTTATTTTCATTTTGCAACAAACAAAAGAAACAACACACCAAAAGAGACAAAACAGGTATACAATAAGGAAAAGTAAACCCATTACCCCCCACCCCGATGCTTCTTCTCTACCCGATTATATCAGCATGTGAGCGCTTCCAATTAACAGTGATTATACATCAAACGATCAAAAGAGTATCTACAATACAGCATGATCATGGGACAGAGATATATACAAAGTTAGACAGGCAGATGAGAGCATTTAGCAAAATGTACATAGTCATTGAGCAGCTTCCATTGAGACCAATGAGAAGGAGTCTGAACGGAGGAAGCGAACAGACGAGGTATTTGTTCATATTTACTGTAAAGACAGGCATGATTCCACCATTCATTGGGGCTCAGATGGGAGCTAATTTTCCAGTATTACTTAATTAGGGAAATAGCAATGCCAAGCATAAAGTTCGAAAGGAGATAAGCCATTTTTGGGAGAGAGGGGATCCCCGCAATTGGGCGAAGTCCCACTATCCTCCAAGAAAGGGGCTCCTGATAGTGCGAGATAGACTAAATACGACCCCAGACCCGACACCAGTAATACTGTAGTGCGGGATATTCATGCATAACATGAGGCAATGAACCAATGGCCGCAGGACGTGTCCAGCAACCATTGCCCTGAGTAGTGTTCCATTTGTCTAATCTGTGAGAAGTGTAAAAAACACCGGTGGGCTAGAAAGAAGAGGGCCTGAGTGAGTGAGGCGGATCGGGAACCCGTGTCCCTCAACTCCAGATAAGGCTCCATTGCTCCGAGGTCAAAGTCACATGCAATTCTCTCTCCCATACTTTCTGCGCTATAGGGGTATCTCTAGTTATAGCATTACATAAGGTTTAGTAAAATTGGATGCTACACCCGGTGAACTACCGAGAGATCGGAAAGTCTCCAATCAACCTTATGTAGGGAATGCCGATGGCGGGAGTACTCTAGTGCTCCGAAGGCGATGCTGAAGTTGCATTGACCAGAGTCGGGAGTCTAAATATTGCATAAGAGTATTAAAGGCACCGAAAGTGTCTAAAAGCATTGGTAGATAGTAGGAGTCTGATGGGAGAGTCATACCAGGGAAAAAGGTAAGAGGAATCGGTTTGCAAAGGCCCGCTTCTATATCTAGCCACACAGGTCTACTCGGTACTGGATCTTCCAACCAACGAGCACCTTGTTTGAGAAGAAAAGATTGAGGGAACACTTGAGTAAAATCGCCACCAAGTATTAATGGAGCATTGGCAGAGGCCAAGGCCAACTGCGCAATACTTGCATAGTAAGCAGGGTTGTCCACATTCGGGGCATAATGCAAATACACGTGAATTCACTATCTCCAACCTCAAGGTGTACACGGGCCCATCTACCCTCCTTGTCAGCGCTAATATCAGGTACAGTAGCATGCAAAGACTTCTTAACCAGAATGGTTATCCCGTACCATTTGGAAACGGTGGGAGAATAGGCAGCTACCCTGTGAGGCTTAGCATTGAGTTTCAGTGTTTCAGCAGAGTTTAAATGCGTTTCCTGAAGAAACACTAAATCAACATGCACATGGCTAAGATAGCTAAGGATTTTCTTTCCTTTGAGTGGACCATTAATGCCTTTGACGGTGAATGATAAGATTTTACATAAGGCCATTCAGAAAAGTTAAAATTCTGAGCATGATAGCACACATAATTTCACTATATCCCTCAAACTGACTGTATCTGGCTGTACACATGACATAGGAAAAATAAGCTAAGATAATACAATGAAGCGCCCCACATTAACAAAGAAAACCGCAGTACGGTAGAGGAGAAGCAAAACCCCAAAATTACTGGCGACCATGTGTCTGCGGGGAGAAACCCCAGAGAAGGCCGAAATTGAAAAAAAACACATAACCTGTAGAACTGTGCGTGCTCCGAATCCGACCGAGGCACACATCATGAAGGGATAGGAGACCAAAAAAACAAAAGTCATATAGAGAAAGAAAGAAAGTCCAGGCTATTTCTGTGCTTGGCTATGACCGCCGCATCGGGCCCTTCAAAATGGCGGAGAGAGCCGGCAGATAAGAGTCCAAGATTTGGGATTAGCGCATCTGCTCTGCTTCTTTGGAGTCTAAAAATGTTGATAGTAGATCAGGATCTTCGAACGTCCTGGTTTGGTTGTGGAGAGTCACACGGAGCTTCGCTGGATACAACAGGCCAAAGCGAGCCTGTAGCTGTTGAAGTCGAGGGCGAAAAGCAAGGAGTTTCTTCCGACGGTCAACGGTAGGCTTTGCCAAATCAGGAAAGAAGGAGACCTTACGACCTTCAAATTCCAAATGATGATTCGCTCGGGCAGCATGTAAAATTTGTTCCACTTGTTGATATCGTAGCAAGCTAAAGATAATAGGCCGGGGGGTCGTGCGGTTGAGCGTCATGTGGGCAGGAACACGGTGTGCGCGATCGATTTCCAGTTCTCTGTGAAAAGTGATCTTCAGCAAGGAGGGAAGAGTTTTGAGCAAGAATTCTCTTATATCTCCTGCTTCCACCCCCTCCGGCATTCCGAGGAGCCTCACATTGTTGCGACGGGCTCGATTATTGCTATCTTCTAACTCCTTTTGAAGATTCTGTATCTGGCGCTCAGCCTTGTCCAGTTTGCCCAAGCGCACCTCGTGCGAGTCGAGGACCCCCGCCATGTTGTCCTGCCGTAATGAAAGACTTTCAAGTCGGTCCTGGAGCACTCCAAAGTCTTCTCGCATGGCTCGAAGCGCTTCTCCATTGGACTGCACCAATTCCTTCACGCCGCGTATTTCCTCCAAAATTTCCAGGTGCATTTCGGGGTTTTCACGAAATGGGACCATCTTCTGTGGGGAGGACACCTCTGTTTTGGAGCGTTTTCCGTGAGAAGAAGAAGGAGACCCGAAGTCCAAGCGCGCTGGTTTATGGGCCGCCATCCCCCCCGAGGTGCCCCAGTCAGCTCGGAGCGAAATAGTAAATTTGTATAGGTATTAAGTCAGGATTCTAAGTAGGCCTCTCGGGAGCTTCAACGCAAAGCGTCCTACCCGCTGGACATCAGGCTCCGCCCCCCCTTCTTTCTTTATTTCTTTATCATCCACTCAGATTTCACCCTTCCATTCTCAATCCCCTCTTACTCTCCCAATACCCGGCTCATCGTAGACTTTTCTTCCCTCCCACACAAAATATCTTTTCCCCTCTCCATCCTCATTCCCCATCCCCATCCCCTTCTAGTCCTCCCCCAAAATCAGCTCCCTTCTAGTTCTAGATCCACCCAGCATCTGCTCCCTTCTAGTCCCATTCTCCCATGCCCCCACATCAGCCCATTTCCAGTTCTAGCCCCCCAAAAGCTCCTTTCCAGTCCCATTCCAGCCCCCCTCAGCCCATTTCCACTCCAAGCTCCCCCATCAGCCAATTTCCAATCCTAGTCCCCCCATCAGCCCATTTCCAGCCCTATTCCAGCTTCCATCAGCCCACTTCCAGTCCTATTCCAGTCCCCATCAGCATATTCCCAATCCAAGCTCCTCCTCATTAGCCCATTTCCAGTCCTATTCCAGCTCCCCATCAGCCTATTTCCAATCCTAGCCATCAGTCATTTCCAGTCCTAGCACCCCCATCACAGCTCATTTGCAGTCCCAGCTTACCCTCCCATCACACACTAGATACAAAGATGTGAGGTGTTGACTCTTCCCATTTCTGGCTGTGCAGTGGGGGGTGCCTTTTTTTGTCGTGCTGTCCTTGTAAGTCGATTGTCAGTGTGTGGTATATGTCCAATGTGGAATGTAGCATCGGTCCATGCCAAAGGGCCTTCTGGTGAGGACCTCTGGCACAAGCCTGCCAGACATAGGCGTGGCTGAGCATGCTGAAATTTAAACTCCGGTGCTGAGGGGGCCCATCTGGCCTTAGCAGTGGGGAGCGGGGAGGAGCTTACCTGCCCGCTCCCTTCCTACGATGCCGATCGGGCTGGTTGGTGAAGGTGCTGCGAAGACTGCCCAAAGAACAAACTAGTCAGTACTAGAGGAGATCAAATCTAAGCTTTCTTTCGAAGCTCAGATGACAAAACTTCAACTTTCATACTTTGGACACATCGTGTGAAGACAGAGATCATTAGAGAAAGACATCATGCTTGGCAAAGTGAAGGTCAACTCAAAAGAGGAAGGCCAGCAATGAGATGGATTGATACAATAACAGCAGCTATGGGTGCCGCTCTGACAACAATGAGCCGCCTGACTGAAGACCAAACACAGTTTAGGACAACTATCCAGAGGATCGCCATGAGTAGACACCGGCTCAGCGTTACTTAACAAGAACATTGTTGACTGAGGCTGAGAAATGGTAAATTTACACATGTAAATTGGGCTATACGGAGGTAATTTTGTGAACTTTTTTCATACATAAAAAGTCTCTTATAAAATTAGGCTTAAAATTGTATGAGGTGCACGTAAGAATGTAGTCTCAGAGTAGGCATACTCAGAGGAAGAGTTTGGGCAGAGTGTGGACTCAGTCCCAACTTATGAATGTATTTTATAAAATATGTATCCATTTTACATGCTAACAATTACAGCTGCTCCCAAGCAGCTGTGAACATCAACACCCACAATCTAGGTTCCATTTCTGCAGGATGTGTGCTAGTTTTTTTTAAAGATACATAGGCATCTAGTTGTCTTTATAAAATGGGCTTAAGATAGGTGCCTATTTGGCCTTCCCACATGGCAGTCAGAGACCAAGAAAATGTGGCAGAAGGATACAGAAATATTTCCCATCCTATTGGAAGCCACAAGCCTAATAAAGAAGAACTTCCAAGCACATCTTGACAAACTACCTATATATGATACATCTTATGAACTCCAGAAGGAAGCTCTCTTTGGCATGATGCAAGGACTATGACGAGTATTAGCAGTGAATTTGAGAGACTGAGATCATTCTCCACATACCCTGGCTTAGCAGTGAGGTTCATGACTGTCATGGTAAGCGCAACACTAATCCATTTGGAGAAGTTGCCCCGGGGATGTTTACTAAAGAGAGTTAGCTCTCATTAAGTAGCTAATGCAAGAAAACGTGAGCCACAATGACAGCTAGCACAGCCAAAATGCAGTTATCGCAAGCCATTTTCCGTGGTAGCTGCATTTCATGAAAAATGGAGGGGGGAGGAGAAATCGTGGGGGGGAGGGGGGGTGGAAGTGTGGCAATAAGAGGCAGCCAGCATGTGAGCAATTGTCATGCCAAAATTACCACTATTGGGGCTGCAAATACTGCCACCTGAAGAGGTGGTGTATCTGCAGCTCAGTCATCAGGGCCATTTCAGGGCCACTGCCAATCAGAAGCGGTGGCAACCCCCTCCCGTAACCCTCCTCAGGTCCCCCTTGCAAAAGATGCTGGGGTCTCGGATCTTCCTATCCGGGGCATTGGCAACAGCTAAGGCGGCCATCCTCTGTTTCTGTATCTACCCGTCCTCCACCCAACAGCTCCCAACCCCTAAGGAATGCTGGCTGGGAGAGGGGTTTTGGAGGCTTGCCCCCTCCCCCAAACTGTCTTATCAGTCAATCCCTAAGGACCTCTCAGTCTCCCCAGTCTTTAATGTTCCATGGTGGTCCAGTGGCAAGTGGGCAAAAGTGGTACCCTCTTGCTCCTGTCCCCATCTCTGGCGCTAGGGAAAATGGCATCAGTTTTGTGATGCTGCCACTAGTGAGAAGACATTGATGATAATGGGAGCTTTCTGGGGGGCTAGATCCTGAAAGGTGGGGTGGTTGCTTTAGCTGGCGCTGATACCCTGGAGAATCAAGGCACCAGCACTCTCTTCCAAGGGAAGGTGGGAGGTGGGGGGCACAGGGGAGATCGGCATAGTGCCAATGGCCATCAGGGAGGACAGAGCAACTACTTGCTCTATCCTCCGCTTGATCCCTCCTATTAGCCAAAGTTCCCTGCATCGGCATGAAGTGTTTAAGTGCCCACACTTCCTACCATCACATGGAACGCAAGCCAATGCATTAATTGCATGTCCTGCATGATACCACTCCCCCTGCTGGCCACTCCCCCTGCAGATACCGCACAGGTTTTGCACCTACCATATAGCATTTTTACATATGCTGAACAGTAGGTGCAAAGATGATTAATGCACCTTAGTAAACATACCCCATAGGCGGCCTGTTATAAAATTTCCCTCTACCTAAGGGACGGGAAGAATTACTCTCCAAAGTCCTCAGTAGAAGATGATCTATCGCCTCTTCACTCTCTTATGTCTCACCATGCATCTCCCCAGCTAAGTACAATGCCAGTTGCTTTGATTAAACATTTAGCGGTCAGTATTCAAAAGGACTTATCAAGCTAGCAGGACCTGTTAGGGCTGGCATTAGGGGGGGGGAGGTGGGGTGTAAATAGGGAAATTGCCCTGAGCCCCAATGTCACAGGAGGCTCCAAGTCTGCCCAGAACTGAAGAAGCCACAACTTACCAACAGGCCTTTGCTCCATCCCCAGCATGTCTAACGCTGGCCCTAGTATCTGCTAAAAGAATAAGTCCTACTGAGAGAAATATCCAGCACCACTATCCAGATAGTTTCATTGAATAATGCCAACGTAGCAGGGGTTGGGCTGACACTTACCTGAATAGTGATGATTTTCAGCACCACTATCTCAATAGCAATCCACATAAATTAGGACAACAAAAAAGCCGTCCTAGGTGCTATAAGGATTGCCCATCCAAATAGCGGCTGAATACCACTTCTATCCAGTCAGTGTTGGCAGTGATATTCCGCGCCAGCCACCATCTGAATCCGGGCAAAGAATATCGGGTACCAGTTAACCTCAGCAGCCAACATTTAGCAAAATCTCTGATCACCAAGGTTTGAATCTTGACCCCTTAATTTACTGGGTGAGTAAAACAAAGAAATTCATCTATTGATTTACAAACTACCATGTGGAAGGCAAACATATAAAAAAATAATATAATCTACAAAGATGCTGAAACTTTGGGCTGCTAATTGAACTTCTTCTTCACCATTCTTCTCTCTTCTTTTGTTCTGTGACTTGCACGTCTTATATTTGGATGTTCCTTGGGGATACTTCTGTGTCTCCTGTTACTCTAGAATAACGCTCCACTCTCCTGCTCAGTCTCTCACCGCAGTGGACCCTCCTCCTCTCTGGGACACCCTTGCAGCTCCTTAAGAGGCTCCCCTGTCTCATAGCTTTAATACCGAGACTGCTTGCCTCTCTCACAGACACTCTGCTGAAAGTAATCCTCCCGTTCTTATCCTAGTTGACTTCCTTCTCTTGCTGTTTTGCTTCCTATGCCTGCGTTGTTTCTGTTTTTCAATTCCATTTCGTTTTTTGGTCACTGATTTTCATGTGACATATTCCTCTCCCTCATCTTCATTCATAATCGGCATTGCTGTTGTCCGTTCACGATTAGATTATTGGGGTAATATTGAGCCCACAGTAGTCAGCGTTGGTTTTTTTCACACTGGCTGCTGTGAGTAAAGAAAATGCAACTAGCGAGAATATCTGGATAGCTGCTGCTGATGGACTTTGCGGTCAGCGGCGACAGCTTTCCGAATAGAGCAATTTTCAGTCACTGTTCAGATGGCCAATCTGCAAACACTTTGAAAATCACTACTATCCAGATAAGTGCTTCTTCCTAACTCCATCCACGGATCACACCAGCCCTATCCCAATAGTGCCGCTGCGGCCAGAGGAAATACTCAGCAGCACTATCCACCTAGTGCCGCTGAATGCTGGGCTCACCAGGATTTATCCAGTTATCAGGTCCTACTAACAGGATAAGCCCTTTTGAAGACCGGCCCCTATATCTCATGTTTAATATTGCTATCCTCAAAGACCGATGGTTATAAATACTTTTAAATAAATGCATAGATGTGTATTTATTTATGTATCTTTACCTCTCACCTTTCATAAACGTAATTGCACCCATGGTTCACTCTAGTGCATTCAGGCTCCCATCGCCCTATCCCACAACACTTTTTCAATCGCCCCCAGCCAATGATTTCTGCCATTATCTGGCACCTGAGACTCTCTACATGCATATAGTGAACTTCAGAAATAATGATCAAATTAGATTTGACCTCATGAATATTAACCGGGCAGCAGCTCTCCTTTTGTCTGCAGTCTATGGATCTCATTCATTAAGGTTTTGTGTCCCAGAGGTATAACACAGAAGGCCTGGTACCTGCACAGCACTGCTACTGTTTGAATTCTAAGCGGATGATACGTCCCCTGTTCAGGTTGCTGATTTGTATACAAGTATATAATGCAGTTTTAAATGAAACAAATTCAAATCTTTCTGATTAGGCAGTTGTTTTATAAGGACCACGAAGATAAGAAATAGGACCTCCATGTGGTTTCTCATTGCAATTTAAAGTTCCTTAAAAAAGTCATTTGGAAAATTTGGAATAAATTGTGTTTCCTGATTGGTCATACAGTGAGTGCTAATCCCTTAGGATCTGTTCTGCATCCTGCCTAGAGAGAGAGAAGATGTATCAATGAACCTTTCACACTATACTGAGGGTTTGGGATGGCTAATAAACCGTGCTCCCAGGAAGCTGTGTTGGAGTCTTCAACCCACGATGCTGCCAGAGCTGTGATTTCATGGTTTTAGTCTCAAGGCATATGCATTGCCTGCTTCTCTCAACTAAAATCGAGATATCACAGCACCTCCCCCTACCAGCAGCAACGAGGGCTAAGGACTGCCGTGCGGCTTTGCATGAACATTAGTAATAAGTCATCAGTGACCCACTTTGCATCAGCCACACCAAAGTGTGATCCCGCTCTTCAGACCTCTAGTCAAATGAAAGCTTTTTTCTCTCATTGAACCTGACCCACTTCCAGTCCTCAGGTGCCACTGGCCAATCAGATAATCAAGGTATCCACAATGAATATGCATGAGGTGAATTTGCACGCACTGCCTCCATTGTACCAGAGTTGCTTGCCCCAGGACAGAAGACCGAATGTTGAACATTTGCCAGAGAAATAAGCCTTCAAAGTCATTCTATTTATTTATGAGCACTTGTAAGTTTTCAATCTGGGGACAGCCCTACCCATAATGACTTACAACATTACATATATCATCAAGCATGACAAACAAGACATATACATAAAATACAAAAGTGATCGCTTCCAAGCAC
Organism: Ichthyophis bannanicus; assembly: GCA_033557465.1. Taxonomy (NCBI): domain Eukaryota; kingdom Metazoa; phylum Chordata; class Amphibia; order Gymnophiona; family Ichthyophiidae; genus Ichthyophis; species Ichthyophis bannanicus. The sequence goes on from CM066041.1 coordinate 257,459,413, forward strand.
TTACCATCAACTCACCTCTAGATAAATCTCGCATTGCCCCTTAAGTATCTGTATATAATAAAGCCTTAATCTTTTTCCGAAACAACTGAAGATTCTGTTCCTGCCTAAGAGGCTGTGGTAGTGCATTCTACAAGGTGGGACCATAAACTGAAAATGTCCGCAGGTCAAACTCACTGATCATCACGATTTTCCTAGCATATAATACCAAACCAAATCTTTCAAAGAAATGGCAGCATTAACTACAAGATCTTAAATGTAACCCTACTCTCAATGGGCAGCCAGTGTAAAGCTTTTAGATAGAAGGTGAACACAATCAAAAATGGCTATGAACCGTGCAGGGGTTTTTCCTAGTATCATGAATGCTTTAGGTGAAGACCTTCTAAATGTGATCTGGGGTCACAGTATCTTTGAGTTTTATAGAGGTGTATGTATAGAAGACCTCAAAAATGTCTAGTGAGCCTGAGGAGAGTTCAGGTCGGGATGAGAAGTGATTCCTGGGTCAAACTTAACTCTTCCCTACTCTTTTTCAATCGCCAACCTTTGTCTGATGCCTGCATTTTAACTTCTGACAAGAACTGCTTAGTAAACCTTGTTTACCATAGGCCCAGTTAGAACCAAAGCTCTTTCCCCACATAGTCCGTCATTAGTTATAGAACGCAAGTTGGTGCCTTTTTCAATCGCTAAAGCTGGGATCCCAAGCTTTTAAACATCCAAAAGTTATACAGACCTCAAGCTTGTCCTCATCAGTCTTGATTCCCTGCCCCAGCCTCGCCTCTCTTGTGCTATTTCTTTTCCCTTCTAGCCCAGCCACACCAGTGTCTCTTCCCCCTCAGCTTCTCCCGACCAACCTTCATCTCTCTCTAGTGTCTCCTCACCAACTCTCGAGATTTCTCCCTTTCCTACTGCCATCTATCCATCTATCTCTTTCTCTTTTACACCCAACCAATCTTCTACTTTAATCACTCCCCATTAGTGTATCTCTTGAACCTTCCTCCACAATCCGAGGGGAGATATAGTAGTAGCAGTAGTAGATCTATAAAATAACAAGTGGAGTGGAACGGGTAAACATAGATTGGTTGTTGATTTCTTCAAAAAGTAGAAATATTAGGGGACATGCAATGAAGTTACAATGTAGCACATTTAAGACTAATCAGAGAAAATATTTTTTTCATTCAACACATAAAATCAAACCCTGGAATTTACTGCCAGAAGGTGTAGTAAAAGTTGGGTTTTAAGGAGGTTTGGACGAATTCCTGGAGGAAAAGTCCATAAACCATTATTAAAGGGAACTGGGGAATACACTGTTTATCCCTGGGACAAGTAGCATGAAATCTACCTTTTAGGAACTTGCCAGATACTTGTGACCTGAACTGGCCACTGTTGGAAACAGGATACTGGGCTTGATGGATCTTTGCTCTGACAAATCTTACGTTTTTATCGCTCTTGCTTTCTCTCTCTTTCCTTTTCCTACCAGACTCTCTCTCTCCCTTTCAGTTTTCCTTAGCAGAGAGCTTTTCACCCCTAGGTCTGCAAGTTAATTTTGAAAGGGAAATTCCCTGCACAGCTTCCCTTTGAAAGTTCTCGAGCCAGTGACATTGCAGATTGTATTCAGGCAGGGCCGGCGCAAGGTAATGGGTGCCCTAGGCAAAGCTTCAGACTTATGTCCCTCCCCTCAAGATTTTGATAATTGAATTCAACATTCATGATCATCTGAACACCACCTCTCCCCAGCAGTCCTGTAATGATGCATAATTGGACATCATACTTTTAGATATTTGCTTTGTGCATGTCCGCTCTCCCTATTTATTTACATTCTCTTATATACCTGAAATTACACTGAACAGGGCATTATAACTTGGAGATAACTATTTTACAGGGAAACATGGGCTATGGAGGGTTAAGTGGCTTGCCCAAGACCACAAGGAGCATCTGTGGGACTAGAAACCCCAGTCCTTCCGGCCCAAGGTTGCCGTCCTCTAGTGGGATTTGAACCCCCGACCTTCCAGCCTGAAGTACCTTGCCCCAACCACTAGGCCACTCCTCCACTCCTGTTAGTAAAATAATGTGCTGAGGGCTCTTTGAGTTTGTGGGGCTGTCTGGCTCTATTGTTTTGCTTTGACTGCTGCCACTCTTCCCTCACCCCCACATGATGTTGCTTCCTTAGGTAACTGCCTAGTCTTGCCTAATGTCTGGCCTGGCCCTGCATGCAGGGATTTCTAATTGATCACTGCCCCTCCCGCTCTCATTTGTTTCTCCCTCTTTTCCTTCCTTGTGGTCATCTCTCCTTCCTATTTTCCCCTCATTTCCTCTTCCTGAGTGTTTTCCTTCCTTCCCTACATCTGCCTCTTTTCCACACTGCTTCCGTCTCTGTACATCCATGCCCTTCCTCGCCTACTCTCCATGCAGCTTCAGGATCTTTGCACTGATCAACTGCACTGTTTCCTTGCCTCTTCTCCACTTAGGGCTGGGCTCCATGAAGTGCAATCTTCTCCTCTTGCTATGGGTCAGGCAACACCAGAGTGCCTCTTTTCCTCTGCAGCCCCATTTTGGTTGCTTCCCTTTCAGCAAATCCCTGCGATGGTCTCACGGTTGGGACCCATTGCTCTAAAACCTAGTATCTGAAGCTTGCTAATGATGAGCAATGCCTGTCTAAAGAGAATCTTCTTCACAACTCTCCATTTCCAATTTCTACTCATCCCTACCTGCTATAATCAGTGACCCAGTCCATGGAAAAAGAGTTTAGGCCAGTCCTAGATTTCTGACAACCCCATCCTGATATATTATGGTACCTGCAGCATTGATTTCAAATGGTAGAAAAAGGGACTGGGGTGTACATTCAAAAACAAGAATGGCCAAAAGTTTCCCTCTTTGAAATGGGTCAAAAGGCAGATCTGCAGTGCCTGATGGTTTCCCACTACACCACTACTGATCATTGACCTGTTTGCTTCCCCTCCTGGCCCTATTCCTCTATCTGAGAATAGGATCATAGAAAAGCAGGAATATTTACTTACAAAAACAACATTGGCATAGTTTGACTACTTCATTGGGGGTGCAAAGGGTAGGGCAAAATATTTGCATATTTGCATATTCAATATGGTTATCTTAAAAAATTACTAAATGGATGTGAACCCAGTATATCAAATAGGTGAGGGATGAGCTGGCACTCTCAAGATACTGAAAGAGGGAGCAGAGGTTCTCATTCAGTGGATTTGCCAAAGAAAAAGAAAGGAAAGCAGCACATTCCCTGGCTATATCATTAAAATGCAGCAAAAATTGTAGCTGTTTAATTATTTAGCCTGGTACCATACTGACACCTGTAAAAATATATTCTCTAGAAAACAAAGGAGATGTCAGGTGTTCACATGCCAAGGGACAAAAAGAAAAAAGAGAACCACAGCGCAGTTTCTAAAACAAAAATAAATTATATATTTTTCTTTTTGAACATTTATTTGGCGTCCAGCGAAACCCCTCCAGAACTACATTTCATCATAAAATTCAACATACAAGAAAACAAATCTGATTCCAGTACCATCTCATTCACAGCCTCTCCAGGACCAGACAGATTGTGAACTAACACAAAACCCTACAAAAGTGACTGAAGAACTATAATCCAAATCTACCATATCAAAATGATACCAGCTTTTAACATTAACACAATAAGGACTCTACCCCCCAAAAATGAGCAGCACCATTAATATTACAGTGGGCCTTAGAACATCCTTAGACCTAGTCAGAAAACAAGACAAATTACTGCAGATCTTACATAGAAACTCCATGCTAACAGAACACCTAACCTCAGTTTTACAGCAGACCACATTTAGCGTCTTACCAAGAACAGAATAAATAATAACAAACTCGAAGTAGAAATATGTAGACTAAGTTAAATTGAAACTCCAACGAGCCAGGCTCTGCATGCAGTATAACACAAGAAATAGAGAAGACAGGTGACACTTTACCTCACCTTTGCTGAATTGTAGCATGAGACACACAGGTCTCTCTGATCCCACATGCAAGCAGTGCAGCCTCTCCCCACAGTCTTCCTCCTCCGTTGATCTCAGTGCCAGTTGCTCAGATGCAGCCATGTTGATGACTAGGAGCAGTGCTGGCTCGCCCCACAGCCCATTTCTGAACAAGAATTACCAGGAGCGGGGGAGGGGGCAGACCATGGGGAGAGGCAGTGGAAACAGTGCAGTGGGATCAGAGAGAACTGTGCCTCATGTTACTGCTCAGCAAACGTAAATGTTGCAGTTAGCAGACAGGTGCACATGGTGATGGGACTTTATTTGTGTAGCTGTGCAGTCTATAGCTGGTGACAAAAATTCCAAATGTGTTGGGCTTCTATTATGGGTCTCAACAAATTTTGTGTGGTCTTAGGAGCTAGGCCAAAATCTTAGGAGCCAGTGCTTGTGATGTCCTCACCCCTTCCCCCATTGTCTCTCATGCTGGTCTCACATTCTCATCTCATGAGACCAGTGCCAGAGTTCCGATGTAGCATGGCATCGTTAGACAGGAATACAGATAACAAAAGTTATAGCTTCAAACATTAAGGGGCTTGTTTACAAAGCCGCGGTAGCGGTTCGTGATCGCTATCGGAGCCGCGGCCTCTAAGTGTTTATATGTGTGTGTGGTACAACAGTGATGTGCCTGTCTATGTTTGGAATGTGGCGGTGGATACCTTTGTGGGGCTGTGGTGCATGTGTGTGTGTGTGTGTGCTGCAGTGCTGGGGAGGCTCTGTTTGTGTGGTGCAGAGATGAGGTGCCTGTGTGTGGTGCAAAGGTGAGGTGCTGATGTGTGTGTGTGTGTGTGTCTGACATGCAGAGGTAGGGTGCCTGCGTGTGTGCGTGTGTGGTGCAGAAGTGAAGTGCCTGTATGTGTGCGTGTCTGTCGTGTGCGGGTGGGGTGCCTATGTGTATGAGTGTGTGATGTGGAGGTGGGGACGCGGTGCTTGTATGTGTTCTGGAGGGAAGGGAATGCATCTTTTGGCAACACCTTGCACTCTTCCTCCCCCTCCAGCCCCTCTCCTGCTGGCTCCCCTCCTCTGTTACCCTTCAGAATCTCCCCCCTTCACTAACCCTCCTAGCACTCCCATCTGCTGCCTGAAAATCCCCTCCCTCCATCCTCCTTTTCTAAATAGGCTACTGCTTCTTTAAATTGTCCCTGCCTTTTCATCGTTCCACCACAAACACCTATTCTGCTGCAGGCCACAACCGCGACCTCCCTCTTCTGTCCACAGGGGATGGGATCCCTAAAGGCAGACACCTTGCCTCAGGTCACCATTGTGGCCTCCCCTTTTCTTCTGCCCAGGGAGACCCGAACTCCCGCAGGCAGATAGAAGGGGCCATTGATGAGATTGCAGCCATCCCCTCTTCTGCCTACAGGGAACGAAATTCCCGCGGGCAGAAGAGAAGGGAGAGGTGGTGATCGCGGTCCAGAGGCAAGGTGTCTGCCTGCAGTGATCCCATCCACAGCAGACAGAAGAGACGAGATTGGCTGCAATTGCGACACTCCCCTTCTCTTCTGCCCATGTGAATTCCATCCCCTGAGGCAGAAGAGAGGGGTTGGTGGGCAGACAAAGGTTCACGACCATTGGGGCAACTTGTCTGGGGGGGCAATGCCCTCCTCAGTCCCTCAAACTACGTCCATGAAAAACGAGTGTGATAACATCTACCTTAGAAAACTGAGCCCGCACCTCTCCCCTCACCCTCAGTATGAGAGTGTTCTTTGTAAGAATCTGACATCACCAGTTTAGCAATTACAACCTCCTTAAAGTTGACAACAAGCCCCATAGTGGCATGCTGATCCATCCCTTTTATCCACGGCAAGGATTCTCAGCCCAGTCCTTGGGACACATCCAATCAGTCAGGTTTTCAGGGTATCTACAATGAATATGCATTAGATAGATTTGCACATGCTGTCTCCATTGTATGCAAATCTATCTCATGCAGATTCTTTGAGGATATCCTGAAAACATAATGGCTGAGCGTGTCCGAAGGACTGACTGGAGAACCCCTGATCTATACTTCACCTTCCATAGAATAACTGAACGCCCCCCCCCCCCTCAAGTCTACAGAAGGAAGGGGAAAACTAAGGAATGGATCAGCCTGGCCTTCTGACATGGAACCTCTTCGCAAATCGAGGCAACACAGAAATAAAGTTGCTCTCCTTACCATGGCACCGACCTCCACAAATGTCAAATGACACTGTTCTCTCAAATATCAGAGTGTCTCCCAGGAATAAATAGGAATTGCTCTGGACAATTTACAACGGAAAGCTTGTGGGCTTTATATTTGGTGGACATTTCTCCAGCAGAAGCTGCAGTGTTTTGAAGGACATTCTCCTGATTAAAAAGAAAAAAATAATAGGAAGGAAAATGGCAAGTCAGTCATGCATTTGGTCTCAGTAAAAGATAGCAATAAAGTTTTATTTACATAATATTGAAAATAAATTGCTAATTTACCAAAACTGTAATAAAAAAAGAGAGTGTTTAGCAATGTGCAGTTGCCTTGAATACTGCGTTCACAAGCTGAAGGCTGTTTTATGGAAGAAAGCTGTTTGATTTAATTAAGCGGAATCGCCTATCAGCAGACCTTTGTTGTGAGCCGGGTCATTAATGTTGCTCCTTCCGAATGTCCTTTACCCCATTGTATGCATGCGTTGTATTGTATGCGCGATTTTCTCTACAAGAAGTGGCAAATAAGGGCCAGATATTTATGCTGCTGACCCTGAGAGTTACGCTCCTAAACTTGCCTCTGAAAAAATGTACCAGGGCTGAGTACCTCACTAAACTTCTAAATTTAGGAGCATAAAAGGTGGGAGGCAACAGGGACAGAATTAGGGGGAAAAATTAGGAGCTTAGACTCGGAAATGATGCCAATAAATCGCAGCAAATGAAAGGCAGGCCCAAATTAGAAGCATGCTGCCCGCTATTCAGCCTGCGGTGCTCAACACTTTGCCGCTGTGGGAAAAATGAAACCAGGTATTCGGTGGACGTGTCCAGGTGGTGGCTTCTGCTGGAAATCCGGTTTCAGCAGTGACCACTATAGGTTATCCGGATGGTGGCAACATCCAGCCATTATCAGGATAGCCAAATGGCATAAAGACAGATCTGCTTTGATTGGCCTAATTTTACACAGTTTCTAATCCAGGTACTTGATGGAAAATTACTGCTAATCGGTTAACCATTTTGACAGCCTGCACCCTGCCCATGGACCATCCTGGCACTCTCTGGACACTGTCACAGCAGTTAGAGACATATCATACCCATAATTCTAAATTTTTAAATTAAGATGCATTTTCAGCTGAAAGGTTAAGCATCTAAATTTGTCTGAAAATAGGCACAAATTTAGAAGCCTAACATAGAAGCCTAAATTTAGGAGCTTGCCTTTTTTTTTTTAATATCGGGCCCTTGGAAAATATTTTTAGGGACTTCAGAGCAAACTGGAGATTCTTGAATTTCCTTAAACTGCTTTACATCCCAACCAAATATGTTTAAAAACTATCCTGTAGAAAAACTGACATGATCTGCAGAGATATTGCCACCAACTACTAGATGAATATGTTATTTGCCAAAATCTGACATTCTGGAGTTAATGATCTGGTTGGCCAACTGTCCATGACCAGTTTTGAGTTAAGTCAAGTGCTACAGACACCCACTGATGTCAAAATTACTTCTGCCCAGTAAAAAAGGAAGTGGAACTGTAGAGTTGTGGGAGGAAGCAGGTGAGCTTTGAACAGGGGACTAGGTTAGGGAGTAGAGCGGCTGCTTCCTGTTCTGTTCCAGGCTTACTACCTCCCTGCAGCCTTTGTGGAAGGGAGGAGCTGAAATAGCGGCCCTGGAGTCTGAAAAGAAGTGACGGAGCTGTACTCCAAGCAGTTCCCCCCCGGAAATTAAGCCCTGCTTCTGCCACTGTATTGTCTTGTGCATTCTTGAGCCCAGATGTACCCGGACTGCAAGTTGTCACCATGAGAAACTCCTTTTGGATCAAAATATCTGGGTTAACCCTGATACAGTATTTCTAAAGCAGGGGGTTCTCAACCCAGTCCTTGAGACACATCTAGCCAGTCAGGTTTTCAGGATAACCGCAATGAATATGCATGAGAGAGATTTACATTCAAAGGAAGCAGTGCATGCAAAGTTCTCTCATGCATATTCATTGTAGTTACCCTGAAAACCTGACTGGCTAGGTGTGTTCCGAGGAGTGAATTGAGAACCACTGTTTTAAGGACACCCAGGTCAGGCATAAGTGATTTTTACTTCTGCTCCCACTTTTATCAATGGAGACATGATTTTATCTATGATATTTATGTAAATACAGTACCTATGTTTCAAGGGAAAATATTGCTTTTCCATGATTCTGATCTTTGAGAAATTTCTTACATGATGAAAAAGTGGCAGTGTAAGAACCTAGTTCTGCTGCCTGAGGTGCACATCTATAGAAGAAGGGGTTGACTCTATCTGATGCAGGAGCATACCCAAGGCCCCTTCGCTTTGACATCAGGTCCACCCAGTCAGTGGCAACAAAACATTCGAATGAATGGAGAACTGGAGGCGGTGTCAACATTTTCACGGCCTTATGCTCACCCATGTTCATCCCAGACCCCACCAAAAAATCAGTCCGGGCCACGCCGCTGATCCCATGGCTTTTTGGCACGCTCAAATTGTTATTGAAATTATTTTCACTTTGTATTTTAAGTTTTATTTCTTGGTTCTCTGTGTATTGGAGGAACTAATCAAGGAATTCCATGTAGGTAAGCGTGTGTACACTTGTGTAAAAATGCATTTTGAAAATGACTCTCCCCTGCCTCCCATGTACAGGTAAAAGTATGTACCCTGTCTTACAGCACATGTCCAGCATGAAAAAAATAGTAAAGTTAGGTCAGGAGGAAAAATCCGGAAGAGATTTCATTTTCAGATCTCTGTATGTACTCTGCAATTGCAATTTCCTGCGACGTTTACTCATTCACACCTGACGGATGTTCCCGGGTCACCTTGCGGTTTGGTTTATTTATTTTAAAAAATTTATATTACACACTACAAACCTAGGCGGATCACAAATAACATACACAATTAAAAATCAGTCTAAACAAACAAAGTTTTAAAAATGTTCCTCTTGAATCATTTTTTGGACTTCTCATCATGCTTTGTCAATAAGAATGTGAGAAGAAAGGTTGCAGGCCTTTTAGAAAAGGGTGTTTAAAACATAGAATTGCCGATCGGTAAGGCAGGCGACTTGAGGTCAGCTGGTAGGCTGCCACCTTATTCATCAACCAAATCGATACAGCTTTGGCTTTGCCCTCACTGCGTGCAGGGAGCTATAGTTCTGATTTTGTTATTGATTTTCCTTAAAGAATCAGAACTACAACTCCCTGCTTGCAATGGGGGAAAACCAGGACTGGATTCAGCTGTGTGGTTGACATGAAGTGGCAACTCTATGAAGAGAAACCCGCAAGAAGTTCAACCTTTTGACTTCATTGAACTTGCGGGGTTTTAATAAATGAAAGACACTGCAAAAACTAGCTTTGTAAATGATGTTATTTCAGAAAGCCAATCTTAATATTTTTCCCTGAAAAGATGCCCCATATAGTTTTTAAACATGGCTTAACAGCACCCCCAGGTGGCCAGTGTGAGTACAATGTGCTGAATTACTTTGAAAAGCAATAATTTTAAGTGTGCAAAGCAATAAAATGCCCACCTGAGAGGTAATGGATTCTGGCTCTGCACATTTGCTAAGAACAGCAGGATGCGGATTAAGTTTTTATGATACCATCCACAGTAAAATGTAAAATAAAATTCTTAATAGACTTTTCACCTTTATGGTCTTGTATCACAGTAAAAAGAAGTCTTTTATTACATTGTTTTGTAATTGCTTGTTTTAATAGATAAGAAAATATTGAGTACATTATCAGTAAACATTTTTCAGATCCCACGGGTATACCGGAGTATCTACCGATGGACAGAGGAAGGGACCATTCTCCAGAGAGCAACAGGATGAGATTTTCTGCTGAAGAACAGAAAGCAGAAGGGAGGAGTTTGGAAGGCTTATCTGAAGAGAGGATGAGTTTGTGTCTGTTTGGTAAAAAGAGACAGAGCAAGGACAGTTAGGAGAGAGGGAAATGCGCTGATGAAAACGGGGAAAGTAAAGGAGGGGAATTCGGGAAAGAAACAGGAGAGAAAAGGGTTGGTGCAGTGACTCAGCTGTGTGCTGTCATGAAGAGAAAGTGGGTTTGATTCCCAGACCCAGTTTCTGCTCCCTGGACCAGCTGAAATTAGGGGGTGCTCCAGAGGAAGCAGTTTCAACCCATCAAAGCAGAGAGTCCCAGTCATTATGCCATGGTGGCAGCCACTGGATGGATGAAAGGACCATAAAGACAAGCTCTAGACTAGAGGAAGCCCTAGTGAGAACAGTTGTGCCAATGATTTGGGAGGATAGATATAAAAAAAAGGGGGATTTACTAACTAGTTGTTAATGCAGGTTCCTAATGGTTTGATTGATCTAGAAACCCAAAGGTGCAGGAGGGAACCATCAGGCAACAACACAGAGAAGACATGATTTCCCAATCCAACACATTCAGGCCGATGCAGAAAGCCGATGTTAGACGCGCGCTGGATCGATTTTTTATGTTCCCGACAATCCACACATTTTAATGTGTGATGCAGGAAGGACAGGGCATGCAAATGAACACTGCAGTAACCGTGAACATGCAAACGAGCCACCACAGCGTTAGACTGGGAGAGCAAGCCAAACACATGCACACAAGAATTCTGCGCTAGTTTGACTTGCTATCCGGGCACCGCATGGCTAATTTGCATATCATCCCCAACAGTATTTTGATGGCACTGGAGACAATCGCGGCTTTGGGAAAAGACCCCAATGCCATCAAAATACTGTTGGGGGCTGGTGCCCAAACAATAAGAATCCCTGGTGGCTCAGCAGCCCATTTCTCCCCCCCCCCCCCAACAGTATTTTGATGGCTTTGGGAAAAGCCCCTGATACCATCAAAACACTGTCAGGTGCTGGTGCCCCGACAGAAAGTAAGTACCTGGTGGTCTTGTAGCCTCTGTACCCCTCATCACCACCCCAAAGTAAATGAAATCAACCAGTGGTCTAGTGGTCCCTGCAGCCCCACCCCTCAAAGAATATAACCTGGTGGTCTACTGACCCCTGTACATCCCACCCTCACCCCAAAGTAAAATAAAATAAAATCACCTGGTAGTGTAGCAGCCCCCAAATTCACCCCCCCCCCCCCCCCATAATTTAAAATAGGCAGGAGCGCTGCCTATGTGAACATAAGAACATAAGATATGCCATACTGGGTCAGACCAAGGTCCATCAAGCCCAGTATCCTGTTTCCAACAGTGGCCAATCTAGGTCATACGTTGTATTGGGTCAAGAATTGATATCCTGCAACCCTTTATAATAATGGTTTATAGAAATTTCCTCCAGGAACTTGTCCAAACCTTTTTTAAACCCACACTAACAGCCTTTACTACATCCTCCGGTAACAAATTCCAGAGTTTGATTACACATTGAGTGAAAAAATATTTTCTCTTATTAGTCTTAAATAGTTTACCTTGTAGCTTCATTGAATGTCTCCTAGTCTTTCTATATTCTAATAATGTAAACAATCGATCTACGTTTACCCGTTCCACGCCATTCATTAATTTATAGACTTCTATCATATCTCCCCTCAGCCCTCTCTTTTCCAGGTTAAAGAGCCCTAACCTTTTTAGCCTTTCTTCATAAGGGTATCCTTCCATCCCCTTTACCATTTTGGTGGCTCTTCTCTAAACCTTTTCTAATAACGCTATACCCTTTTTAAGATAAGGTGGCCAGAATTAAAAACAATATTCAAGGTGCGGTCGCATCGTGGAACGATACAGAGGCATTATAATATCCATTGTTTTATTTTCCATTCCTTTCAATGACGCCTAAATCTATTTCCTGGGTGGTGGTTCCCAATGTGGAACCGTGCATCGAGTAACCATAGTTTGGGTTGTTCTTTCCTAGATGAATAACTTTGCACTTGTCCACATTAAATTTCATCTGCCATTTTGATGCCCAGTCTTCCAGTTTATCAAGATCCTCTTGCAATTTTCCACAATCCTCATGGGTTTTAACAACTTTAAATAGTTTTCTGTCATCTGCAAATCTGATAACCTCACTCGTTATTCCCTTCCCGGATCACCCCTGGAACCCTTTTTAAAAATTGGCATTACGCTCGCCATCCTCCAATCTTCAGGTATTACAGATGATTTTAATGATAGTTCACAGATTACTAATAGCAGGTCTGCAATCTCATATTTCAGTTATTTCAACACCCTTGGATGTATATTATCCGGTCCAGGTGATTTGCTACTCTTCAGTTTATCAAATAGTTGTAATACATCTTCCCGTTGTAACAATATTTCTTCAGTTCTTCTGTACCTTTAAATACCACTTCAGTCATGGGTAACATCCCTACATCTTCCTCAGTAAAGACAGAAGCAAATAATTCATTCAGTCTCTCCGCTATCGCCTTGTCCCCTCTTAGTGCCCCTTTAACCCTCTATCATCTAATGGACCATCTGACTCTCTAGTAGGTTTTTTGCTACGAATGTACTTGAAAAAGTCTTTATTACTCGTTTTTGCTTCCACAGTAAGTTTCTTCTCAAATTCTCCCTTTGCCTGCCTTATCAATGCCTTGCATTTAACTTGCCAGTGCTTGTACTTTTTCCAGTTTTTGTCATTTGGCTCTTTTTTCCATTTCATGAAAGATGTTTTTTTGGCAACAACAGCCTCTCTGACTTCACCTTTAAACCATGCTGGCAGATTTTTGGACTTCCTTCCACTTTTCTTAAAGCGTGGAATACAGCTGGTCTGGGCTTCCAAGATAGTATTTTTTAACAATACCCAAGCTTGATGTAAGTCTTTAACCTTTACAACTGCTCCTTTTAGTATTTTTTAAACTATTTTCCTCATTTTATCATAGCCTCTCTTTTGAAAGTTAAAAGGTAGTACTGTGGATTTCCTTACCTTCCCTCCTCCACTAATTAAATCAAACGTGATCATGCTATGATCACTATTGCCAAGTGGCCCCAACACCCTCATGTCTTGCACTAGATCTGGTGTTCCACTAAGGACTAGGTCCAATATGGCTTCCTCTCTGGTCAGTTCATGAACCAGCTGCCCCAAGAAGCAGTCATTTATTTCATCTAGGAACTTTATCTCCCTAGCATGCCCTGCCGTGACACTGACCCAGTCGATACCAGAGTAATTGAAATCACCCATTATTATTACTCTGCTGTAACTTTTGTTAGCTTCCTTGATTTCTTTGAGCATTTCATCATCCATTTGTTCATTCTGGCCAGGCGGTCGATAGTACACCCCCACTGCCATCACCTTCCCCTTCATACATGGAATTTCAATCCATAGAGATTCTACAGCAAATTTTGTTTCCTGCAAAACTTTAATCCTTTCTGACTCAATGCCCTCTCTAACACAGAGCGCAACCCCTCCACAGCTCCCCCGATTGGGGTAGAGCGCCTGAGCGGGAAGCCGTCCCGCTCAGAAGCTCCTGCCCAATCGGGACAGTGTGAGCAACAAACCAGCAGCTGGACCCGATAAAAGCGGCCCCCCTGCACAAAGGGAGCCACTTTTAGCAGCAAGCAGCCCCGCAGCACTCCACAGCTCCCCCGATTGGGGTAGAGCGCCTGAGCGGGAAGCCGTCCCGCTCAGAAGCTCCTGCCCAATCGGGACAGTGCGAGCAACAAACCAGCAGCTGGACCCGATAAAAGCGGCCCCCCTGCACAAAGGGAGCCACTTTTAGCAGCAAGCAGCCCCGCAGCACTCCACAGCTCCCCCGATTGGGGTAGAGCACCTGAGCGGGAAGCCGTCCCGCTCAGAAGCTACTGCCCAATTGGGGCAGTGGGAGCAACAAACCAGCAGCCGGACCCGATAAAAGCGGCCCTCCTGCACAAAGGGAGCCACTTTTAGCAGCAAGCAGCCCCGCAGCACTCCACAGCTCCCCCGATCGGAGTAGAGCGCCTGAGCGGGAAGCCGTCCCGCTCAGAAGCTACTGCCCAATCGGGGCAGTGGGAGCAACAAACCAGCAGCCGGACCCGATAAAAGCGGCCCCCCTGCACAAATGGAGCCGCTTTTAGCAGCAAGCAGCCCCGCAGCACTCCACAGCTCCCCCGATCGGGGTAGAGCGCCTGAGCAGGAAGCCGTCCCGCTCAGAAGCTCCTGACCAATCGGGGCAGTGGGAGCAACAAACCAGCAGCCGGACCCAATAAAAGTGGCCCCCTGCAGGGCGCGCCCGTGCCAGGTGGGCCCGCGCCTGAGGACCTCGCAAGAGGGCCCTTTGCCGTGGCCCTTAGGCAGGGCACTAAGGCGCCAGAAGAAGCAGATCCACAAAGCCATACAGCTAGCAGCAGAAACAGCCGAAAGAATCACAGCAGCAAACTAACAGCCAGTACATAACAACCAACAAAGAGGAACAACAAACAAGGCTACCACATCCACACAGAATACCCATCCAAGAAGACACAACCAGAGAATCCACATCCCAACCTCACAGTAAGTCAAACCATCCACCATGGCCACAACCACATACCTCCCTATACTCCTCCTCATAACACAACTCATCCCCCAACAATCAGAAACACGACACACACACCCAACAATCATATGGTCACCAGCAACCATGCCAATATACCCCCCACCCCAACACACCACACGGAGCCCACTCAAGAAAGACAAAGAACGCAGACACAAGCATAACCCACACTCAAACGCAAAAACAAACTCTAAAGAGACCAATACCCCAAACATCACCTCAATAGAGCTCATGAACACCAGGTCAGTAAGAAATAAAATAAACACAATCAGAGACCACATAGAGGACCAACAACCCGACATCCTCTGCATCACAGAATCCTGGCTCACCCCCACCGACAATGCCCTCCTCAACCTGCTAGTACACCCCACCTACTCAGCATTTAATAGTCCTCGCACACATAAGAAGGGAGGCGGGGTGCTAATCATTGCAAAAGACTCATTAAAGCTAAAAACCCTCACCTCACAAACCTCAGACCAATGCAATACAATTGCGGTAGGAAACAAGCAAATAGCCATATGTCTCATCTACAGAGCCCCCCATGCTCCAGCAGACAAGCTAGCCTCCGCTCTGGAGACCGTATGTGCAATCAACACAACCTACAGACCACTAATACTACTGGGCGACTTCAACCTCAGCTCCTCCACCAACAAGGACAAGGAAAGCTTCCTACAAGCAATGGACTCCTTACAATTCACACAACTAATCAACACCCCAACACATAGATATGGATCGATGCCGGACCTCATATTCGCCCCCAACCACATAATAAACAGAGGTGACATCTCCCCACCCACTGTCACACCAGTACCCTGGTCAGACCACCACAGAATCAAAATAGAGATCACAACTCAAAGGGAAAATCACAACAAAGCGCAAAATACACCAGACGGAGAAAGAAGATTCAGAGCTTTCAACAAGGACCAATTCCTACAAGACACGCTACCTTACCTCAACACAGAAACGCATGATCTGAACGAACAGGTAAGCAAGTGGAACAATATCATCAATGAAGCAGCCAAAGCCAGAACAAGTGCAACAACAAGAACCAAGAGACAGCACACCCCATGGTACTCCAAAAGCATACGCAAAGCAAAAAGAGATCTGAGGAAAATAGAACGTCGCTGGAGACGCTCCAAATCTCCATCCACTCAGGCCTTATACCTCACTCAACAAAAGAGCTACAATGATCTCATTAACCAAACGAAAAGAGAACACCACACCAACATCATCCAGAGAGCATACAACAAACCCAGAGAGCTTTTTGAGATAGTAAAAAGCCTAACCAACGAACCTACTCCCGAGAAAGACATACAGATCGACCCTCAAACCTTCGCAGATCATCTTCAAAAGAAAATAGGATACTCACCACAACAAACATCTAAAGGAACCAACAACCCAATCATGCCCACCACAGCTTGGGACAAATTCGACATCCCTTCCACAAGGCAAATCGCAGATATCATCTCAGCTCTCAACACAAGCACCACACCAACGGACCCATGCCCAGTCCCATGGATCAAGGCAACCAAGGGTAACTTCAACACCCTCATACACAACATGGTAAGCAACTCCCTGATGCAAGGAACCATGCCAGACCAACTGAAGCTAGCCACTATAAGGCCGATCCCAAAGAAAACCACTCTGGACAAAGGCAACCCAGTGACCTACAGACCAATCTCCAGCATACCGCTTCTGGCCAAAATCATAGAAAAGACAGTGCAACAGCAGCTCCAAGACCACATCGACGCACATGCCCCACTGGATATACATCAACATGGCTTCCGCCCAAACCACGGAGTGAAAACTCTACTCCTATACCTATTCAATGACATAATCCAGACCATGGACATCTACAAACAAGTAACACTAATGATATTCCTAGACATCTCAGCTGCATTCGACACAGTAGACCACAACATTCTTCTAACCAGACTACAGAACATTGGAATAACCGGCACCACACTGAATTGGTTCAAATCATACCTTACAAACAGACAGTTCCAAGTCAAAATCGGATCCAACACCTCACAACCCACAGAGATCAAGCAAGGAGTACCACAAGGATCCGCACTATCCTCATTACTCTTCAACCTATACATTCAACCAATCTGCAACATCATGAAAATGCATAAAATTGACTACACAATCTACGCAGATGGCATTATGATATACACGCCAATCAACCTCGACAGCCCCGACTACACCAAAATAACTAACTGTCTCAACAGCATGTCCACCTGGCTCACGCACAACAACCTATCCATAAACTACAGCAAGACGGAGGCTCTCATCATCACACGGAACACCAACTTCAGCCCCCCACCCTTCAGCACAGCTAACAACACAGCAATACCACTGAAGAACGAAGTGAAATACCTCGGAATAACACTCAACAGGGAGCTGAACCTACAGTCCCACATCAGAAAAACCGTCAAGAACACATACTACAAAATGAGAGTAATCAGACGCCTCAAACCTCTACTCACACAAAACCACTTCCGCACAGTCTGCCAAGCTCTTATCACTCCCATACTTGACTTCTGCAACCCGATTTACAACGGCATCCCAAAACAATCTCTCAGGCCGCTGCAAATGGCTCAAAACACGGCAGCCAGAATAATCACCGATTCTCCAACACAGGCACACATCACCCCCATCCTAAAAGACCTCCACTGGCTCCCAATCAGCCACCGCATCAAGTATAAAATTATACTAAACATATTCAGAATCAAACGCAAAAGCTCTGCACTCAGCCTCCAAGCTCTCATACTCCCTGACCCCAGCACTAGACCTAGAAGAAGAGCCACAGCAGACGCACTCAGCACACCAAGCAACTACACAAAAGCATGCAATTCCACCACTCAAAGAGCCCTCTCACTGGCAGCTCCGACAATTTGGAACAAACTCCCAGACGACCTGCGATCAACTGAAGATCAGAAGGACTTCCGGAAACTCCTAAAGACAGTACTCTTCACTGAGCACTACGGCACAAGC
The DNA here is from genome assembly GCA_033557465.1 of Ichthyophis bannanicus. NCBI lineage: Eukaryota > Metazoa > Chordata > Amphibia > Gymnophiona > Ichthyophiidae > Ichthyophis > Ichthyophis bannanicus. The sequence continues at coordinate 257,477,006 of CM066041.1, forward strand.
ACATAATCAGACTCCACAAACTTGTGCCAACCCCAGATTCCATGAAGACAAATCACAGCATGCTGTGGATCCAGCAAATCTTGTATATAGCTGTAAAGAGCCCTCATTGTAAATAGCTCACAATAATTAGCACACCTGCACCCACGCACCCTCACTGTACATAGACTGATCCAACATAAACTCCACTGACTTTGATTGTTTGCTGTGTACACCGCCTTGATTGAAGGATAAGGCGGGATAGAAATACCCTTTAAATAAATAAATTTGATCAGTTCTATCATTACGATAGTTTGTACCCAGGTATCACAGTGCCCCACTGGTTATCCTCCTTCCACCATGTCTCTGAGATTCCAATCATATCTAACCTCTCATTTAGTGCTATATATTCTAACTCTGCCATCTTATTGTTTAGACTTCTAGCATTTGCATACAAGCATTTTAGAGACTGTATTTTATTAATATTAATCTGGCTATTGGTAGGCATGGGTAATTTGGAATCTTTAAGCTCTGTCTGCTCCATACTCAAGCACATTTGGGCTACTTTACTCTTTTTTGGAACCCCTCTGCCTTTGGTAGTATCCTTCAAGGATACATTCTTCCGAACAATGCATTCCTGTGCGACTGTCAGCTTTCCTCTATTCTCTAGTTTAAAAGCTGCTCTATCTCCTTTTTAAAGGTTAATGCCAGCAGCCTGGTTCCATTCCAGTTAAGGTGAAGCCCAATCCTTTGGAAGAGGCCCTCCTTTCCCTAGAATGTTCCCCAGTTCCTAACAAATCCAAAACCCTCATCCTTGCACCATTGTCTCATCCACGCATTGAGACTCCAGAGCTCTGCCTGCCTTTTGGGTCCTGTGCATGGAACGGGAAGAATGTTGGAGAACGCTCCCCTGGAATTTCTGGATTTCAACTTCCTACCTAAAAGTCTAAATTTAGCCTCCAGAACCTCCCTACCACATTTTCCTATGTCATTGGTACCGACATGTACCAAGACAGCAGACTCCTCCCCAGCACTATCTAAGACTTTATCTAGGCGATGCGTGAGGTCTGCTACCTTCACACCAGGCAGGCATGTTACCAGGCGATCCTCACGTCCACCAGCCACCCAGCTATCTACATGCCTAATGATCGAATCACCAACTATAACAGCTGTCCTAACCCTTCCCTCATGGGCACATGGCCCTGGAGAAACGTCATCAGTGCGAGAGGGTTTTACATCACCTGGAGGACAGGTCCTAGTTACAGGATCACGTCCTGCCACACCAGGGTGATTCTTTCCTGTCACGTGACCTCTCTCCTCCATGACAACAGGGATGCTGCCAGACTGGAGGTGGGACTTCAGAACTATATCCTTGTTGAAGAGCCCTAACCTTTATAGCCTCTCTTCATAGAAGTAGCCTTCCATCCCCTTTACCATTTTAGTGGCTCTTCTCTGTACCTTTTCTAATAACGCTATATTCTTTTTAAGATACGGCAACCAGAATTACATAAGAACATAAGATATGTCATAATGGGTCAGACCAAGGTCCATCAAGCCCAGTATCCTGTTTCCAACAGTGGCCAATCTAGGTCATACGTACCTAGCAGTTTCCCCAAAAGACACAGGTTCCGCAATGCTTGTACTGGGTCAAGCATTGATATCCTGGGTCCCTTCTTAATAATGGTTTATGGACCTTTCCTCTAGGAACTTGTCCAAGCCTTTTTTAAACCCAGCTACACTAACAGCCTTTACTACATCCTCCAGTAACAAATTCCAAAGTTTCATTACATGTTGAGTGAAGAAATATTTTCTTTTATTAGTTTTAAATAGTTTACCCTGTAGCTTCATTGCATGTCCCCTAGTCTTTCTATATTCTGATAACGTAAACAATCGATCTACGTTTACCCATTCCACTCCGTTCATTAATTTATAGATTTCTATCATATCTCCCCTCAGCCGTCTCTTTTCCATGTTAAAGAGCCCTAACCCTTTTAGCCTTTCTTCATAGGAATATCCTTCCATCCCCTTTATCATTTTGGTGGCTCTTCTCTGAACCTTTTCTAATAATGCTATATCCTTTTTAATATAAGGCGACCAGAATTGCACACAATATTCAAGGTGCGGTCTCACCATGGAACGATATAGAGGCATTATAATATCTTTTGTTTTATTTTCCATTTCTTTCCTTATGATACCTAGCATTCTATTTGCTCTCTTGGCTGCCGCTGCACACTGGGCCGAGGGTTTTAACATGCTATCCACAATGACGCCTAAATCTTTTTCCTGGGTGGTGGTTCCTAATGTGGAACCTTGCATCGTGTAACCATAGTTTGGGTTGTTCTTCCCTAGGTGCATAACCTTGCACTTGTCCACATTAAATTTCATCTGCCATTTTGATGTCCACTCTTCCAATTTCTCAAGATCCTCTTGCAATTTTCCACAATCCTCTTGGGTTTTAACAACTTTAAATAGTTTTGTGTCATCTGCAAATTTGATAATCTCACTTGTTATTCCACTTTCCAGGTCATTTATGAATATGTCAAAAAGCAGCGGACCCAGCACAGATCCCTGGGGTACACCACTATTCACTTTTCTCCATTGGGAAAATTGGCCATTTAGCCCAACCCTCTGCTTTCTATCTTTTAACCAGTTCTTGATCCACAGTAGTACACTGCCTCCTATCCCATGACTCTTTAGTTTTGCCAAAAGTCTCTGATGAGGGACCTTGACAAAGGCTTTCTGAAAGTCCAGATACACTATATCAACTGTCTTACCTTTGTCCACTTGTTTATTCAAACTTTCAAAAAAACATAACAGATTAGTAAGACAAGATCTTCCTTGTCTAAAGCCATGTTGGCTGTCTCCCATTAGGCCATGACTATCTACATGCTGAGTAATTTTATTCTTTATGATGGTTTCTACCATTTTTCCCGGTACTGACGTGAGGCTCACCGGTCTGGAACCCTTTTTAAAAATTGGCGTTACATTGGCAATCCTCCAATCTTCAGGTATTACAGATGATTTTAATGAAAATTCACAGATTACTAATAGCAGGTCTGCAATCTCATATTTCAGTACTTTCAACACCCTTGGATGTATACCATCCAGCCCAGGTGATTTGCTACTCTTCAGTTTATCTAATAGTTGTAATACATCCTCCCGATGTATCGATATTTCCTTCAATTCTTCCGCACTTTTAAATTCCACTTCAGTCATGGGTAACATCCCTACATCTTCCTCAGTAAAGACTGAAGCAACAAATTCATTCAGTCTCTCCGCTATCGCCTTGTCGCCTTTTAGTGCCCCTTTAACTCCTCTATCATCTAATGGACCAACTGACTCTCTCACAGGTTTTTTGCTACGAATGTACTTGAAAAAATCTTTATTTCGCGTTTTTGCTTCCGCAGCAAGCTTCTTCTCAAATTCTCCCCTTGCCTGCTTTATCAGTGCCTTGCATTTGACTTGCCAGTGTTTGTGCTGTTTCCAGGTTTCGTCGTTTGGCTCTTTTTTCCATTTCCTGAAAGATGCTTTTTTGGCAACAACAGTCTCTCTGACCTCCCCTTTAAATCATGCTGGCAGTTTTTTGGACTTCCTTCCACTTTTCTTAAAGCGTGGAATACAGCTGGTCTGGGCTTCCAAGATAGTATTTTTCAACAACACCCAAGCTTGATGTAAGTCTTTAACCTTTGCAACTGCTCCTTTTAGTTTTTTCTTAACTATTTTCCTCATTTTAACATAGTCTCCCTTTCAAAAGTTAAAAGGTAGTACTGTGGATTTCCTTACTATCCCTCCTCCACTAATTAAATCAAAGGCGATCATGCTATGATCACTATTGCCAAGTGGCCCCAACACCCTTATCTCTTGCACTAGATCTGGTGTTCCACTAAGGACTAGGTCTAATATGGCTTCCCCTCTGGTCGGTTCATGAACCAGCTGCTCCAAGAAGCAGTCATTTAAGTCATCTAGGAACTTTATCTCCCTAGCATTTCCTGCCGTGACACTGACCCAGTAGATACCGGGGTAATTGAAATCACCCATTATTATTACTGCGCTATAACTTTTGTTAGCTTCCTTGATTTCTCTGAGCATTTCATCATCCATTTGTTCATTCTGGCCAGGCGGTCGATAGTACACCCCCACTGCCATCGCCTTCCCCTTTTTACATGGAATTTCAATCCATAGAGATTCTACAGCAAATTTTGTTTCCTGCAAAACTTTAATCCTTTCTGACTCGATGCCCTCTCTAACATAGAGCGCAACCCATCCACCAATTTGATCAGCTCTATCATTACGATATAGTTTGTACCCAGGTATCACAGTGTCCCACTGGTTGTCCTCCTTCCACCATGTCTCTGAAATTCCAATCATATCTAACCTCTCATTTAGTGCTATATATTCTAACTCTCCCATCTTATTTTTTAGACTTCTAGCATTTGCATACAAGCATTTTAGAAACTGTATTTTATTGATATTAGTTTGGCTGTTGGTAGACATGGGTAATTTGGGATCTTTAAGCTCTGTCTGCTCCATACTCGAGGGCATTTGGGCTACTTTACTGTTTTTTGGAACCTCTCTGCTTTTGGTAGTATCCTTCAGGGATACATTCTTCCGAACCATCCGCTCTTGGGCGACTGTCGGCTTTCCCCTGTTATCTAGTATAAAAGCTGCTCTATCTCCTTTTTAAAGGTTAATGCCAGCAGCCTGGTTCCATCCCAGTTAAGGTGAAGCCCATCCCTTCGGAAGAGCCTCTCCTTTCCCCAGAATGTTCCCCAGTTCCTAACAAATCCAAAACCCTCATCTCTGCACCATTGTCTCATCCACGCATTGAGACTCCGGAGCTCTGCCTGCCTTTTGGGTCCTGCACATGGAACGGAAAGCATTTTGGAGAACGCTACCTTGGAAGTTCTGGATTTCAACTTCCTACCTAAAAGTCTAGATTTAGCCTGCAGTACCTCCCTACCACATTTTCCTATGTCATTGGTACCGACATGTACCAAGACAGCAGACTCCTCCCCAGCACTATCTAAGACCTTATCTAGGTTGCGCGTGAGGTCCGCTACCTTTGCATCAGGCAGGCATGTTACCAGGCGATCCTCACGTCCACCATCCACCCAGCTATCTACATGCCTAATGATCGAATCACCAACTATAACTCTGTCCTAACCCTTCCCTCATAAGCACATGGCCCTGGAGAAACCTCCTCGGTGCAAGAGGGTTTTACATCACCTGGAGGACAGGTCCTTGTTAGAGGATCACTTCCTGCCACACCAGGGTGATGCTCTCCTGTCACGTGACCTCTCTCCTCCATGGCAACAGGGATGCTGCCAGACTGGTGGGGGGACTTCAGGACTATATCCCTGTAGGTCTTGTCTATGTACCTCTCTGTTTTTCTTATGTTTTCCAAGTCTGCTACTCTAGCCTCTAGAGAACGGACTCATTCCCTGAGAGCAAAGAGCTCCTTGCACCTAGTGCACACGTAAGGCCTCTCACCAACTGGGAGAAAATCATACATGTGACACTCAATGCAAAAGACTGGAAAGCCCCCATCTCTCTGCTGGACTGCTGTCTGCATCTTAGTTTTAAGTTTTTGTTTAGATCTTTAAGTTCTTTACTTCCTAAGGGTTGCTATGGATATTTATACTAATAAAACTGTACCTAATACGTTTAATATACCTTGTTCACCTGAAGCTTAATTAATCTCAGGTCCTGAGTGTATGACTGATTTGGGTAACGAGCTTCACCTGAGAGCACCCCCTGTCTTTTAATATGTGTAAGTACCTATAAAGCTACGATTATCCCAGGGGTGGGTGGGTGTGGGGAGGGAGGGAGGGAAATAACACTTCTTAAAAGAGGGCTGCTACATAGTACCCTGTCCTGTGCTGCTGAAGTAAGTTATATTCTTATTTGATTTTAAATTTTAAATTATAGCTCTTTGCTGCTGCTAGGCTCTAACTTATTATGAAATTTAAACTACAAGCTGTCTGCTGGATTCTAAATTTAACCAGAAAGCTCTCTTCTGTGTTTTAAATTTAAACTAAAAGTACTTTGCTGATGCTAGGCCCTGAGTGACTATTAAATTTAAACTACAAGCACTCTGCTGGGTATGATATGTAACCAGAAAGTTCTCTTCTGTGTTTTAAATTTAAACTTAAACTGCTGCTACTAGGCCCTGACTGATTTAACAAAAAATAGTGGGTTCACAGATTAATTAGCTTTAATACAAAGAATTCCTTGCAGAAAATTCCCAGAAGTATATACTCACAATTGCAGATCTCTCTCCAGAAGTAACAGTCCCCTTTTGTAGTCCTGTAAGACTGTGCTCCTGCTCTGAATCCGCTATCTTGAAAAATAACGACGCCTGACCCCATGCGGTACATATTAGGCAGTCTAACCACACCCGGATGCAGCACACAGGGCCAGGTGCCGCCATTTTTCAAGATGGCAGACTCAGAGTGGGAGCTCATAGGCTGTGCTCCTGCCTATTTTAAGTTACCTGGGGAGGGAGGGAGGAGTTGGATTTAGGGGCAACTAAACCACCAGGTTATTTTAGTTTAGTTTTGTTTACATAGGTGTGGTGGGTATAGGGGCCACTAGACCACCAGGTTATATTCTTTTATAGGGGGGTGGGGAGTAGGGGGTGCAGGGGCCACTAGACCACCAGGTTTTATTCTTTCAGTGGGAGTGGGGGGTACAGGGGATGCTAGATTACCAGGTGATTTTATTTTATTTTATTTTATTTTACTTTGGAGTGGGGGGTGGGGGTACAGGGGCCGCTAGACCACCAGGTACTTACTGTCTATCGGGGCACCAGCCCTTGACAGTGTTTTGATGGCATAGGGGGCTTTTCCAGATGCTGCAATTGTCCCCAAGCCATCAAAACACTGTTGGGGGGGTGGAGGACAGGTCCACTGGACCACCAGGAATTCTTTTTTGTCAGGCACTGGCTCCTGATAGTGTTTTGATGCATTAGGGGCTTTTCCCGATCGGGGAAAGCACCCGGTGGCATCAAAATACTTTCGGGGGCAACATTAGAGGTTTAAGTCACCTCAGACCCTGCAGTAATAAATATTGGTGCTATGGCTGGTTGCAAAATCTTCTATGCCTGTCTCTGCATTGAGCGTAGCCATGATCTGCATACCAAACCATTATGTGCAGCTGATTAAAATACATTTAAATGCGTGTGGCGTTAATTGTGCATTAGTTTTTTCGTCTGTGTTTACATCTGTTTTCTGCATTCAAAAGATTCGTAACGTGTGCTTAAACGTGGCATTATGGGTTCCTAAAGGCCAAGCTAGGTTTTTGCATTGACCTGATATTTGTGATCTTAAATCAATCACTTTAAACTCTCTTTTCTCAAATTTAGTTTTTCAGCTATGTGGAAAAGAGGTGCTGGAGTCAATATTCGAAAGATCCAAGGGGTCAATATTCAAAAGTGTTTATGCCATTTGTAGGACCTGCAAACCACATAAACCCTGCTCTGCCTGATAGTCAATGGTACTAAATGGTTAGTGACGCTGAATATCCCCAAAGACCACCCTAGAAAAATGCAGTTAGTTTCGGGGCTGCTGTGTGAGGAGCTGGGGAGGTCCCAGCAGCTATCTGCTTAGCGGCAATATTCAGCCATTAGCTGGATTAGCAAACTGCAGAAAGTTAAGACAGGTCCTAACTTTTTTCAAATCTTGCTTTTAAGAGTGCTGCAACCATTTGTATTTCTTGCCTGCTATATTTGCTGTTGACTATAATTGTGTCTGTGGTCTCCAGATTACTCCGGTCTCCAATAGCTGTTTTCTGTTGCCTGTCCTGCCTCCCACAAGTGACGCGACTGTGTTCCTGTGGTTGCGACCCCTCCAGGTACTCTGCCACTACATTTAAGGAAGATGCCAGCAGTGTCCTGTGCTGCCGTGGTGTGCGCCCAGGGTGTGCACAGCAGAAGCGCGCCCAAGGAGCAGGACATGCTCCTTGGACAAGCTCCCTGGGGTGAGATTCGGGTGACCAGGCATACTCACCCCGCCAACTAACACTCTGAAACCCAAAACATCCACAAGCTTGTCATCTTGGGACGCAGTCACCACAACGGGTAAGTGGCGTTCCTCTCTGTGCACTATCCCGTTTGTTTTGTGTGTCTCCTTTCTCACCTGTGCTATGGCTACCAATCCCATGCATTGGGGATGGCGGCCACCTCCCCCAGTCCCACTTCTGATAGGCCAGTATACTCGGACTCCCTCTAATCTCCTAATCTGCAACCACTATGTGGCCTCCACTGCCCCCGTCAGCCTGCTGTCTCCACATTTCTGTTCAGTCTTGCTTTGCTTAACTGTAGGTCCCTCCACTCTAAGTCACTACTTCTTCAGGATCTCCTTCAACAGCATCCCCTTGATATGTGTTTCCTTACTGAAACGTGGCTGAAGGAGGGCAACGACTCCCTCCTGAATCGATGCCTACCTTTAGGGTTCTCTGCCTTCTCCTCATCCAGATTAGGCAGGTTTGGGGGAGGCATTGCACTCCTGTATCTCTCTAGGCTCCCTCTTGCAGAAGTCCCTGCCCCGACTATCCACTACCCTGAATCCCTATTTCTTGGGCTCCATGGAACCTTACCCCTTTACTTTCTCCTCCCCCCTTCCTTGTCCCCCGATCTTTGGGATTCAGTACTACAGACAATCTCAGAAACTGCCCTTACTTACTCTAATCTAATCATCCTGGGAGACTTCAACATACATATGGATGCCCCTTCCAGGCCTAAAGATCGCGCTTTCCTTAACCTCCTTAGTGATCTCTCTCTTACACAGCATATCCCCTGCCCCACACATACTGCAGGCCATATGCTGGACCTTGTCCTCACGTTGTCTATTACTGAGCTTACCCTCACGGCATTTTCCACCCTTGCAGTCTCCTGATCGGACCACTATTGTATTTTCTTCTCTGTTTTCTACCCATTGTCAGTCATCGGCTCAAGCCTTGCCAATACATAAGACACTTACAGCAGCATATTACTCCATTCACCCTTCAATCATTCCTCTCCTCAGATACGCTATTTCCCTCTGATCTTGCCACTCAGTCACCCAGCTCTCAGGTCCACACTTAGAATACTGTACTGACTGTAGTCCTAGACCAGTTAGCACCTCTTCGTCCTCCTGGTACCATTCCAGCCTTTGCCTGCTTCGCTCACAACTACAGCATGCTGTCTATGGCGCAAATGCCCTTCACCCGATGCTCTCTCATGCTTCTGCCACCTCCATGGCCACTACCGCTCAACCATGCACTCTGTCAAGCAATCCTACTATGCTACCCTCATCTCCTCATCCTCTAACTCTACCAGAGAGCTTTACTCTATCCTTCATTCACTACCCGCAACTTCCACCCACCCTTTGCATCTTGATGGCTCCCCAGACCCTATGCAGCTCGCCTCCTTTTTCAGAGACAAGATTGAACAACTGCGTTCCACCTTTACAACTCCTCCACCTCCTCCTTTGACTCCTTCCTTCCTTCTGCCTCCAATAGCTCCTACATCCTCCTCTGTCTCTCAACTTGTTGATTCCATTCCGATTTCTCCACCAAATCTTTCTTGGCTCACGTTTGGTCTTCCTTCCGACCGATTTCAGCAACGGAACTACATATAGCAATACCCGGTGTCAGCATATTTCTATGCTGATGACATAATCCTTCTTTACCACACCACCCCTGTTTTGGTTGATCTGTTGCCACTCAATGATTGCCTCTCACGTATTGCTTCGTGGATTTCAACCAACTACTGACATCTTAACCCTTCTAAATCAACAGCTACGTGGTTCTTCTTCAGCTCTCCCTGTCCCACGATTGCCCCTTCTTTAATTCCTTTCCCATCCCTTTAGTATCCTCATTCCATTACCTGGGCGTCACTTTAGATTCCACGCTTTCATTCCAGGAGCATCTGTCCCTCCTCATTCGTCATTCCTTTTATGCACTGTGCCAGATCAGAGCAGTTCTTCCCTTTCTACTGCCCTCTTCGGTCACCATCCTTCTGTTATCTTTGGTGATGAATAGATTAGACTATTGCAATGTTGCCTTGGAAAATCTGCCCCAAAATCAGTTACAGTATCTGCAATTGCTACAAAATACTGCAGCACGTATCATCACCCATGCCAAGCGCTCAGACCATATCACACCTCTCCTCATTCATCTACACTGGCTTCCTCTCCACTTTAGAATTCCGTACAAACTTTTGATTTTGACTCATAAAATTATTTACACCTCCACACCACAGTATTTGGCCAATCTTATACGCCTACATACGCCCTACCGTCAGCTTCGCTCCCTCCACGCTAATCGACTACCCCTTCCCTCACCGTCTCAGGCTCATCTAGAACTCACGCGTCATGCTGCTTTCTTTTTCATCGGTCCTGCACTTTGGAACGCCCTGCCGTTCTCACTCCACCTCGAATCATCTTACCTGAAATTCAAAGTGCACCTCAAGACTCATTTATTCCACCAACTATATGACATTCCATGTACCAATCTGCATTAGCCCTTTCCTGTCGTACTCTCCTGACTCTCCTACTGCTTTATAGCTGTTGGCTGTTACTCTGACTGCTCTCCTTCCCGTCACTATATGGCGCCCTTTTCTTTTCCTAGCTGCTGTTACTATTATTGTAAACCACTCTGATGCCATGGCCTGGGCAATATATCAAATGCAAAATAAAGATAAAGTTAGCAGTTGAATATCACCACTAACCAGATAGCAACACCGATAGCCTGGAAAACCAGCGCCGAATATCTGGTTTCATATTTGGCCACAGCAGTCAAGTGCTTTAGCAGCACAGACTGCCGTGGTCTGAAGATTTACCCCTACATGTGTAATTTAAGAAGCGAGGTGCCTAGATCTGTATCAAAGAAGCCAGAAAGAGGGTCATTCATTCAGCATCGGTTAGCTATGCCATCAGGAAAGAGACTTTGCTTTAACTCACGACTGTTCAGGAGTAGCTCGAGGAGAGTTACAATTACGTGCATTAGGAATTTGCCTATCCCTGGAGTGCTTACAATCCAAGTTTGTGCCGGAGAAATAGACGATGTAGGTCCTTTGTCTCTGCAAAGAGAAGGAAGACTCATAAGTGGAGATTCCAGAATGGACTGGATTTGGGGATTTAGCTCATGCCTTTTCTCAGAAATGCAAGGTGAGCTAAGCTACATTCAGATACAGTACAGCAGGCATTTTCCTGTTTCCTGTTGGTTTAAAGGGCCAATGCAAAAATGTTAGCACACCATCTGCACATAGGTAGCACGACATCTGTGCATTTTTATGCATAGACATCGTGCCACAATGCAGAAAGGGGATCGGCGTGAATGTAATCATGGTGCAGAAGCCAGCACCAATGTTGGCACGCAGCCCACGTAAATCCATTAAAATTACACGATAATCAAGCAATCAGCTACTCTGCTGGAGGCCAAGAATTGCACAGGAGAGCGGAGACTGAACTTAATGCCGGAACTATAATGCTAATTCAAAGGAGACGTAAGCAATCTGCGCCCAATGCTGAGGAGGAATTTACCCACAACACACATAGTATTTTGTGGGCTTTGCTGAAATGAGTTCTGAAAAAAGGCAGGGGAACTGTGCTGGAATGAATGTGTGTGCATATGATGGAATCCTATGTGGCTCGTGACAGCAATCATTCTGCTCAGAATATTACTCTGAATAATCTTGCTGTTCGAAGACACTGATATCGTTCAGATAAAAGTGCCTTTTTGTATGCAGGATCTAGGTGCTGCTAGTTCAGTGCCAACTTTCTGCACCTACCTCAGTTACGTGCCTTTCGCTTGCTGCATAGAGACACACACCTTCTGCATTGCTCTCGCACTAGAAAACCGTGCGTTTGGCTTTTAGTGCACAACTCTAGCGCTGGTTTTCTGCATCGGCCCCTAAGTTTGTACCTGAGGCAATGAAGGTTACGAGACTTGCCTAGGACCACAAGGAGCAGCAGCGTGACTCGAACCCCAGCAAGGTCCCAGATCTTCTTGATGGGTGGAAGACTGCCTTCGCATCTTGATTATATCGGACAGTGGGAAGGAGGCAAAGGTCTGCTCTAGGCACTCGAGATTAGGTGAATATTCAGTCAAAAATCTAAGAACCTATATTTGGCTGAAACTATACCTAAATCTAAGCTGTCACAGTTTGACCTCTTACATAAGCACTCAGCTCTGCTAGAAAGGGATCGTGGACAAGCGCTGGGTTTTGACCTGCTCAGTGCATTCTGTCACCTGAAAGCAGTAGGAAGTATAGACCCACATTGCACTGAGCTGCAAGATGAAATCCAGGATGGAGCAAAAGTCTTTTGCAGCGCACTGGATCTCAGATGGATCTTTCAGTATCTGACTTATCTCTCAGCAAGGACAGAATAAGTGACCAGAGATTAGAAATGGAAATATGCAGAAATATTTTTTTTAACTCGCTGAATACTCTAGTATTTCCCCTGCCTCTCCCTTGTAGACAGGAGGGGAGTGAGGAGCAGCTGCAGGGTAGGGACTGGATTGGGGAGCAGAGTGGCTATTCTTTGCTCTGCAGTGTCTGCTCCAGGCTCACCCCTTTCTTTCTCTCCTCTTCTGTCACCATATTACAGGAGGGGAGAGGCTGGATTTGGGAGCTTCAGCACAGATCAAATTTACAATTCTTGGCTGACCCAATAACGTGTTTTACTCTGGCCGATATTTTAATTCCTTACGGTCCTTGCAATTTATATTCCTCTCAAACATTTCTTCTCTCAGTTCCTTCTCTCTTTCAGGTCCTCTGGAAGTTTCTTGGTGTACCTGCTTTCTCTTATTTTTGGTCCCTTTCTTTGGAATTCCCTGCACTCCTATATTCACCAGGAACCTCTCGTTCCTAAGTTTAAGAAGGCCATAAAGACTTGTTTTCTTCAATTAGCATTCAATCTGGACTATGGAAACTGGAGCTGATGCAAAACCTGGTTTTGGTGTTATTGTGAGCATGTATGATGGGGTATATATAGGGGAGGAGTAGCCTGAGATCAGAAAGACCAAGGGTTCAAATCCCACTGACACTCCTTGTGACTTTCACCAAGTCACTTAACTCTCCACTGCCTCAGGTACAAGCTTAGATTGTGAGTCCTCTGGGGACAGGGAAATCCCTACTGTACCTGAATGTAACTCGCTACTGGAAAGGTGTGAGCTAAATACTAATAAATGAATAAATAGATCCCATCACTTCACTAGGTTTAAAGGAAAACAAGGGAGAGGAAAAGACAGAGCAGTCCTGAGATCCATGCCAGGTTTTGGCTACTGCCAGAAGGCAGGCTGGTTTCCCAGGTAACCAATGAGAGTGGGCCAGAAGGGAGGGTGGAGTCACAACAGAGTATAAAAGCCAGGAAGTCTTCTGGAGAGACTCCACCAATGAGGAGCTGCTGGGCTGAGACAAAACTAGGGCCTGTTTGCTGGATGAGGTAAACCTCTGTTTGTATTTGAGGATTCTGATGGAACTTTGCTTGTTGCCCAGACAAGTTATTTATGGGAACTTGATTCTGGAGCTTAATACATGAATGAGAAGCTTAGCCTGACAGTAGGTGTTTGTGGCATCAGATTAGAGGCCAGTCAGAAAGCTACAAGGAAGGTGTCAGGAGGGCCACACTGTGATCCCTAAGGTGAATATTTTTGGAAAGGAATTGTTTGATATCTCATAGTAAGAATCTAACTTTGGAATTTGAGAGTGGAAGAACTGTAAAGATAGTTGGAGAACTCTCAAACATATGGAAGTTGGTAATGTGGGTCCACCCAGGGATTAGGATTACCAAGGCAGGTCACTTGTTGTTTGACTGTGTGTCCTTGGACTCTCTAATGAGGCAGAGTTTAAAATAATCTTAGGGACTACACCTGCCTGGAGGATGGACTACCGGACAAGGGACCCCCATGGATCTACTATGGAAGCAGGCCAGGGCATAACAGCATGCTTTTATGTGATTCTGTTATTTTTATATATTCTTGCTTCATAAACTGCCTTGATGTTCTTTGAGTTTAAGAATATAAGAGATGCCATACTGGGTCAGAACAAGGTTCATCATCAAGCCCAGTATCCTGTTTCTAACAGTGGCCAATCCAGGTCACAAAAGATATCCAGATTCCATGCCACTTGTCCAATGGGAAATCGCTGGATTTCCCTGGTCTTCTTTAATCATGGTTTTTGGACTTTTCCTCCAGGAACTCATCCAAAACCCTTAAACCCAGCTTTTCCTACATCCTCTGGTAAAGAATTCCAGAGTTTTATTACACATTGAGTGAAAAAACATATTTTCTCTAATTAGTCTGATTATTTATTTGGCTGTATTTATATACCGCTTATCACAGAGGTCAAAGTGGTTTACAAGGAACTTAATTTTACAAATAACGGTTACATTGAACCAGGTAACTTTGTACAATGAAAAGGAACAGAGTGGTGAACTTAAATTAACTATGTATAGGTTGATGAACTATTTACATGTGCTTGTAAAATCTTGTCCTTCATGTGGATCCAGGACTGCTGTTTGGCTTGTGGGAGGTTGGCAGGGATAGGGGGGTGTGGGGCCCAAGTGGAGTGTGACTAGGTGGGTCTTGAGGAGTCTGCGGAAGGGTAGGAGGTCTGTAGTGTTTCTTATGAGGACAGGAAGAGAGCTCCAGGTAGTCGGAGTGTAAAGTTCAAAGGATGTGATACGGATTTGTTGAGTGCTTTTTGTTACAGCTTGGGGATAGTTAGCGTGTTCATTGTGGAGGCTATGCTGCCCCGCCCTCCTGCTGCTAATTCCGTCAGTGACACGGCCTGTTGCTTCTGATCCCCCTAACTTCCTATCAGAGGGGGGTCAGAAGGAGCAGTCATGTGTACTGAAACACATGGCCTGCCGCCCACAGAGGTCTGCTGCCCTAGGTAGCTGCCTAACTCACCTAGTGGACGGGCCAGCCCCGGGGAGCATCAGAAACAGGGCTGCCCCTCTACCCTGTGGATCTCCAGCGTGACACATGCTCACTATGGCACCGAGTCTGTGAATGTCCCAGGTCCTGCCCCCTTCCCAGCTTCCTGTGAGACGGGTCTGTGAGTACGCAATGGCACACAGCGCCCTCTGCTGACCGCTGCTGCCTTCCTGCTTAGGATACATGGGGGGAAGAGGAAGTAGAGGGGAGGGGGTGGGCTGTTATTTTGTTCTAACCATCATCTTGGGCCACTTACATTTTTGCGGTCATATTGGATGAAATTTCCGGCAGCACTACTGTAGACCTTTCTCACTAATATTAGAACATGCTCAAAGCCGTCCACACAGCTCTACGTTTGACTCCAGGACAAGCCAGTCCCTTGCTTTGACTTTGCTGTTGACCGGAAGGGTAGACAGAGCAGCATCTTTGACCTTGCCTGCGGTCTTCCTGAGCAGCTGAGAGTCATATCTTTCTATATCTTTTATCTACATTTTCTTCTGCATCTTAACCCTCCGTTGCCTCAGGTGCAAACTGATAATCCAATGCTGAAACGCTGCAATAAAGCCCCGCACTAAAGCTTAGCACAGGGTTTCCTAATGCAAGTTTAACACAGAAAATTTGCTCACCGATGCTGTAGACAGACAGCAGGCAAATAAGCTACGCACAAAGGTCTGCGCTAAACAAGAAGACAATCTAGACACATGTGCACGTGCTCATGTAGTGCTGGAAAGCTATCTTGAAATATAAACAGATATTATTCTGCACAGAAGCATATTGATGATTATGTTTATGTTTATGTTTATTTCGAATTTGATATACCGCCCAGGCCAGAGGCATTAGAGCAGTTTACAATGCAAATCATTCAAGGAAATAGGAAAGGAACGCCATATATATGATAGGACAGAATAGAGGACAGAGACAGTCAGACAGAAAAGAAGAGGAGAGGAACATGGGACAGCGAGTTACCACAAAGTAGAAGCAAGTCCACCCAGTCCATGTCCTCGGATCAACCCACAGCCACGAACGCCACGGCCCTACGCCTAAGGGCCACGCCAAAGGGCCCTCAGGCGCGGGCCCGCCTCAGAAGCGGCGGTTATTTATGCAGGGCTGCTGATGGTAAGCAGGGGAAACGAGGAGGAGCTCCTGCTCACTCCCTCCAATGATGGCAGCTCCCGTTCCACTGGCACGCCTCAGAAGCGGCGGTTATTTATGCACCAAATAGCATTCCAGCCCACCATCACTGCTGTCCTTTTTCACCACTCCCTTCAGCAAAACAAAAAAAAAGGTTGAGGGCTATACCTGTAAGATAGAAAAGAACCAGGTATAAATCCCTCACTAGCGCTGACCACAGACCTGTGAGTTAACCCTTTACGATTTCTCAGACTTTGCATTAAAAATCCCAGCGTTGAGCTCAGCCTTCTGGTCTTCAGCCCATTGCGCTGAATAGCTAATTGCTTCATTGCCATGGATTTACATGTGCTGTGTGCTGGTGTCTGCTCAAGGCTTTGTGCACAGTTAATTTGTGCACCAAACTCCTTTTTGCATTGGTAGTGCACAAAATTCAGCATAAAAGTCCAGCTAACCTAGTGCACCTTACGTCCTCACCCCCTTAGATTGAAAGCTCTGAGGACAGGAAACTACCTACTGTAGCTGAATGTAACTTGCCTTGAGCTATTACTGAAAAGATGTAAGCTAAATATAAATAAATAAAAATGTTCTCTCTCACCCAGGGCCAGTCTAACCACCAGGTAAACTAGGCATCCACCTAGGGCAGCACAGTTTGCAGGAGCGGCAGCGGGGAGATAACAGTGGGGCAAGCAGAGCAGCCTTTTAAGATGGCACACTGCTACCCTGGAGCTGCCTGATTTATGCCTAAAAATGCACAGTGTAGCGGCAGATCTTTAACAGTGTGCACGCATGCTTGAGGCCTGCCACCTCTGCCTCCTGCTACACTGTCAGAGGGATGTGCGTTGCAAACCTTAAGTGTATTTTGCCTGGGCGTTTAAAGACCCGCCAGCGCACTGTGCTGCTTTTAGGCATAGATAAGTCAGCTTTGATGGAGGTAGAGTGGGCGGCCATGGCAGGAGTGCCAGCAATGGAAAGTAAGGGGAGAGGAAGAAGAGGAGATGCTGGACACCTCGGAGGGGAGGGAAGAGGGGGTAGATGCTGGACACCTCGAGGGAGAGAAGGAGAGAGATTCTAAGCACCAGGTTGGGGGGAGGGGGAGAGACGGGAAGATGCTGGACTATGGGTGGGGCAGAGATGGATGGCCGATGGCTCACCTACAGGGTCAGATAATCTTGGGCCAGCCATTCTCTCAGCTAAACGTCTGATTGCAATGTTCATCAGTGAGGGAGTTAACGTACCTGTGTCAGTCTCTCGCCAGATCTTCATCATCAAAAGCCTTGAAATGGTGGAGGGAGTATCAATGAGTACAGGACCCTCACCAGTCATGTTGGGCCCAATATTTAAAGCGATTAGAAACATAGGGGTATGTTTACTAAAACCCCCGGTAATGTGCGGGCCGCGTTAGTGTGCGGGTGCCATATAAGGAGTGGGCGTTTCTTTCTGAAAAAGCAAAACTGGGATTTAAATATGTGCTAAGGTGCGCGCCCCGCACATTAGCGCATGAGGAAGCTGCGCAGGAGGCATAAGTGGCGCGCTGATGTGCAAGCACAGGAACAGAACCACAGCACAATGGTGAAAACACTGACCAATGATGCAAGGATCAGGGGTTCAGTCCCCCACAGCTCCCAATGAAGACAGCTGGCTGAGGCATTACTTTAGGAGGCAATTTAATATTGGGCAGCATAAGGCACTGTGCTATTGCTTTAGGAGGCATTTTAATATTGGGCGGCATAAGGCGGCGCGCTGATGTGTAAGTACAGGAACAGAACCACAGCACAATGGTTAAGACACTAACCAATGGTGCAGGGATCATGGGTTCAATCCCCCACAGTGCCCAATGAACAAGGCTGGCTGAGGCATTACATATTACGGGGAAGATTGCTTTAGGAGGCATTTTATTTTTATTTTAATTATCTCTACTAGCAAACGCACTCTCAAAGCGTGTTAACATAAGGCGCCCCATAAGGCACATTTTAAAGTGCACTGTCCGCCAAGGCACCCTAGAATGTTGCTTATAGGGTGCTTTAGAGGGTGCCGTATGAGTTACCGGAAGGTCAGTGTACTGTTTTTGATGGCAGCACTGTGCAGTTTAAGGAATGAAAAGCATAAGTAGGTGCGCTGACAGGCAAGGAGGAGCAGCAGTGGAGCACAATGGTTAAGGCACTGACTGCTGATACAGGGGTCATGAGTTTGCTCCCCAGTGTGCCTAATACGTAAGGCTGGCTGAGGCATCAGCTTTGCAATGTATGTTTTGTTTCTTGCAGCACTTTATTTTTATTTTATTAATTGCTGCCAGCAAACACGCCCTCACGTGCCGTAATTGAAGGTGCCGTATAAGGCACCCTATAAGGCACTCCATAGGGCACATTATAAAGTGCACTGTCCGCCACGGCACCCTAAAATGTCCCCTACAGGGTACCCTATAAGTTGCATCACAGGATAATGTATAGTGCACCTTATGTGGACGGGAGCCATAAGGTGCCCTATAGGGCGCCCTATAAAGCACCCTCAGAGGCACCTTATGGGTACAGTACGCTGAGGGTGTTTTTGCTGGCAGCAAAAATGTACATTAAAAAGAGATAATGCTTTGGGCAGCCCTATCAAATAACCCCACTGTGGGTTTGAACCCATCACCTCTGGCTTCACAGGCATTGAAGTAACGATTGGGCTACAGCTCTAAGCAAGCCCCTGGCTGGCTGCAGAGAGCCTGCATGTCACCACACAGACAGTCTGTTGTGGTCACCAGGATAGGGTTAGCAAACCCGTACCCATGATGCACTACACATGCAAATCAGCTGTCCACAGATGAACACAAGATGGGGTATGCACCCCCACAACACCTCGGCCTTGTAGGGGGTACAGACCGTGTGTTTTACTGGCACAGAGTAGCTACACACCGTCACATTGTGCGGGTACTGTGCTCACCCGGAGGGTGCGGTGAGGCGCCCAGCACCAGGTCCACAGCACCTTCCATGGCTGAAAGAGGCCATGCCAGAGGTCCAAAGCAGTGTTAATGTGTGAGATAGATAGTTTCTGCAGAAACACCTTGGATATCTCTGTCTGTCTCAGTCAGGTGTAGCCCCTATGGATACCTAGGTGGGCTATGCACCACCACCACCACCCCTCTCCCCCAGGGCTGAGGGTGGCAAACAGGATCTCCCATCAACAGATCCACATTCTACCTCCCTGCAATGGTGGCAGTAGAGGGGACCATCAACCCCAGTCCTGCTGGGGAACAGACACCCTACAGGGCAGTCAATGCAGCTCTGTACACATCCATAACACAATAGCAGACAAACATTAGGCCTGGATATGCTAAGCTGCACCCCACCACTATCTGATATTCTCCTGCAGCAAGCCTTCAGCCACTGCACCCTGCAAGCCACTCCATCAAGACACATACCAGCTGCAGTCTGCTAGCTAGTCCATGTTCCCAGTGGAAATGCATGCACCCAGAACTGGGATGTCAGCATACACAATAAGTAGATAAATCAGTGACTGGGCCCCAAAAGGAAACCCATAAATATCACATGAGAGAAATACTATATAGCACTATGGGGGTGCTTAGCCATGCTGTCGTCACTGCACAGTCAGGGTGAGAGTGATCTCCCAGCAGGACATGCTGTGGCCACCCTGTCTGCGCAGGTGGTGGCCGGGCACTACAATGTCCCAGCCAGTGCCCTATGCCCTGTACAGATGCATCCTGGCCAGGTCACCCTGTCCGGGCTATACCCATGGTACCTTGCTCCTCATTATGCACATTGGCAGGCCAATACTGGCAACAGTGCTGGCAGTGTGGGCTGTGGAAGGTGTTTGCAGCCACCACACACTGTATAGACAGACACACACTCCCACACCTATGCCAGCATTGTGCTACTATAGAGGAGTTTAGCAGCCCTGCCCACCACACCAGTCCTGGGCACAGTACAGGCATGGATATGCTACGCAATACTGTTGGGGGTCACTCCCCAGGGTGGTAAACACTGTCAGAGACCAGACCTGAAGCACACACCGCAGACATCAGAAAGATTGTTATGATGGAGCTCAATGAGCAAACTGTGCTTAACGTAGGACTTGCTATCTGCCAGTAATCATAGGAAACGTTTGATAGGTGTGTACCGTATACCCAGGTGTAGGGTGGCATTGCTAAGGTATGCAAGTGCTAGTATTGGGAGATGCACGCAGGGCCCAATGTCCTGCCTCTCCAGGAGGCATTAGCCAATGGGGCCTGTGGGTGTGGGTGTGGGTGTGTCTTGCCCTGTTGGCTGCTGCTTTACGGCAGAGGTTCCCAACTCCAGTCCTGGTGTGCCAAACACTGTTCGGGTTTTCATGCTGTCCCTCATGAATATGCATGAGATACATCTGCATACCATGGGGGTGGTGCATAGATGTGAAGCACGGCATCTTTATTAGAGGCAGCATGGAAACAGAATGGTGTTTGGCCCTCCAGGACTGCATTTGGGGGATTCTGCCGTAGGTAATGCACATTTCTATGGTGTTTGTGCTGTGTAGAGTAAAATAAAGGTTTTTGACCCATGCTTATGGTCTCAGCAATAATGGTTCAGTCTTTACTACCATGTTTTCTTCATGGGTAAAGTAAGGGGACTGGGTTGGCAGGAGCCCCAGCTGGGATTTGAACCTGTGACCTTCTGGTCCTAAAAGCACTGGCTGTGTCCGCTGCACCACCGTCTTAGCACAAAAACAGTGCATGCCCTGGGGAGTCCATGGCTGTTTGTCAGACAGGGCCTGTCTGTTGGAGGGCACTGCTAGGTACGTATGACCTAGATTGGCCACTGTCGGAAACAGAATACTGGGCTTGATGGACCTTGGTCTGACCCAGTATGGCATATCTTATGTTCTTATGTTCTATGTTCACTGCACCCATGTGAAGGGGGCTAGGCCACCGTCTGCTGTGGGCAGCAGCCACTGCCCCCTCCACCAATGGTACCCCTCCGCCACCATGCTGACATGGCCTTATTTTGCTGACAGCATCACAGCTAAATGATATGTGGCCCTCCAGGACTGCATTGAGGGGACTGTGGTCTAGGTAATGCGCATGTTTCTGGTGTCTGTGCTCTGTAGGGTAAAATAGAAGTGTTTGGACCATGCTTATGTTATCTTCAAAAAAGGTTGGTCTTTACTATCATGGTTTAGTGGTGGGTAAAATATGGGGATTGGGTTTGCAGGAGCCCCAGCTGGGACTTGAACTGGTGATCTTTGGCTCCTGAACACACTGTCTGTGTTCACTGCACCACACTGTGGCCACAGAGACAGGGCAGTCCCTGGAGATAGGAAACCTGGCCAAAGGAGTCATAAACCCTGCTCTGCACAATTTCACTGTGGGATCATTCACCTTGTATGGGGTCGGAGCGTAGACCCTTCTAAAATTCATATTTCTTTTTTGGGGCTTTCTTGGGAGTGATTTTTTATGTTTTCCATGACTATCACTATTGCCCAGCTGGATTATAATTTATTAGAATTTTGCTGTGGTCATTTTCAATTTTTATTTGTTATTTTGTTCTGTGCACATGTATCACACTGCTCACGTTTTGTAGGTTTCCCTGGTTTTGCTGTACATTGCTGACAGAAATGCTTTCTCTTCCCTTTAAATCGGCTCTACCACGAGGTTTTCACTCGCGGTATTTTTTTAGTTGAATTTCAGCCCCGCTCCTGTGCGGGGAGCCTCTCCCCTCCCACTCTCCACCCATTGACCCCGTCCCTTTGCCCCTCGGGAGCCTTCCTCCGCCCTCAGAATGCCTTTCCACGCCTCTATCGCACATCAGCGCGCCGCGCACTTGTGCGGGCCCCTTAGTGCAGCGCGCACGTGTGCGGGGCACAAAAACGCACTATTAGCGTGCGCTAAGGTACCTTAGCGCATGCTCAAGTGCGCCCCGCACAATTGCGCGGTTTAGTAAACATACCCCATAGAAACATAGAAACATGATGACAGAAAAAGACCACATGGCCTATCTAGTCTGTCCTTCCATATCAACAACTACAACAGTCCCCTTTTTACCTTTAGAGATCCTTTGTGTTTGTCCCATGCTTTTTTGAATTCAGTTACTGTCCTCATCTCTACCACCTCCACTGGGAGACTATTCCATGGATCCACTACTCTTTCTGTAAAGAAATATTTCCGCATATCACTCCTGAATCTATCTCCCTTCACCCTCATCCCATGTCCCCTCGTAGCAGAACTTGCTTTCAATTGAAAGAGGCTCTCTCCCTGAACATTTATGCCACGGAGGTATTTAAACATCTCAATCATATCACCTCTATCCTGCCTTTCCTGTAAGGTGTACATATTAAGATCCTTCAGTCTGTCCTCATATGCTTTATAATGAAGCCCACTAATCATTTTAGTAGCCACCCTCTGCACCGATTAACGCGGTTAGTGCCCCTGAATATCTGTGGGTTCTGCCGCTAGCCACCAAGGTATTCTGGGGGCAGGATAACCGGGCAGCGGCAATATCCAGCCAGTTATCCCTCAGCAGCGGACGTTAGGCACAGTAAAGACTTCCTAACTTTCACTGTCGAAGTCGAATATCGCCACTGCCCAGTTAGCTTCTGTGCTATCCAGTTCACCCAGATATTCAATGCCGGAGGCTGTATATGACCCTGGCATTAAATATCCCGGTCTAAGGTTCAGTGCTGCCACCTCTGAATATTGGGCCCATCTATAGCAGAAAACTCTATAGCTTAGATGTACTTCTGCCATTTGACCATGTGAGGGCACTGCTGTGCCATGATTCAGAGATGTTGTAGAGGGCATTGGGCCGCATGTTAAAGCTTTCACTTATTCTGTGCCTGGGAAAAATACTCTAACCACATCTGCTTTGTTATCCTCTTTATCATGTGTAGACTGAGAATCCCCCAGGGAACTTGAACATCCGCCAAATCTTTTCGTTCCATTCTTGCATGATCAAGAACTTTAAAATTAAAGTTTAGATTTTTTTTTTATATAGTAATATAGAATGAAGTGGTCACCTTGCAAACGTCTGCAGTGTCCCTAGCTTTACTTCCCTCGTTTAGGGGTGGAGATATAATTAGGGCTTCTGATTTTTTGTTACCAGAAAATCTCGATAAAATACCCCCAATGGGAAAACTGGAGTTTCTGCTTATGACCAAAACCTCCCGAAAATTGTTCTACCTCAGGGGTTCCATATTCAGCGGCGGCGTGGCTAGCCACCAACAACGAATTCTAAACCCAGATATTCAATGCCAGGGTCATATCTGGCCCCAGCATTGAACATTCAGCTTGCCCAGATTTGCGGGAGGCTCACCTGCTGCCCACTTAGCTTCCACAGTGAAAATTAGGCCAGCCTTTGCTGCGCCCAACTTTCACTGCATAGCAGTAACCGGGCAGCGGCTCGATATATCTCTGCTGCCTGATTATGGCGGGGTGCCGCCTCCAAACTGCTCCAGAATACCCCGATACTAACCAGTTAGCATCGGGGGGGGGGGGGGGCAGCGACACTAGCTGTAAATATTCAGCAGTACTAACCATGTTAGTGCCGCTGAATATTCCGCTTAGTGGCATTTACATGATTTACAGGTATGCAAACCGTGTAAACGCTTTTGAATGTCAAGTCCCAGATCTTTCTTTGTTGATTAAAAGTTAACAGACTTTACACCTGGGACCTGAAGGTTAACCTTGCCTCTACTGGAAAATCCACTTCTGGATGGCAAGGGAGGGGCCATACTTCAGTAGCAGTACTGAGTGCGTTCCCTTTACCATGGGATAGGACCAGGAGAGGGTTATATTAGCATGCTATATCATAGGCAGAAGCATTTATGGGAAGGCCTGACAGTGACAATAATTCAATGACATATGCATTTGCTGAGTCAAGCAACAAAATACTTCCGTGCTGTGATCACAGCAGAAATAACTGGACTTCAGTTATCTGTCACAGCACTTACAGCTTAGAGATCTTTCAGCACTTTTAGAAGAGTTAAAACGTTGGTAAGATCTATAGTGGTAGACAACCAATGGGATGGACTTTCTAAGGATAATTTCATAACAGGTTGCCTACATGTAAAGGCTATATAGGTGCCTATTTTTAGTCTATTTTATAAAGAGACATAGGTCTTTATTTGTATTTATAGAAATTAGTAAAATACAGAAGAAATAGTGGCTAGATTGAAGCCATGGACATTTAGACCAGCTCAGGAATAGGCATTAAATGTATGCGCATATTTTATAAATTATGTGCATAACTCATAATGCCACCTGTGTTCCACCCAAGCTCCTCCTCTGAACACACCTACTTGAAAGTCGCAAACGGGTACGCTCCTAAATGCACCTCACATACTCCTACATGTACGGTCATTTTATATGAGGCATATGGCCGGTAATTCTATATGACAGTGCATAGTTACGGCGCTTTTTAAGGGAACTATTTTATAAAAACAAGTAAGCACCTATTTGTCTCTCTAAAATATTAAAGCAGCTGGTAGATGACATACTGTAAGGCACCATCCCTAGAACTGGTATGAATGCTCGCACCTAGATTGTTCAAGAACTCATGTAAACTATAACATTTTGTAGTTTATACCCATTCGCACACCTACGGGCAAAGTCTACGCCATCACGCAATGTACAGTCTTTTGTGCTAGTTGGTATTTTATAAGAGGTAATTAATGCGCAGATGTGGCCACATAAGTGTGTTAATGACCAAAATAATCCCAGATAGGCATGTACGTGGTGCCTAAAATTATGCATCCCCTTATAAAATTGCTCCCTTTGTACATGTGTAAAAATATCTATTTTAAAATCTCTGTATGCTCAGTGTTCATAAAGCAATGGTGATAAAGGACTCCACTTTTGTGCATAAAGGCAAGAACAATTTCAGTAGAGATGAGCAAAGACTGTCATTTTTATTTGGAAGAAAAATTGTTTGTTAATTTTTTGATACCCTTATTTTTATTTTAGTTTTGTTAGTTAACCTAATATCTTCCTCTCTCCCCCTCTCTTCCTAATCTTCTATAACTAGAGTAAAATTGTGAGCCTTGGCTTGAAATCTGGGCTACCAGATGTGTGCCAGTGGCTACGGCTTCCAGTGCATCTCTTCATGGGATGTGCAATCCATTTCTGTCTGTAGTTCCTTTCTTTCCTGTCTTCGGCCCTGCTATTTACACTTCGTTCACCGCTCTGATGTTGTGAAGGGTGGTTAATCAAGTCTCATGATAAAGATAAAGATCAGCTATTATTAACATGCTCAGAACTAAAGTCATTGCAGCTCATACACAGCACAGTTTGTTCAGCTTTGTAACTAATGAGAAAATATCTGGAATCAAGAGTGGATAAACCAGGATTTATACTGTGTTCAAATGACTGAAGCTTACACAAATCAGCCTTCAGCATAGAGCTGGCAGTAAAGCTACATTACAATTTGAGTAGCAAGATTGCTTACCTGTAATGGGGGTTCTCCTAGGACAAGCAGGATGCATCAGCCACACCTCGTGACATCATCCGACGGCACCAAGGATGGAGGTGCACTCCTGTGCTCAAAGGTAAAAGACCTTTCTGAGCATGTGCCGAGTAGCCCTACCACCTGGCCCTGTCTCGACCTAGGCCAGTTTCCATTCTTCTGCCTTGCCAGCAAGATGGATCTCTCCAGCTCTTCAAAACTAAAACAAGAAAAAGAAAACAGAAGAACATCCGAAGCAGAAGAATCCAGAGAACCATCCTTGCTACACTCAAGGCACGATGCCTAAGCCGGGTTCAAGAAATGCCCACACTGTGCAAACACACGTGACCGGTGCCTAGGAATTCTCTCACAAAGTGGAGGAGTGCCCCCACTGCACAAAGATGTCCCCCCCCCCTGCTTAAAAATCTAGAAAACATGCCCTGCTGGACTTCTGCTCCGGGACCCCACTCACCTCCGATGCTGCCCGTGACCATGTGGTTAACCACGTGGCTCCAACTGCCCCTGCCGCTTGGGATGTGTTCCCCCCCCCCCTCCCAGGCCTCCATCCCCAGTGGACCATCATAAGGGGCTCCTCCTCCCTTGGCAACCCAGGCTCAATCCCCTCAGGCCACCCAGGATGACCCAGCAAAGAAGCCCCAAGGGGAGCAGTCACTCGGTCATTTAAGGGTAACTTTCAAAAGCCATGTATCTAGCTAAATGCCTGTTACCTGGTTAAACAGGCTGCCTGAAAACTGCCCAACTTTTATCTGTCTAAATTAGATGTTCCCAGCCCAGTCCTTGGGGCACACCTACCCTGTCAGGTTTTCAGGATAACCACAATGAATATGCACGAGAAAGGTCTACCTACAGTGGAGGCAATGCATGCAAATCTCATGCATATTCATTGTGGTTATCCTGAAAACTTGATTGACTAGGTCTATCCCAAGGAATGGGCTGAGAACCCTGATCTAAATGCATCTGTTAGCTGACTTAGACATGATTTAACAATTTCTGGCACAAGAGTATGACAAAGATCTTTAGAATAAATCTCTACAACAAGAATCAATATAGTCACAAAGTAAAAAAAAATCACTTAGCATTTTCCATACAGCTCCAGAGCAGACAAACTTTGGGCCAATCAGGAAACAGGAAGGACGATCCCAAGCTCTTCGGATCCTCAATGGTTCCTGCCTTCAAAACCAAAGGTCACAGGTTTACGACAGCCTCAAACTGTGAGGAAAAAAAAAGCCATTTTTTTTATTTGCTTAAAACCTCTAGTAACCTTTCAGCAATGTTTGTGGTCTGGACAGCAGCCATAGCTACCTCTTTAACAAAATTGTCCTGAAATGAACATTTTATAAAAACAAAACAAAATGAAAAGCCTGTAAAATAAAAGAGGAAATGAAACAAAACAATTTTTGCCTGCACACCTGAGGCTACAGTGGGCAGACCAGAGCAGATTCGGGTAATTTTATGTATTTGATTATAATAAAAGGGGAAAATAATAAAACGGTGATAATATAAATGTATTGGGTGCAATAAAGGATACTGATAAGGGGAATTGCCAGGTACTCGTGCTGATCCGTAGTAGGAACTGAATAGCTAATAAAGCTGAGAATATCAAAATACCTCTATCGCTCCATGGTGCGACTGCACCTTAAATACTGTGTGCAATTCTGGTCTCTGCATCTCAAGAACAATATAGCAGCATTAGAGAAGGGCTGCCAAAATGATAGAGGATGGAACAACTCTCCTATGAAGAAAGGTTAGAGCTCTTCAGTCTGGGGAAGAGACGGTAGAGGAGAGATATGACAGAGGACTATAAAATCTGAGTGCAGTGGAACAGGTAGACGTGAATGACTGTTTACTATTTCAAAAAGTAAAAAGACTAGGGGACATACCATGAAGCTACAAAGTAGTATATTTAAAACTGAAGAAAATATTTTCCCTCAACATATAATCAAGCTTTGGAACTTATTGCTGGAGGATGTGATAAAAGCTGGGTTTAAAAGTTTCGGACAAGTTCCTGGAGGAAAAGTTCATAAGCACTAATTAAAGTGGACTGGAGGATATCCACTGCTTACCTCTGGGATAAGCAGCATGGAGCTGGCTACATTTGGGATATGCCAGGTACTTGTGCCCTGGACTGGCCACTGTTGCAAACAGGATACTGGGGTTGATGGATATTTGGTGTGACCCAGTGCATCAGTTCTTATGTTCTTCTGGCCAGAAACAATTTGAGGACATGTGGCAGAATAAAATGCACTTTGCTGCTATAGCTGCTGTTTCTTCTGCTTCCCTAACATATTATACTAACGGGTCATTTTTGAGCAGTCCTGTGATACAATGTCAAATGGATATAATATTCATTTAAAATCATGTAGATTTTCAGCAGCATAGTGATAGCAATTTTATAAAATGCAGCCCAGAGTTTGCATGAAACTCGTGTAAATCGAGGTACATTACTCGTACATTCATTGACTAGGCCACAGGAGTTGTTTGCTGGAGTTTGGTCTTTAACGCGCTCTGTGGAAGAAGGTCAGGATACGTGTCGTCCTTCTACTCAGGCGTCTCAAGGCATCATGTGACAGGCCAGGGAGCAGCAGCTTGGCGGCCAGTTTATCTGCCTAGTGTTTGTATGGATTCTATTCCTGCATTTTTGAGTGATACCTGGTCAGTTTTGTTTGGTATCCGCACATGAGGTGGTGGTTGTGATTTCGGATTTGTTGTCTTCCACGATTTCTCCCGAACCTGAATCTTTCCCTGCGGTCAGGTACTGTGCCGGCTGCTTTTAAGCTGGCTTCTGTTCGGCCATTGCTTAAGTTCTCTTGATGCATTGTTGTCTGTCTCGTATCAACCTATTTCGAGTCTCCCTTTTCTGGTAAAGCTGTTCATAGAACACTATGGACACATCACATAACCTAATTGACTGTATAGCAGCACATGTTAACCGCCTAACACTGTATGTATATAAATGTCTTTAGCACCACTGTATATAGCCCACATTGTACATAGCTCAAACCAATCCAGCACACAATACAACACACTAAACAAAATCCTCACCCTCACTGCATGTATAACACACTCACACTACCAGATTGTTTGCTGTGATACCACCTTGATTATTATGATAAGGCGGTTTAGAAATACTGTTAAATAAAATAAATAAATAAAGCTGCTTGAGTGGTTGGGGTTTGGTGCAGCTGTCAGTTTGCGGAGTCTCATGGTCAGGGGCGGCCCAAGGGGGGTGCGGGCCATGTGCAGAGACTCAGTGTGGAGCCTCATTTGCATAAGGGCATCATTTTCATAAATATTTGCATAATGTTACCATACACTAACTTTAGTAAACATGCTTCTTAATGTGTATGGATATTTATTTATTTTATTTAATAGGTTTTATATACCGCGTTATCATTAAACTTGGTAGTGTACATTAAACAGGGATATCAATAACTTGGATTTTCTGAGGCAATGGAGGGTTAAGTGACTTGCCCAAAGCCACAAGGAGTGCTAGTGGGAATTGAACACTGGTTTCTCGGTTTCCAAACCAGTGCTCTAACCATTAAGCTACTTCTCCATAAAGAGTAAAGAAAGACTAAAAGATTTCTACATTACTATAATCCAGTGCCAACCGCCAGGCACATTAGAAACTACTACAAACACTGCCAATTTAGAACCCATAGCAAACCCGCCATATCCTAACAGCACTACCAGGACTCACAAAGCACCATACCCTACCTATCAAAAGGGCAACACTGCAAATATTAAACCAATACATTTCAGAGAATAACAATACATTGCCACTTGTTTTCTTTCCCCAGTAGGTCATGTCAAATAGGAATTACATAAACAGAATACCTCAGCTCACTTACACATGCAGAACATAGACCATCAGCAAACAAGGAATCACAATTTAGAAACAGGAAGACAATAATTAAATTGTGAACCCCAAAAGCCGAACTTGGAATGTACAACAACACTAGAAATAAAACTATAAATTAATTTCCTCTTGTACTAAACAAAGCACAGACGTTAATGATGCACATTTCCTAGAGCTGACATATTCCAGTTAATAAATTCAAAATAAAGAGAGACTTTTCTACCTTTTGTGCATTTTTTTTTGAGTTGCAATTGCTCCAGCCACTTTCTTCTGGTTTCTTCGTGTCTTCTGCTAACTCCATCGTCTGCTGTCCATTTGTCTTTTCTTCTCTCCTAGTTTTTTTCCATTCTCTCTCTACATCTGCTTTAACATACTAATCTTTCTCCTTTTGCTCTTTCCTCATTCCTATTTTATCCACTCAAATTTTACCCCTCCATCCTCAATCCCCACTTACTCTCCCAATACCCGGCCAATTGTAGATATTTCTTCCCTCTCACACAATATTTTTCCCCTCTCCATTTCACTCTCCCAGCCCCATCCCATTCTAATCCTCCCCCAACATCAGCTCCCTTCTAGTTCCAGCCCCACCCAGCATTCGCTACCTTCTAGTCCCCCCATTTCCAGTCCCAACCTCCCATCAGCCCATTTCTAGTCCTTTCCTAGCCCCACCATCAGCCCATGTCAAATCCTAGCTCCCCTCCACTCGGCCCATTTCCAATCCAAGCCCCCCCCCATGAGCCTACTTCCAGTTCAAGCCCCTCCATGAGCCTACTTCTAGTTCTAGCCCCTCCATGATTCCAGTCCTATCCTAGTCCCTCCATCAGCCCTTTTCCTGTCCTAGCTCCCCCCCCCCCACTCAGCCCATTACCAGTCCTACCCCCCTCACCAGCCCATTTCCAGTCCTAACCTCTCCCCCCCCATCAGCCCAGGGAAACTTGGAAAAAAAACCTAGTGGCTGCGGCAGAATCAAGTGTCATGTGTCCACCCCTCCCCCCCCACCCCCCCCCCCCGCCTGCCCAGCAGAACCCTCCGTGAATCCGTTCCCTTGTTAAGCCCATCAGTGCCGGTGGGCTTATCAGAGCCGCGAGAAAGGGAAACTCTCCCTTCGCAGCTCTGAAAGCCAGCGCTGAGGAAACGGATTCAGGGAGGGCTCTGCCGGGCAGGCGGGGGGGGGGGGGGGAGGGAAGGCACAGGACACTTGATTCTGCCGTTGCCACGGCAGCAGCGGCTGTCTTTTTAATGCAGAATGTTGTTTGCGCGGGCCCCCTGAAACGCCAGGCCCTGTGCAAACAACATTCTTGTTCAATGGATGGGCCGGCCCTGCTCATGGTTGGTTGGATGTGCAGCAGCCTGTTTTCCGTCAAGGCTTTGGTATGGAAACCTTGTTGCTGTCATTTAAAACCTTGTGGTGCAACTTGGATCAAGTGGAAAATGGGGGTTATGATGGTATTTACTGATGTTTCTGTGGCTTTTGATTCTATTAATCATGTGTTGCTTTTGCAGTGTTTGCATTCATTGGGTGTTACAGGACAAGAACTGCATTGGTTTGCGTCGTATTTGACTGTTTTTTCGGGTGTAGGTAGATTCGGATTTATCAGGTTGGACTCCTTTAAACTGTGGTGTGCTGCAGGGTTTTGCATTGTCTGCTTTGTTTAACTTCTTTGTGTGCCTTATTTTGGAGTTTTGGTATGTTTTATCATGTTTATGCTGACAATTTTTTATTGTATTTGCCGTTTGATTGTCTGTTGGGTATGCCTCTTTACCTTTGTTGCATTGTTTGGAGGTTGTTTCTCTGTGGTTTGCCCAGCATAGAAGCAAACATGATGGCAGAAAGACCACATGGCCTATCTAGTCTTTCCTTCCATATCAACTATAATAGTTCCCCTTTTTTCCTTTAGAGATCCTCTGTGTTGGTCCCATGCTTTTTTTGAATTCAGATACTGTCCTCATCTCAGCCACTTCCACTGGGAGACTATTCCACGGATCCACCACTCTTTCCATAAAGAAATATTTCTGCTTATTACTCCTGAGTCTGTCCCCTTTCACCATCATCTCATGTCCCCTCGTAGCAGAGCTTGCTTTCAATCGAAAGAGGGTCTCTTTCTGTGCATTTATGCCACGGAGGTATTTAAACGTCTCAACCATATCAGCTCTATCCCGCCTTTCTTGGTTTGCAAGGTTTGCGTATTAATTATCGGAAGACAGAAGTGCTGTTTGTGTCTCACGATAGGTCTTTTGTCGCTCCTATGGAGGTGGTGTTGAACAGTTATAAGGTGGTTGTTCATCAGGAGATAGTTTACCTGGGCGTGACTTTCGATTCACGCTTCAACATGAGGGCTCATGTTGCTAAGCTTGACAGTCGTTCTTTTTTTTAAATCTGGCTTTTACACCGTCTTCGGCCATTGCTTACCCCTTCTGACTTTTCTGTGTTTCAAACGGTGTCACCAAATTTTGTTTATGCCAATGTGGTGTTAGGTTTGCCCGCTTCTACTTTGTTGGCGCTTCAGTTAGCACGAAGGGCTGCGGTGAATGATGTGTTAAGTAAGATGCATTTTGATCATATTACCCCTTGTTTGCATTCACTGCATTGGGTTCCCATTCAGCAGTGGTTTGTTTTTAAGGTTCTTTGTGGTGCTGAAACTTCGAGTGGGTTTGTCTGCAGCTTGTTTAGCAGAGTTGTTGCTTTGGCATACTTCTTCTTTGCGTCCGATTCATCAGGGTTTGAGTGATACACACACTTATCTTGTCGCCTTCTTTTTGGTCTAGTCTACATGTTACAGGGACTTGTGCTTTTGCTTTAGCTATTTTGTGGAATCATTCACCGGCCTGTTTAGGGGGCTGTCAAGATTTGGTTTCTTTTCATCGGCTCTTGAAGAACCATTTGTTTTATCAGGTGTTTGCTTGATTTTCTGAGGGTTTTTTTTTTTTTTGTTTTTTTGTACGTCTTTAAACTTATATGATTAGGTGGTTTATAAATGCTGTAAATATGTGTGAAAATGGACCTTTATATGCACAATTGATGTGGTCGCTAATCCTAAAGTATGCATGTCAGGCTGAGCGCATGTACTCTCATAGAAGTGTTTACAAGGGTGGAATTTGGGCAGTGGTTAATTTTCAGTACTGTGGGGCAGTGTTTGAATTGAGGGAGATCCCTTTAATTTGTCTGTGGGGCTTCTCTTTCAATCTTCCTCCCTCTTACCGGAGAGCCAGGGGGCAGAAAGATTTACAAGCCGGGGGGCAGCCCAGGGGTGTCCCATTTGATTTCACTGCCTTCTCCAGCGCAACGCCGAGGTTTTGCCTGCAGGCGCTTTGGAGATCGGGCAGCCGGGAGCAGCTCAGACACAGTTCTCTGCTGAGCTCTTTGCCGGTTCAGTTTGGAAGTGGGACACGTCGTTGTTGAGCAAGCCCCGAGGAGAGGGGCTCTTCCCTGGCTCTTGGGTGGTCAGGTAAGCTCCACATTTGTTTTAAGTTGTCTGCTGACCTCGGGGGTATAAGGCTGGAAAGTAGGCCTGCGTAGAAGCAGTTTCCTGCCGTGGCCCGTTTTGGGCGGGAAAAGTCGGCAGCGCGTCGGGGGATACAATTTGAACTTTTAAGCGAAGGAAGCTTCATTTTGCAATTTTTTGGGTGTGATTAGAGTTGGGGGACCTTCTGCTTTATTTTTGCACTACTGTGTTGAAAAAAAAATGGCTCTGGAGAGGCAGATCAGTTTCAGATCAAACTCCCATTTTCAGGTTAGGTGCTTGGGGGAGAATTTGGTACAAGGCTTTTCAAACTTTTAAGATCTTTAAAGTTTGGGATAGAGCTGTGAGGAGTCAGGATGCCTACAAAGACTTTATGTTTGCTCTGTGGAGTGAAAAGGTCTACAGTGTCAGAGGCAGGCATCTGTAGGAGCTGTAGCCAGGCTCCCTCAGTAGAGCATCAGCGCCTAGAGGCGACAGAGGAGCGGGAAGTGGCGTCGCAGTGTCCTTTGGCTCCTTTGATTGAATCCGTAGAACCTATTCCAGGTCCTTCCACGGCACCAGATGTGCCACGAGCGGCGGCACCCGTGGCTGGTGATTTACTCTCCATTTTTTCTCCTGATTTTGTAGCTCTTATTCAAAGAGCATTTGGCAGTGCTCCTAGGGAAGCTGCTTCCTCGATGGTGGAGTTAGGGCAGAAAAGGCCAGGCACTCCTCTGTCAGTGTCACCTTCAACCTTAGGGCCAAAGAGAACCCGTGAAGAGTCGGATAGGAGGTGTCAGTCCGAGTTTTCAGAGGATTTGCACATGGAAGGAGAGGAGCAGGATTCACAGCTGGATGAGGAGCTGGAAGAAGGAGAGATTGCAGAACAGGAGGATCAGGCTAGAGTGGTGCATATTTTTCGGCGGGAAGAGTTACCCGCATTAATTTCCGAGACCTTGAAGGCGCTGAATGTGCCGGCGTCGGAGCCGGTTGAGGATGCTACCTTAAAGGATCCTCTCTTACAGGCCTTTTGGAAGATGCAAAAAGCGTTTCCCATGCATAGAGTTATTAAAGAGATGATACAAGATGAGTGGGATATGCCGGAATCCACACTCAAAGGCTCTCGGGTGATGTTGCAGCTTTATCCGCTAGTGGAGCAGGATAAGGAGCTCTTTAAGTCACCTAAGGTGGATGCAGCTTTTCGGCGGTGACCAAGAAGACGACCATTCCGGCGGAAGGGAGTGCAGCTCTGAAGGATACTCAGAACAGAAAGCTGGATACCTTATTGAGACAGGTTTTTGAGGTTAATGCTCTTTCTATGCAAGCTTCCATTTGAGGGGCTTGGGTAGCAAGAGCTTGTCTCCGTTGGGCTCAGCGAGTCCAGGGGGAGCAGGCTGATGACTCAGCT
Source organism: Ichthyophis bannanicus (assembly GCA_033557465.1). Classification (NCBI taxonomy): domain Eukaryota; kingdom Metazoa; phylum Chordata; class Amphibia; order Gymnophiona; family Ichthyophiidae; genus Ichthyophis; species Ichthyophis bannanicus. The sequence continues at coordinate 257,511,170 of CM066041.1, forward strand.
GGTGAGGCGTTGCGTTTGGAGTCGGGAGCAGCATATCTCGCGGATATTCATTATGATCTTATTCGGGGCCTATCGAACAGTATGGCTTCGGCGGTGGCCGCAAGGAGGTATCTCTGGCTGCGTAATTGGGCAGCGGATGCTTCGTCTAAGGCCAAGTTGAGTAAGCTTCCCTTTAAGGGGCGGCTACTCTTTGGAGAGGATTTGTAGAAGATAGTCAAGGATCTGGGAGAATCTAAAGGCGGTAAGCTGCCGGAGGATAAGCAGAAGCAAGGGAAATTTCCACCAGTGGCTAGATTTCCGCAGAGGGATTTTCATTGTTTTCACTCCCCTAGGTTTCCACAGAGCCAAAGAGGGCTTTTTTCCTTTAGGAGCCAGAGCTTTCGGGGATTCCGGGGTGCCAGCAGAGGTTTTGCTGCCGTCACTTCGGGTGCCAAAAAGCCACAATGAAGTCAGGAAGGCCCAGGTGGACGTAGCTGTGGGTGGTCGTCTGCAGCAGTTTTACGCTGCCTGGGTCAGGATTACGTCCGACCAGTGGGTGTTAGAGGTGATTCGAGAAGGTTATGCTTTGGAGTTTCAAAGACCGGTGGCCGAGGCCTTCGTTCAGTCCCCTTGCAAGGCGCCTTCCAAGTGCAAGGCAGTCCAGCAAACTCTTCAGAGGTTGCTGGACCTCGAAGCGGTAGTGCCGGTGCCTCAGGATCAATGCGGGTTAGGTCGATACTCCATTTATTTTGTGGTTCCAAAGAAGGAAGGAACGTATCGGCCAATTTTGGACCTAAAAAAGGTGAACAAGTGTCTCAGGATTTCTCATTTTCATATGGAGACGCTGAGATCAGTCATCATGGCAGTCAGAAAAGGGGAGTATCTGACTTCTCTGGATTTGTCCGAGGCATATCTGCACATTGTGATTTGGCGCGACCATCAAATGTTCCTCAGGTTTGCGGTTCCAATGGGACATTTTCAGTTTCGGGCATTACCTTTTGGACTGGCAACAGCGCCACGGACCTTTACCAAAGTCATGGTAGTCGTAGCATCGGAACTGCGGAAGACAGGTGTGCTGGTGCACCCTTATCTGGACGACTGGTTGATTCGAGCAAAGTCCAGGAGGGAAAGCGAGGAGGCTACTGCCAAAGTGGTCGTCTGCCTACAGAAGCTAGGTTGGGTAGTCAATGTGGCCAAGAGCAGTCTGGTGCCTTCCCAGGATCTCGAGTATCTCGGGGCGCATTTCGATACCGGGGCAGGCAAAGTGTTTCTTCCTCCGCATCGAGTGTTGACCTTACAAAAGCGGATTCGGCGGTTTCTCGGTCGGCCGCATCCGTCAGCGTTGCATTACTTGCAGGTCCTAGGGACAATGGCGGCAACGATAGACTTGGTGCCCTGGGTGAGGGAGCATATGAGGCCGTTGCAGAGAGCATTGCTCAGAAGGTGGTCACATCAAAACGATCTGCTGTCCAAGAGACTTATCTGTCCAGACGCAACGCGGGAGGCGTTGCAGTGGTGGTTACGGTCGGAGTCTCTGGCGGAAGGCATGCCCTTGGACATACCGGACTGGGTTCCACTGACTACGGATGCAAGTCTCCTAGGTTGGGGGGGGCGCATTGTCAGGGAAAGTGCGCACAGGGGCAGTGGACAGTTCAGGAATGGTCTTGGTCAATCAACAGGTTGGAACTTCGGGCGGTGAGATTAGCGTTGCTGGAGTTTCAGCGGGATCTGCAGGGAGCAGCGGTTTGAGTATTTTCAGACAACGCGACGGTGGTGGCCTACGTCAACAGGCAAGGGGGCACCAGCAGTGCTCCCTTAGAGGCCGAGGCAGATCAGTTATTCGTATGGGTCGAACAAAACCTTCAAGCTCTGTTGGCGGCACATGTGGTGGGGGTGAACAATGTGGCGGTCGATTTCTTGAGTCGGGTGAGAATAGATCAGGGAGAGTGGACGCTTCATCCGGAGGTTTACGACACGGTAGTTGGCGTTGGGGAACGCCCGTTATGGATCTCATGGCAATGTTCAGGTCAGCAAAAGTAGGACAGTTTTTCAGCAGACGCAGAGAACCGATGTCGGAGGGCCTGGATGCTCTCGTCCAAGAGTGGCCGACGGATCAGCTTCTATATGTGTTTCCACCTTGGGTGTTAATAGGCCGGGTAGTGTGGAGGATCGAAAGGCACAGAGGGTGCATGATACTGATAGCACTGGATTGGCCGAGACGGCCTTGGTATGCGGATCTCAGGAGGCTGGTAGTGGGAAAGCCATGGAGACTACCGGCCAGACAGGATCTCTTACAACAAGGTCTATTGGTGATGCCTCAGGTAGCTCGGTTCTCGCTTACGGCATGGCTCTTGAGAGAGCAAGGTTAAGAGCTAAAGGCTATTCAGTGGATGTGATTGTGACCTTGTTGAGGGCGTGTAGAAGATCTACTTCCTTAGCGTATGTTCGCGTGTGGCGCGTGTTTGAGGCTTGGTGTATGGATAGGAATTGTGAAGCCTTGTGAGCTACGATTCCACAGCTGTTAGCATTTCTGCAAGATGGGTTCCACAAAGGATTGGCGGCCGCGTCCTTGAGAGTTCAGTTGGCAGCGCTTTCCTGTTTTAGAGGTAAGATCAAGGGGCAAGCGCTCTGTACACATCCAGATGTTAAAAGATTTCTGAAAGCGGTGGGTGTTTTGAGACCACCGTGCAGACAGTCAGTTCCAACTTGGGATCTGCAATTGGTATTGGCGGCATTAAATTCACAGCCATTTGAGCCTTTGGCGAAAGCAACTTTAAAGGATCTTACTCTGAAGGTCGTGTTCTTAGTGGCCATTGCGTCGGCAAGGCGGATATCAGAGTTGCAGGTGTTATCTGGTAGAGAACCGTTCTTGGCTTTTCATGAGTCTAAGGTGGTTTTAAGGCCGGTACCGTCCTTCTTGCCGAAGGTCCTCTCTCCCTTTCATGTGAATCAGGTTGTTTCCCTTCCGGTGTTCCGTAAGGCGTCAGAGGATTCTGCTACTCCGCAGTTGCATCTTTTGGATGTGTGAAGGGCATTGAAAAGATATCTCAAGCGGACGGCAACGTTCAGAAGGTCGGATAGATTGTTTGTGTTCGGCGGTCCTCACAAAGGGGAAGCTGCGTCCAAAGCGTCGATTGCTAGATGGATAAAAGAAACAATAGCGTCCGCATATCTCCTGAGGGGAAAGTTGGTACCGGACAGCTTACGAGCGCATTCTATGAGAGTGCAAGCAGCTTCCTGGGCGGAGTACGGTTTTGTGCCTGCAGCAGAAATTTGTAAGGCGGGGACGTGGTCGTCTTTGAATTCCTTTGTTAAGCACTATCGTCTGGATATTCAGGCGCATAGGGATACCTGTTTTTGGTACGGCGGTGCTTCAGGCTGGTCTACCTGGTCCCGCCCGTTGAGTACATTTACTGCTCTGTTACATCTCCTGAGTTTCCGGGACTAGACTGGAGGGACAAGAAGGAAGTGTAAATTAGACTTACCTGCTAATTGTAGTTCCTGAAGGAACTCCATTCTAGTCCCGGATCCCGTCCCAATTCTTTACGATAGTTGCAGCCTGAAGCAAAGATTTTACAGGTAAGAGAACAAAGAGAACTGTGGAGCTTTGGGTGCAGGGGGCGGTGTTGGACCCTAAGGGGTGGACAATAGTATGGGCATTTTGCTCTTCCGGGCAGGGAAGCAAGACCCCTAACTGTCCAGTTAAATATCGTAGTGGATATGGTTGATGTTCGTTTATTGTATGGTAGTTATATAGTTAGTGGACACTCAACTTCTGTGGGTGTTTCACTTAATTGTTGCTCTGGTGAGTCTACTTTGTCAATAGGTTACTGGAGTGGGAGGAGCCGGTGCCTGAGTCCTTATACCAGTGTCATCAAAGAATGACGTGTATCAGTCTCCAAGCTGCTGGAAGAGGATGACAACTCCTGAGTTTCCGGGACTAGACTGGAGTTCCTTCAGGAACTACAATTAGCAGGTAAGTCTAATTTACACTTACACTTTTCAGTGGAGAAGTAGCCTGATGTTCAGGGCAGAGGCTAGGAAATCAAGAGACCAGTGTTTAATTCCCACTAGCACTCCTTGTGGCCTTGGGCAAGTCACTTAACCCTCCATTGCCTCCAAAAAATCCAAGTTATCAATGTCCCTGTTTAATGTAGATTACAAAGTTAAAAGTTACAATGTAAACCACTTTAACTGAAATGATAAAGTGCTATAAAAACCCTGACAAATAAATAAACTCTGAGTTACCTCTAAGCACTCACCTTTTTTTAACCAGATAACTTTAACTGTGATTTAAACAGTCAAAGTTGTCCACATATTGTGAACCAGAATTTTGTTTTTGGAAACACTTAGGTGGTTGGTGTTGATGTTAACCTCATCTCATAAGTGCTTTTGAATATTGATTTTAAAAATTGCACTATAGTGCTGGAAGATAAGCCCCTTGGGTCAGAAGACACTCAACTAGCTACTAGGGATGAGCTCAAGACTTTTCAGAGTAAAGCCAGAATTTATGATATGGTTGGTTGAAAGCCTCAGGACATCTGATTGCTGATGAAGCTGCATATGAAATGAGAGTCAAAAGCTGCAAAGATATCTTATTGGAACATGGGACACGTGAATTATGAATCAAGGGAGAAGTGGCCTAGTTGTTGGGGCAAGTTACCTCGGGCTGGAGAGCCACGGTTTGAATCCTGCTAGAGGACAGTAACCTTGGGCTGGAAAGACTGGGTTTTCTAGTCTCTCACAGGTCCTCCTTGTGGCCTTGGGCAAGCCACTTAACCCTCTGTTGCCTCAAGTATAAAAACATAGATTGTGAGCCCTTTGGGGACAAGGGGGGGAAAATAAAATATATATAGTACTACTACTACTGAACATTTGTATAGTGCTACAAGTTGTATGCAGTGCTGCACAGACATGTAAGAGATAATCCCTGCTCATCAGAGTTTACAGTCTAGTCAAGATAGACAACACAGAAGGGATAAAACAAGGAGAAAGGTAAAGAAACAAAGAGATCAGGTGAGTCAAGATCCAAAAGCAACAGAGAAGAGGTGAGTTTTTAGCCTGAATTTGAAAAGGGTCAGAGAAGGTGCCTGGTATACAGACAAAGGTAGCTTGTTCCAGGCATAAGGTGAAAGGACCAAAGTCTGGAGTTAGCAATAGAAGATAGAAGCAATTTGCCAGAAGAGTGGAGTTTCTGAGGGGGGAGGGATGTAGGGAGAGATAAGACAAAAGGTAGTGAGGAGCTGCAGAGTGAATGCACTTATAGGTCAGCAGGAGAAGTTAGGGAGCCAATGAAGTGACTTGAGAAGATGGGTGATATGAGCATGATGAGGCTGGTGGAAGATTAGCCGCGCAGCAGAGTGTTGAACAGATTGAAGGGGAGAGAGATGATTCAAAGGGAGAACAACAAGGAGAAGGTTACAGTAGTTGTGATTAAAGCGTGGATAAGTGTGTTCAGAAAGGAAAGGGTGGATTTTGCTGATGTTATAGAGAAAGAAATGGCAGGTCTTAGCTATCAGATGGATGGAGAAGGAGAGAGAGGAGTCAAAGACAACCCCAAGGTTGCAAACTGAGGAAACAGGAAGGAGTAGAGAGTTATCCACAGAGACTGAGAAAGGCGGAAGAGATTTCAGGTGTAGAGGTAGATCTGGGAGTCCGCATAAAGATGGTACTGTAAGCCATGGGAAGAGATAAGCGCACCAAGGGACTGGGTGTAGAGAGAGAACCCAAGACAGATCCATGGGGTGCACCAACTGACAGCGGGATAGCAGCAGAGGTGGATCCACAAGAACTAACACTGAAAGAGCAATGGGAGAGATAGGAGGAGAACCAGGATAGTACAGAGCCCCTAAAACCAAGTGAGGACAGGGTATTGAGGTGAAGGTTGTGGTCAACAGTATCAAAAGCAGCAGAGAGGTTAAGAAGGATGAGGACAGAGTAAAGGCCCTTGGATTTTGCCAGGAACAAGTCACTGGAGACTTTTTGGCAAGAGATGTTTCAGTAGATGTAAAGGACGAAAGCCAGATTTTAAAGGATCCAGGAGGGCATGAGAGGAGAAGAAGTCAAGGCAGTGGCAGTGAGCCATACATTCAAGTAATTTAGAAATGAAGGGGAGGAGGGAGATGGGTCGATAGAAGGATGGGTGGGATCAAGTGAGGGTTTCTTGAGAAGAGGTGTAACTACAGCATGCTTGAAGGCTGCAGGGACAGTTGCAGTGGAGAGCGATAGTTTGGGTAATCTCAGTCAATCACTACTGGGTATGGGAGCCAGGGCAGCACTACTACCTCAACAGTGTTATGCCCACTGGAGTCTTGAGTAAAACCTGTGCTATTGGATACTGCCTCTGGTCTCTGTGCACACAAGCCAGAGTTACAGTCTTTGCATAATTGATCTGAAATCAGTTTACAGTTCCTCAGCAAATTGGGGTCTGCACACTCTATCAAGGCCTGGAGGCCAGTCCCTTTGAGATCTACTGGAATCACAAAGTTTGGTGCACCAGGGCAGGGAATGTCCATAAAAGCACAGGTGTGATGGGTAGTTAGGCTGACATCCATTGGTTCCTCCATACCCAGGAGACATTCCTGGGCAAAGTGTCCCTGGGCTCCATACCTTAATCAGGTGAAGGGTTCGTGGCTGGGCCCATGCCCTCACCTAGGAGATTACTTTGGGGTTTGGAACATGGGAGTCAACATCTGCTCTGGCTTCCATCCTCCCGGAATAATGGGTGACTACTTCACCTTAGTGTCCACTTCCGTCAGTGACTGGGCTTCATGGTATCCTTCTGCTGTTTCCAGTGCACTCTCATATGCACTGCTTCATCGGGGAGGTCGGCACTCCAGGAGCACAATCTTGGCTATCTTGAGCCTGGCCTTTCCCTCTGCTTGCAGCCACTTCCATGCGAGCTCCTTCAATCTACAGAGGAACCTCTGAGGGTTCTTATCTGGAGCCCCCCCCCCCTTTCTGAAGCACTGGTGGTAGGATTCTGGGGTACAGCCAGCCTATTCAAATATGGTGGCCTTGACAGCTGCATATGTAGCTCGCCCATCTGGATTGGCATCCTGGAATGGGCAGCCTAACTGCTACCTATCAGCAGATTCCCCAAATAAGCAGCCCATGTTGCCTCCACCTACCTGGCCATGCAGGCAGTTCATTCAAAGGTCACCAAAAAGTGATCAGGTTCATCTTCAGCCATCATTTTAAGTATTGCTTGCACTGGAAGGTGGAGTGGTGGTCTCTGTAGGGCTTGAGTCATCTGAACCAGGGAGCTCCTTTGTAGTTCCCCTTGTGCCTGAACAAGATTTTATATCTGCTGCTGGCATTGTTGCTGCTGCCGTTCTGCTAGAATCTGGAGGAGCCGCTGCATTCTAGCTTGCCACTTTTCTTTTCTTGCAAAAACACAACCACAGCTCACTCTTGTGCAGCTGAGTTAACTCTGCAGTATTCCAGCTCCAACAAACTTTTAGCAGCCTAGTGGCCAAACAAAACCCTGCCTGTCCGGCACTGACTAGACTTTTCTTCAAGCTCCCAGCAAGGGTGAGGCTAACCCTCTTAGCCCACACAAGAAGAAAAATCCTGACCTGCTGTAGAGAGGGACAGCCCTAGAGGTATGTGGATTTTTCCTCTCATGTGGTTAGAAGAAATCCCCAAGCTGCCACCATGTGTGGTGTGGTGTGGCGTGGCGTGGCGTGCAGTGGCAAGGGCTCATAAAATATTATGCAGAAAACCTTTCAGGCCCAAACAAAACTATTTTTATTGTCCTTTAGCTATACCAGCCTGTTGCCTTCACAGGTCTGCTTCTCAGTGCCCTTCTCCCGACCCACAACTTAAAGTCAGAATTCAGTTCAGCCCAAAGTCCAGGCAGTCACTTGGGCTTTGGTGTTCATGAATATGGGGCCTGATATTCAGCGCCTGCAGCTAGTGCAATTATGGTGGTTAGCGTGATTACAGCAGGTAGCTGCTGGCGCTGAACATTAAATGTGCGTATTCAATGTCAGGGTCATATGTGGCCCCAGCATTGAGAATCTGGGATTCCTGCACAGCTGCAGACACCACAGAAGCTAACCAGGCAGCAACAATATTGCACCGCTGCCCGGTTAGAAATCCATAGATAAAGTTACGTGCAGAAAAAGCTGGCCTATCTTTACCCACAGGTTGCTAACTGGGCAATGCTACAATATTGCCACTGCCCGCTTAGCAGTGGGTGCCATCTCTGCTCCGGCTCAGAATGCCCACAGCACATCCTGATATTACTCAGTTAGCACTGGGGCACGTAGCAGAGTTCTTGGGGATATTCAACGGCACTAACAGTTATAATGCCATTGAATATCCCTCTAAATGGCATTTATACAGATCTGTAAGCCTTGCTTCAAAAGAGCTTGCTGTCTCCATGGGCCTCTCTCCTCCCTTGTGCACCCAGCTTACTTCTTAATCTCTCTCTGAGTCAGGCCTTTCCAGCCCCAAGTTCTGAGCTTTAGAGCCTTTTAAGGTGGACTGCTAATAATCCCTTTGGAGAGGGATAGGTAACTTTCTATATACCTCATCATGCATGGGTATACCAGAACACCTGATAGTTCACTTGCACAACCTTAACTTTGATCAAAAAGCAACAGTTTGAATGGAACAAGGAGAAACAGAACGGTTTAAAATCATCAAAGGTGTATGGCAAGGCTGCACACTTTCCCCCTATCTGTTTAACTTATAAGCAGAACAAATCCTCAGAGAAGCAAGATTGTTGATGAGTCTTCCAATCTTCATACAAACTTTGCTATTCTGATGATACCTTTGAATGATAGTGCTGGCAAAGAATACTGTGTATACCATGGACTGCCCAAAGAACAAACCAGTCGGTACTAGAGGAGATCAAATCTAAGCTTTCTTTAGAAGCTCAGATGACAAGACTTCGACTTTCATACTTTGGACACATCATATTGAGAGAGAGATCATTAGACTGACTGAAGACTGAACACAGTTTAGGAGAACTATCCAGAGGGTTGCCATGAGTCGACACAACTCAATAGCACTTAACAACAACATGAAACTATAGTTAGAGAAACTACCTTTCTTTTCAGAAGTGGTTAAAAACATTAAATGCCGTCAAGTTGGTGTCAACTTATAGCAACCCTCTGGATAGTTCTCCTAAACTGTGATCAGCCTTCATGTAGGCGGGTTATTGTTCATGGAGTGGCATCCATAGCTGCCTTCCTCTTTTTTGCATTGACCTTCAACTTTGCCAAGCATGATGTCTTCTAATGATCTGTCTTCGCATGATGTGTCCAAAAATGAAAGTCTGAGCTTCTAAAGAAAGCTTAGCTATGATCTCTAGTACTGACTGGTTTATTCTTTAGGCAGTCCATGTTTATACAGTATTCTTCGCCAGCACAATAATTCAAAGGCATCGATTTTCATCCTGTCTATATTTTTCACTGTCCAACTTTCGCATCCATATGACGTTTATTGAAAATACCATGGTTTGGACAAGTCTAATCTTTGTATGGAGAGAGACATCTCTGCTCTTATGTTTATGTTTATTTAAAACTTTATATACCGCCCATAAACAATAGCATCTGGGCGGTTTACAAACAAGATTAAAATAAGGCAAAGGAAAAAGGAACGCCATAAAATCAATAAAAAGGGACAGAAAATAGCATAAGATTAGTGGAGAAAAAAGGCAAAGAGTACAAATAATAAAAGGGGTAGTAGACAGATGGACAAACAATGTACGTTGACGTGGGAAGGTAAACAAGAGTGGGTAAAGAGGGAGGAGGGGCAGGAGAGTGGGGACACTATCTTAGCAAGGAGGAGCAGAAGGGTAGGGGAACTGCATCTTAGCGAGGGGGAAGGGAAAGGGGTAGGGAAGGGGGAGGGGGAGGGAGGTCAAAGGCTGAGCAGAAAAGATTTTAGCTTTGCTTTAAAAGAATTAAAGGAGAGTTCTAAATGGAGTGTGGGGTGGGGGTGGGGGGCGGGGGGAGAGAGTTCCAGAGCCTAAGACCTAGGAAATAGAATGCTGAGGGCCGGGTGGATTCCAGGTGGGCCTGGGAAGGTGAGGGAAGGGACATGCGGTTGATGTGAATAGAGTGGAGGGAACGGTGGGGGGTGTGAAGATGAACCTGGTCAGCAAGGTAAAGAGGGGTACCTGAATGAATTTCCCTGTGAACAAAAATAAGAAATTTGAACTGAACCTGAAAGACAATAGGAAGCCAGTGTAGGTGTATTAGGAGGGGGTGATGTGATCAAAGCGTGAAGAGTGGGTTAAAATACGAACCGCGGTTTTTTGAACATGTTGAAGACGATAGATTTGAGACATTACAATAATCAAGACAGACATTACAATAATCAGGACAGGTCATAACAAGGGAAAGGAGCAGGGTAGTCATGGCTGAAGGAGTGAGAAAGGGACGGGCACAACTGAGGAAATGTGGTCCTTGAAAGGGATAAATCGAGAATTACACCTAAATACCATGAGGAAGAGACAATGGGGATAGGTGAAGAGGAGAGCAGAGGGACGAGGGGAGAGAGGGGACTACCAAAAGTGAACCAAATAGCAGACGTTTTAGAGAGGTTAATATGGAGAAAGTTTGAGGAGAGCCAAGAAGTGACAGAAGAAAGACAGGTATTGAAAGGAGTGATATCAGGAACAGAAGAATCAGTGTGGTAAAGAAGGAAAATGTCATCTGCATAGTAATAGGTGGAAACACCGTGTTGCTCAACCAAAAGAGCAAGAGGAGCTAGGAAGACATTGAAAAGAAGGGGAGCAAGAACAGAACCCTGGGGGACACCACAGGAAAGGGGAGTGGGAGGGGAGGAAACAGATCCAGACAGAACTGAAAAAGAACGACAGGAAAGGAAAGAACGAAACCATTGAAGAACCAGACCGGAGAGGCTGGCATCCTGAAGACGACCGAGAAGAGTGAGAATCTTGTCTAGATCCTTCATAGCCATTCTACCAAGAGAAATGCATTGTCTGATTTCTTGACTGCTTATGATTTCTTTATTGATATTGGTCCAAGCAGGTTAAAGTTGTCAACTATTTCAATTTCTTCTCCACTAATGATGAACTTATTGATTTTTCTGGTTGTCGGGATCTTAGTCTTAAAATGAGTCTGCACCGTAATATAAAGACAATGTTCCTTGATTTTGAGAAGCAAATGTTTCAGATCATCTTCACTTTCAACCAGTCTTCTGGTATCATCAGTATAGCAAAGGTTGTTGAGTCTTCACCAATTTTCACACCTCGGTTGTCTTCATACAGTCTTGTTTGTTTTTTGTTTTTGTTTCTTTATAAATTTTACATATATCTGCAAGACAATTGCTTAACAGAAAATAGCCCAAAAGATACAAAAGGAGAATTATTCATAAAGGAAGTTAAAAACAAAGGCAAGTTCACAAGTTAGAGTGTGGTATCAAAACAGAGCTAAGTAAAAAGGATACAAGAAAACCATACTGCTGGAAGATATGAAAAACCATCATATAGGAGGGGGAGAAGACACTACGACAGTTCTTGATGAGGTAAACGCACATTTGTGCAATAGTTCAAAAAAATAAACCTGTTGCTCTGATAAATGAGACATTTACAAGGATAGTGTAACCAAAATGTAGCTCCCAGATGTAAAGTCTGAGGCCAGAGCAACAGAAATTGTTTACTTTGCTTTTGGATAGTTCTAACGACATCTGGAAACATACAAATCTTACAATTAATAAAAAAAAAATTCTTAGATTTTAAAGAACATTTTAAGGAGCCAATCCTGGTCAGAGTCCAATGCCAATTGCACCATTAAAGTAGCACGCTGTAGAGCTTCCTCCATCGATCGTTCGAGAAAATCAGAAATACTCAACATATCATAAAGAGGCCCCTATTGCCCACCAGAGGAAACTTTTCCTTGCAGAATATAGTAAAAAATAATAGTAGGCAGCACACAGGACTCCAGTATCTTCAGAACCTCAAGTAAATACCTCTTAAACAGTTCATAGGGGGAAGCTTAACTTAGCTTAGGAAAGTTTAATAGATGAAGAGTCCTGCACCAGTCAGCGTTTTCTAGATTCTCGGTCTTTAATTGCATAGCATATTGTCCTCCATTAGTACAGAATTATGTGATTCCAAAAGTTTAAGTTTGGTCTCCTGACCTGATAACGTCTCTTCCAGGAAGTTAATGTTTGACAGCATTGGGAAAATTTAGCCGAGATCTGTGTAGTATGTTGTGATAACTTGAGCAATAGAGTTAATGGAGCTCTGCAAACCCTGGAAGGTGTCCCACAAAGTAGCAAGACTAATAGCAGGCGGGCATGCAGAGTCCAACCCTGAAGAGGAGGTAGCACCAGATGAGGCAGGAACAGCACTCAGTTGTTGCAGGTAACACTGTCGTAAGCAAATCCCCTCATCTCTGTTCCGTGGGTCGAGGCAGCCACTGCCACCCCTCCACCCTGCTCCTTTGCCACATTCCCACTGCCTTCCAGGTTCACGACCCCGGGGTCCACTTCCTTGGAGCAGTAAGCTGAAGCATACTACTACTACTACTAGTCATTTATATAGCGCTACAAGGCATACACAGCCTGTACAAACATTTAAAGAAGACAGTCCCTGCTCTTGAGCTTACAATCTAATCAAGACAGACAGAACAATACAAGAGAAATGAGGGGGTTCAAATAGGGAAGGAGACAAGAAAAACAAGGGATTAGGATCCAAATGTGGTCTCAAAGAGGTAAGCCTTTAGTACGGATTTTGAAGAGGCGGAGAGAAGAGACTTGACATAAAGATAGAGGAAGTTTGTTCCATGCATAAGGAGCAGCAAGGTGAAAAGATCGAAGTCTGAAGTTTGCAGAAGAAGAAAAGGGCTTAGAGAAAAAGTCGGAGGAGGAGCAGAGTTCACAAGGAGGGGTATAGGGAGAGAGAAGAGAGGAAACATAATGAGGTGCAGTAGAATGAATGCATTTATGTTAGAAGAAGAAGCTTGAATTGGATACGGAAATGGAAGGGGAGCCAGTGAACTGATTTTAGAAGAGGGGTTATATGAGTGTATCGGGTGGCAGAAGATTAGCCGCGCAGCAGAGTTCTGGACAGATTGAAGAGGAGAGAAATGACACTGAAGGAGACCAGCAAGGAGGGAGGTTGCAATAGTCAAGACGGAAGGTGACCAAAGAGTGGACAAGAGACTTAATAGTGTGTTCAGATTTTAGCTATATGTTGGAGAAAGAAAGGGAGGAGTCAAAGATGACCCCAAGGTTGCAGGCTGAGGAAACGGGAAGAAATGTATTGTCAACAGTGATAGAGAAAGGAGGAAAGGAGGAGGGTTTAAGGGGAAAAATAAAAGTTCAGTTTTAGCCATATTTAATTTTAGGCGGTGGTGAGACATCCAAGTGGCGATGTCAGATAAGCAAGTAGAGGTCAGAGTTTGGAGCGAAGGAGAGATGTTAGGTGCAGATTTGAGGAGTCAGCATAAAAATGATACTGAAAGCCATGGGACGAGATCAGGGCACTAAGGGACTGGGTATAGAGAGAAAAGAAGGCCCAGAACAGACCCTTGAGGTACATCAACTGAGAGGGATGGCATTAGAGGAGGAGCCACCAGAACAAACACTGAACGAGCGATTGGAGAGATAAGAAGGGAACCAAGACAGTACAGGGCATCTAAAACCAAGAGGATAGTGTCAAGGAGGAGGTGGTCAACAGTATCAAACAGCAGAAAGACTGAGAAGAATGAGAACTCGAATAATCACTTCCGAAGAGTCAGAGGACATCTCCAGTTGCACAGAGGCTCCAGCAAGGCACCTCCAGGGGCCAATGGTGAGGAGATCTCCTAAATCACAAAGTAAGTGATGGATGTCTGTATCAGTATTGGTGTTGCTCCAGCTTCCAAACCCTGAGACTTGGCTGGGGCAGCACAGGTTTCACCTTCTTCTTGCCCATACCTCAGGACAAGGCAGCTCTAACATGCCTGCTTTCAGCCACCGTCTTGCTATCCCCCCCCCCCTCCTCCTCCCCCGCCATCTTGACAGTTCTTGTAGGAATGGACAGATAAAGGGATACCAGAATCCCCAATATGTAATTGAAGATGGATGAATTTCTTGATACAAAATGTGTTTAGAAGTTTGACTTTTCACCTACTTTCTTAAATAGAACAGGATGTCATGGTCATGGGTTCTGTGTAACCGTCTTTAAAATAGATGGAACAGTGTTAACGCAAGCATAAAGAACATAGGCTATGACCTGTGCAACCATAGTTCATTGTACAGTCACTGCTGACAAAACATAATTTTTGCAACTTTTGCAATTATAAATTTCATCTAATATACTGTAATCAGATCTTACTCTGTAAAAAGAACTTTGGCGGCACCTTGTGTTATTTCATGGTTATAATAAATGACTGTTACTTCCTCTTTTTCTCTAATAAAAAGGAGCTTTTAGGAGGAGAACTTTGAATTCGGCAGGCGTGGAACTATGCGTGTCCATAGACCGTCTGTTGCCGTCTTCCCTCTGAGCTCAAAGAAAATAGCACTTTGTGTGTGTGTGATTGTGTTCTGTATTACTCTCTGCCTGTCTCTCACTGCTTGATGGACCAGAGACCTAAAGAGCCGTGGTATTGTGGTCAGATCACGGAGTTTTCTTCAGTTCTGTTTTTCTGATTTGTTCTGCATATAAATTAAACAGGTAGGGGGGAGTATGCAGCCTTGTCATACACCTTTGCTGATTTTTTAACTATTCTGTTTCTCCTTTTTCCATTAGTTCTCTTGCACAACCTTTATATTGATAAAGATGCAACAGTTCGATCAGGTGTTCAGCTTCTCATGGTTTACACAGTCAAAAGCTTTGCTGTAGTGGATAAAACACATATACATAACCTTTTCGGTATTCTTTTGTCTTTTCAAGGATCCATTTCAAATCTGATATCTCTTGTTCCTTGTCCTTTCCTCTACCCTGCTTGCACTTCAATTAGTTCTTGTTTCAGGTATGATTATAGTCTCTGATCTTGAGTAGAATCTTGCTGGCATGTGGGATCAAAGTGATTGTATGATAATTTCCAGTCAGTCAAATCACCTTTTTTCATATAAACACAGATCTTTTCCATTCAGTTGGCCATGATATTTTCCAAATTTCCTGGAAGAGCCTTGTAAGTATATGAAAACAGCTGCTTCTGATTGCTATAATACTGCAGTGAGTATTTAACAGATTTTTATATACTGCCTTTGATCCAAGGCAGTTTACATTGAACAACAATATACAATTTCAAGAGATTTGTTTTACATAGAACAAGGGCAATAAATATGGGGGTTATATGAATCAACAGTGTGTGCCTAGTTATGGTATATACAGTTAGGTGATGTCATTAGGACCAAAGTGTTCTATGAAGAGATGTGTTTTTAAACGTTTCTTCATATCTTGTGGAGTTTGTGTAGATCTAATCGTTGGGGCAAATAGTGAGAAAGCTCTATTGCTTGTCTGCTGCGTATATTTGGTCTTGAAGAGAGGGATGGTAAGATTCTGATTTGTTGATTTTCTGGGTCTTGTCAATGCTCTTGAGATTTAATTCTTGAGGCAGGGAGCTGAGAGATTATGAGATTAGATGGTGGTTATGGTTTTGTGCTTAATCCTTTGGGCAACTGGGAGCAAGTGTAATCTCCTAAGAGTTGAGGTTATGTGTTGATGACCTGATGTGCCTGTTAGGATTCTAGCAGCAGTGTTCTGCACTAGTTGAAGAGGGTATAGTGCCTGTTTTGGCAGTCCCTGATACAGAATGTTGCTGTAGTCAAGGTGGGGCATAATGATGACCTGGAAAACTGATCTGAAATCATTGTCTTGTAGAAGAAGACGCAGATGTTTGAAGATCCTAAGCTTCAGGTATTCTGTGTTGGCTACATTCTTGACCTGCGAAAGCATATTGAGGTTGCTGTTGAGGGTTATGCTGAGGTATTTGACTTCCCTTTTTATGTTAATTTCAGCATGATTTTTTTTCTGGAGGATTGAAAACTGGGTCTCTGAAGATTTGAAGAGCTTCTGTTTTCTTTTTATTCACTGCAAGATTTAGTTTGAGAAGGTTTGTGAAAGCTGTGAAGATGTCTGATATGACTGAAGTCCGGAGTGCGCATGTTGAAGGCATGTAGAACATGATGTCGTCTGCATATTGGTGGAAGTGCATGTTCCATTTTCTTAGTAGGTTGCATATGGGTTGCATGTAGATATTAAACAGTAAGGCTATCAAGGCTGATCCCTGTGGTATGCCTTGTTTTAGGTTAAATGGTTTGGAGTTGTTGGATCTGACTTTTACTTCCAGGGTTCTGCCTGAGAGGTAGGATGTGAACCAGTTTAATGTGGTGTTGATAAGGCCTATGTTTCTGAGTCTGGCTAGCAGAGTGTGGTGTGATACCGAGTCAAAGACAGCACTGATGTCCATGGTGGAGCTTGTCTAGGCCTCTGAGCATGTAGAAGAGGGCAGTGAAGAGTGTGAACACCATGCCGTGGGTAGAAGCCATGCTGTTGAGGGTCCAATGGAGCATGAGGATCAACATGGTCTTGGAGCTGGTGTTGTATAGTTTTGTTTTGTTTTTTTATTTTAAACAGGAATAGGATGCTGGCGATCAGTCAATTTGAACTGAGGTCTGTTAGGTCTAATGAGGATTTCTTCAGTATAGGGCATATTGAAGCCTGTTTCAGGACTGGGGGAAGATATCCTTGAGAGAGGGAGGTGTGGACTATCTTTAGAATAGTCGGGGTGTACTCGGACCGAAGGGATTTTATCCATATAACTGGGCATGGATCCAGTGGGAAGATTGTGGTATGGATACTGCTGGTGTCAATTAACTCTTCTCAAAACCTCACATGGCACACTTAGCCTAATATCAAAGAGAAAACTTGTTCTGGTGAATCTTTGTTCTGGGGAGTTGTCGGGCATTGCCTGTTGCAAAAGAAGTTGGCCATGATCTGTAGGTCAAGTTGCCCTTTTGAGTTTGTGGAATATGTTGAAGTGGGGTCACTACTGAGGTAGAACACAATTGAGAATAATTCCCTGGGACAGTTGAGAGATTTCATGAGGATGTTGGCATAATATTCTTTCTCTCCAGTCGGTCTTTATTAGAGCAATGAAAATGTCAACTAAAAATAAGAAAATTGCTCCACTCTCTAACCAACAAAAAATACTCCACTTACTGGTGAACAGGTCTCAGACTAAATCAGGGGGGATTATATGAGGTGAAATACCTCTAATCACAATACCCCTGTGTTGCATCAAGGACCTGAATTTCACCTTTCAATCTCAAAATGTATTTGCTATGTATATTATTAAATTCAGTTTCTTGAATCTTCAAACAAACGTGCTCAAGTTAATTAACTATTCTCGACTCCTTTTGCTTCTCAAATAAATGGCAAAAAATGCTTATCTGAAGGATTTTCAGGAGTCAAAGCTTCAGTCCCAACACAAATCCTTAGCGCTTGTGCGT
This sequence comes from Ichthyophis bannanicus, assembly GCA_033557465.1. Lineage (NCBI taxonomy): Eukaryota > Metazoa > Chordata > Amphibia > Gymnophiona > Ichthyophiidae > Ichthyophis > Ichthyophis bannanicus. The sequence goes on from CM066041.1 coordinate 257,528,573, forward strand.
TTCACCGACCAAGCGGTTTCTTCGGGGGATTATACAGCACTTTGTAAACATGCAGCAACAGCTCACAGAATTGAGTTCTAAATGAAATTAGCAAACAGAACTTTTATCTGATCGCAGTATTTTTAAAAAATATATATATTTACAGACTATATTATTCCTTAAATAGACATTCGTAACAATCAAAGGAAGGGACACATACCTAGCTTTTCTCTACTCCAGACTTATCATTGCTAAAAAAACGCCGCGCATGCGTGCTAACGGCATGAGTGACCAGATTTTATACAGGTGCCTTCTTCTAACCCAATTCAATATGCAACAGCAATTTCTCTTACATACATCTCACATTCAGTGGTACTCAATCAGTAACAAGTCTTTTGTCTACAGTAGATGATCCAATGAATGTTTTCCAAGCACCGCTCTCCGTCTATTATATTATGGGTTTCTATGGGCCTTAACACTGCCGGGCTGAGGAGCTCTTTCAAATTCCTATGTCGTTGCCATATGCAACGAATCGATTTATCTTCTAATCCGGTCATATTGTAAAGCACATTCATATGGTGTTTTAAAATCTTTTGAAGATGACGACTATAGGGTGAATATTTTGTTATTAAATTCACATTTTCCTCATCATGTTGATCTTTACTACCACTCTGTAATAGTAAATCCCTATTATTAAACAATGCCCTTTTATATGCCTGTCTTATAACTTTCACTGGATATCCTCTATTTTGAAGATTTTGTTGAAGAATCTTAGATTGCGCTTTCAAATCAGTATCTTCTGAGCAATTCCGTCTATAACGGAGAAATTGTGAAAAGGGTAAACTATTTTTTAGTTGGATCGGGTGAGCACTACTATAGTGCAATATTCTTTCTGGCAACTGTTGCATATATTATTGTATTCTTGTTGCTTGCTAAGGAATTGTTGCTTAATGGTTGTGTCTTTTGATCATTTCCATCTTTCTAATAGTCTTGGCTTTCGTCTGAAATGGTAGAGATTACTGGAGAACCTGGGAAGATTTATGGGGGGGTCGTAGATCGTTATTCTGTGAACACTGCTGCTTCATTAGAGTTCCAAGAGATGATGAAATGCACAGGAGGAGAGCCTCTTTCGATTGACAGCAAGCTCTACTACGAGGGGACATGGGATGAGGGTGAAAGGGGATAGATTCAGGAGTGATATGCAGAAATATTTCTTTATGGAAAGAGTGGTGGATCCGTGGAATAGTCTCCCAGTGGAGGTGGTAGAGATGAGGACAGTATCTGAATTCAAAGAAGTATGGGACAAACACAGAGGATCTCTAAAGGAAAAAAGGGGACTGTTGTAGTGGTTAGTATGGAAGGACAGACTAGATAGGCCGTGTGGTCTTTTTCTATCGTCATGTTTCTATGTCTAATTCGGGTATAAGTGAAGAGACATTGAGGAAAGACTTGGTTAAATGCTTTGAATTGCCGTCTCTGTTGCTGTTGGGGGAGGTTTGGCAGGTGGATATAGTTTGGGAGCACAAGTGAGATCATAGCATGGTCTAACCAAGGCACTGGGTTGATCTGGATGTTTAGATCAACTTTGTAGTATGTTGTTTACAAATAAGAAGTCAAGGAGTGCATCTTTTGGAGTGAGTGGGCATGTCCAATTGTCTGGCTTTGAAGTGTTTCCATGGCGTTCATGAACGTGCTGGCTTTCTTCTTTGATGTGGATGGGAGGATGAAGTCACCCATGAGGAAGAAGTGTGTGTTGGAGAATGTGTGTGCATGTCTAGCAGAAATGAAAGTTCATTGGTGTTGGAGGAAGGTTTTCTGTATGTTACACATAAGGTGTGTTCAAAATTGGAGATGGTGAAGACGTCTAGTGTTTGTAGGGATTATGAATTGACCATGATGAAATTCAGGTGTTTCATTGTCAATATTAGCACCCCTCCACCTCTTCTGTCAGTTCTGGGGCAGTTGAAAAGATTGAAATGATGTGCAAGCAACTAGTTGAGGAGTACGTTGTCAGAGCTTGAGATCCAACTTAGTGATGCACATGAAGTCAGTGCCAGTGAGTTGTATATAGTCTGCTAAAGTTTTGATCTTGTTACGGATTGAGTGGGCGTTTAATAAGGGAGCATATGAGTGGGTAGTAAGAGCAGTTAAACCTGATACTTAGGTTCTGCTGCTGAGCGGCAGGGCCGGCCAGTCCATTGAGCAAGAATGTTGTTTGCACAGGGCCCCCGCGTTTCAGGGGGCCCCGCGCAAACATTCTGCATCAGCCTATAGATTAAAAAACAACAAACAAACTGGCGGCTGCTGCCGCTGTCACTGTGGCAGCGGCAGAATCAAGCATCCCGTGGGGCACCCCCCTGCCCAGCAGAGCCTCCCGGAATCAGCTCTATCAGCAGCGGCTTTCAGAGCCATGAAGAGTTTCTCTCTCACAGCTCTGTTAAGACTGCCGGGGCTGATGGGACTTCCTGTTTCCCATCAGCCCCGGCGGGCTTAACAGAGCTGTGAGAAAGGGAAACTCTCCCTTCGCGGCTCTGAAAAGCCCACGCTTTGAGAGCTTATGCCAGGAGGGCTCTGCCGGGCAGGAGGGGGGGCCCACGGGATGCTTGATGCTGCCGCCGTGGCAGCAGCAGCAGCAGCAGCCAGTTTTTTTGTTGTTTTTTTTAATCTATGGGCTGATAGGGGGAGGGGGGTTAGGACTAGTAATGGGCTATGGGGGGGGGGGTTAAAACTGGTAATGGGCTATGGGGGGCTAGGACTGGAAGTGGACTGATGGGGGTTAGCACTGGAGGCTGGGGGGTGCTAAGATTGGAAATGGGCTGTGATGGGGCTTGGATTGAAATGAACTCATGGAGGGGCTAGAACTGGAAGTAGGCTCATGTGGGGCTTGGATTGGAAATGGGCTGGGTGGAGGGGAGCTAGGATTTGACATGGGCTGATGGTGGGGCTAGGAAAGGACTAGAAATGGGCTGATGGGGGGCTGGGATTGGAAATGAGCTGATGGAGGGACTCGGATAGGACTGGAAATGGATGGGGGAGCTAGGACTGGAAATGGGTTGATGGTGTGGCTAGGATAGGATTGGAAATGGGCTGATAGGAGGCTAGGACTGGAAATGGGCTGATTGTGGGGCTAGGATAGGACTGGAAATGAGCTGATGCGGGGACTAGAAGAGAGCGGATTCTGGGTGGGGCTGGAACTAGAAGGGAGCTGATGTTGGGAGGATTAGAATAGGATGGAGCTGGGAGAGTGAAATGGAGAAGGGGAAAATATTTTATGTGGGAGGGAAGAAAAATCTACAATTGGCCGGGTACTGGGAGAGTAAGTGGGGATTGAGGATGGAGGGGTAAAATTTGAGTGGATGAAATAGGAATGAGGAAAGAGCAAAAGGAGAAAGATTAGTATGTTAAAGCAGATGTAGAGAGAGAATGGAAAAAAAAACTAGTAGAGAGGAGAAAGGATAAATGGACAGCAGACGATAGAGTTAGGAGAAAACATGAAGAAACCAGAAGAAAGTGGCTGGAGCAATTCCAACTGAAAAAAATGCACAAAAGATAGAAAACTATCTCTTTATTTTGAATTTATTAACTGGAATATGTCAGCTCTGGGAAATGTGCATCATTAACGTCTGCACTTTGTTTAGTACAAGAGGAAATTAATTAATAGTTTTATTTGTAGTGTTGTGCATTCCAAGTTTGGCTTTTGGGGTTCCCAGTTTAATTGTCTTCCTGTTTCTAAATTGTGATTACTTGTTTGGTGATGGTCTATGTTCTGCATGTGTAACTGAGCTGAGGTATTCTGTTTATGTAATTCCTATTTGACAGTACCACTTGTTCTCTTTCCCCAGTAGGTCATGTATTGTTATTCTCTGAAATGTATTGGTTTAATATTTGCAGTGTTGACTTTTGATTGGTAGAGTATGGTGCTTTGTGAGTCCTGGTAGTGCTGTTAGGATACAGCGGGTTTGCTATTGGTTCTAAATGGGCAGTGTTTGTAGTAGTTCCTAATGTACCTGGCGGTTGGCACTGGATTATATTAATGTAGAAATCTTTTAGTCTTTCTTTATCCATACAATCATTAAGAGGCATGTTTACTAAAAGTTAGTGTATGGTAGTATTATGCAACTTTTATGCAAATGAAGTCCATTATGCAAATGAGGCCCCGCACCAAGTCTCCGCACATAGCCCCGCACCTCCCCTTGGGCCGCCCCTGCTGAGCGGTATTGATTTGTAGAAGTCTGCATGTTGATTTTAAGTGTTGTACTTTAAGGCAAGGGTTAGATACAAAGGTTTTGGCCTGTAGAGGAATGGAATGCTGTTGCAGTGAGTAGCAAGCACCTGTGTGGATGTTAGCAGGACGAGCAGAGTGAGGAGTATCACAGTGTAGGGTAAGAGCATGTGGAGTATCATGGTTAGATATGTAGTTGCTGGCTTACCAGAGATTGATTAGTTGTAGTGGATTCGGGTTCTTCTGTAGTATCTTTTAAGGTTGCTTTGATCGTGGTGTGGTTGTATGACTGGTGGGGTTCGTGGCAAGACTGCCAGTGTTCTTCTGAGCTGTTAACTGTCCCCGCCTAAGGGGCCTCTGGAGAGGCCCTCAGGCATAGGTGCGCTTGATGGCGCTTTAAATTTAAAAGGCAGTCCAGGGCCCTGATGTCCTTGAGCTTGGGAGTGGGGAGGAGATGGGCTTCCTGCTGTCTTAGCCATCAATACCCGGTGCTTTGTTCTTTGATAATGCTTTCAATGTTGTAGTACCAATTAGTCTGCCTGTGATCTTAAGACTTGAGTTGAAGCATAAAGCAAACACATCGATTTGTAACTGGCCCACCATCAAACTAGCAGTTAGCATGGACGACACAGATATGGCATTTTATAGTTCCAAATACTAGATTAGATTGAAAAATGGGTGGCTGGGGGGGCGGAGCCTGATGTCCAGCGGGATGGTCGCATAACGCTGAGGCTCCCGAGAGGCCTACTCAGAATCCTGAATTAACACCTCATATACTTGGAACTTCTACTCTGATCTTGCCGGGGCACATTGGTGAGATGGCGGGGACTAAACCAACGCGCCTGGAATTTGGGTCTCCAGCGTCTTCTCACGGCAAACGTTCCAAAACTGAACCTCCGTCCCCGCAGAAGGGGCCGGCCTTGTGCGAGGGCCCCGAAATGCAGCAGGAAATCCTCGTAGAGATTAGAGGGGTCAAAAACCTTGTGCAGGCAAACGGGGAAGCACTCCGAGCGCTGCGGGACGATTTTGGTGTGCTGCAAAGCAAGCTAGAAGGGCTTTCTTCGCGTCAAGACAAAATGGAGAGCATATTGGACTCCCATGCGGCCCGGTTGTCCCAACTCGACAAAGTTGAACGACAGGTGCGGGCCTTGCAGAAAGAGGTGGAAGATGGCAATAATAGAGCGCGCCGCAACAACATACGACTCGTGGGCATACCGGAGGGAGCGGAATCGGGAGACATGAAAGAGTTTTTATGCAAAATCCTCCCTTCCCTGCTCCAAATCACCTTTACCAAAGATTTGGAGATTGATCGCGCTCATCGTGTACCCACAAGCATAACGCTCAACAGGAAGACCCCGCGGCCTATCATTTTTCGACTATTGAGATATCAACACGTGGAGCAAATTCTAAGTGCCTCTCGGGCAAAGGGCCATATGGAGTTTGAGAGCCACAAGATCTCCTTCTATCCCGACTTGTCTAAACCCACAGTCGACCGCTGAAAGTGCTTTCTGGAATTCCGGCCGAGGCTTCAACAACTACAAGCACGCTATGGCCTGATGTACCCGGCCAAGCTCCGAGTCACGCTTCACAATCAGACAAGAACATTCGAGGACCCTGATCTACTAGCGGAGTTTTTGGATTCCAAAGAAGCCGACTTGATGCGCTGACTTCCAGAATATTTCTGCAAGTCTCCTCATATCCGCTGTATCTGCCATATTGGATCTGCCGCAGCCTAGCAAAGAGTCTGGCGTGGGCAGTCTGTTGCCTTACTCTTGATGGTATCTGTGACCCGACTCCATCTACCCACAGTAGCCTCGATGAGTATCAGAGACAGTGTTATTATGGACTCTGGTGTTTCTTTTCTTTTTTTTACATGTCTTCTATTTCCTCTCTAGGGCCTCCTCCCGCAGACACATGGTCGCCATATTCTTTGGGGGTTTTGCTTCTTCTCTAAGATACGTTGGTACATACTTTTCAATATGGGGTGTATTAGCCAGAATACTCGGTGATTATGACATTGTTGTACAGATTCTGCTTATGTTCTATATTATCAAGCGCCCTTCCCTAAAATGTCTATTACCGATTGATGGCACCATGTAAGATTTTTTCATTGAACGTAAAAGGCATCAATAATCCGATAAAACGGAAGAAAATCCTAAGCTACCTCAGTCAGGAAGCAGCGGATCTGATTTTTCTCCAAGAAACGCATTTAAATTCGAAGGAAACTCTTAAACTCAATATTAAACCTTATATGGTGGCCGCTTATTCCCCAGCCGTTTCTAAGAAATGTGGGGTTGCCATACTGGTTAGGAAATCTTTGCATGCTACTGTTATTGCGACTAGCTCAGATACAGAAGGTAGATGGTCTAGAGTTCACCTCAAGATAGGTAGCCTAGAAGTTACATGTATATGCCTTTACGCTCCCAATGTTGATGACCCTGCCTTTTTTGCTACCATTGCTCAGGTTGCGCAGGCTTCTGCTAATACTTCATTGATCATTGGGGGGGATTTCAATCTAGTCCTTGATCCCCTGATTGATAAACAGCCGCCTAGGACGAGTGGTCCCCCCAAGAGTCACGCCACGCTTACCTCCCTGATCAAGGATCTTGCTTTAGTTGATCTATGGAGGTTACTACACCCCAATGAGCTTGACTTCACCTTCTTCTCCTCCCCTCATAAATCTCAGTCTCGCATAGACTTCTTTCTAATCTCAAAACTGTTAGTTCCTCAGGTGGACACTGCAAAGATTCACTCCCAACATATTTCAGATCATGCTGCCATTTCCTTTCAATTACACACTACTGCACCCCAGGGAAACTCGGGAGCCTGGTTCTTTGATAGAGCCCTGTTAACTCAGCCAGAGTTCCAGTCAGAAATTCGAGTAGCCATACAGGATTACTTCCATTTTAATCTACCCCAAGATACTGCGAATTGGGCTTGGTGGGAGGGCTTCAAAGCGGCCATTCGGGCAACGATCACTAGCTATCAAATCCGCCTGCGGAAACAACGTAAACAGCAGCTGCTCATACTAGACCAACAAATAAAAGCAGGCGAACGAGTTCTAACTTCACGCACTGACCCATGTGTATTAATTCGATTACAGCGTCTCCGTTTTCAATATAATTCAATCCTCTCAACTGCAGCTTCTAAGAGTATTGAGCTTCAGCGAGGGACATATTATCGTGAAAATAACCGAGCCGGTCGACTCCTAGCCAATGCCTTGAAAGGTCAAAAAGAAGCCAAACGCGTTGCGGCCCTTCGAGCTCCACAGGGAGGGGGCATAGTGACCACAGACTCCGACATTGTAGAGCTCTTTCGGGATTTCTATAATCGCCTATATCAATCTGAATGTGAGTTCTCGTCAGAGACATTCGAGCGATTGCTTTCTGGCATTCAGCAGCCGACCCTCTCTGAAGATGATAGGGATACGATGGATGAACCCTTCTCTACTTCAGAGATCCAATCTGCCCTAAAACGAACAGCCTCGGGCCGTGCCGCAGGGCCCGATGGTCTCCCGACCGAATTCTACAGAACGTTCAGTGCAGATTTAGTTCCCTATTTAAAACTCTATTTTACTGCCCTTGCGGTAGATACATCCTCTTTGGGATCCTTTTCTGCAGCTAATGTGGTTGTATTTGAGAAAGAAGGCAGAGACCCGCTACTGACCGCCAACTACCGTCCAATCTCCCTACTTAATGCCGACTATAAGATCTTCGCAACGGTCTTGGCCACCCGGCTATCTGACATGATGGCTACCCTAATTCACCCCGACCAATGCGGTTTTATACCCGGCAGATCAACTGCTGACAATGCTCGGACCTTGTGCCATGTGTTATCTAGTGCTGCCAATCTCGATCATCCATGGGTGGGTCTTTCCCTGGATGCCGAAAAAGCCTTTGATCGTCTAGAATGGCCCTTCTTATTTGCAGTTCTCCGATGGTATGGCTTTGGAGAGGGCTTCCTCCGATATCTCCAAGTCATGTACACTCAACCCGTCGCCAGTATTTGTGTAAACGCCATCAAATCTCAGCCATTTAACCTCCAAAGAGGCACGCGTCAAAGTTGCCCCCTATCACCAATGCTTTTTGATCTCGCTCTTGAACCCCTAGCCCTCCTTATTAGACAGTCTGCACGTATTCGAGGTGTCCCCTTTAGTCATAGGGAGATTAAACTCTCTGCATATGCAGATGACCTCATGCTTTTCGTTTCCCTCGATTCGGTTCCAGCTGTCTTGGATCTGATTGACGGATACTCACAATTATCGGGCTATAAAATTAACTGGACCAAATCTGTAGCATTCCCACTGAACCGCTGGGTACATGAGGCTGACATGCAGGCCTTTCCCTTCCTTTGGCAATCCCGCATGGTGAAGTATCTCGGGGTCCATTACTGTTCTCCTTTAGAAGACACTATCAGTTTTAATGCCAAAGAGGTAGTCTCCAAAGTCCGTGAACTCACAAATCGTTGGTCTCCCTTATCTCTCACATGGTGGGGCCGCTTAGAAACTGTGAAAATGATGATAGTCCCCAAAGTGAACTACATTTTAGAAATGCTGCCATGCTTACTTCCGTTACATACTTATAAAGATATTGAGGGCCTTCTCGTCCGTTATCTCTGGCAGGGCAAACCACCAAGGATAGCTAAACATAAACTGCAGTCTGCAAAGGAACGAGGGGGTGCCAGATTTCCTGATTTTCTTAGATATCATCAAGCCTTTCTACTTAAGCAAGGTGCCCGATGGCTAGATACCTCAACAGACCGCCGACCAGTTTGGCTTGACATAGAAGAGGAGCTTAGTAGCCCAATTCCGTTGACCCATCTCCCCGGTATGTCCTATCAAGTAGACACCCGCCATCCACCAATGATTGTCGATACTCTTGCGGCCTTTAACACTTTCATTCTATCACTGGGCCTGAATGTATGTCCTCAGGACGGACTCCCGCTATGGAATAACCCCAGAATTCAAGTCCTAAATAGAACAATAGCCTGGAAACCCTGGTACTCCAGGGGGATCTGGACACCCCAACAGCTTTTCTCTGCAGCTCGTTGGAAAACCTTTTCTGATTTACAAAAGGAATTTGCGTTACCAGCGAAACACTACTTTCAATTGATGCAGCTTCAACACTGCCTCAAAAGTGCTCGAATCATGCCGCCCTCTGCCCCTACTGAGGATGGGCTATTAGAGACAGTTCACTCCATTAGTAGTACACATGGGGTAGCCTCTAACTTTTATAAAATAATTTGTCAGGGTACAGATACGGACACTTTTAGAGCTCAACAAGCCTGGGAGCGCGAACTGCAAACTACTATAACCCCTGTGCAATGGAGCGTTTTTTGGAGTAAAGTAGTGCGGGTTTCCCGGTCTGCCTCTGTTACCCAAACTCTCTTCTTCTTTGCACACAGATGCTTTTATACCCCAGAAAAAATAGCCAAATGGAACCCAAATGCTAGGGACCTGTGTTGGTCTTGCCATACTGCTGTGGGAACCTTCGCTCATGTTGTTTATGAATGTCCTCAACTACAGATCTATTGGGGGCGGGTCTGGGGTCGTATTCAATCTATCTTACACTTTCACTAACCTCTCTCTTGGAAGATCGTGGGACTCCGCTCTGTGGCGGAGGTCCCCTCTCTTCCTAAGAAGGGTCGCTTTCTCCTTGATTTCATGCTGGGTATAGCCATTTGCTTAATCACGAGGAATTGGAAGGATAGCTCTCGACTTACTGTCAATGAATGGTGGCACCTCGTCTGCTTATATAGTAAATATGAGCAGATACCTCGGAGAGCTATTCCCCATGTCCAAACTCACTCTCGCTTGTATAAATGGCAGATGCTTAATGATTATGTACAATCTGCTTATTGCTCCAACATGCCTGTATAATGTGCACTCATCATGTTTTAGATCACCGTTAGGTTTTGTAATATAATAATGTAAGTACACGCCCGCTTCGGGAATGCTTAGTTTTCTAGAGAAGAAGCAGGGGGGAGGGGGGTGGTAGGGGTTTACTTTACTTTGGTGTATGTATTACACGTTATGTATTTGTCTTTTAGCTGTATGTCTTCCTTTCCTTTGTTGTTATAAAACGAAAATAAAGAATTTAAAAAAAGAAAAATGGGTGGCTGCATTCTGGATTAGATGAAAACACCTGGAGAGAGGACTATCCTTTGCTTGCCTGGAGGATCGTTTTGCTGCGGGACCCAAAGATTTCTGTGGGCAGAGCCGCAAGGAAGAGACTGACCCTGTGCTGGGTGGTGAGAGATGCCCCTTTCACTGACATCGCAAGATCACAGGTGACATCGGGACTGTTCAAAGTTGTTGCAGCTGTTTGACTGTGGACACGTGTCCCCTGGTGTGCATGCCCATAGGGAAGCATGCCCAAAGGGGTACAACCCTTCTTCGTGTCCCTTCAGAGCTGGCACTTTGCTTGAGGATGCCAAAGGGACCTGGGAAGAGGAAAGGTAAAAGTCACAAGTCAAGTCATCTACCTCTAAAACTTTGGCAGGTCTTATGGGCAAGCATGTGGTTCATGGACAGAATGCCCCTGTTGTACCTCAGACCAGTTTGGGTGTGTCCTCTTCTCTGAAGGCTTTGGAGGTATCCTTAAGCTCTTCTACTAAGATCCCCCCCCCCCCAAACTCCTCCTGTGGAGTGGTTAGAGCTTGAGGGTGGGAGTATAATTACCCCCTTAATGTGCCATGCTGAGAATGAAGAAAATTCTCTTTTAATGTGGCCAGTGCAGATTTCTGGGGGAGGAATATTTATGCCTGTTCCTATACAATGTGCAAAGGCTTTGGGGGTGACAGATTTAAAAGATACTAAACCTAATTCTGTTACTTTAATGGACATATTGAGAACTGTCACCCAGACCAATAATTTGTTGGGAGGATTTATTGGCCAGACAGTTATGTTTTTGTTTTTTTTTCTTTAGACAGTGATTCTAGAATTGATGCTGTCCTTCTGAAGTTGGGCATGTTGTCAATATGGGTCGATTCTTTGCAATCCACTGGTATTTCTAGCATTAAAGATAGTTTGAGGATACATGTGCAGCTAGAGATGTTTGAGAATTTTGTTCGTGCTAAGAATTTGTGTGTTAAAATTCCTTAGGAGTCGGCTAGTGGTTAGAGCTAACAGCCTACTATCCATGAGATCTGGGTTTGATTCCCACTAGCACTCCTTGTGACCTTGGGCAAGTCACTTTACCCTCCATTGCCTTGGAAGAAAAGGCCTGGCAATCTACTTCCAGTCTTACCTTGCCAAGAAAGCCCAGGGGCTGCTGGGTTGCCAGGAATCTGCATTGACTTGATGGCACTTTAAAAGGAAAAAAATCATTAAAAAAATGTTGTCTCCACTTATATTTTAGAAATATCTCAATGAAGTTGTTTGATGCTGATTCTGTTTCTGATTAAAATATTTATTATTTGCCTGATAGATCTTTGATGCAAGGTGAGGAAATTAATGTTTCAGTGGCTGCAGGCTCAACCAAGTTGGATTTAACCAGCTTCTTAGAGTCATCCTTGGATGAAATTTCATCCAGGGAAACATTGATTGTTACTCTCTCTGGAAGCAGATAAATATAGAATCATGAAAAATTACTTTTCTAAGAAGGACATTTTGTTTTGTGGCCAGAATTTTATTTCCCGAAGTAGCTGTGGCTACACCGTAACATAGATGGGGGTTCCCTCAGTTGAAGGCTTGTGCTGTGGCATTCGGGGGCCTCTTTTTGCATTTTCCCTGCAAATATCTGGTTCTTTACCAAGGCCTTAGGTATGTATTTACTGATCCTTTTCAAACTGGAAAATTTGTTAAAGATAAGTGACCTTATCCTCTTTAGCCCTGAGATTCCTATGTTTCTGGGTTAATTTTTCCTTTTCAGTTTTATTAAAAGTATGAGGGCTGGTGTGGCTATGGAATAACTTATTTGTATCCAGGGGAGGGTCCAAGCCACACTCCAAGCTCCACCCTAACTCCGCCCAAGCCCTTCCCTGCAGGCCGAGACCCTTCCTATTCGCAGATTGGGAGGGTCTTTGCTGCGATCGTGGCTTTTCTTCTGCCCACAAGGGATGGGATCTCTGCGGGCAGACTGCTGCCTATGGGCCGTGATCATTGGAAAAACCCTTTTTCTTTCTGCTCTGAATCCTTGCAGGCAGACAAAGGGTCTTTGCAATGATAGCAGCCAGCAGGCCGTATGGTACCAATGGGGATCCCATCCCCTGCAGTCAGAAGAAGAGAAACTACAGTTTCTAGTCCCACAGGTGCTCCTTGTGGTCTTGGGCAAGCCACTTAACCCTCCATAGCCCATGTTCCCTGTAAAATAGTTACCTCCAAGTTATAATGCCCTGTTCAATGTAATTTCGGTTTGTTCAATGTAAACCGCACTGATGCAGAATAGCACGGTATATAAGAGAATGTAAATAAATAAATAAAATAAATAAATACAGTCGCAGCAAAGACCCTTCTTGTCTGCCTGTGGGGGCTGCCATCTCCACGGGCAGCCTGCTGCCTGCCATGCTGGTATGTTTGGTGGGGCCTGGGCCCATGTGACCCACCCCTTTCCGACACCTATGTTTGTATCTGTCCAAGTGGAGCAGATTCCTCTCTCGAACGTGGGCTAGACAGCATTTATTTCTTGTCTATGTAATTTATTTGTTTCTTTGTTTTTCTGTACCTGTAGTTTCTTTGTTTGTATCTTGTATGCTGTAAAAGTTCAATACAAAAAAAAGAAAAAATCTTTGAAGTTTGAAGGTTGGACCCACATACAGTGGGTCATTATATATTAATCTTTTTATTATGAATAAACAGTTTTACTGCAACCTGGAATGAGGAGCTTCTTACTCACTCACTATCGGGAATGGTTGCAACTCATTTATACATTTTATCCACCAGTCCCTTCCCCATCCACTCTCCCTCCCAACTCTCCCAAGATACCGTGTGCCTAGTGTTTAAGTTACTTGCTTAGGGATTTGCGAGAACTTTACCAGATTAACGTAACAACTTTATTGAAGCATTTAACTGATAGGGCACATAGGTGGAAGGAACTGCCTTTGTCACTGGGGGGTAGGATAGCCCTTTTCAAAATGACACTGTTCCCTAAGTGGCTCTATACTCTACAGACATTACCGTTGTTATTGAGAAGGACAGACTTCTTGTTAATGGAAAAACAGATTAATCTATTGTTATGGCGAGGTAGGCGGCCCAGGGTGCGTCTGGCGGTGTTGCAGAGACCGTGGTCTGCGGGAGGTATGGGGTTCCCCGATATCAAGCAATATAACTGGGCGTGTCTTCTTCGACATGTTAGGGACTGGTTATGGGGGACGGGGGACTACACTCCCCTAACAATGATTGGGGCCCTGGTAGCCCCGTTGCATGTTCGATATGTCTTGCATATGCGGCGTATGAAAGGCCTTGATTGGAGGGTGTGGAATGTGTTGCTCTGTCCAGTGGTGCGGGCCTGGAGGTCTTTATGTGGTAAGATGGGGTTCTCGGCATTTTGTTCCCCCTATCTTCCAGTAAGGGGGAACAAGGATTTTCTACCGGGCCTGACGGAAGCAAGTTATGTGAGATGGCAGGAGATGGGAATTTCCACTCTTGAGCGGCTCTTAGCGGGAGATGGGACCCTTGAGCCCTTGGCTAGTTTAAGTGTACAATATCACTGGACAGGCAAGGACGTGTTTCCATACGCTCAGATTCGGAGCTATATTGGCACATTGCCAGCAGTTTCATTGCAAGGGGACATCTGTTCTAGGCTGGAGGAACTCTTGATGGGGTGGGGGAATCAGTGATGAAGGTGTCCCTCTTACATCAGGCGCTGTTAGGGCTTGAGTCTTATGGGGCTGAGGAGGCCTTAGCGGAGGCATGGACACGTGATTTAGGTGAATCAGTGGAAGGTGAGGGAGTTGTGCAGGCTATGGCGCAGATTCCTAAGTTGTTTGCCTCGGTAGACCACCATGATATGCAATACCGGTTGATCCGTTGTTTGTATTTTGCGCCAAATAGGGCTTGGCGGGCGGGGGTAGCGCCCACGAATGGCTGCCCGTGTTGCGGGTTTGCGGATGCCACACTCGGACATATGTTTTGGCACTGTCCTCAGGTGCGGATCTTTTGGGGTAAAGTTGCTGGGTATTTAGACAAATGCGTGGGTATGCTGTTGGTACTGACACCCCTGAATTTGGTGCTGGATATTTGGACAGGGGATGGTGGGGCAGATTTGGGCAAGATAGAGTGGGCTTGGGTGCACAGGGTGCTTGTAACCGCCCGTATGACCATTCTGCATAGCTGGTTGGATCCTCGGGGTCTGATGTACGGACAGTGGAGGACCCGCTTGCATGGTTTGTTATGGATGTAGAGGTTTAGAACACGAAATTACCCCAAAAGGTGGGAAGAATTCATGGTAGGATGGAGCCCCCACCTGCGGAGTCTCCCGGCTAGAGTTCGGAATAGGATAGTAGGTGGAAGGGGAGGTTAAGGTGTCAATGACGTAAAGTGGCAGCGATTTAGGACGATGGGTACATGGGGGGGGGTGAGTGGGGTTGGACGGCAGGGAGGGTGGGGACCCTTGGATGCTTAGGATCAATGGATTGCGGGAACGGGCACTGGGCGGGGAGAAGAGCCATCCCCTAGCCTGGGGTCTGGGATTATGCTAAAGACGGTTGGGTGGGGGGGGTAGGGTGGAGTGGTGGGGGGGAGGATTGGGGTGGGGGGACGGCGGGCAGGTTTGGGGGCATCTGTTTGTTTTAATTGGACAACTTGAGTCTAGTTGGGTGAATACGTTGTATAGTTTACTATGTTGTTCTCCTAATGTGTATGGTCATGGGCGTTGATGGTGGCGGGAAGGGGGGGAGGGGAGGGGGAGGGGGGAATTAGAGATATGACGTATTTATGCGGGGTCACATGATCTGTATTCATAGTTTGGTTTGTTGCAGGACTGCTGATAAAGTATGTATCATGTGTCTTTGTTTTGAATGAAAATGAATAAAAAATGATTTTCACTAAACAAGTTCAAGAACATATGCAACACTACTCGCCTGCATACGTCAAGCACCATACTTCCTACTAGCACACCATTCTTCCCTCACTCCCATACACTCCTTGGGTGGGTCACCTGTTGATGGATTTTTCCATCATCAACTCAACAAAACTATCCTCCACTGTGTTAGTGTTTTCTTATCCACCCAATTTACTAGAATGCATTCTAGTAGCCACTAACCAGGCTTTCTGTTGAAAGAGTTTCTCATTCTTACCCCTCTTCCTTTTCCCCACCCTAATATCGTGTCATCTCCCCTCCCCCACACCCCAATACCCTTGCAAATCTTTTATTTTAGCTTTTCCATGTCTTTTGAATTCTGTTAGGTTTTTGTCCCACTATCTCCCTGACAAACCTCTGCATGCACTCATCCTGCTTAGTGTCAAGAAATATTTCCTTATCCCAGTGGCATAGCTAGCCTATTTGATACCCGGAGCAGATCTTTCAGCACCACCCTCCAGTGATGCCCTGCACAAACCCCCCACCCATGAATGCGCTCGACAAACTTACATTACCTTGTTGGCCGGCTTGATGTTCTGCCTCCACTCCAGGCTGAGTGTTGTTCTGTCCCGGGCAAAGTCTCGCGGTGAAGCTGTTATCACAAGACTTCGAGAGAGAGCAGCTATGGGCCTGGAGCGGAGCTAATGGCGGCAAACAAGCAGGCCGATAGCGCGTGTCTTCCGTGCCAGTTTTCTCTATCAACATTTTATGCCTATTTGCAGTGTACAGATAGTGCGCGACCTCAGCGCCAGTGCGCAGAAAGGGGCTCATATACACATTTAGCCACATGTTAAACTGTGTGCAAATGGCAGTTTTAAACTGGGAAAGCAAGCCAAACACGTGTGCACAGAAGTCTGCAAGTTTGGCATGCTCTCCCAGAAACATGGGACATCGCCTAGCTAATGCGCATATGAGCCTCAACAGTATTTTGATGGCATCAGGTAAAGTTAGCAGGAGGGAGGTGGGTGTTAAAGGCTGCTGGGCCACTAGGATTATTTTTGGTTGGGCGGGTTGGGGCCGCTGGGCCACCAAGGATTTGCTTTCTGTCAGGGGCACCGGCCCTCCAACAGTATTTTGATGGTATCAGAGGCTTTCCCGATGCCGGATCATCTGAGGGTTTGACATTTTCCTTCAAATGATCCAGGCATCTGAGACAGCTCCCAATGTCATCAAAATACTGTCAGGGGCACGCGCTAAATATTTAAGCCACCTCAAGACCAGGCGTAGAGGTATTAGCACTAAGGCTGGTTATGAAATCCTCTACATGTTCCTCTGCATTGGGCGCAAACAATATTAGCATTCCATTTTAATATGCAGAGTTCGTTTGAATATAATTTAAATATCCCTGGCATTTTGTGTGCGTTAACCTTTCCTTTGTCTACGCAAACGTCCACTTCATTTCTGCATTTGAGTGACTGTGGTGGTAATCATGCCTAAAAGTGGCATTTTCTGTGCTTAAAGGCTTTGCTAGTTTTCTGCATCAGCCCGAAGATAAAGTAAGTTTGCACGCACAGCCACCTTGTGGACTCAGAATTTACACAACTGTAGCCCCCTTATGGCTGGCACCTGGGGCAGATCACATCCGCTCTCCCGTCCTTGGTATGCCGCTGCCTTATCCTAATCCTTGGCAAAGGGAGAGACTGCTGATGATTAGGCCGTGAGAGGACATTTGCACCCAGGGCAAGCCAAAGCATTAGCTAAACTAGATAACAACTTAAGTCACAGACTTCTGAGGTGCAGAAAGTGACAGCAAAACAAGGTATGAGAACGAGACCTCAAAGACCATTAGACCTTTTAATATTGCTCTTCCTCATGGCTTTGTTTGGTTCCCTGTTTTGGGTTCTGTGGATTTTTTTTATTATTTTAAGCATCCCACGTGTAAACAGCATTATTTTGCAAATGTAGATTGGCGTCCACATGTAAATGCCATTTTAGAAAGGGGCTGAGGCCATTTGCACCCCAAATTTTGTTTTCCAGGAGACATGATAAGGCCTTGGAGAGGGAATGGATAGAGTGTGCCTAAAATATTGACGTGGATTCCCCGTTGTTCCAGCGAATTCTATGTTGATAACAAATCTAGATTTTGCCTATAGTTGGCAGTCCAACTCTAGTGGTGTTACCATGAGATTGCTGTGAGGGAGCCCAAGATCAGGAAAAGCTGGAGGGACTCCTTCTCCCACTAGACACTAAGGCAGGGGTGGGCACCTCCGGTCCTGGAGGGCCGCAGACCAGTCAGGTTTTCGGGATATCCCTAATGAACATGCATGAGATATATATGCATTAGAGATATCCTGCCAACCTGACTGGTTTGTGACCTTCCAGGGCTGGATTTGGAGACCCCTGCCTTACACCTCTGTCATTTAAGATCGTGAGTGGGCAAGGTACAGATGTCCTAGACATCAAAAGGGTATATAGAATGTGTCACATTCCTCCTCGATTCTCACCACCACCAAAAAGTTGTCTAATAGACAATTTTTTGGTGGTGGTGAGAAGTGAGGAGGACTGTGACAAATTCTATCTAACCTTTTTGATGTCTTGGACATCTGCACCTTGTCCACTCACAATCTTAAATGACAGAGGTGTAAGGCAGGGGTCTCCAGATCCAGCCCTGGATGGCCACAAACCAGTCAGGTTGGCAGGATATCTCTAATGTTTCCCAACCCAGTCCTACGGGGCACACCGGCCAGTCAGGTTTTCGGGATATCCCTAATGACTATGCATGAGATATATATGCATTAGAGATATCCTGCCAACCTGACTGGTTTGTGGCCCTCCAGGGCTGGATTTGGAGACCCCTGCCTTACACCTCTGTCATTTAAGATTGTGAGTGGGCAAGGTGCAGATTTCCTAGACATCGAAAGGGTATATAGAATGTGACACATTCCTCCTCGATTCTCACCACCACCAAAAAGTTGTCTAATAGACAATATTTTGGTGGTGGTGAGAATTGAGGAGGAATGTGTCACATTCTATATACCCTTTCGATGTCTAGGACATCTGCACCTTGCCCACTCACAATCTTAAATGACAGAGGTGTAAGGCAGGGGTCTCCAAATCCAGCCCTGGAGGGCCACAAACCAGTCAGGTTGGCAGGATATCTCTAATGCATATATATCTCATGCATAGTCATTAGGGATATCCCGAAAACCTGACTGGCCGGTGTGCCCCGTAGGACTGGGTTGGGAAACACTGTCTAATGCATATATATCTCATGCATATTCATTAGAGATATCCCGAAAACCTGACTGGTCTGCGGCCCTCCAGGACCAGGTTTGCCCACCCCTGCACTAAGGCCAGAGATGAGATGAGATTGTGGATGGAGGTCCTGTGGGTAATTTTAGAGGGTGGTGGTGACCTAATTTTGGGGAGTCAGGTGGGAGGTGTTCATGCTGGGACTGAGGGGTGGGTGGGGGTATCGAATAACTGGGAGAGGAATTGATGACTTGGGATGTGTATGGGGGGAATAGGATGCCTTGGGGGGTGATATCAAAGGGGGACTGGGGGTACTGCAGGATCAGGGTGTGTATGGTGGTTTCAAAAAGCTATTCTTATGTACGCATAACACATTTCATTGTATCCATGTACAGTTTCCCACTGGACATTGATGAGCCATCCTCCACATTTTTACCCATATTTTACTAGATGTTCTGCAGTTGGCAGACTCTTGTAAAATACTGTGGGGATTTTCCACGTGCTGACTTGGATGTCTAAAGTCTCCTCTGCCTGTCCTATCTAAAATGTGCTTTCACATGTTTATACCTCTGACAGCGTCTGAGTAGCTAGAATGGGAGAGGAGGAGGTTGAATTGAAGCAGAGAAGTAGTCTGTCCCCAAACCTAGCCCCTCCTCTTTGTTTTTTGCCTCTTCCCAGACATCTGCAGGGAACAGGAGGAGAGAGGTGAACCTAGAAGCTATTCTGCTCCCCACACCAGTCCCTTGTATCCTGCCGAAAACAGAAGGGGAAGAGGTGAGCAAGCAAGAGTAGTTTTTGTCTGTGTCTATTTCATTTGTGTGATCTCTACTAGGGCACAAGATTTGGAAGGCACCAAACACAAGAGCTGATTTTGCTTCCTTTAGGACCACATTGTATGATGTCTGAGAGAAAAACTCCACCTCTTTCCACGCTTGTCGATGGGTGGCACTCCTCAAATCCAGCCCTGCTCCCAGGGCAATGTCTCAAACCAAGCTAATTTTACTTATACCATGGCCTGGTGGATTCTGTCCATGTTGTGTCTGACTGGGGTTTTTGCTAATTTGTAGTTTTTGTGTAGGGATGTGTAACAGTCCAGCTTCTTGACTGTTTTTCCAATAGAAAGTGTGTTATCTATCTATACGCTGAATGAGGTTTTCACAGGGTTTTTTGCTAGTTCACAGTGCTTGGTAATGAGGAGGTAACATTTTTAGCTTTAATTAAACTGCACCATTTAACCCACCATTAGACTTTGAATTTTTTCCCTCATTCTCCCCAAATGAATTATGGGCCCGATATTCAAAAGGCATTTATACGGTTTACAGCCCAGTAAATGGTGTAAATGCCTTAAACTGGGATACTCAACGGCATTTACACCGCTAGTGCCATTGACTGGCCCTTCCTAACCCTGTTACTCGCCCTGAGGCCATGCGGTTAGCATTGGGACATTTTGCGGTGGAGCGGAGGCGGAGACTGTTGCTAATCGGCGATATTGCGCTGCTACCTGGTTAGCAATCGGCACATAAGATTATGCATTGCAAAAGCTGGCCTAGTTTTGTTATGGTGCTGGCAAAGAATAGTGTGTATACCATGGATGGCCCGAAGAACAAACCAGTCAGTACTAGAAGAGATCACACCCAAGCTTTCTTTAGAAGATCAGGTGACGACAAGGCTTCAACTTTCATACTTTGGACACATCATGTGAAGAAAAGATCATTAGAGAGAGACATCACGCATGAGAATGTTGAAGGACCGGCAATGCGATTTATTTTTTTTATTTTAATTGTTTGTTTGTTTTTATATACCTCATTGTCATAGAAATCAGAGCGGTTTACATGGAACTTTAGAACTGCTGCGCAATGCAGTTTACATGGAACAAGAAACGTTTACAAATAACAATTGTAATAAACAATAACAATAAATAATGTAACTATTTACTTGAGCTTCTTGTTGATATACAGTATTCAAAAGCTTGCAAACAGAGGAATACAGGATCTATCTAAAAGAAACAAAAAGAGAAATAGGGAAAGCAAAATCAAAGGCAGAGGATGGATCGACACAATAATAACAGCCATGGATGCCTCTTTCAACAATTAGCTGCCTGACATTAGACAGAGCATAGTTATGGCGATCCTGTGGATAGCTGTCCTGAGGTGACATTGACTCGATGGCACTTAACAATAACAATAGGTGTTCTAGGACCTCTCTCAAGGTAATGGCTCCAAACTGGTTAAAATCAGGCCTGTGGTGTCCAATACAGCTGACACAATTTCTGTATGGAACCCACCCTTGCGCTAGGGTGGCAACCTGGTCTTGCAGGGGCCAGGTTACAGAACAGCTTTATCCCAAGATCTCTCCCACTCCATCACTCGGCTAGCACATATTCTTTGTCAACAGGGAGCAGATTCTCTGTGTGGCCAAGGGAAATCCTTCAAGACACTTGGCAGATAAATTCAAGAGGCTCTTGACTCTGAATTGGGTGCTCCAATTCTCTTTAGTGCAAACAAAGTGTACAGTTCAAACAGTAACAGTCTGTAGTGTTCAGTATCACAAAATACACAGCCTTTAGTAATACGAGCTAGAAACATCAAAGAAACATAGAAACATGATGGCAGAAAAAGATCACATGGCCTACTTAGTCTGCTCTTCCATATCAACTACAATGGTTCCCTTTCTTCCTTAAAGATCTTCTATGTTTGTCCCATGCTTTTTTTTTAATTCAGATACTGTCCTCAAAGGCGTTGTCCCTTTGTGACCCCAGTTTAAATATTTATCAGTTCTGATGCAGGCAGAGGGAACTTGGATTAGAGCAATGTTCCCTCTAATTTTCTGTAGGCTGTGTGCGCATAAAATATCAGCTGTACAGCTTTTGAAGGAAGGTTAAATTTTTGTGCGCCACATAACGATGCTCGGAGTTATATACTTTAAAATTTGACTACATGTCAGAATACAGTATGTACACACCACATTGATTGTAATCAAATTAAATGAAAATAGACGATTACTAAATGAAGCGGAAAATTTCTAGTAATTACAATCACAACTTTTAAATTTTAAGACGTCTGTGTTTTCTATCAGAATCATAACCATAATTTTTGTGCGCTCTGTTGTAAAGTATGTGCGCTCGCTCGGCGAGGTGTATGCACGCGCACAGCTTAGAGGGAACAGTGGATTAGAGCTCCTATGCACTTCGCAGATTGCAATGTCCATCCCCCCTCCTCACTGGGATCCTTTTCTGCTATTGCTGTCTGTGTATCTTGTACGCAATCACCCTACTATACCCCGTCCAATAAAAAAATATTTTCTCGGTACAGCAGACTCCTCTATTAGGCTTGGGTAGCAAACCAGCACCTTCAATCAGACTCCTCTGTTAGGCTTCTTGGAGTCAGCTTCCCAGTCTCTCTCTACACTCAGACAGAGAAGTGGGTAAAGCCTCTGACCAGCTCTCTAATCTTCACAAACCGAGAACTCAATCAAGGTTGATTACACACATGACACAAACCAGGGGGTCATGGCATGGGCCTTGGTCCCTCATTTTTCATTCAGACCCCTACAGCCGTAGGGATACCACTGTCCCAGTTGCAACAGAAAGTGCAGTGGCCAGCAGGATAGAAAACTGGGTCATGCAAGTGCTGGTTTACTGACAACCACTGCCCTCACCTCCTCCATCCAAGGCCAGCGTGACATTGGAGTGGGCAGGGCGTGACAGAAGCCGCTTAGCATGTGCATGGACTGCGAAGAGGCTTCACGCTGTTTCTCCTGCACTGCAGCCTGCAGCTGCTGGACTGCGGTGTTCTGCTGCCTCCTGAACATATAGAGAGGAAATGGAGGGGGGAAAGAAAGGGACACTGTGACCACTAGAGGAGGGGCCAAAAAGAATGCTACACATTGGTATGGGGGAGATAGGGACACAGAGCAGCTGCTGCACATGGGGGTAGGGAGATGGGGACACAGAGGGCAGCTGTGTGAGGGGGATGAGTAGGGGATATATTGGATGAACTATGAGGTGTATGACAGGGTGAAGAAAGGTTGGGCGATGGTGTGAAAGATTTGGAGGTCCTGAGGAGAGGTTGGGAGGCAATATAAAAGGATAGGAGTCTGGAGAGACTAAAAGGAAGCTTTTGGGCTAAGGGAGGTGGGCAAAGAAGAGGTTGAAGGTGGAATGGGAAGCTGGGTAGTGATAAGAGACAAGAAATGGATTCAAGGCAAGGACGGGGTTAGAGGAGGAATTGGGACTGAAGATGAGAGAAGGGGAGCAGAATTAGTAAAAATGGGAGACTGGAGTGGGTTAAAGAGGAAGAATTAAAGACTGGAGGCGAAGTGAAAGGCCAGAAGGGGGACTTGAAAGTGGGAGATGGAAAGCTGCTAAGTAAATGAAAAGTAAAAAGAGGGATACTGAAGACTGGAGTATAAAGAGAATGGGGGAAGGAGTAAAATCTAGCGATGGGTAGACGGAGGCAGACTCGAGATCACTTCAGAGAGAAATAGAAGGGAGGAAGGAAAGAAGATGGAAAAGAAACACAAAATAGAAGAAAGACCTTAGAATAGAACTTAAGAAAAATCAACAAGAAGAAAATCTATGTATGTATTTTGTATTTATTTAGTAGTATTTAGCTCACGTCTGTTCAGTAGTAGTTCAAGGTCAGCTACATTCAGGTACATTCGGCATTTCCCTGTCCCCAGAGGACTCAGTCTAATGGGCTGATGCAGAAAAGTGTAGCGCGGCATTTTTCTGGTGCTTTTCTCATGCTAGGCTTGCTCTCCGATGCAGAAAGCAACCTAGTGCCAGAAAAATGCCCCAAGAATAACGCAACTGCACTGAATTGAGCCAGATGTAAAAAAAAAACTAAACTGAAACAGGTTTTTTTGAACTGTTTTTTAACACTGGATCTTCGTCTTCTTCAGGCAGGCATAAAAATATCTGACCATCTGAAATGAAGTGTCAAACTTCACCTCAGATGATCCAAGCATCAGGGAAAGCCCCTGTGCCATTGGCAAACTGTCGGGGGGGGGGGGGAGAGGGTTAGTGCCCCCTCTGACACCCGCCCCCCCTCGGACAGAAACAAAATTCCCGGTGGCCCAGTCGTCCCTATTTCCCCCCATCACAAAAGCCCCTGGTGTGATCTAGGTCATCGGAGCTGAAGTGTCAAACCACCTCAGATGACCCTGTTCTCCAGGACAGCATGCCAGACCTCTGTGTGCATGTGTCTGGCTTGCTCTCCCTGTTTAACTCTGGCTTTTCATGCACTGGGTAATTTGCATCCCAGCATTACACTCATCCTGTCGCTTTAAGCACTGGGCTCTAGCAGAGGGTTTCCTGCATCAGCTTGTACCTCAGGTAGTGGAAGGGTTAAGTGACTTGACCAAAGCCACAAGAAGTACCAGTGGGATTTCAATCCTGGTCTTTCTGGATTCAGGCCGTTGTCCTAACCACTAGGCTACTCCTCTGCTAGTGGATAAAGAGGTGCATCAGACAACCAAGGTACAAAAAAATGCATATTTCAACTTTTTATTGATTGGAATATTTCAGCTTTGGCGATGTGTGGTTTTCTAATGTCTTTATATTTTGCTCCATACAGGACAATATGAATTTCTTTTTCTCTGTTCATAAGAACATAATGAAAGATTTGCCATAATGGCCAAACCAAAGGTCTATCAAGCTCAGTATCCTGTCTCCAACAGTGGCCATTTCAGGTCACCTGTCAATTTTCCAAAAGGTACACAGCTTCCATGCTTGTTCCAGCAGGTGGATATCCTGTTCTTTGTATTTATTAAAATTTGTATATACTGCAGAAGGTCTGTCTGTGTTCTGGTTCTGAGGTATTCTGCTAGCATGGAGCTTGTGTTACTGTTTCTGAGGTGATATGAGAACTCTAATATAATTTTTATGTGTGACAGGTTGTAAAGTGACTCATCCCCTGCTATTCCTGTACATTTGCTTGTGATTATGATTATTGTAGCTCTATTGCAGTTGTTTTGTTCTCTGCTTGAGCATTTTGGAAAAGGGACATATAAAATATATTGATATTTGCTTTATTACTTGATGGATCCATTGT
Organism: Ichthyophis bannanicus; assembly: GCA_033557465.1. Lineage (NCBI taxonomy): Eukaryota > Metazoa > Chordata > Amphibia > Gymnophiona > Ichthyophiidae > Ichthyophis > Ichthyophis bannanicus. Next base: position 257,553,037 of record CM066041.1, read on the forward strand.
TTCTATAATGTGCTCTTTACTTTCTACACTTTGGTATTTATAAACTGTAGCAAATATAAATGTAAAAAAAGATGTTGCAGACATTTGCCTGTTTCATTAATACAGTTAAATCTAAAATAAAGTTAAATGATATGTGCAAAATTAGGGTAACTAAATAATTTTCCATAATATCAGCCAGGGTTTAGAACACTTTGTGTGAGATGGTTCTCCTTCTGGAAGACTTCTCTACTCAAATAGAAATTAAGATATTGGATACTGCCTTTGAGACATCTTTTAATATAACTGGACTGTTTCTATAAGTGTGTATACAGTTTAGCGTTGGTAAGTGCTTGAAATAATTGTGTTCAAATTATTTAGTGTTCCCCTTGATATAGGACAGTTGTCGCAGATTGCTTAGGAAATGGCTGTCGGGTGCATTCCAAAGAGTTAATTGTTAAACAGTATAACTGTTGTGGCTTGGAGCTGTAATCTAGGGGGTAATTTTATAAACAGGTGTCTAGTTTTAGGCACCCAGAATGCACCTATTTTGAGCCTATTTTATAAAGAAAAGAAGGCACCTGCTTTTCTTTATAAAATAGGAACATAAGTGTCCAAAAACATGCATTAAATCTAGGCATGGGAAGATATACCAGCCTGAGGTATAAATGTCCACTTCTAGATGTATAAAGAATGCACATAAGTTACAGTATTTTCTAACATGTGCATAAATTTTTGCTGTGCCCCAGCTGGTCCACCTGTTGAAAGCATGCATGATTAGTGTCACATGTGCATTTACCTTCTAGTGACCAGTGACAGTATACACAACTGCCCATTCATGTGCATAAGGCCTTAAAAATAGGTGTATTTATGCGCTTAAATAATACTTATGTTTATCCGACTCATTATAAAATTACCCCCCTAGTGCCACCCCAATGTTAACCTTGGGCCCCCCACAAAAAAAACATTACTGGCTACGCCACTGACAAACTAAATCAAAAGACTAGGCCCAGAGCTGAGCCTCTGTATACACTCTCCACAAATAAACCACACCACATCCTGTGCAGACAGAACCAAAGCGCCATCTCATGGGGGGGGAGGGGGGGTGTTCCAGCAAGATGGCATACACCTACTGGTAAGGCTAGAATGCAATGGCGGGATTGGTAAGAGTCCTGAAAGGGTTCCTTACATGGATCTATGTACCACATTTTCTTGTTCTGGTTTGCATTTGTTGGTTCTTGAGAATCTTCCTTTTCTAGGGCTCTGTGTAATATTTGCAGTGCTGCCTTTTCAAGGTAGTTGGAGGCTAAACAAACCAATTTCAAGTCCCACCCCCAAACTCTCTAGTTGGGTGAAATATTGGTGGGGCCACGGCCCCTGGGGCCCACCCCGTTCCGCTGCCTATGGGTAGTTAGTGCAGTTTGAGTTCTGGGAGCTCCGAGTGACCTTTTTTTGTAAGGTTTTGTGCTACTTCACAAAGCCTCAAGTTAAGGAGAGAATTTGTATCAACCAGGCTGGTGCCTACCTGTTTGCTGCCCTCCCCCTGTCCTCAGCAGTTACTCTCTCTCCCTCTCTGGCAGAACATTTTATTTGTCAAATCAACTGAGATTCCTCTTTACAGCAAATAAATACTGCTGGTGTTACCAGAATCAATTGCTCTTCTTGTGCCACAGACTGCAGTGACTTTCCTGACTTTTGAATAGTCTGTTCTGCTTCCTAGCAGCTGGATGGCAGGAGCCAAGAAGTCACACTGAGGACTGGATGGCTGTAATGCAGTTCCATGGACAGAAGGTGACGTCTCTGAGCTCCTGAGGAAGACAGGCTGGCAAAGAGAACAGGGACATCAAGGGAGAGGGACAGGGAGAGCACAGGAGGCAGCAAAGGAAAGGAGATTCTGCTCCTCTGTTCCTTGACCTTTCTCCCACCTTGGCTTCACATGCAGAACGGTGCAGTCATCGAGTTCCAATAGATGCATGAATGCACCCCACCTCCAACAGCAGCATGCGGCATTTGCATACATCCCTGTGCTCGCTCTCTCTGGAGTTGGGGGCATGAATTCTCCTGTCCTAGATGAGGAAAATGAGTTCAGAAGTTGGAGTTTCCACTCCCTGCTTTTCCCCAGGCCACATGGAAGAGCTTCAAGGGCCTCAAGGGGCCTGTGTGTCTTGAGTTTGATATTCTTGATCTACAGCATCTGCTTTTAGGTGTTTATAATTAGTAGTGTCTGTCTTTTTAGCCATTTAACAGATTTATTTTTAAAAAGACAAACACCATCAGTGTATTTGGGGTACTCTACTAAAGGGAAAAGCATCAACTAATAAGAACCTGTGCACCTGAGAAGTCATCCACCCAAAAACAGAGCTAAAATAGTAGCACAACTCCTGAACAAACTTCCTAGATTGAAAGCGCGGACATTACTACTACTATTAATCATCTGTCACTGTATTTGCCCCCACCACTTCCATCGGGAGGACATTCCAAGCATCCACCATCCTTTCAGTGAAAAAGTATTTCCTGATGTTGCCTTTTAGTTTAACCCCTTGCAGCTTCATATTATGCCCTCTAGTTTTACAGCTTCCCTGTCTTTGGAAGAGGTTTGTTTGTCCGTTAATACTCTTTAACCCTTTCCAGGCCGAGCCCAAAACTCTCGGGATCCAAAATTCTGACTAAATATTCCTATCAAATGGTATATAATACATGACCATAGCAGAAGGAAAATCACTATTAGAACATATTGAAGAAGACGGGTACAATTTTCCTGAAATATGCAAAAATTAACCCAGCTGCAGAATGTGGATTAAAAATTTAAAGTAGGCCTTCAAAGGGTTAAGTATTTAAAGGTCTGTATCATATCTCCCCTATCCCTCCTCTCCTCCAGAGTGTACATATTTAGGTCTTCAAATCTGTTGTCATACAGTTAGTCTTCTGACACAGGCTACAAATCATTTTGGTCGCCTTCCTCTAAACAGTTTCCAGCCTTTTCATATCCTTTGTGAGATACGGTCTCCAAAACAGAACACAATATTCCTTGTGAGGCCTCACCAGCGACTTGTTCAGTGGCATTAGTACTTCTTCCTTTCTGCTAGTAATTGTTCTCTGTATGCAACCCAGCATCCTTTTGCCACCGCCTTATCACACTGTTTCATCACCTTGAGATCCTCAGAAACAATCACACCGAGGTCCTTCTCCTGGTCCGTGCACACCAACCTCTCGCCCCCTGTCGTATACAATTCCCTTGGATTTCTGCATCCCACGTGCATGACACTCCACTTCTTCACATTGGTCTAATGCTTGGCAGTTAAGATTTATTCTTCCAGCTTTTGTAAATCTTTCCTCATGTTATCCACTCCCTCAAGGGAGTCCACTCTGTTGCAAATTTTGATGTCATCTGCAAAAAGACAGACTTTTCCTTTCAGTTCTTCAGCAATATCACTCACAAATACATTGAACAGTACTGGTTCCAGGACCAATCCCTGGGGCACACCGCTAATCACCTTCCTTTCATTTGAGTGAGTTCTGTTTATTTTATTTATTTACATTCTCTTATATACTATGCTATTCTGCATCAGTGTGGTTTACATTGAACAGGGCATTATAACTTGGAGATAACTATTTTACAGGGAACATGGGCTATGGAGGGTTAAGTGGCTTGCCCAAGACCACAAGGAGCACCTGTGGGACTAGAAACCCCAGTTCTTCCAGCCCAAGGTTGCTGTCCTCTAGTGGGATTTGAACCCATGGCCTTCTGGCCTGAAGTACCTTGCCCCAACCACTAGGCCACTCCTCACCTTCTGTTGTCCATCTGTCAACTAATTTCTGGTCCAGTTCACCACCTTTGGACCCATCCCCAGGCTGTTCAGTTTATTGATGAGCCTCTTATGAGGAACAGTATCAAAGGCTTTGCTGAAATCTAGGTAGGTCACATCCATCACATGCCCTTGATCTAGTTCTCTGGTCACCCAGTCAAAACTCAATCAGATTTGTTTGGCAAGATCGTCCTTTGGTAAAACCATGTTGCCTCAGATCATGCAACCTATTGGTTTCAAGGAAGTCCACTATTCTCTCTTTCAGGAGCGCCTCTATTACTTTTCCCGCCACCGGGGTTACTGGCCTGTAGTTTGTTACTTTTTCCCTATTACCACTTTAGTGAAGAGGTACCACATCAGCCCTTCTCCAGTCCTGTGGAACTTCTCCTCTCTCCAAGGATCTATTAAAGACATATTTTAACGGCCCTGCAAGAACCTCTCTGAGCTCTTTCAGTATCCTGGAATGTATCCCATCCTGTCCCATGGCCTTGGCCATTTTCAGTTTTGCAAGCTGCTCTAACACATCATCTTCTGTGAACGGTGTGGTATCTACTCCATTCCCATTTGTATATTTGTCAATCGCAGGTAGTCCTTCTCCAGGATTTTCTTTAGTAAAAACAGAAGTATTTATTTCCTCCTCTGATCTTCCTCTTCTCCTGAATATACCTGAAAATTGTGTCGCCACACTTCACACTTTTAGCCATCTTTTCTTCTGCCTTTGATTTTGCTATCCTTATTTCTCTTTTAGCTTTATCCTGTATTTTCTCTTTTCCTCTGTTTGTGGTCTTCTGAATTTTGTGAGCGCTGTGTTTTTTGGCTTTATTTGTACAGCCACTTTTTTTGAGACGCAAATAGATTTCCTTTTCCTCTTGTTTTTAATTTACTTTCTTTACATATGCATCTGTTGCCCCTTTTATTATTGCCTCCTTTAGTTTAGCCCACTGCAATTCCATTTCCCTTACCTCCTCCCACCCTCCCAATTCCTCCTTCATGTACTTGGCCATTTTACTGAAGTCAGCATTTTTGAAGTCTAGGACTTTGAGCTTGCTGTGATTGAACTATGCCTTGGCTATTTCAAACATGTGGTGATCGCTGCTGTTCACATGGGCACCCACCTGGACTTTCGACACACTAGTGGGCAAGAGAATTAAGAGCATCAGGATCCAAAAATGGCTTCAAAGAGAGGTTTTAGCCTGGATTTCAATAGGGCTAGATAAGGGGCCCGACCACCGATTCAGGTAATTTGTTGCAGGTATATGGAGCAGTAAGATGGAATGAATGAAGTCGGGATTTGGCAGTGGCAGAGAAGGGCACAGATAAAATGGATCTGCTAGAGGAGTGGAGTTCCCGAGGAGGGCTGTATATTGAGATAAGACAGGAAAGGTAGTGAGGAGCCGCAGAATGAATGCACTTGTAGGTCAGTAGGAGAAGTTTGAACTGGATGCGGAAATGGATAGGGAGCCAGTGAAGTGACTCGAGGAGAGGTTACATGACATAGCTACAATGGCAGAACACAAGCCATACAGCTGAGTTTGAACAGATTGAAGGGGAGAGAGATGATTCGGAGGGAGACCAGTGAGGAGCAGGATACTGTAGTCAACGCGAGAGGTGTCTAGGGAGTGGATAAGTGTCTTAGTAGTGTGAGTAGACAGGAAGGGATGAACTTCTCTTATATTATAGAGAAAGAAGCGGCAGGTTTTAGCCATCTGTTGGATGTGCCCAGAGAAAGAGAGAGTCAAAGATGACCCCAAGGCTGGGAGCTGAGGAAACGAGGAGTGTAGTGTCATCCACAGAAATAGAGTAGGGAGGAATAGGGGAGATGAGTTTAGGGGAAAAGGTAAGGAGTTCAGTTTTGGCCAGGCTCAATTTCAGATGGCGGTGAGACATCCAGGCAGCAATGTCGGATAAGCAGACAGAGATCCGGGATCGAGTTCCTGGATCAGTGTTTTTCAAACTTTTAACCCATATGACCCCATTTTAAAAACTGAAAATTCACGTGACCCTAATTATAATGAAATCACACTGGCAGGTCCCCAGCCTCCTTCCCCTCCCTCCACTCAGGTAAAGCAGGAAGCAGCGGCAGCAACAGCAGAAGCCATCGGCACAGGGTCTTTTGTCACTGTGCAGTGTGTGCTGACAGACCCCAGTTTTCAGCATTGCTTTCCGGTATAACGGAGTTGGAATAAGACCCCCTGGACACAGGGGGACCACAGCACCGGGCCAGGATAAAACAGTGAGGGGGTGCAGGGGGTACCCCACAGCCCAATCCTGACCATGGAAGGTGGGGTCGGGCTGTGGGGAAAGAGCAATTTGGGTCAGCGGCTGGGGATTATGACTCCATAATGAAGCCACGGTGCCATGGCCATGAGACGCCATGGGACTGAGGCTCCATTATGGAGCTTGGCTGAGTTAGCCGGGGATCTGCTGGGTGTGTGGCACCTCGGAATCGGAGTCTGGCCTGCACGTCCAGGCTGGTAGACCAGATTTTGATCCCGCAGGCACATCTAGCCCCTGCAGGATCCGAATCGGGTGCTACCGCTGTATGTCCAGGTTCTGAGGGGCCACCCAGGGGCTGGACGACCAGAGCAGAATTGGCCTCAAGGTGCTTAAATCATGACTCTGCCCATGTTCCTCCTAGTCTCTGCCTCTGAGCATGCGCACTGTATAAGCAGGCGCTTTCTTGCACCGGGCCTTCTGTACAAACAGGCGCTTTCTTGCACCGGGCCTCCTGTACAAGCAGGCGCTTTCTTGCACCGGGCCTCCTGTACAAACAGGTGCTTTCTTGCACCGGGCCTCCTGTACAAGCAGGCGCTTTCTTGCACCAAGCCTACTTTTAGGGGTGACCTAATTTTAGAAGAGGTCTTTTTCAGCATTTTACGTGCAGAAAAGGCTCATAAAATTGCCCCCAAAAAGTATTTGCATGCCTACTTTTACATGATCTGTGTGTAGGTATTTCTGAGGGTGTCCTTTGGGCAGAATAGAGGCTCATATCATGGTGTGAAGTGTTTTTGGCACATGGTTTCTCTAGGATTCTTGCTGCTCTTTTTCTATCCCTTTAATTATCGCACAATCGCTCTGATCCCACATGCCAGCAAGATTCTACTGAAGATTATTCAAAAGAGACTACAGCCATACCTAGAACAAGAACTACCTGAAGTGCAAGCAGGGTTCAGGAAAGGACGAGGAACGAGAGACATCATTGCGGATGTGAGATGGATCCTTGAAAAGACTAAAGAATACCAAAAGGATATCTATTTGTGCTTTATCGACTATAGCAAGGCTTTTGACTGTGTAAACCATGAGAAACTCTGGGCCACGTTAAGAAGCATGGGTATACCAGAACACCTGATCGTTCTCTTGCGCAATCTGTACATTGATCAAGAAGCAACAGTTCGAAGGGAACAAGGAGAAACAGAATGGTTTAAAATAAGCAAAGGTGTAAGACAAGGCTGCATACTTTCCCCCTACCTGTTTAATTTATATGCAGAACAAATCATCGGAGAAGCAGGACTGTATGAAGACCACAGAGGTGTGAAGATTGGTGGAAGACTCATCAACAACCTTCGCTATGCTGATGATACCACATTACTGGCTGAAAGTGAAGATGATCTGAAACATTTGCTTCTCACAATCAAAGAACATAGTCTCAAAATGGGCCTGCACCTTAATGTAAAGAAGACAAAGATCATGACAACTGGCATAATCAACAGGTTCATCGTTGAAGGAGAAGAAATTGAAATCGTGAACAACTTTAACCTACTTGGATCAACTATCAATAAAGAAGCAACAAGCAGTCAAGAAATCAGACGACGCATTGCTCTTGGCAGAATGGCTATGAAAGACCTAGATAAGATTCTCAAGAGCAGAGATGTCTCTCTCCATACAAAGATTCGACTTGTTCAAGCCATGGTATTTTCAATAACATCATATGGATGTGAAAGCTGGACAGTGAAAAAGACAGACAGGAAGAAAATTGATGCCTTTGAATTATGGTGCTGGCGGCGAATACTGTGTATACCATGGACTGCCCGAAGAACAAACCAGTCGGTACTAGAGGAGATCAAACCTAAGCTTTCTTTAGAAGCTCAGATGACAAGACTTCGACTTTCATACTTCGGACACATCATGCGAAGAGAGAGATCATTAGAGAAAGACAGCATGCTTGGCAAGATAGAAGGTCAACGCAAAAGAGGAAGGCCAGCAATGAGATGGATCGCTACAATAACAGCAGCTACGGGTACCAGTCTGTCAACAATGAGCCGCCTGACTGAAGACCGAACACAATTTAGGATAGCTATCCAGAGGGTCGCCATGAGTCGACTCCGACTCGACGGCACTTAACAACAACAGTTTTGTTTCTTTTTGCCTTTTTTATGGATAATTGTTTTACTGTTTGCTTTTATGTTAATTTGTATTTGTATTTATTTTATTATATATATGTGTTTTAATTCCTTGTAAACCGCTCTAATGCCTGTGAAGGCAGTGTGGCAACTCCGCAATCAACACAGACATACCTGTAGAGCAAATGCACAAATTTACATCTTCTTTGTAGTAAGAGCAAGAGTGTGCATCAGCATGGATGTGCTGTTGCTTATGAGACATAGATGTCTATATTGTCTTTGTCTTTGTACTTATTAATTTATTGGACTCGGATTTTTTTATACCACTTTTCACCAGGGCAAAGCGGTGTACATTACAACAAACTGAGTTACATAGTAACCTAGTAAATGACGGCAGATAAAGACCAGTATGGTCCATCTAGTCTGTCCAGTAAAATGGCAGGAGTAGGTGCACCCCTCCCCATGTATTTGTTTAGGGGTGAACCCGCCGCTCTGTGTAGGACACCCCTATTTGTTGAGAAATTAGAGAAATTAGATGGTTCAGTTTATTTTGATTTTATGCTGTTGCTGTAAAGGGATCCACTGTGTCTGTCCCATGCCATTTTGAATTCTGTCACTGTATTTGCCCCCACCACTTCCATCGGGAGGGCATTCCAAGCATCCACCACCCTTTCAGTGAAAAAGTATTTCCTGACATTGCCTTTCAATTTACCACCTTGCAGCTTCATGTTATGCCCTCTAGGTTTACAGTTGCCCCGTCTTTGGAAGAGGTTTGTGTGTTCATTATTTCTCTTTAAGTATTTAAAGGTCTGAATCATATCTCCCCTGTCCCTCCTCTCCTCCAAAGTGTACATATTTAGGTCTTCAAGTCTCTTCTCATAAGGCTTCTGACGCAGGCTCCAAATCATTTTGGTCGCCTTCCTCTGATCAGTTTCCATTCTTTTTACATCCTTTGCAATATACGGTCTCCAAAACCGAACACAGTATTCCAAGTGAGGCCTCAACAGTGACTTATACAGTGACATTAGTACCTCTTCCTTTCTGCTGGTAATTCCTCTTTGTATGCAGCCCAACATCCTGCTGGCTTTTGCCACTGCCTTGTCGCACTGTTTTGCCACCTTGAGATCTACAGAAATAATCACACCAAGGTCTTTCTCCTGATCCGTGCACACCAACCTCTCCCCCCCCCTTCGCGTCCATTTCCCTTGGATTTCTGCTACCCAAGTACATGACACTGCACTTCTTTGCATTAAATCTAAATTGCCAAGCATTAGACCATTCTTCCAGCTTTTGTAGATCTTTTCTCATGTTAACCACTCCCTTGAAGGAGTCCACTCTGTTGCAAATTTTTGTGTCATCTGCAAAAAGACAGACCTTGCCATTCAGGCTTTCAGCAATATCACTCACAAATACATTGAACAGTGCCGGGCCCAGGACCAAACCCTGGGGCACCCTGCTAATCACCTTCCCCTCATCTGAGTGAGCTCCATTTACCATCACCTTCTGTCGCCTTATCAGTCAACCAATTTCTGATCCAGTTTACCACCTTAGGACCCATACCCAAATTACTGAGTTTATTGATAAGCCTCCTATGAGGAAATCAAAGGTTTTTCTGAAATCCAGGTAGATGACATCCATCACAGGCCCCTGATCTAGTTCTCTGGTCACCCAGTCAAAGAACTCAATCAGATTTGTTTGGCAAGATCATCCTTCGGTAAAACCATGTTGCCTCAGATCTTGCAACCTGTTGGTTTTGAGAGAGTCCGCTATTCGTTCTTTCAGTAGCGCCTCCATTACTTTTCCCGCCGCCAAAGTAAGGCTCACAGGCCTGTAGTTTGACACTTCTTCCCTGTCACCACTTTTGTGTAGAGGTACCACATCAGCCATTCTCCAGTCCTGGGGAACCTCTCCTGTTTCCAAGGAGCTGTTGAAAACATCCTTTAATAGCCCTGCAAGAACCTCTCTGAGCTCTTTCAGTATCCTGGGATGTATCCCATCTGGTCCCATGGCCTTGTCCACTTTCAGTTTTGCAAGTTGTTCTAACACATCATCTTCTGTGAATGGTGTGGTAACTACTTCATTCCCATTTTTATATTTGGGAGTCACAGGTGGTCCTTCTCCCGGATTTTCTTTAGTAAAAACATAGCAGAAGTATTTGTTTAGCAATTTTGCTTTTTCAATGTCACTATCCATGAGTCCGTTCCTAGCACTTCTGAGTCCTGCAATTCCACCTCTGATCTTCTTCCTTTCCTGAATATACCTGAAGAAAGTTTTGGCACCACACTTCACATCTTTAGCCATCTTTTCCTCTGCCTTTGATTCTGCTTTTCTTATTTCTCTTTTTGTCTCTTTGAGTTTGATCCTGTATTCATTTCTATGTTCCTCTGTTTGCAAGCTTTTGAGTTTTGTGAAAGCTGTGTTTTTTGCCTTTATTTGAGCAGCCACTTCTTTGGAAAACCAAATAGGTTTCCTTCTCCTCTTGTTTTCATTTACTTTTCTTACATATTTATCTGTTGTCCCTTTTATTGCCACCTTTAGTTTAGCCCATTGCAGTTCCACTTCCCTTATCTCCTTCCACCCCGTCATCTCCTCCTTTAGGTACTCGGCCATTTTATTGAAGTCAGTGTTTTTGAAGTTTAGGACTTTGAGCATGCTATGATTGGCCTGTACCATGGCTTTTATCTCTAACCACACTGTGTGATGATCGCTGCTGCTCACAGGGGCACTCACGCAGACATTCGACACGCTATCGCCGTTGGTGAGCACTACATCCAGCGTTGAGCTTTCCCTGGTTGGTTCCATCACCATTTGTCTAAGTAATGCATCTTGGAGAACATCCACAATTTTTTTGCTTCTTTCCAGATTTGCAGGAGTAATCCAATCCACATCAGGTAGATTAAAGTCACCCAGTATGATTACTTCCCCCTTTGTGGCTATCTTGGCAATATCTATAATCAATTTGTTATCTCTCTCTTCAATTTGAGTCAGAGGTCTGTAGACTACAGCAGTATGGATGACAATGCCATCTCCTCTTACCAACACAATCCAGAGCGCTGCTTCTTTTCCCCATGCCCCCTGCATTTCAGTAGCTTTAATATTGCTTTTGCCGTACAAGGCTACTCCTCCTCCTTTTCCATTTTCTCTTTCTCTTCTGAATAGATTATAGCCAGCTATGGCTATATCCCAATCATGCGATTCATTAAACCATGTTTCTGTAATGGCCACAATGTCCAAGTCCATTTTCACCATTAGGGCTTCAAGGTCCGGAACAGTGGAACTTATTTACAATACAATTAGTATATAGTAACATAGTAAATGACGGCAGATAAAGACCAGTATGGTCCATCTAGTCTGCCCAGTATGAGGGCAAGAGTAGGTGCACCTGCCGCTCAGTGCAGGCCCCCCCTCCCCATGCCTTTGTTAGAAATGTTACATCAAACAGTATAATTTATATAAATGAGAATACCTGGATGGGAGGGGCAATTGTTTATTTCTTTGGAACAGTGGGTGGGTGCAGAGATGGTGCCATCATGTAATGGGGCCAAAGTGTTCATTGAATAGATGTGTTTTAAGGAGTTTTCTAAATGTGGGCAAGTCATTCGTCGCTCGGAGGTTTCCAGGGAGAACGTTCCAGAGGGATGGTGCATACAGTTTGAATGCTTTTGTTTTTTTCTTGTGGTATGCTTAACATGTTAGTGTTTTGTCTTTTTGTCCTGCAGGGGTTGGTGGCATTCAGGAGTGATTGTAGACAATGAGAGGCTTGATTGTGGATGATTTTGAAAGTCAGGAGTAGAATATTGTAGCGTACGGACTGAGTAGAGGTAACCAAGGGAGCGGTATGAGAATAGGGTTTATATGTTCATACTTTGATGCTCCTTCAATTGTGCGAGCTACAATATGCAAGCCAGTAATTAGTGTAAGCAGAGTGGCTTTCAGCAGTCCTTGATAGATTGAATTACAGTAGTCAATGTGGGGTGTTATGATTGCCTCGAAAGCTGGATGGATCCAGTAGAGGGTGGAGATGACGGAGAGTTCAGATTTTTTGGTATTGGTTTTGTTAAGTTGCCTATGTGAGGTTTCAAGGAGAGATGTTGGTCAAGAGTAATGCCCAAGTACCTGACCTTTTGGTTGTACATTGACATTTATGTCATTTAGGGTAATGGAAGATGGCAGTTGGAAACTGATATCTTTTGTTATGAATAGCGTTTCCATCATCTTGTAATTTATTTTTAGTGAATTGTTAGGTAGCCATAGTGAGATGTCTGAGAAACAGTTTTTTATCCCTTCTTAGGTTTGATTGCTGGTGGTGAATGGAGCATAGATCGTTATATCAGCCGCATAAATATGGAAGTGAATGTTGTGTGTATGGATGATTGAGTTTAATGGTTGCAAGTAGATGTTGAATAGAAGGGCTGAGAGGGAGGAGCCTTTTGGGACACCTTGGGTTTGTGTGTAGGGGGATGAGGAGTTAGATCCTAGTATGACATCTTGTTGTTTTCTGAGGTATGTGTGGAACCAGCTCAGGACACTGTCTTCGATTCCAATGGATTGGAGTCTATGTAGGAGGATGCTGTGGTTGATGGTGTCAAAGGCAGCTGAGATATCTAGAAATATTAAGATGAAACCTTAGTTTGACTTCTGGATTTCTTTTATTATAGTATTGAGTAGTGAGGTTAGTAGGGTCCTGAAGCAGTGTTGCTGGGTGTCTAGGCGAGCGTAGGAGTCAAGGTGTTCCTGGAGCTGCTGATGAATAGTTTTTTTTTATTATCTTGGAAAAGAATGGTAGGCTTGCTATGGGTCTATATGCTGCGGATCATTGGGGTTGAGATTGGTGTTCTTCAAGGTGGGTCAGATGGAGGAGGAGTTGAGCTGTTTAGGCATGTTTCCTTGTTGGATAGAGAGCTGGGTGATTCTCAATATGGTTTATGTTTATTTATATTTGATTAACCTCTCTTAACAAGTGGTAAACAATAAAAATGCCAAAGAGAAAGAAAAGGAGAGGAAACAAAACTCCAATTAATGCTGATAGGAGAGGAAAGGCATTCATTCAAGACAGGAAAAGGAGGGGGGTTGGGCTTAGCTCTACTTTGGATGCTTTAACTCAGCTTACTGGACATGGGTCAAGTGAGGATGTGGTTGAGTTTAATGTGGTGATGGTGAATTCTATGTTCTCTCTGCTGATGGAACTAAAGGTGGACCAGGAGTTGTTGGTTGGTGGTGGGATCTGTAATGGAGACAGGCATATGGAGTTATTCCTTTTATAGTGATTTACTAGAGTTTGGGGGTCAGGAAGGGTTTCCAAGGTAGCTGGGGGGGGGGGGCTGGGTTAGGCTCTTTACTATTTGAAAGAGCTGCTTTGGCCTGTTGAGTGATTTATTTATGACTATTTCTGTGGTAGGATCTCTTGCAGTTGTCAGTTTCCTGGTGGTATTCCATTAGTAGTAATATGTAGGAGTTTTTATCCTCTGACTTTGACATTCTCCATTTGCATTCTGTCTTTTGAAGTTGTTTCTTGAGATCTCTAAGTTCTTTGAAGCACCACTGTATCTTTTGCAGTCTGTTGAGGGAGTGTTGGTTTAAGGTAGCAGCAGCTGTGTTTCCAAAGACCTAGTTCCAGGTCAATACTAGGGTATCTATGTCAGAAGTGGAATTATCCAGTAGAGGGAGTTCTTCTGTGAAGACTTTTCTATCAAAGAGTTTAAAGTGTCTTTTGGTTTGGTTTTTGATAGGTAGAGTGGGTTGTGGTGTAGCAAGATAGCTGGAAGTTAAGTATGTGGTCAGATCATGGAATTGGTAGGAGAGTTGAGGAGGAGGGAAGTGTGGTATGGATGGGGTTTGAGTTAAAGAAAGTGAGGCCCAGTGTGTTTCCTTTTTTGTGCATTGGCATTTGTACTATTTGATTAAAGTCCATTGAAGACATGGCATCTAGGTTTGGTTGGTGATGGTTGATGGGCGGTTGAAATCCCTCAGGAGTATGAGTTCCTTGTTTGGATTTGAGTTTTCTAGTACTCAAACCCAAACAAGGAATCCATACTCCTGAGGGATTTCAACCGCCTATCAACCATCACCAACCAAACCTAGATGCCATGTCTTCAATGGACTTTAATCAAATAGTTCAAATGCCAATGCACAAAATACTACATATTTGGTAAGTCGTCAGCTGACAGAGGAGGATCTGTATATAAGGCAGAGGTTTAGATGTTTGTTTGATACTGAGATGTGGTCTGTTCCATCTGTGCCTTGGCACATAATAGCTAAATCTCACTTCAACCAGCTATCTTTACTTCTCCACCTCTCCAATGGGCAAGTGGGCAGCGGACTATTGAATAGTTGTGTAGTTTCAGCTGGTTTAGTAGAACTGGGTCTGTTTTCAGTGAGTCATGTTTCCATGATGCAAAGAATGTCAAGTTTATTGGATATGATATAGTCCTTGATTACTGGTAGTTTATTCCAGACTGAGCGTGCATTGACGAGAGCACATTTATAGGCCTGGGCATTGTTAGGTTTGTTGCGTACATCAGGGATGGGAAGATTGTTCAGATTTCTTTGTCTTATGGTGTAACTGGTGTAGTGGATGCCATGGGGTATGTAAGAGGGAATGGAAGTGTGTGTGAGAGCTAAGATTTCAGAGGTGAGACATAATGCAAGGAATGTTAGTAGGGTGGATGTGGTAGCATAGATGGGGAGCATGTTTGGTGTTGCTACGCAGTAGCATGCAGTGACTTAAGTAGGTGAAGGAATCCTTCTGATATCCTCTGTTGCTTTGGATAGAATAATCTGGATGAGGTTGTCTCAGAGTCCTTTTTTACCTTCTATTGCTTCTTTGGTCTGGTTGGTCGGTCTGTCTGTCTTAATAGCATCCGGTCCTAACCTAAGGGGAGGCCCCTGATAAACCTCTCAAGACCATCTGGGCCCACTGGATTTGAAATGTTGCCTCTGCCATCCCGATTGGGCTTGCTAGTGGGGAGCAGGAAGGAGCTTACCTTCCCGCTCCTTGCTGGGACGTCCGATTTGTGTGGCAGTGGAAGAGAGGACGCTTCGGGGCCTGCTGGATTTGAAATCAGAAAAAGGTCTCTAAAAATCAACATTGCCAAGTTAAAAAAAAAAAATACAAGAATAGGCTTCCTCTTGAATTTTATTTTTCTTGGGTTTACAGTAGGATTGGCCCAACCACTAGGCAAATATGGCAGTGACCTAGGGCAGCAGATTCTGGGGGGTGGCAAAGAGTATGGTATTCAAAGCCAAACAATAGATCCTGACAGCCATAGGGGGAGGGGCTTAAGGTTTACCTAGGGCACTAACTTGAATGAACTCTGGGGCGAGCCCTGGTTTACAAACTGCTTTGATCAGGTAAAATATGAGAAGACCTGGATCGGATGGCTCGGATGTCAGCAACACAATGGTGTACCAAGGGTGGGGAGATGGGTGCAGCCCACCTGGGTGCTGGCCAGGAAGGATGCAGCCCCACCAGGCCCACAGAGGCAGCATGGCAAACTTACCATTAAGCTGGCTTGCCACTGTGCCTTATGCTACAGGGCCAGCCACTCTTCTCTCCTTGCTGAAGTCTTATGACCTTCAAAACTTCAGCCAGGAGAGAAGAGTGACTGGCCCTGGAGCACGAACACTGCGGCAAGCCAACTTAATGGTAAGTTTGATGTGCTGCCTCCATGGGCCTGGTTGGGGGTGTTTCACGGTACACAGTGCTGTGCCACACGGGGGTGCCGAGAGTGCTGGGAACGCCAAACAGCAGACCTGCACGGTGCCAAAATAAAGGTGTATATCCACGTACCGAGGCTGGCCCCAGAGTTGGTTCAAGATGTTGGCAACTTAGGCAGACCTTAAGCTTTACACCTTTCTTGGCTGTCAAAATCTATTGTTCAGCTTTGAAGGCCCTGCTTTCTGCTGCCCCCCAGAAATTGCTACGCTAAGTGACTGCCTAGTTTGCATAATGGAGGGTCGGCATTGCCAAGCACACAAATGGAAACTAATTTGCTGTATAAGGTAGTTCACAGCAGACTGCTTTTCCTCGGTATGCATTAAAAGGGTAATACGGCTCTGGGCTGAAATATAGTTAGAACTATATCATTTTCTATAGCTTGAACTGGGGAGAGAGGTTTCCTGTTGATAAACTTACAGTTGTTAAGAGTCCTGGATCCATCTGAATTACAAGATGTCTGTAGGCTCAGAACAGCTGGATTACTACACAATATTAGCAGTCATTAGTCGGCCAATGGCAGTCAGCATTTTGTAAAATACAAAATCCAAATATTCAGAAGCAGTATCTGGCTAGTGACAGCAAGATCTAGATAGTGGCAATATTCAGCCCCTATCCAGAGATCCAAGCCGCATACTACTTAGGAAAGTTTTGTTGCCATGTTAAGTTATACAGGTTCTTATTCGAAGAGAAGCACTGAAATTTGCAGCGATCAGGATAAATATCAGCTCCATACTGCACTATCCATATAATGCCAAAGTAGTCAGAGAGAATAGGTGGCGGCACTATGTGGATAGGACAGTTCAATATTAGGCTCAGCAGAACTGTCCTATCCAGCAGGGGCTACTGACTGCATAACTGCCTATGAGTATCAGTTCCTTAAGGTGACATTTTACTTACTAGATAATGCCCTTTCCTTGAGTCCTGGTAGACCAGTCCAGACAAGGGATTGTGTTCAGCTACCCACAGATTGGTAGTGACAGCCAATGAAATGCCCAGGTTTCAATGGCATCACTCCCAGGGCTGTATTTGCCTCAGTCACTAGAGGGCCTTTAGTATCCGCCCCAAAGCATATGGGAGAACATGGCAAACCTCACACCTCACCGTGGGCAGTAGGCAGTCAGTAGAAAATGTACCTGCAGAGCCAAGCATATAAATCATAGCGGACCCAAGGTACCACTTCAACATAACAGACCAAACAGTTCCAGGGGTGGGTCCTGGACTGGTCTAGCAAGACTCAAGGAAAGGACAGTAATTGGTAAGTAAAACGTCACCTTCCATATCGTCCTGCTAGACAAGTCTACACAAGTGGGATGTACCAAAGATACACCTCCACTGGGCAGAAAGAAGACAGAGCTCGTAACCTTGAGCCTAAGGTCATGTCAGCCCAAGCAGTAATGCTTGGCAAAAAAAGGGAAAGTGATGCCCATGTCCTCGCTGAACTTTAACCATGGATATTCAATCCAGGGCCATATTCAGCCAGTGGTATTGAATATCCAGGGTTGCCACACAGCTGCACATGGTGCAGAAGCTAACTGTGCAGTGATGATATTCAGTCACTGCCCAGTTAGATCCAGTGGCAAAAGATAGGCACAGCAAAAGCTGTCCTAACTTTCACTATTGATAGATAACTGGATAGCAGCTGTATAGTGCTGCTGCACGGTTATCCCCCGATACTGCCCCCCGCATGCATTGCAGTGTATAGTGGCATTACTTGGGGATATTATAGCTCTGTAAATCATGTAAATGCCTTTGGATATTGGGCCATAGTCCTTAGCACTGTAGCGCAGCAGCTACCACCACCATGAACCAGAAGAACAATCTCAGGGCAGTGGAGAGGCCAAAGGGAGGGCGGCAAACTGAGAGTGATCCAAACATGGCAAAACACAGACATTTCTGCTGACTCTCCCAGATCAGGATATGAAAACAAGCTTCAGCCAAAACCAGAGATGCTAGGAACTCCCTTCGAAGCATCGCCAAAATCACCAATCTCAGAGTTTCCATTTGGAAGTGCAACATGCACAAAGGAGCATTGACTGCCTTTAGGCCATTGGTTGGAAGGAGCCATCGTTCTTTGGCATCCTGACATAAAAGGAATATCTGCCCATGCTGCTTCAGTGGGGGGCACTGGCACCACTGCCATTCGGTGCAGTAACTTGTCAAACATGATCCATGCAGTAGCTCTCATATTCGCCAAACCATGTGGAGAGATGACAGATGCCTCCGGGATCAGCTGCTTGCTGTCCAGGATGTAGCTGCTTTGAATGGTGTCTAGCACTCTTCTATCTTTGGTGACATTCAGGAATGGACCCCAAAGCCTACATAGTGATGAATGGGAGGAACCCCTCTCTGGAGGGGACCAAGTCTCTGGGTCCATGAGCCCCATCTGGTCTGAAATCCAGAAACAGAGAAGAAGGGTTTTCCAGGATGAAATGCCAGGAGTTCCGAGACCCCCGGAAGTCAGTCCAGTGTGCTTGCAATGGACAGGCATAAGCCAAAAAGCAAAAAGACCCTGCTTGCTTCCCAGGCCCTTTTGGTCTATCCTCTGGAAGATAAGCCTTGGCCAAGTCCTTCATCAACTTCTCCAATCAGACCCTTTAAAGCCAGTTGAGTTAGCTGAGCTTGGGAGGATGTATCCGCTGCCCAGTGGCAAAGCCGTAACCAATGCCATGTCACCACTGATAGGACAATATCCCTAGCTGCCAAGTGAACTAGAACATACATGGCATCAGAAGGAAGACAGTAATTGACTCCAAAAGGGGGGGGGGGAGGGGGGTAGCATCATCCAGCAGGAAAGACCTGCCACTGTGAACTGGCTCTTCAGAGAGTCCATCCTTCTATCCATAGTGCCCTTCAAGGCCAATCCAACTTCTATAGGAGTGGAAGCCCACTTTGTGGCTGCCGTGACTTTCGCCTCCACCTGGGCAGGCCAGACCATATGATGCACTCCTCAGTGAGAGTTCCCTTTACACACCTTTATCCCCCTAGGTGGAAAATCGGTAAGGACCCATTCCGACCGGAACATGTTATGGATTATTTCTGGAAATGGGAAGACTGCTATGAATATCTATACTGCCTGTGGAAGCAGGGAATCTGCAACCCCCTCCCCCCCAATCACTTGAGCATCAGCCACATACCAGGTGGAGGAAACTCGAGCAATCAACGCCACCACAGCTCCCATCCGAACCAGGCATAAAATGCCAACCTCCACATGACCCTCTAACAGAGAAAACACTTTTTTTTATCAGACTCCTCAACTGAAATGTTACAACCAGCCTTCAAGTCCCAGACCGACCCCAGGTGATCCACATCTCCAGAAGGCAACCTCTGTCTGGGTCTCTTAGGAGACACTCAAGCCAGGCTTCTACACTCTGCTCATCCCTCATGTGACTGA
Source organism: Ichthyophis bannanicus (assembly GCA_033557465.1). Taxonomy (NCBI): domain Eukaryota; kingdom Metazoa; phylum Chordata; class Amphibia; order Gymnophiona; family Ichthyophiidae; genus Ichthyophis; species Ichthyophis bannanicus. The sequence goes on from CM066041.1 coordinate 257,572,267, forward strand.
GCTTGAGGAAATCCAAAGGCTGCAGGGTCTGAGTTTCCACACCAAAGACCAGGCTTGCTATAAATTCAGAGGACAACCCGAGAATGATCCCTAACACAGCTGGAGCCGAGTCCTCAGAAGGGGAGCAGCCAGAAGCGCAGTCACTGAAACCCAAAGCTGGGCTATTATTCTTAGCCACAGTGCCATCAGTCGCCTCCTACCTTGAGGTGAAAAATGCCAGGCCAACCAAATCCTTTCATTGGAAGAAGGCAGACAGGCCCACCAGTGAAACGTCAGAGGCTTCCATGCAGGATAAATCCAGTGAGAAGGTTCTTCGCTTGCCACAGGGCAAACAAAGCTTCCTGGAAGAAGACAGAGTTAAGGCAAGGCAAACATTTGCGTGCATTAAGGCTGCATAGTCACAAAGACGTGCTAAGAGTGCATACATGAGTGTGCGTTACAGGCGCTTGGGCAGGCATGTGCATTGAAGCTGCTCAGGCAGCATGTGCACTGGGACTACTTGGGTGCAAGGTGCTCAAAGGCAGAAAATGTTAAAAGCTTATGCTGGAAAATGGCGGGAAGGGCCGATGCCAAGCAAATGGTTGTCCGCAATCCACCCCAATTTACGCACTCAAGTGAGAGTCACCCTCAAGGTAGTCATTCATGAGTGAAATCAATCTTTTTCCTCTTAATCATTCAGATTTTCTTCAGAGATGAGAAAATCCATCTACCATCTGCTAGAGACAGAATACTGAGGTGCCTCTAGTGGTTCAGGCTGATAGAGACATGGGAGTGATGTCATTGAAACCTGGACATTTCATTGGCCATCTATCTCCATCAATCTGCTGGTAGGGGACTGGTCTAGCAGGATGAAATGGAATTTCTATTTCCTGTAACTCAGTTTCTCTCCTCCTCCACCATGCAAAACAAAGAGCACATATCCAATATACAGTTCAGTACAAGTCTGTGGCAAGAGCTGCTTCAGTCTACATTTGATGATTTGGAACTTCCCAATAACCCTGAATGTGAGAGAGTTGGTGTTGAGCAGGGATATGCACAGGGCAAAACTTTTCACTTCATTTGAACTTTTTTCCTTATTTTCAGACTTTATTGGTTCTCTTCACATATCCATTTTAATAAAAAACGTTCAATGTGCATTACAACAACATATTCTGGGATGCTAATCAATTTATGTTAATTTGTAGGTTAGCGCACATTAAATTGGTTTAACATGCACTAAATTCTTTAAGTCATACTAATGGACTGAACGCACGCAAATGAATGAACTTCTCTTCTGCAGAGGATGACAGTCCTTGCATGAACTGCACCACACTTGTCTAAAGATTCACTGCTCCATGATGGGAGCAGGAGCAAGGCAGAAAGAACAGGGAGCACATTTTCAGATGAGGAAACTCTGCGAGCATCAATTAGGACCTTATTTAACTTGTCCCAACCACCAGAAATTGTGAACCCCTTCTCTTTTCCCTTTCAATTCTCTCCTTCAGTCTTGACAATATTAGTTTGAAGTTCATTAAGAAAAAACTAAAACATTGAAGTTATTCTGACTTTTATTTCACGGCTTCTTAGTCCACACAGTCGGTATAAAATCAAAAAAAGCAAAAAGGCCTTAAGTCTTAGCATCAGAAAGGCACTGAGTTTAAGATGGCCTGGTGCCAATGCACTTCATTACCAGACTCAACTTTTAAACACAGACAGAAGGGGAGAGGTTACAGCATTAGCTGGTTTCATATTTATTTTCTTCCAGAACAGGTAGCCCTAGTCCTACCTTCACCCCATTGCATGCAGGGACTTGTAGTTCCAATGTCCCCCACTAAAAGCAAGGCTGGAAGTTCTTGCATACAACGGAATGAAAACCAGAGAAGGACCTCTCCTGGGGGAGAAACCCCCCCCTAGAACCAGCTGGTTATTCTACAGAGTAGAGGGTTAAAAGGTAAATCTGCTACCACTAGACCTGGAGCTTTTGTTCTTTGCCTTGCTGACCACACAAACTCAGTTATGCTTCTTAAAAAAAAAAAAAAAAGAGAAAAATACAATAGACGTCACTAATTCCTTGTTAGACAAACATTGAGTTAGACCATTTTATATTACAGAGGATTACTTGATTTTTATCCATTCTATCTTTGATGTGAAATTAAGTTTGATTTATCTTTTCCAGTAAGAAGGTTAAATGGCTATCAGTTTAAGGAATGGTAAAATACATAGCACCATTTTCAAATAGCGTGGTCTTCCTTTCGCTTATCTACATGGAAAGGGAATACATTGCAAACTTTTCAACTATAATTCCTTTTTTTTTTTTTTTACAGCAACTTTATTTATACACAAGCAGAAGAAAACAATTTGCTTGCTCCGATTGTATGCATGCGCTTTCAATAGCATAACAAAAGGTACTTGTTTCATTTGGTTATTTTGGTACAGGTCTATTTTTGGCTGCCGGGTCATTTAGGTTGAGAGCAAACAAATACACCCTTAGTGAACTGTTAAGCTGCTGTAAGTGAAAAGAGTTCCGTAGGCACTTTATTATTTAGCTTTCTGAAGCTTAAAATCAAGGCTTGAGGTCAAAAATAAAAGCAAACAATACTATGTACATATATGTAAAAAGTGTTATAAATAGGTTTTTAAACCATAGATACTATATACATCTTCAATTAATACAGTAACCCCCTTTTTCGCAATCTTTTTTTTGGTTTGGTGTGTTTGTTTCTTTCTGCCTCATCGGGAGATGCCTTCCCAGGCATCTTCTTGGTCTCTTTTCCTCCCCCTCCACGTCTTTATTCGCGCTTCCTCAAGATGACGTAAATGATCCCGCTGAGAAGGGTGAGGGGGAATGCTACCCAGGCAAGAATGTAGGCAAAGCCATAGGAGTAGGACATCACAGGCTGCTGCTGCCACTCCGTGTGTCTCACAGTGAATATCGCTGCGCCGGTCATCACGCACAGGCCTGAGGAAGAGAAGGAGCAGGGTTAACGTTATCGTGTTCATCCTAAGGAACCGTTATGAATACAAGCCGTGAAAACCCCGACCAACCACAATTTGAAGATTTTTACTTCATGAGAAGTTTTTTGCAGGAAATCCAGACAGGAGCAGGCAAAGGTTTCCAGGAACCAGCAAAAAAAAAAAATCCTGGAACTGTGCAACCTGCTGGAGCATTCTAGAGACTTCCACAGCATATCAAGTAATATGATCAATAAATAAAATGAAAAACATGTGCAATGCAAACACAATTCAATGGTCCTACCATGAATCTTGAGCAAAAGACCCTCAGCACAACATAAGAAATCCTTAATCTGTGGAGGTGTAACAGGCCAAATTTAGCCTCATCTCATTTTGCTAAGGAAAAAAAAATAACAAGTTTCTGAGATAATTTGATAAACTCTTTCCACGTGTCCACCTAGTTTTATAAAGTTACCCCAAAACACATTTTTATGCGGTGTGCCTGTTGGCGTGTTCTGGGTGATGTTTAGGAGGAGCACGAGTCAAGTTGCAAACTATTTTTATAAAATATACGTAGTCACAAGCTTGCATACGCATACATTTACATCTGCTCCCAAGCTGGTGCAAATGATCATGGCTTCAATCTAATTGTGATTTCTGCCAGTTTACAACTTGCCTCGTTTATGTGAAAGGACATTTTTTTTTTAAATGGGTTGGAAAAAATTCCATGAGCCATTTGAAGGCACGTTTTACAAAGGATGTCAAAGCGCAGTCTGGGATGTCTAAGCCAGAATGTCTGGAAATAAAGGAGGCGCATCCAGGTTCAGGAACAATTTCACAAACATAGATGTGACCCATATGGATGTCTATGGGAATGTCTACAAAGATGTCCTCAGAATGGCATTTAAGAATGGTTAGAGTAGTGGGCTTACCAGGGAAGCCAGGTTCAAATCCCACTGCTATTCCTTGGGATCTTGGGCAAGTCACTTAACTCTACGTCCTCTGGATGTTTTACAGCCAAAAGAAGCACTTCCCCATGCCTATTCCTGCCTGGAGCAGATCTAGGATGGTGTCGCAGAGGTCCCTGAAGCCCACTGCATCGTCCCTTAGCTGTCCAAATCACAACTGAGGCTTTTAAAATGACCCTCATAGTATCATCTTATTCCAAGGACTCTATTCTTACTTACATAACTGACTTTATTTAACTAGGCTTATATATTGCTTTTCTACCAGTCAAAGCAGTGTAGATTCAGGTACTGTATATATATATATATATAGTTTCCCTTGTCCCCAAAGGACTCACATTCTATGTTTTTGTACCTGAGGCAACAGAGGGTTAAGTGGCTTGCCCAAGACCACAAGGAGCACCTGTGGAACTAGAAACCCCAGTCCTTCCAGCCCAAGGTTACTGTCCTCTAGTGGGATTTGAGCCCCTGGCCCTCCAGCCTGAGGTAACTTGCCCCAACCACTAGGCCACTCCTCCCTCATGACTTAACTGATCCATTGTATGTGGGCAATTAAGATCTCTAAGGCACTTTAGGTCATATCCGGCATACCCTCTTAAGCAGGATTCCTTTCCCCCATCGCCACAAGGGCCTCATTTCAGATTAGAAATTTCACAGGCAAATCTTGTTCACGGCTTACAGAGCAAATATGGATTAATTGTAGAAGGTTCAGATCAGAATATACCAACCATAGCTAGACAATGCCGGAACACTGACAAAACAGACTTCAAGACCAGCGACTTTTCTAGCAAAAGTGATGACATCTGGCAGCTTTCAGTGTAATAATTTTCATAGTAACATAGTATATGATGACAGATAAAGATCAGTATGGTCTATCTAGTCTGCCCAGTAAGTTAGCTAGAGTGGTTGTAACCGCCGCTCCTTGCAAGCCATCCCCCCACCCCTCTCTATTTATTGAAGTAAAAGAGATATTTAAGTGTTTGCTTTGATTTCATCCTCATGCTATGAAGGGATCCACTGTGTCTGTCCCATGCCATTTTGAATTCTGTCACTGTATTTGCCCCCGCCACCTCCATTGGAACGGCATTCCAAGCATCCACCACCCTTTCACTGAAGTATTTCCTGATGTTGCTTTTAAGTTTACCATCTTGCAACTTCATCATATGCCCTCTAGTTTTACAGCTTCCCCTTCTTTGAAACTGGTTTGTTCATTCATTAAACCACTTTATGTATTTAAAGGACTGCATCATATTTCCCGTGTCTCTCCTCTAGGGTATATATATTTAGGTCTTCTGGTACAGGCTCCAAATCATTTTGGTCGCCTTCCTCTGAACTGTTTCAAGTCTTTTTATATCCTTTGTGAGATACGGTCTCCAAAACTGAACATAATACTCCAAGTGAGGCCTCACCAGCAACTTGTACGGTGGCATTAGTACCTCCTCCTTTCTGCTGATTATTCCTCTCTGTATGCAACCCAGCATCCTTTTGACTTTGGCTACCGCCTCGATGCACCTTGAGATACTCAGACACTGTCACTCCAAGGTCCCTCTCCTGGTCTGTATACACCAACCTCTCACCCCCTATAGCATACAATTCCTTTGTATTTCTGCATCCCAAGTGCATGACTCTGCACGTCTTTGGTCTAATGTTTGGCAGTTAAGATTTAATGCATTCTTCCAGTTTTTGTAGATCTTTCCTCATGTTGTCTGCTCCCTCAGAAGTGTCCACTTTGTTACAAATTTCCGTGTCATCTGCAAAAAGGCAGACATTTCCCTTCAATCCTTCCCCAATATCCTTCACAAATACATTGAACAGTATTGGTCCCAGGACTGATCCCTGAGGCACACCACTACACACCTTCCTTTCTTCTGAGTGAATTCCATTTGCCACCACCTTCTGTCGTCTGTCAGTCAACCCATTTCTGATCCAGTTCACCACCTTGGACCTATCCCCAGGCTGCTCGGTTTATTGATAAAACGGTATCAAAGGCTTTGCTGAAATCTAGGTAGACCACATCCATCACATGCCCTTGATCTACTTCTCTGGTCACCCAGTCAAGAAAACACAATCATATTTGTCTGGCATGATTTTATTTTGGTAAAACCATGTTGCCTCAGATCTTGCAATCCATTGGTTTCTAGAAAGTCCACTATTCTCTTTTTCAAAAGCTCATCCATTACTTTTCCCACCACAGAAATAAGGGTTACCAGTCTATGGTTTATCACCTCTTCCCTATTACCACTTTTGTGAAGAGGTACCACATCAATCCTTCTCCAGTCCTGCAGAACCTTTCCCGTCTCCAAGAATCTATTTAAAACATCTTTTAAAGGCCCTGCCAGAACCTCTCAGCTCTTTCAGTATCCTGAATAATCATGGTCCCATGGCCTTGTCTACTTTCAGTTTTGCAAGCTGTTCAAAAACATCTACTCCATTCCCATCTGTATATTTGTCAGTCATACGTGGTCCTTCTCCAGGATTTTCTTTCATGAATACATTAGTATTTGTTTAGCATATTTGCTTTTTTGTTGTCACTTTCTACAAATCTGTCCTCGGCACTTAAGTCTTGCAATTCCACATCTGTTCTCGGCACTTAAGTCTTGCAATTCCACATCTGATCGTCCTCGTCTCCTGAATATACCTGAAAAGGTTGTCTCCACGCGGCACATCTTTAGCCATCTCCTGCCTTTGCTTTTGCTATCCTTACTGTATTTCTCTTTGTCTCTTTTAGCTTTGTCCTGTATTCTTTTCTGTGTTCCTCTGTTCGCGATCTTCTGGGTTTTGTGAAAGCTGTGCTTTTTGCCTTCATTTGTGCAGCTGCTTCTTTGAACCATATAGGTTTCCTTTTCCTCTTCTTTTTATTTACTGTCCTTACATATATCTGTTGCCCCTTTTATTTTAGCTCACTGCAATTCCACTTTCCTTATCTCCTCCCACCCTGGCATCTTCTCCATCAGGCACTTGGCCATCTTCCTGAAGTCAGTGTTTTTGAAGTCTAGGACTTTGAGCATGATGTGAGGAGACTCTGCCTTGGCTTTTACCTCAAATCACATTGTATGATCACTGCTGCTCACATTGGCACCCACCCGGATATTTGACATACTATCTCCATTGGTGAGTACTAAATCCAGTGTCAAACTTTCCCTGGTTGGTTTCATAACCATTTGTCTAAGCAATGCTTCTTGGAAGGCATCCACAATCTTTTTGCTTCTTTCCATATTTTCAAAAGGAATACGCCAATCCGCGTCTGGTAGATTAAAGTCACCCAAGATGCTCACTTCTCCCTTCATTGCTACCTGCAATATCAGTGATCAAGTCGCTATCCATTTCCTCGGTTTGAGATGGAGGCCTGTAGACTACACCAGTATGGATGACAGTCCAATCTCCTCTTTCTAACACAATTCACAGTGCTTCTTCTTTTCCCCACGTCCCCTGCATTTCAGCAGCTTTAATATTGCTTTTGACATATAGGGCTCTGCCGCCTCCTTTTCTGCCTTCTCTATCTCTTCTAAATAAATTATAGCCAGTTATGCCTATGCGACTCATTAAACCATGTTTCTGTAATGACCACAATGTCCAAGTCCATTTCCATCATCAGGGCTTCCAGGCCAGGAACTTTGTTGGCTAGGCTTTGAGTATTTGTGCTCTTTGCTTTCCAGCAATTGTTTAGTTTGCTTGTATTCTGCATGGATTTTATTCCAGACGCCTCTTCCTTCTTGTCACTGATGTGTAGATTAATATAATGACTATTACCAATGTTATGTTTTTTGTTAGTGGTGACATCCTGAACTTGTTGTTTTCCATCCATCACCCCCTTTCCCTAGTTTAAATGCTTGTCCACATAATGCCTGAATTTTCCACTTTTTCCTGCCACAAAGATACAGGTCATCAGCACAGTATAGCCTCGATCCATCTATTTCCCCAGTCGCCTATATATCTAAATCCTTCGCATTTACACCAGGTTTGGAGCCACATATTAAAGTTGGTTAGGTGATGCAGCCTCTCTTTCCCCTTATCCAGAACAGGCAGAGCTTCTGAGAACGCTATAGTATTGACAATGGCTTTAAGTTTCCCTCCCAAAATCTGGAAGTCCCTTTGTACTGTAGAGCTACTCTTTCTAGCCAGACCATTTGTAGCCAAGTGGATAATGGCATTAGTATTAGAATGCTTACTTTCCACACTGACTATGCTAATAATCTGGTTTGCGTTCCTGCTGGTTGAAGAACCCGGGAGGTATTTAACCATCTTATGTCCCTTGGACTGTACTATCACATTAATCCCTCTGATGATGGAGACTCCAAGTAGTAGCAGTTTCCTGTTGTGTGATTTTTTTTTGTTCATATTTGGGTATAGATTGGGTGTTAACCTTCTCATTTAAGGCCACTTCAGTTTATCACTTACTGGGTGCTCTCATTTTCCAAGGCAGAAAACACATTATGCAGGGATATCTCTTGATGGAGAGGGTGTCTCGTGTTACAGGTTGCAACCTACCAGAGCCCACTGTGATCTGGGATGTTTGATTTTTTGTGGGAGCAGTGGTGGTGAATAGTTTTCAATTTGTACTCTACGTGTTACGTTTTTATTACAGCTAATTCTTCTCTTAACAGAGCCAATTCTTTAGTCATAGTAGATAGAGCTTGCCCTGTATGCCTCAAGCTAAGGATCCAAATGAATCATCTTAGACTGAAGATACCATACACAGCATGTTGATTGAGAGGGTTATAAAGCAGTTGTAGCAAAAGGACGTTCCACTTAATTGAAGGACATTTGACTATGTAATTAAGACTATATAGGCAAATGCAACTCTGGGAGGGGGAGGGATTTAAGTGTCCCAGGCCAGTAGACCTTATATGAATTGAGGGTGCACTAAAATTTCTGATTAAAAAAGGCTAGGCAAGGAATACAGATAAGCTAGATTTTCCTAAGCGTCTAACCAAAATGTAGGTTGCTTGCCACTAGACTGTAGGTAGGTAGAAATTTGCAAGAAAAACCTTCTCATTTGCAGAAAGAACGAAGAAGAAAGTTTTTCTTTTGTGTGCAACTACTCTAACTCACCACGGTGGCTAAATAGTTTTGTTTTTAAATGCCATCAAGTCAATGCTGACTCCTGGCAACCCAGCTGCCCTTGGGCTTTCTTGGCAAGTTATCACCAGAAGTAGATTGTCAGGCCTTTTCTTCCGAGGCAATGGAGGCTAAAGTGACTTGCCCAAGGTCACAAGGAGTGCCGGTGGGAATCAAACCCTGATCTCTTGGGTACAAAGCTACTCCTCCACTCCAAATAGTATTATAAGAGGCCAAAACCAGTAATAAATAGGCAATGGAAAATCTACATCAAGAACCAGCCAAAAAGGAAAAAAAAGTTTGAATAGCTTAGCTGTGCAGGTTTTCCTGAAGCATTGAAGATACGGTATATTCATGCTTATGAAAGTATGTAATTAATGGAAATACCTAACAGTCTCCGTGTTTCTGGGTTGCTTTAGTTTTGTGGTTTCTCATATATGCCAAAAGGACAAGCATATGTGGGATGAATTCAGCGATTTATGTATCTTTCTAGTTTCTTGTTTCCCAAGTAGACATCTAGATATTATTTATTTTTCTCAGTTACCATTATACATCTGTATGTTTTATACATTTACAATAAGAATATTTCAAAAGTAATATGTGCTGCCTGGGGCCATGTGTTCTGTTCTATGAAACATACGAGTAGTCTGCACTACTATTTCACGAATTTTGGTACCAAACACTAAATTGAAACATTTGTATGTCCTGGATTTTGTTGGGGAGCTTGTGCAGCCTCTGGAATTCCACTTTCAGACTGGTCACTTTAGTGACACATGGGCTAGAATTACTGAAGTGCATTATTGCATTTGTATGTGGTAATATGCAGTAATACCCACAGGGGGTCAATACTGAAACGGGTTTAGCCGGTTAGCAGCACTTACCAACCAGCTACAGCCCAGCAATCTTGATATTCAGCAGCACTATCCACAGACCACAGGAAAGATGCCTGGTTAAATCTGAGGTGGTCTGTGGGTGGTGCGGGAGTGGTAGCTATCCAGTGAGCAGCAACATTAAGCCGCTAACTGGATAGCTAAGTGACAAAGTTAGGATAAGTCAATGGCTATCCTAACTTTATGTGGCTTAGCTATCTGGTTAGTGGCTGAATTTGCTACTAACCAGATAGTTGCCATGATTGCCAGCAAAACCGGATATACAGCACCAGACGCTGGATAGGCTCCAGTGCTCAATATCCAATTTTTATTTTAGCGGCGGCAGCCAGGTGCTTTAAAAGCGTTAATCTTTGCTGCTGAATATCGATCCCAATTTTTACTACAGGTCCAATTTTATGCAGTGAGACCTATTTACTAATAGGGCATGTTAATGGCATTAGTGCGTGTTAATGTGATAGCACGGTATTGCAAATTTCGCCCAATATTCAGTCTTCTTCATTAATGATGATAAGCCATAGCTTAAAGATGGATACCTCCCATGCAAGAAGCAGACATCAGTGCACATGCTGTTTGTTAAAGAGGCCCTAAAAATCTGGTGTGCCCAAAATCAGTTGTGAACTCATGCACAGACAATTTGTGCTTACTAAAAAGTTCTAATGTGCATTATAAAAAAGTTATTATAAAAAAGGTATGAAACCAACCAAAACTTTTTAAAAAACCAAAATGGAGGGAAAAGCCAAACAAACCGGAAATAAACCAAAACAATTTGGCCTGTGCATATCCTTAGCAGAAATATATGCTATTTATGCATTTCATTTTTGTTTGCATGTCGTAGGCATATGCATTTTTTAATGTGCATTCATGCATTCTGTTTATCTAGGAATCTGCACATTTTTTGTGGCTACAAATCACTTGCACACGCATATGCCTACAAATGAATGAGCTCACGATCAATCTGCATACAAGAATCCTAACATGCACACAGGTATAATGTGTGAAAAAAAAAAAGAAAAAAATAAGGAAATCCACAAATGAATCAAACTTTTATTTTGTCGAGCATATCCCTAGTATTTAATATAAATTTCAGCTGAACAAGATTCCAACAAGCTTTACTGTAGAAATTCTATTTTAGGGCCTGGCAGTTTCCTTCAACTCCTCTGAACTTTAATCAGAACCATCTTCCAATGTGCTATAGTGCCATGAACCTTCATTCACAGCTATCTGGGGTTTACCCCTCTCTCCCCACCTCATTTTCTATCACCTCCCAACTCACACACTCCAGCCATTACAAGGATCCTAACTAGGGACTGTGCACCAGAGTTTCTTCAAAATATTGCAACCGTGGGCCCTAAATCCAGCCTCTAGGGGTCACTGTAGACACAATGGCAGATTCCCTACCTACTGAGGCTATAACTGCTACGTCATTAGCCTCCACAACCTGACTGACCTGGCAATCACACCTAAGTCTTCCACTTTGCAACATGTGGCATTGGAACTAGGCCAGTCCATACAGTAGAAATTCTAAAGAAACATACATTTGGCGACCTCCGAGGTGAAAAGCAAGACATGAGAGCTCCCATTGGAGGAGTGGAAAAAGAGAACATTACTACTGTAATCACTCGTTGGATAGAAATCTTGGGGGCCAAGAAGGCATCAGCGAAGATGGTGTGTGAGTGAGCTCTCTGCATCTCCCCCATTGTTATCGGTTTGCCTGGGGAAGATGCCCGGAAAGAGGAAAGAAGCCTAAGCAAGGCCCCGTGCCAAAGGAGTCTTCCTCTAAGGGGCAGCTGATGCTGCAGGGATGCTTGGGACTTACCAGATTCAATGTGGCAGAAGCTTTGTCCAGGGTGGTGTTGGTCGGTGTGGACGAGAGCGCTGAAGGGGTTTTGTTGAGCCATGAGGAGTGAGCAGGCCGCCGGCAACCCGGATGTGCCTTTGCCGTGATTGCTACTGCAATGCTGCCAGAGAACAGGGAGCAGACCACGGGCTTGAGGGGCAGCTCCTGTTAGCCTCCTTGCCACTGGATCTTGGCTCTGGAGCTGGGGGATTCCCCAGGTTGGAGGAGTCGGTAGGAGGGGAATATGGCCACCAGTGTTACTGGGAAGGTTCAGAAACCTGCTGAAGTCACAATGGACATTCTTTGGGAAGACATGAAGGCCATGGAAACAACTTTCACAGATTTGATTACTAAATTAAGAACTGATTTGGAGTTATTTTCTGCTGAGGGTGGAGGCAAGGTTAGATGTCATTGAAAAAGCTAATGGTGAATTAAGAAAGTGAATGATGCCCATATTAAGGAAAGGGAAATTCTAAATCGCAGACTGGATTTTTTGGAGAACCTATCTAGGAAAAAAGTTTGCCTTTTTATATTTCCCTAAGGGCCCAATTCTGAGATGCGACTTGTGGAGCTGCATGTCCTGCTCCTATTCCCCCTCCAACTTTCCCTGCACAGTTAGAGCAGCAGGACGGGGAGAGGCAGTGGGGAGCTAGAGGAGGTAAGGTCTGGGCGAAGCAGGGCTGAGCCAAGGCAGGACATACAGGGCCGATTCCGGTCACGGCCTTGTACATCCTGTGGGGTCAAGGGGAACGTGCTGACTATTCCACCTCTTAAGGTGGAATAATCAGCACAAACCGGGTGATCGGGGCCAGAAGTCCCCCCTGGGCTGGGGCTGGGTGCAGGGAGGTCCCTGCCACCCGATCCAGGCCCCGGCTGGCAGGGAAGAGGAGGGTTGGTGCCCCGGGAGCCTGTAGGGAGGACATCTCAACCAGAGCACGCCAGGCCATCCTATGACCTGATTCTGTATGCTGCAGGAACGTCTTGCTCCCGCGGTACAGAATCTGGTCGTAATGGGCCCATCCTGCTCTGGGCCACCCGGACGGCCTGGACGTGCCCCTTTCAGAATCGGGCTCCACGTGTCTTTGTTTACACCAATCGATATGGTCAAAGTATTTAAGGGAGATTTTGAACTTTCCCGCAGATTCTCTCCCTTCTATAGTTGGAGCATACTAAATCTCACTTCCTGGGCAGAGCAGCAGGGGAGGGTCTGAGGAATCTAACCAGCTTCTTGGACTGGTAGTGGTGACAGAGCGGACTCTTCTAGTGCCCTATCTTGGCGTTTGAATCTGAGCGGGACTCTATTTTGCGTTTATATTTCAGTAATATTAAATTCTTCTTTTCTGGATTCAAAAGTAAGACTTTGAGCTGCAGTAATCCAAGGGAGCAATATAGTATAGGGGGTGAAGTACTTCTGTCTACAAAAGAAGAGCGGGACCTAGGCGTGGTTGTGTCTGATGATCTTACAGTAGTTAAACAGGTAGAAAAGGCGGCAGCAAAAGCTAGAAGGATGCTTGGGTGCATATGGAGAGGAATGGCCAGCAGAAGAAAGGAGGTGATAGTGTCTCTGTATAAGTCTTTGGTGCAACCTCATTTGAAGTATTGTGTGCAATTCTGGAGAACACACCTTCAAAAGGATATAAACAGGCTGGAGTCAGTACAGAGGGTGGCTACTAAAATGGTTAGTGGTCTTCATTATAAAGCATACAAGGACAGACTTAAGGATCTTATTACATATACTTTAGAGGAAAGGCGGGATACAGGTGATATGATCAAGACGTTTAAATACCTCCGTGGCATAAATGTTCAGGGAGAGAGCCTCTTTCAATTGAAAGCAAGCTCTGCTACGAGGGGACATGGGATGAGGGTGAAAGGGGATAGATTCAGGAGTGATATGCGGAAATATTTGCTGGACAGAAGGGAAGGGGAAATGGGGTTACAGATGGGTGATGCTTGACCACCTGGGCAGGGGAAATTATGGAAACAGAGGGGATGCTGAACATGGAGGGGGTGGACTATGAAGATGGAAAGGGAATGTGGGGCACTGGAGGGCACGTGAGACAGAGGGGACTACGAGACGGAGATGGGATGCTGGTGAGTGTATCTATATTCGGTGTGTGTGACCAATGCTGGGTGTTCCTTTAGCATGGACTTTCTATGTAAGAATGTGTGATAATCTAGCCTGTTCAGTTTTCTTAATCTGAGTACTGATGTTCTTGGGCTCATTTCAATATTTACAGTGCTGCTTTTCCCCAGATAGGGTCTTTGATCTGCAGGCTTTCAAAGTTAGTGCTGTAATGTCAGATTTTCTCTATATCCGGAGTGACTTTTTTTAAAAGAGGTCTATGTTACTTCACAGTATGTCTGGAACTAAGAAGGTTTACGTACCTGTTACTGAGATGACACTGGAATCAGAATTTTCTTTTGCATGGTAAGTTCTATGGGGAAATGTCCTAGCTCTGCTCTATACCCATTGTTGGCAGAGAGACAGTGGGGTGGGGGTTCTGTTATATGTTTGGTTTAGCACTGTATGAAGGAGCATATGTATGTAGAGGGACTGAGGAGGGGATTGTAGCTCAATGAGGGCTGAAGAATGCAATCATTTGTTACCCTTCCCCCCCCCCCCCCAGAAGGTGGCCTGCAGGCATTAGATCCTGCACTGTTGCTATCAATGCAGTTATTTAGGGGTGTAGAGCAGGGAGTGAGATAGGGTCAGAGCACAGGCAGTGGCAGGTAGTGAGTTTTTCTCTTTCAAAAACTTGCCAACCCTAACGTAAAGCCAGACAGTCTTCAGCAAAGGGAGAATTCAGTCTTGCACAGTAGGCATCCTCTCATGTTGCCGATGGCCTCTCACTGTGGTCTAGGCAACTCTGATCTTCGTATTTTAGTCTAAGAATCTATTTTGTGTGTTTGCGTTATTCTGAACGCCAGACCTAATTGTGACTCTTGAAGACTGCAGTTGCCTACCCTTGATCTAATAACTGAATTTTTCTAACTTTTCCTGAACTTCAGTGAATCACAAGCCCCAAATTTTTATCACACAGCAACTCCCAGACTGATCCTTGAGACATAGCCAGCTGGACTGGTCATAAAACTGTGCATACATCTCTGGCGACCTCACTGTGGATATCCTCATGACATGATTAGCTGGGAGCCCTGGGAATCACTCTTCCAGCAAATCTGCTGCTTTCTAAGACTTTGCAGAGCTCTGTCACAGGAGCTCACCTGTCGCTACCTGCCCAAGGGCACCTTTTTGCCTTTACTGGGAGTGATCGCACCGTGAAACCGAGCCTCTCAAGTCAGCTGATGGAAATTCTAGAACGGCTGGGTGGAGCAGCAGAATGATTTCTGTGTGAGATATTTACAGCTATGCAGAAGCCTCTGCTTATTTTCCACTGCAATGGGTTCAATTAGGATTACTCTTTGACCAGAGGGCAGCATTTCAGTGACTCATCCTCGTCCTGGCATGGAGATAAAAAAAAAAAAAAAAAAAATCAGATGACTTGTAAATCCAGAGCTGCTGACAACACTGAGGTGGAGGCTGTATAAAATCACTACAGAATAGGGAATGGTGCGACTCCTTTACCTGTAAGACTCCACCGCCCATATCCTCTGCCAGTATTTTCACAAACGCTCACGGATCAAAGTCCTGGGGGACCTTTTCTCACCAGGCCCTCTGAGCACCATAGGGAGAAAATATTCAGACTTGCTCTTGTGGCCTCTATAATTTACTTTTTATGTTGAAAAAGTGAAAAAAAAATATCCAAGCTTTAAAATAATCTAATTTCAAAATTTATAAATACGAGAATCTTAATCTTTTATACGAATATGACAGTTCCCACTGGCTTCGTGCTTCCATTCACATCATCGGAGGTTTACAGAACATTCTGCAGACCAATAGATTGCATTGAAAGCTGGCCTGAGAGCCTCTTTCCTCTTCTTCTTCCAAGTGGACAGCGTATTCTAGTTAACGTAAGAAAACACTGCTTCTGCATTTGCCACTGACTCTAGCGCATCTTCTTCTTCTCCGCTTTGGGAACGCCCCTCTTTTGTCTCCATACATGGGACAATTCTTGTGTTTTTCTCGTGGGTGCCCTTGGTATGGACTTCCGCCCACCACATGCTCCAGGACAATCCATCTCTCTTCTGCTGCATGCACTATGCAAGTAGGAGGCTTCCTCTGAGTGCTAGATGAAATGTGCATTTATAACCCTTTCCCACTCCTGAATTTCTTGTGAATTTCTTGTGAACAAAGGGCATGCTGTGAAAGGGAAATAATTTGGCAAACGGCACTGGCTGAACGTAGGTGGCTCGTTGCTGCTCTGACAGATTTCAGAGTAGAACAAAGCTGTAAAGACAGATGGAAGTGTACAGTGCAGGAGAGCAGCACAGCTATTGTTTTTGCCCATGAACGGCGGCAGTGTTGGCATTTTGTGGCATTGATGTTAAGGAAGCAGTAAAGAGCATCTAAACTAGATCATCAGGGAAAAGGTGTGATTACTCACTGGAGTTAGCAAATCATTTAATTCAATTCAAAATATGTATAAACTGCTCCATCCCTGGTTCTGGACCGGTCATACTGTGCATTCACAATGAATTCAAACATGAGCATTATATAGTTAACCAGCTGACAATCTTGCAATCATTCAGTGTACTAACATTTGCATCTCCTTTATAATTAGTTGTGCATCCTGCAAAGCTCACATAAAAACTCTTGACCCAATGTACAGCAGGAGTTATGCTTTTGCCAGCATAAGTCCTCCGTGGCATAAATGCACAGGGGGAGAGCCTCTTTCGATTGAAAGCAAACTCTGCTACAAGGGGACACAGAAGTAATATGCTGAAATAGGTCTTTACGGAAAGAGTGGTAGCGGCATGAAATAGTCTCCCAGTAGAGGTGGTAGAGATGAGGACAATATCTGAATTCAAAAACGCACGGGACAAACACAGAGGATCTCTAAAGGGAAAAAGGGCACTGTTGTAGTGGTTGATATGGAAGGGCAGACTAGATAGGCCATGTGGTCTTTTTCTGCCATCATGTTTCTATGTTAGCAAATAATGCATGCTTTCAAGTCAATACTGACTATTGGCGACCCAGCCCCTACATTTTCTTAGCAAAGTGTGACTGGAAGTAGATTGCCAGGCCTTTATTTGGTGCAATGAATTTACAGCCCCTCGTATTCCAAGGTAGGTCTCCTATCCAAGTATTAGCCAAACCTGAAGCTGCTTAGCTTCAGAGATCAGGATAATATTGGGCCATTTAACTCCCTAAAATGGCCAGATATTTATTAAATTAGGGGCTGGGTTAGAGAGGGGTGGAGGCGGTGCCATGAATTATCCATTTAGCGGTGATAGTCAGCCATTGAGTTCTTTAGTTTACGCCTGCTAAATAACCAGCGCAGTCACCGCAGTATGCGTATGTTCAGCACTGCTCCCTATACATATGGTGTCGCTACAGCGAATGACACCACAGCAATTATCCTCTGCGCTGAATGTTTTAATACATTATCCATCTTGGGATATGGAAGGTTTCTTTCCAGATGCCCATGACATTTGGAGCCAGGCATGGAAAATGCTCAGAATAAGCTCCGGTCATGATGTCAAACGAAGGAAACTACTCTAAAAATGCCAACATTTCAATTTCACAGAATGGAAATTAAATGATGGATTTAAAAACCCCACATCTTTCATTCAAGGTGGGAAAAAACTGTCAAAATTAAAACGATGTAAACACAAGGTGCCATAAGAATTAAGGCTCAAATGCATGTGGGGGGAAATCTTTCCTGCTGCCCTGCCTGAGCCCTGATCGGCGGCAGGAAAAAGAGCTGAGGGCTAAAATCCCCCCCCCGCTCCTCGACCGGTGGCCAATCAGGGCCAAGCACCTCCGGACTCTGCAACACATAAGAAGCGCCTCACGGAGTCATCGGACATCTTCCCTGCTGCCCTGCCTGAGCCCCGATCGGCGGCAGAAAAAGGAGCCGAGGGCTGCAATCCCTCCCGCTCCTCGAACGGCGGCCAATCAGGGCCCAGCACCTCCGTACTCTGCAACACATAAGAAGCGCCTCCCGGTGCACCCGCGCCTGGCGGGCCCATGCCTGAGGGCCTCGCCAGAGGGCCCTTTGGCTTGGCCCTTAGGCGTGGCACAAAGGCGAACAAAGCAAAAAGACACAGCCCCACTGAAATAAACCCACGAAAGCGGTACAGAAAGACCCAGCGAGCAGCCAGGAAAGAAGAACAGCAAACGTAAGCGCAAACCCCAGATCTAAACAAAAACATGCACACAAGTATGATCTTCCCCCTGGGACTCATACTCACACTACTCATTCCACCACACGCACACTACCACCACACACACACATACACACCATGGCCCCCAACAACTTCATGGACATACATAGGCCAGCAGCATACCTACAGGGACTCACACGAGACACCCACAATAAGGAGACAATCAAAGCACAAGCCCAACACCCACGCCAAAGCAAAGGAAGCACACAAGACACACAACACCCCAAGATCAATAACAATGGAGCTCATAAACGCCAGATCCATTTGCAACAAGATCTATACTCTAGTTGATCACATAGACGACCAACAGCCCGACATACTCTGCATCACAGAAACGTGGCTCAATCCCACCGACAACGTTCTACTCAATCAATTAGTGCCCGACACATACACTGCATACAACTGCCCATGCACCCACAGGCGAGGAGGAGGGGCCCTCATAATCGCAAAGAGCAGTCTAAGATTCAAAGCAAGAAGTACCACCGACACCCAACACTCCAACACCATCGCGGTCGAGAACAAGCACATGGCCATATGTCTCACCTAGAGCACCCCATGCACCACCTGAAGAACTAGCATCAACTCTCGAGACAGTCTGCGCAGTCAACTCCAGCCACAAACCCACAATACTCCTAGGAGACTTCAACCTTAAGTCCACTAACGAAAAGGATGCAGAAGCATTTCTCCAAGCAATGAGCTTGCTCCAATTCATACAAATAGTCAACACCCCGACACACAGACATGGATCATCACCAGACCTTATCTTCGCACCCAATTACCTAACCTCAAGAGGCCTAATATCAACACCCATCACAACACCAGTCCCATGGTCCGACCACCACTTAATTGAATTCAACATTATACCTCAAGAGGAGATACTAAAACGAACATCCGGACAACACCCCCACACAAAGAAGATTTAAAAGCTTCGACAGAGACCAGTTCCTGCAAGACACAATACAAAACCTAAACTCTGAAACAGATGACCTAGAAGCACTAAATACCAAATGGAACACCACCATACACAATGCTGCCAAAGCAACAGACTATAGACGCAGGACACTGCGCTGCAACAAACTACAACACAAGCCATGGTACTCAAATATCATACGAATCGAAAAGAGGAACCTCAGAAAAATAGAACAGAGATGGAGACAGAACAAGTCACCCGAGACCTACGACCTATACCTAACAAAGCAAAAACAATACAACGAATGCATCAACCAAACAAAAAGGGAATACCATACAAACATCATACACAACTTCAACAACAAACCCAGAGAACTATTTGAAATCGTAAAAGCCCTCACCAAGGATCAGAATACCAAAGAAAAAGTGCAAATAGACCCACAAAAATTTGCGGACCACATGCAAGAAAAATACCACTCAGCAGAACAAACTAGACCCAGCCCAGCCCCAAAGACTAACACACCCTTGAACACCTGGGATACATTCAACACCCCATCTACAGAGCAACTCTCCCACATCATCTCAGCTATCAAGACAAGCACAGCCCCTACAGATCCCTGCCCAGTACCCTGGATCAAGGCCACCAAATCAAACTTCATCCAAACCATCCACAAGATGGTGCACTCCTCCCTAACCCAAGGGCGCATGCCAAATCAACTGAAGCTCGCGACAATAAGACCTATCCCGAAGAAATCTACACTCGACAAGAACAACCCATCAGCATACAGACCCATCTCCAACATACCCCTCTTAGCAAAAATAATCAAAAAAACTGTACAGCACCAACTACAAGAACACATAGACAGCCACGCTCCCCTGGACAACAATCAACATGGGTTCCGCCCCAACCATGGGGTAGAAACACTTCTGATGTACCTCTTCGACAGCATCCTCCGCCACATAGACAATACCAAGAAAGGCATCCTAATGATCTTCATAGACTTCTCATCTGCATTTGACACAGTTGACCACAAGACTCTATTGGATAGGACTGCAGAACATCGGTCTACAAGGTGCCACCCTGAATTGTTTCCACTCATACCTGACTGACAGACAGATACAGGTCAAGGTAGGACACAACACATCCCGACCCATAAAAGTCAAACAAGGAGTGCCACAGGGATCAGCCCTTTCAGCTCTACTATTCAACCTATACGTCCAACCAATATGTGACATCATGAAGGAGCACCACATACAATATACAATCTACACAGATGACATCATGATCTACACACCCATCTCAGTCGACAACCCAGACTACTCCAATATAACAAACTGCCTCTCACAAATGACAAACTGTTTCCAAAAAAACAACCTATCAATAAACTACAGCAAGACTGAGGCACTGATCATCACGTGGAACCCTGACTTCATCCCCCCACCCGATATCAAAATAAAAGATGCACTCATACCCATAAAGTCAGAAGTCAAGTACCTCGGAGTCATTTTGGACAAAGAGCTTAACCTCCAAGCACATATAGCCAAAACAACCAAGAGCGCATACTACAGAATGCGACTCATCAGAAGACTCAAGCCCCTCCTCAACCCAGAGCACTTTCGTACCATTTGCCAGGCACTAATAACCCCTCTACATGACTTCTGCAATCCTATATACACCAGGCAACCAAAGCAGACACTCAGACCGCTACAACTGGCCCAAAACACAGCTGCCCGCATTATATCTGGTACCACAAGACAAGATCACATCACACCCATACTGAAAGAACTGCACTGGCTCCCAATCATCTCACGCATCAAATACAAAACTATCATAAACATATTCAAGATCAAACAACACTCCTCTGCCATAAGCCTACACACACTCATACAACCTGACACAAGCACACGACCAAGGAGAAGAGGCACCTCCAATCGTGTAAGCACCCCAAAAGACTTCACCAAGACCCGCAAAGACACCGCACAACGAGCTCTCTCCCTGGCTGCTCCGTCCATCTGGAACTCCCTCCCAGACGAACTGAGACTAACCACAGAAATCAAGGACTTCCGAAAACAGCTGAAGACAACCCTGTTCATCGAACACTATGGCCTCACCCCTTAAGCCAACATTCAAGACAGAACTTCGGTCCCTCCCAACACCCCAAGACTGTATATAAGAATGTATAATAGCTCACGATGTATTATAGCGCACCATGTAGAAAATCCAACTCTAATCAATCCCCCCCTACACCTACACACCACTCTCTCCACTGCATGTAGACACTTGCCCTCCCCCTTGATTGTTTGCCGTTGAAACCACCTTGATTGAATGATAAGGTGGTATATAAATAACATTAAATAAATAAATCCTCCTGTGTATGTCGCAACCAGGAGCATTCCCTTCACAAATACCTCTGCATTCCCCAATGAGGAAGTGTCACTCTTCACATCACTGAACCCAGCCCAGAGTATCATTGCACTTAGAACTCTACACAGTACATAACATAAGATACGCCATACTGGGTCAGACCAAGGTCCATCAAGCCCAGTATCCTGTTTCCAACAGTGGCCAATCTAGGTCACAAGTATCTGGCAGGTTTCCAAAGAGACACAGGTTCCACAAAGCTTGTCCTGGGCCCTCTTTAATAATGGTTTATGGACCTTTCCTCCAGGAACTTGTCCAAACCTTTTTTAAACCCAGCTACACTAACAGCTTTTACTACATCCTCCGGTAACGGATTCCAGAGTTTGATTACGCACTGATTAAAAAGTTATTCTCTCTTATTAGTCTTAAATAGGTTACACTGTAGCTTCATTGCATGCCCCATAGTCTTTCTATATTTTGATGGCGTAAACAATCGATCTACGTTTACTGTTCCACGCCATTCATTACTTTATAGACCTCTAGCATATCCCCCATAGGCTGTTGCTTTTCCAAGGTGAAGAGCCCTAACCTTTTAACCCTCTCCTCATAGGGATATCCTTCCATCCCCATAACCATTTTGGTGGCTCTTCTCTGTACCTTTTCTAATTCCCCTATACCCTTTTTAAGATACAGCGACCAGAATTCCACAGAATATTTAAGGTGCAGTCACACCATGGAATGATACAGAGGCATTATAATATCCTTTGTTTTATTCTCCATTCCTGACCCAGCTAGGACAAGGAGAGAACATAGTCACCTAGGACTACAAAGGTGCAGAAGGACATTTTGATTATGCTCGAGAGAGTCAGCTGGGAAACATATCATATCTTACTATTTGCACTTTTATACTGACCACGGCTTTTTGTCCAATCAGCTGTCTGTTCTGGTGTGCATGTTGCATGGCTACAATCACAGACTTAATTACTCCATATTTACAATCTGTTGCTGGGCTAGAAAACATAAGAGTGCATTTTCAAAAAGCATGGCGCGGGTTTTTGTTTTCCTTAATTTCGGTGGATGTTCTGCTGAACCTAGGCACCTGAAGTTTTCTGTTTAAAAGTTCCTAATATCAGTCATCTAGGTTAGATCTATTATTGGGCTGTTTAACACTGGGTACCTAGTGATGAAATTCAGCACCATGATTTCTTATTCCTCCTGATCACAGATCTGCTTAGATTTTGGTAGCCTAAATTTAGGCTCCTTGCAAAGTTAGACACCTAAATGTAAGTGCCCAGCCCATCTCAATTCTCAAAGTGTTCAATTTAGATATTTAACTCTCAAAGTTGACAACTGACCATCTTATTTATCAAAGGATTTCCCTTCAGTCTACCTTGACCATTTTGAAGTTAAATATGTGTTATCAACCAGACAAACTGTAGATTTGGTGATGTGTACCAAGACCAAGTAAGAAATAATCACTATCCAAATAACTTTTTTTTTTAAACCTTGTGTCAATACGTGTACCTCAATCAATTAAACAAATTAAAAAGAGCAGAAAAAGATCTCAGAATGCGTCCTCCTTTTTCTCGCCATGAAATATCTCCGTCAAAGAGTTTTCAACTGGCTAATTGGACTGCTCTTCATGGGTCAAGAAAAAACCCCTCTGTCATTAATATTTTATTTTTTAATAGAATTTCACTTTCTCAAGAATCACAATCCCAAAGGTTAATTTATCTGTTAATAATGATAGTGATGATAATGACGGTATTGACTATGCAACACACTCAATAACAGATAAGTTAACCTTTGGGGTTGTGATTCTTAAGAAAATGAAATTCTATTAAAAAATAAAATATTAATGACAGAGTTTTTTTCTTGACCCATGAAGAACATTCCAGTTAGCCAGTTGAAAACCCTATGGCGGGGATATTCCATGGCGAAACAAAGGACACATTCTGAGGTCTCTTTCCCCTTTTTAATTTGTTTGATTGAGGTACATGTATTGAGGACACAGGGTTAAAAAAAAAGTTCTTTATTATATAGAGGTTAAGTATGGGTCTTTGTGTCTTACGGGCGTGTTTACTAGATTGTGTTTTGAGAGCAATTTCAACTCAGAAAGTATTAAAGACTAGGATTCCATTAAGCGCTAGGCTAGCCAGAAAAAGAGGGAGGGTCCATCACACACGTCCCTTTCTCACATCAAAATGTCTGTTTCTCGTCACTTACCAGCAAGGATCTGGAAAATCCCAGTGAGGTAAAATCGCCCACCCTTGGTGAGGGTAAAGAGTTGGCAGAAGAACAGGAAGAGAGAGAGGACACTGAAGATAATGGACAGGATCATCATAGCCTGGACGGACTGCAGCCATTCTGCAAAGGAAAAGGGAAACATTAATTGCTGGAGAAAAGCACTGTAATTTGTTCTGACTGCCGAGCTCTTCCTAGCTTAGAGTTCATTACCTGGAGAACCTGATATTAGGGCAGGAACACGATATGGTTAAATGTATACGGGCAGCAATCCAGAGGGCCTTGGCCAGCATCAACCAAACATATTGAATGGGCTGCCACCAAGCTCTGGAAGTATCTGCCCTCATGCTCACTGCCAACAACATTTCACATGCCAAATTTATTTAACTGCTGCTTTCTGTCATGAGCTGGCTATGTGACCACTGCATTTTTGGTCCTGTTTCAGAGACGGTGGATGGTCAGACTGTTGCAGATATCCTCATGAACACCCTGCTCACAGGGCTGGGGTTCTAACTGCAAATACTTAGGAGAATGCCATCAAAGAATAACACCAGTCAGCAAGCACAAGGCTATGTATCTGTCACTACAAAGAGTTCTACGTTCAACACTGCAGCTTTTTGGGTCTATTCTGTAACATCCCCGCTATTCGTCCCCCCCTCCCGTCCCCGACTAAGCCTCCCCACACAAACAGGGAGTTTGCACAGGGAAGTCAGATGGGGGCAGGAAGGGGGTGGTATAAGAACATAAGAACATAAGATATGCCATACTGGGTCAGACCAAGGTCCATCAAGCCCAGTATCCTGTTTCCAACAGTGGCCAATCTAGGTCATACGTACCTAGCAGTTTCCCCAAAAGACACAGGTTCCGCAATGCTTGTACTGGGTCAAGCATCGATATCCTGGGTCCCTTCTTAATAATGGTTTATGGACCTTCCCTCCAGGAACTTGTCCAAACCTTTTTTAAACCCAGCTACACTAACAGCCTTTACTACATCCTCTGGTAACAAATTCCAGAGTTTGATTATACGTTGAGTGAAAAAATATTTTCTTTTGTTAGTCTTAAATAGTTTGCCCTGTAGCTTCATTGCATGTCCCCTAGTCTTTCTATATTCTGATAACGTAAACAATCGATCTATGTTTACCCGTTCCACTCCGTTCATTAATTTATAGACTTCTATCATATCTCCCCTCAGCCGTCTCTCTTCCAGATTAAAGAACCCTAACCTTTTTAGCCTTTCTTCATAGGAGTATACTTCCATCCCCTTTACCATTTTGGTAGCTCTTCTCTGAACCTTTTCTAATAATGTTATATCCTTTTTAAGATACGGCGACCAGAATTGCACACAATATTCAAGGTGCGGTCTCACCATAGAACGATATAGAGGCATTATAATATATTTTGTTTTATTTTCCATTCCTTTCCTTATGATACCTAGCATTCTGTTTGCTCTCTTGGCCACCGCTGCACACTGGGCCAATGGTTTTAACATGTTATCCACAATGACGTTTAAATCTTTTTCCTGGGTGGTGGTTCCTAATGTGGAACCTTGCATTGTGTAACCATAGTTTGGGTTGTTCGTCCCTAGGTGCATAGCTTTGCACTTGTCCACATTAAATTTCATCTGCCATTTTGATGCCCAGTCTTCCAATTTATCAAGATCCTCTTGCAATTTTCCACAATCCTCTTGGGTTTTAACAACTTTAAATAGTTTTATGTCATCTGCAAATTTGATAACCTCACTCATTATTCCCCTTTCCAGGTCATTTATAAATATATCAAAAAGCAGCGGACCCAGCACAGATCACTGGGGTACACTATGGAGGCGGAGTTAGGGCAGGAAGTGGGCAGTCTGCAGCCCTGGACATACAGAGCCGATTCTGATGTCGGCTCTATACGTCCAGGGCCGACAGGCTAAACGGGGAACTGGGCCGAAAGGTTAAATGGGGAACTTATTCCACTTCTGGGGTGGAATAAGTTCCCCTAGACATCGGGGGATGGCAGGCCGAAGCAGCGGCAAAGGTAGGAGGGGGTGCAGGGGATTCCCCACAGCCCAACCCAGGCCTTGAGAGGTCAGATCAGGGGTCAGGCCGCAGGGAAAGAACATAGTTGTTAGCGGCCGGGGATCATGGCTCCTTAATGGAGCTGCAGTGCAATTCAGGAGCCTTGACTGAGTTAGCTGGGCAGAGGTCTGTACATAAAGGCTGACCGGAATCGGGTCGGCCTGCACATACAGGCCTAGATGGGATTCTGATCATCCGGTTCTGACTGGATGCACAGAGGCCAGGATGCAAATCTTAGAATAAGACTGTGATTTAGCATGTTCATCAAGGAACGTTGGGTAGATATCTAGCCATATGCTTCCAAATATCCTAGTGTTAAAAGATTACAAGTGCAACTCAACTCTCATAAGCAGTAAAAACTGAAGCAAATAGAATAATTGGTTTGACAATGATCTGTAATTTTATGAGCGATTTAAAAGGTCCCATGTCTTCTGGCATATGACTCGTCTGTCACAGTCGGAGCCATCAGCAGTATACAGGCAGCACAGGAAACCACACAGGGCAGCAAAATCTACCAGCATCCTGTCCCCAACCTACCACACACCTCTACTCTCTCTTCCCCTTTTTGCTGTGCCTTCGTTCTCTTTTCCCACTTGTTATTTAGTGCATATGTGCTCTGAAGCAGCAACGTCATGTGGGGTGCCTATAGACTGGCAACTACTGCAGCAAGGTCAGTCTCTATGCTTAGGAGTTGTCGGCCAGAAGACAGTCCCGACAACGTCTCTTTCTCCGCTCTATGCTTCATTTCTAAATGGGAAGCCTGCAGAAGCAGGGGGGAGGTTGCCACAAGGACGTCGAGTACATGCATACGGCGCTCTCTCTGTCCCCAGACTCCGACACGGAGGGCTGCTACTATTCCTAACAGTATCCAGGTCCAGGATCCCCTGTTTCTCTTCTGTTCTATCCCGCCCCTACCCCCCAACTCTACAGCACTGAAAGGAGAAGGGCTGGAGGAAGCGGTGATGGGAATGGATATAAGCAGGGGGCAGAACATGGGAGTAGATGCATGAAGGGATGGGGTAAGAGGGGAAAGAAGGGTGGGTGGGTGAATGCAATAAGGGCAGAACCAAGATGAATTCACTTGGGGTGGAGTAAATAAAACCCCCCATGTGCTGCACTTTGCCCTGTGAGCCCCCTTGCCCGTTCTCTTATTTTACTTAGACAAAATCTTGTATTTCTCACATGACCTAGGGGTGACTATTTCTAAAGCTCTTCAGTATAAGATGTATTACCGAATTTCATGCAATTTGCTCTCCTTTGCCAGCAAGTGTATACTGACCGTCAGTCATTCACATTTGCACTTTTAGAGGGTAATTTGATAAGGAAGTGTAATCTTTTCTTTATAAAATACTCGCATAAGTGCTTGAAAAGTGCATTAGCTTAACGCACAATCACTTAGCCCAGCCCTGGAGCTGGTGGAACGGCCCAGGCCTAGATCTGTAAAGAATGCACATAAATTTAAAGGTTACCAGATAGCCCTGATTTTCGAGCTATCACCATCTTCCACCTGTTCGGCAGACTCCTGACCCCGATTCCAGCAATGTAGACAGAGGGGGGTTTGAAAAAATATATATTTTCAATTGAATGATTTGAAAAGGTCAGATTTAGAATTTACATCCATTATCTTTACATTTTCCACAGTATGAGGAAAATGCATCACTGTGTCTATTTCTCTGCTTGGAAGCAATACTGTTGCTGTTATGGGATGGACGTCGGGGGGGGGGGAGGGTGAAGACAAGGTAATGACTCTTCGTTCCTCCTCCAGGTCTTATCGCTTAAACCAGAAACTAAGGTGTCGTCCTCCCCCCCCCACCCCCCCCCCCACGCACTCTGCGGATAAATGTTCCAGATTTGCCTGCAAAACATCTGGTAACCTTAATAACACAGGTACACTACCAAAAAACTGCCTTCAGTTTTGCAACTGATTCCTATAGATTTTCGGGTGCTGAATCCAGGAAAAATAGCCAAAATGTTCCATCACGTCACGTTTTCTTGCAAAATTAGATTTCTTACCCATATAAGGAATGTTCACATAATTTCTTTTTAGCCGACTGCAGTTTATTTTCTTGGCCCAAAATAGAGGTTGTAATGGTTAACTAACTAGAAACACTCCCTCATGATATTTTAGAGTGTTTTGTATTCGTTTTATACATTAACAGGACAATTGGGAGGCGGGGGGCTAAATCCAGTACTCGCGCTGGCGCATGTTCTTTCCTGTTCACCTCGCCTCGTTCGCTCGCTCAAACACGGTGGTTGCGACATGAACGTTCCTGTCAAATTTCAGTTTCTTGCAAGTTCATTATTACCTTTTGTTTGCTCAGTCGTAATCCAGCTTTATTCCGAAGTGGTTCACTACAGTTGTAGTTTGCAGTGCTGTGTATTTGTGATGGCTCACAGAGCCAGAGGTTGCGTCAACTCTCCGGACAGTTTTTGTTTCATTTGTGGGGAATATACCGTGAAAAAGCGGCATAGGAACATTTCTGCATTTATTAAAAAAGTATATTTCGCCTATTTCGGTTTGAAGTTAGGCGATCAAGACAAACCGTGGGCTCCTCACAAAGTGTGCAAGACATGTGAGGAAGATCTACGCTTATGGATGAAAGGTAAAAAACAAGCATTTCGTTTCGGAATACCTATGATGTGGCGTGAACAAAGAGACCACAGCAGTGACTGCTATTTTTGCTCTTGCATTGTGAAGGGATACAACTTAAAAAATAAGAACGTAATAAGTTACCCCAACCTTCCCTCAGCAATTAGGCCTATGCCTCATAGCAACGAAGTACCTGTGCCTGAACCACCAAAATCTTTGGATCATATTTGTGTGGACGGTTCTGATCATGAGACTCATCAGATGGCTTTTCCCGATGGGTCCATTACTTCCGAGTTTGAAACTGAACCAGATCCGAAACCTGAACTTTTCTCTCAAGCTGAATTGAATGATTTAGTCCGGGATTTAGGACTCCCAAAAGATGCTGCCCAACTGCTAGGTTCTCGGCTTAAACAGAAAAATCTATTGTCACCAGGAACAACTTTTTATTGGTACCGCAACCGCGAGACACAATTTTTGAAGTATTTCAGCAAAGAGGAAGATTTGGTATTTTGCAACGATATATACGGAGTGATGGAAAAGTTTAAACTCAAGTATGATCCTGCTGAATGGCGGCTGTTCATTGATTCGTCAAAAGACAGCATAAAAGGTGTTCTTCTTCATAATGGCAACACATTCGCTTCAGTTCCTATTGCTCACTCTGTTATTCTCCAAGAAAAATACGAGAATTTGGCCCTGATTCTTCAGAAGATTCGTTATGATGAGCATAAGTGGATGATTTGTGGAGACTTTAAAATTCTATCCATGCTATTAGGGCAGCAATCTGGTTTCACCAAATATCCCTGCTTCCTTTGCTTGTGGGATTGCCGGGCCCGCGACCTACACTGGGGGAAAAAAGACTGGCCAATTCGGGAGTATTTGAGACCTGGTGAGAAAAATGTTCTTCATGAGAGCTTGGTACCTCGTGATAAAATTCTATTACCACCTCTCCACATTAAGCAATTCATCAAGTCCCTTCCAAAAGATGGTGAGTGCTTTCGGTACCTTTGCTCAAAGTTCCCCCGACTTTCTGAAGCAAAGCTAAAGGAAGGAGTGTTTGTTGGCCCTGATATAAGGAAACTCATTTCAGATGGAGCATTCGCTGAAACGATGTCTGAGAAGGAAAAAGAAGCCTGGGATTCTTTCAAGGATGTTGTTCTCAAATTCTTGGGGAACAGGCGGGATGAGAACTATAAGGATATTGTTGCCAGGATGCTCAATGCCTTCAAAGAACAAGGCTGTAACATGAGCCTGAAAGTCCATTTCTTGCACTCCCATGTGAACTACTTTCCCGAAAACTTGGGGGCGTACAGTGAAGAACAAGGTGAAAGGTTTCACCAGGACATCAAGGACGCAGAGAGAAAGGTACCAAGGAAGATGGAACACCACTATGATGGCTGATTTCTGCTGGTTGCTGCTGCGGGAAACCCCAGATGAAAAATACGCCAAGCAGCGCACCAAGAGAAGCATTCGGGGGAAGAAGAAACGGGCCCACCAGGAGATTGATTGACCCAAGAATGACTTTAAAATCTAAACTGTGTTGACAAATATCGTGTTTTTACTAAACTTTGAAATAAAAATTTGCTAGTTATTACCACAGTGTCGGATCTCATTTATTAGAATTTTATTTTCACACCATCGGGTGTTTGTCTTCATGTATTGCAATGGTGCGGTTTGCGTTTTCTATTCTTACATACATACCTGTACAACATTTTTTGCACATTTCTTTGCTTTGCTTTGTGTCTAACCTCGCTCTTATATGCTCAATGTTTGTGCACATGTATGTGGCTGTTTTAAGTGCAGACAATTTTGCTACCATCACAGTGTGTTTTGTTGACATTACTCTATTCTTATGTGCTGCCTTGTTACAATTTTCTTTATTCTTATTTGAATAACTACTAAACAATTAGTATAAAGAATTCATCCAAGAAACTTTTATCTCGATCGCACTCAATCTGAAACGTTCACCTCAAACTGCTAACCCAATGTAGCAAAACATCTGTACGTGATGGAGCAAATTGGTTACCAGATTTGGATTCAGCGCACCAAAAAACGTAAAAATCAATCGAAACATTAGAGGCAGTTTAAAAAAAATTTTTTTAGTGTACCTGTGTAATTATAGGATCATCATTATAAGATTTTATAATTTATGTACATACACGCGCATTCCTCCCACACTCTGCCCGTGCGCACGCTTGCAGTGGAAGTGGGCGCACTGAGGTCGCATGTATACGTATAAATGGCGGCCTGTGTAAGTATGCAAATAAACCCCCGTTTCCATCAACACCATGGACCCAATACTCAAAAAAAGCTGAGCTCCTTAACTTAGACTTTCGTTACGTTCCTAAACGTGTGCCCTATTTTCAGCCACACTTAGGAGCCGAAGCAGAAAACTCATCCTAATTTAGGTGGTGAAAATTTATATATCCGGCCCATAACTCCCAAAGTTAGGAACATAAATCCTTTGAATATCGGGGCCGTGATTTACATGCATGAATTAATTGCCATGTTGAGCAATTATCCATCTTTGAGAAATGTATGGTCAAATGCGCAGGAACTATTACATATTCCATCGTCGCATGGAGGATGATTGACTATTACTCCTAGTAGAGCATCCTCTATAAGCCCGCCAAATATATTACCATTGCCTCTTCGTTTGCTTGCAGCAAAATGTGTTATGTTTATGAAAGTGGTAAAAGGCATATTTGTCGACAGAGATAAAGTAGTTACAATCTGGCAGTTTGCTTGGAGCACAGGAAGTTGAATGGCGCGGGGTTAGGAGGAGTTGCACAGAACCCAAAATAAGAAGTTGTAGTTGCTAATTTCAGAGGAACACATATATATCATTATAATGTAGATGTTTTATTGTGTTTTAAATGTAAAATGCATTGATGTTGTATGCTATAAAAAAATAATAAAGGCAATAAAATGAAAATAAAATTGTAGGCCCCTAAATTTAGGCAGCTCCTTATCAAATGAGTCCCTTGGTGTAGCAGTAAATATCCAGGAGGCAAAGCTTGACATCCCTGGAACTGGCCTCGCTTACCCGTAACATGAAAAAGAAGTGTTATAGGCTGAATCTCCACAAGCGACAGCTCATGGAGAATACGTATAGAAAAAAAGTTAGCAGAACAGACATATGCAGAGTCTCTAAGACAGAGCTGGAAATGGTTACTCATCTCGTAGCTAGCTGTGAAGTTCAGATGGAAGAAAATTTTTATACAGAAAGGCACAAATAAAGTGGCACATCTCATCCACTGGAAACTGTACAACACTGCTGTGCCGAAAAGCACAACCGTAAGAGAATTAAAGCGAACGAAGAGGTTATGATCACTTGGGATACTCCCATTCCGAGTGATAAGAAGTTGGATGCAAGGAAACCAGACATAGTGATAAAGGAGAAAAACACTAGAACAGCACCGATAATAGAGGCATGCATTCCAAGTGATTATTCTGTGAATCATGTGGAGAGGAAGAAGATCTTCAAGTACCAAGCAATGCAGTCAGAGACCAAGAAAATGTGGCAGAAAGCTACAGAAATATTTCCCATCGTAGTGGGAGCCACAGGCCTGATTGAGAGGAATTTCCAATCGCACTTTGACACGCTGTCTATATATGTTACATCTTACGAAGCCTTTGACACGATACAAGTGCTACGGCGAGCATTAGCAGTAAATTTAAAAGACTGAGATCATACTCCACATACCCTAGCTTAGAAAGTGAGGTCCATGACTGTCATAGTATGCATAAAACTAAACCAGGAATCAGGGACAGGATGCTGCCAAACAGGTAGGAATTGGGGCACAACTCTAAAATTGGACGTCTCTTCTCTTCAATCGTATGTGAAAGATAAAATACTGAGACTCGCTTAATTCAACTTTAGCAAACAGAGCTGAAATGGAATCTGATCCAACCAGTGCATGCATGAGTCACTGCTGCTAAGTAGTTTGCCTTTGTATCATTAATACATGAAACTAACTGCAAATATTAGAGTTCTCCAAGGATATAACCTTTCTTATTGCTAAAATGTGCTTACAGTGCAATTATTCTCTTCTAAGATTCATACTCCATCTTTCCAGTCAAAGCGGCTTCCAGGAAATTCAAACAATAACTTCAATGCATAATTACGCATGAATAGATATATAATAGAATAGCAATGCAAATCCATAGAATTACCTTCAAAAATACTAGTCAGAACACAAATTGGTTACTATAAACGTATTCAATGTTGGGAAAGCAGGCAGAGCACGGCAATATCGCCACTTTCCGGGTATCGGTACATCCCACCTCTGCTCTTCCCCGGAACGCCCCCGACACTACCCAGATAGCATTGAGGAGCGTAGGGGACATAGACGGGGATATTCAATGACACTAACTGTGTAGGTGCTGTTGAATATTCCCGTTTAAGACATTTAAACGGTTTACTGGGCTGTAAACCATGTAAATGCCTTTCAAATATCGTGCCCATGGTCTTTTTCTGCTGTCATGTTTCTATGTAACTCTAAAAGATATATAGACTGAACACTGAAAAAAGCCGGGAATAACAATAAAGAAAGCATAGTTACCTGTAACAGGTGTTCTCCAGGGACAGCAGGAATCAGTCCTCACATATGGGTGACGTCAGTGCCGACGGAGCCATGCGGAGCATTTCCCCAGCTGTCTAAGAAAGCCTTTGGGACATGCTACCACACATACATGGTCCCCTTCCCAGCCAAGGACGCCATCTTGCTCAGTCAGATGACATAGCTAGGATAGCAGTAAAAACTAAAACAAGATAGGGAGGCAATTCCCAGGGGTGAAAGGAGGGTTGTGAAGACCGATTCCTGCTGTCCCTGGAGAGCACCTGTTACAGGTGAGTAACTACGCTTTCTCCAGAAACAAGAAGGAAGTCAGTCCTCATATATGGGACTTCCTAGCTCCAGGCTGCCAAGAACTGAGCCAGGACAGCACCAACGGCAACCAAATGGGTAGCTGTGAGTTGTAGAAGATGAGTCCCCACTGAGAGATTCTGCAAGATCCTAGCATCCAGTGACACTATCACTCTGGTAGCCTGAAAACAGAAGGGTCGGAGGGCAGGAGTTTCCTACGCCCCGAAAATATTCCAGAGTACTGCCTGGCCAAAGGCACTGTCCCTGTGGGACACACTCTCCAGGCAGTAGTGAGCTGCAAATGTATGAATTGAAGACCATGTGGCGGCCTTGCAGATTTCCGTCACTGGCACTGAGTGGAGGTTGGTCACCGATGTGGCCATTGCCCTCACACAATGCACTGTGATCTGGTGTCAAGGGAGAGGCCAGCTCGCTCATAGGCGAGTGCAATACAGTCCGCCACCCAAGTGGACAGAGTTTGCTTAGTCACGGTGAGCTCAAGTTTGCTGAGGTCACAAGACATGAAAAGCTGAGGAGCTTTTCGATGGGCCTGAGTCCGCTGTAAGTAAAGGAACAGGACCTATTTGCAATCCTCTGTATGAAGTACTAGTTCCTCCCTGCCAGCGTGAGGCCGCGGGAAGAAGGTGGGGAGGACCACCTCTTGGTTGAGGTGGAAAAGAGATACCACCTTTGGAAGGAATTTGGGGTGTGTGCAGAATACTACCCTGTTCCTATAGAACCTTGTATATGGTGGATCCACCACCGGGGCCTGGAGTTCACTCGCTCTTTGAGAGGACATGAGGACCACTAGAAAGACCACTTTCCAAGACAGGTACCACAGGTTGCAAGTGGCTAGGGGCTCGAATGGAGGTTTGGTGAGCTGGGAGAACACCACATTGAGGTCCCATTCTGCTGCTGGAGGGCGGAGAGGAGACTTGGATATCAGGAGGCCCTAGAGGAACCTTGAGACCAGGGACTGGCTTGAGGGGTTTTCCCTCAATAGGGTGGTGGTGAGTGGTTATGGCGCTCAGATGCACCCTCATAGAGTTAGATTTTAGCCCTGTGTGCGACAAGTGCAGTAGGTACTAAAGTACTAGTTGCACATGGCAGGAGAAAGGATTCTTCTCCATTTGCGCACACCAGGCAGAGAACCTTCTGCACTTAAAGGCATAAGCCTGTCTGGTGGAGGGTTTTTGGGAGGCCTGAAGAATCTCCTCGACCTCTCCTGGAAGATTGAAAGGGGCCAATGCTACCCTTTCAGCAGCCACGCTGTTAGCATTAGCAACCCCAGATTGGGGTGCAGGAGGGAGCCCACCTCCTGGGAAAGGCCAAGGGCTCAGCCCAGAGGGACTGGGAGTGCCATCAACAGGGAAAGAAGCAGAGGGAACCAAGGTTGCCTGGGCCACCTGGGGGCAATCAGTATAACTGATGCCTTTTCGCTCTGGACCTTGAAGAGGGTCTTGGCAACTGGGGGGGGGGGAGTCAGTGGGAACACAGAAAGTAGACCCTCGTACTACGAGATCTGGAAGGCATCTGCTGCCACTCTCTCTGAGTGTGGCTGATGGGAGCAGAGGTGAGGTAGCTGCGTGTTGCCCAGGGATGCAAATAGGTCCATCAAAGGCCTGCCCCAGAAGTGGAAGAGCTGCTTCATTACTCTAGGATTTAAGCGCCACTCATGTGGGTGAAGGACTCTGCTTAGCTGTCTGCTAGGTAGTTGTCCTGGCTCAAGAGGTACACCACTCAGAGAAGCATGCTGTATGCTGTTACATGCTGCGAAGGAGAGGAGGGCCTGGCAGAGGGAGTACAAACCTGTGCCCCCTGCTTGTTGATATAAAACATGGTGACCTGGTTGTCCATATGGATCAGAACAGGTCAGTGTCACAGGTGGTGGTGGAACGCTTATAGGGCCAAGAAGATTGCCTTGAGCTCAAGGAGGTTGATCGGTAGGTGTGATTCCTCCTGAGACTAGTTTCCCTGTGTGTGGTGGTCTCCGCAATGTGCCCCCCAACCCTGGAGGGAGGCATCTGTGGTCAAGGTCCTCTGTGGCGCAGGTGCCTGGAAGGGCATTCCCACCTGGAGGTGGTGCAAGTTTTGTCACCAGTTGAGAGACTCCGCCAGCTGGCAGTTAACCCGGATTCTGTCCCATAGCCTGTCCATGGCCTAGGTCCACTGCAAGTGTAGGCACCACTGGGCTGGCTGCATGTGTAAGTGGGCTGAGGGCATGACGTAGACCATTGAGGCCATATAGCCCAGTAAGCAGAGGAGGAAACAAGCTGGTATTGACCGGCGGTGCTGTACCTCTTCTGCCAGTTGCTGAGGCATTCTGCCCTTTCATGGGAGGATGGCCTTGACCTGTAATGTGTCCAACTGAGCATCTATGAACTCCAAGCTTTTGGCTGGAAAGAGATGGGATTTGGGGTAATTGATGACGAACCCCAGGTGCTGCAGAAGGAGGGTTGCACTCTGTGGCCTGACTGATCTCAGAGGCCATACCACCCCTGATGAGCCAGTCGTCCAGCTAGGGGAAGACGAAAGCCCCTTATAAGTGCAGGTAGGTGGCTACCATTACCAGGCATTTGGTAAAGACCCTGGGCAAGGAGGCCAAGCCGAAGGGTAGCACCCTGTACCGGTAGTGCCCTCCTCCCACCATGAACACTAGGTACTGCCTGTGGGAGGGGTTGATCAGGATGTGAGTATATGCATCCTTTAGGTCCAAGGAGCACAGCCAATTTCCCTAGTGGAGGTAAGGCAGTAGTGTTCCAAGTGACAGCATCTTGAACTTCTCCCTCACCAGAAACTTGTTTGTTTCTCAGGTCTAGTATGGGCCTGAGGCCCCCCCAGTTCTCTTTGGGACAAGGAAATATCTAGAGTAGAAGCCTTTTCCCCCATAGGTATTTGGGTACAGGCTCCACTACACTGTCTCTGAGCAGACCTGCGAGCTCTGAGAGCAGAATGGTCTGGTGAAGGAGAGGTCGCACTGACTCTCCTGGAAAGAACCTGGGAGGTACCTGCTGTAGGTGGAGGAGGTATCTTTCCCTTATCACCTACAATACCCACTGGCCTGAGGTGACACTGGACCACCTGTGGGCAAAGAGTGCTAGACGGCCCCCTGTGGGCTGGTGAAGGTCTCCCGCGGGAGGGGAGGCCCTGCCTCGGGAGTCAAAAGCTTCCCCCCGGGCTAGGTGGGAGCTGGGGCCTGGGGCTTCTGTGCCTTCAGCTTCTGAGCCCCATGGCTTTGTATTTTAGGGTGAGAACCCTATTGCTGGCCCAAGAAGGGCTGGTAGTGGTAACTCTGCTGAAAGGGCCCCTTTTTCCTCCAGAACAGGAGTCTTTTCCCCGATGATTTCTTACGGGGAAAGGATGAGGTCTTCTCAGAAAGCCTCTGTCGAGTCACCATGTTGGACTCGATCTTGGCTGCCTTGTTGGCCATAGGCTTGCCAAACAGGTTCTCCCCAGTGCAGGGGACGTTGAGAAGCTTGTCTTGGATCCATTATTTGAGGTC
Organism: Ichthyophis bannanicus; assembly: GCA_033557465.1. Taxonomy (NCBI): domain Eukaryota; kingdom Metazoa; phylum Chordata; class Amphibia; order Gymnophiona; family Ichthyophiidae; genus Ichthyophis; species Ichthyophis bannanicus. Next base: position 257,608,765 of record CM066041.1, read on the forward strand.
CAAAGACTGTAGCCAGGCTTGGTGTCAGGCGTCAATGCCAGCTGCTGCTGCCCAACACGCTGACTCATAGCTGTGATAGGCTGACTGAGCAAGATGGCACCCTTGGGCGGGAAGGGGACCACACATGTGTGATAGGCTGCCTGGGAAAGGAATTTAGAGCAGTCCTTGTTACCAAAGATCAGGGATTGCAACCGCTGGAGGGGTTCCCCGGTGTAAGCCCTGCTGAAAACCTGGACAACTCCAGGGTTAGGGACTTTAGGTATATGCCCAAGTACAATTCATAGACTTTAATCCTGCAACCCAGCATAGGGCCCTGGTAACATTTGCGCCCGAGGACATTGAGGGCTCTAGCATTCCTTCTAGGAGGGACCGAAGAGTGGGTCTTCTGGCTCTTAAGTTCCTGCATGGTCGACTCAACGACCATGGAATTATATGGGAGTTGGGGCTTTTGGAACTCGGGGACCTTCTGGATGTGGCAGGTGGTGTTGAGGCGCCGGCTCAACACTGGCACAGAGGCCGGCGTCTCCCACATTCTGAATAGCAGCCGCTTGAGGATCGGCTGCACGAGAAACATGAGAGTATCCTTGGGTGGAGACTCATACTGGAGGATCTCCCTCGGTGTGCAGATCTTCCTTGCCTTAGTTTGTATCGTGAGGACTCCGGCCATATCCTTGACAAAGCCATGGAAGGCCACATCTTCTGGAGGAGAATGGCGCTGGGGCGACAAGTCCCAGGGAATATCTTGGTGTTGCTTGGTTTCCCGGGACACCTCGTTGTCGGTCTCCCATTCCGAGTCAAGCAGTGACGACGAGTCTGAGGTCCTGTGACTCATAACATTAAGGCCGGTTGGCCAGCAGCCTCCAGAGGATCTGAGGTCTGAGTCGCAGAAACTGCCCAGGGAGGATTGGTTGCCCGAGGAATGAGACTGAGACCTCAACCGGTGCCGAGGGCTTACCCGAGACTGATGGTGCTTGAAGCTCGGCTCAACGACCGGGGACTCCCCTGCAGTCAGGGGCCCGGTCGTCAGCGCAGATGATGCAGATGAACCAGCCATCACTGCCAGCTGCAGAGCCAGGATAGCAGTGATGTTCTGCTCCAAGGCTGCCATTCTGATTTCCAAGCCAGAAGGCTCCACAGCTTTTCAGTGCGGGCACCGAGGACCTCAGGACTGGTGCCGGCACTCTCATGAGTGCATACTCAACCAGGACTACGGTCTCTAGGAACCTTGCACAGTCTCCACTGGCCAAGGAATCCTTCTTGAGGACCTTGGTAGGGCGCTTATCGCATTGTTTTGCCACTTTGAGATCCTCAGACACAGTGAGGTCCATTTATGTGTATACTTGTGTCGCCTCCCACTCAACCAGTTTCTAAACCAGTCAGTCACTTTAGAGTCCATCCCTAGGGTGCTCAATTTATTTATAAGTTGCCTGTGCGGAACGGTGGCAAAGGCTTTACTGAAATCTAAATACACCACATCTAGGGCTCTCCCTCAGTCCAACTCCCTGGTCACCCAGTCAAAGAAATCAATCAGATTTGTCTGACAAGATCTGCCTCTGGTGAATCCATGCTGCCTCGGATCCTGCAATCCGCTGGACTCCAGAAACCTTACTATTCTCTCTTTTAGTAGCCTTTCCAATAATTTACTAACCACAGAGGTTAGACTAACTGGCCTTTAGTTCTCAGTGTCATCTTTACGTCCGCTTTTATGTAAAGCGACAACATGTGCCTCTCTCCAGTCCTTTGGCACCACTCCCAACTCCATCGAGGCATTGAAAAGGTCAGTCATTGGAGCTGCTAGAACATCCCTAAGTTCCCTCAGTATTCTTGGATGTATCCCATCCAGCCCCATCGCTTTGTCTTTAGCTAGTTCCTCACTGTATTATAAAAAAAAAGGAAGCAACTACATTATAAAATATACCCTAAGTAGACTCTGGTCTTACTCGAATCCAGCTTTTACATCCTGTTTCCTTTATTCTCCTGTTTAACATCCTTGTGTGTTTTTAATCATTTCCCTCTTGAATTATCCTAGTCCCCTGTTGTGTTTGTCTGCCTTGATTAGACTGTAAACTCTATAAAGTAGGGATGATCACAGGCATGTTTGTGTACAGTGTTGTGTATGCACAGTAGTGCTCTTCAAATGATTAGTAGTAGTAGTAGTAGTAATACCATCTTATAAAATTATGCTCGTTAGGTTTAGAAAATATTTCTGCTACTTTTTTTCTTGATTGCCAGATCTGTTTTATCAGACTGCATTTTTACTGTGCAACAGTACATCCTATCTGGTATAGTGCACACTAAACTAAACACTGTGTGCTACTTCAAACTAGCAGAAACTTTTTATTTCATAGGCACATAGATCTTTCATTGGGAATATCAGTAGACTTTTGAGGGCTAATTGTATAAAGGATTTTTTCACATGTAAAATTAACCCAGGGGTTAAGCAGATAAAAATGTGTAGTAACAAGCCAGCGTGTACTTTCAAGGATGTGCACGTACAGGGTGGAGGTTTGGGCAGGCTGCAGGTGGAATGATGATTGACACATGTTGGATTATGAAAATATATGTGTAAGCGTGTACTTGAGACCAGACACTGCTGTCTAATCCTGAGCATGAATAAATTTCCGCAACCTCAATTTAGGCACAATTTCTGGTACTTTGCCCTAGTATTTTATAATGGTACATAGGTGCCTCTGGGTCTTTATAAAATAGGTGCCTAATTGTTCTTCACACATAGATGGTCTGTTAGAAAATTATTATTCTGTTTGGGGTTAATTTCATAACAGGTTACCTAGATTAAGAGGGCAGGAAGAGACCTATCTTTTAGCCTATAAAGACATACAGGCACCTATGGGAGACATTTTAGCTCTCTTCACGATTTCCACATCTGAAAATGCTCATTTAGACATGCAAGTCACACTGACATCCCAAACGCCATCTAGAAATCCCTGAATTTTACACGTCTGGCACTATCATGTCCATGTTGCACAGAAGTGTAAGCAGAGGCGTGCCCCAGGAGTTACTAAAAGAATACAAGTGTGCACCTGATTTTAGAACAACGCCGCACGTTGGAACTTGCTGGCGCATATGCAGATGTCTATACCTGCCCCAGGGCATGAAGAGGCATCAGAAAATGCTCGTTTCAGCAACTTGACACCTATGGTAAGAAGAGGAAGAAGCCCTCTCATTCCTCCAAAACTCTTAGCTATGCCTAAAGGGCATGCAAGTAAATAGAGAGACCGTGTTTGTGGATGCTGCTTGCAGAGCGGGCCAGGACTTATATGTGGCGCCCTGTTGAAATCCAGGCCTCTGAGACTGCTTTCGGATCCTGATCCCCAGCCTCCTGTTCACCTCTATGTGTTTCACTACCACTCCTCTTGATATCATCTAGTCCCCAGTTGTTATGTTTGTCTGTCTTGCCTAGACTGTAAGCTCTGATGAGCAGGGACGGTCTCTTACATGTGTCTGTACAGTGCTGCGTACGCCGTGATGCGCTACACAAATGTTAAGCAGTACGCAGCAGATAGATGTGCCCATTATGTAATACCATCACGGGTATGTCTATATTGACCAAGCTGCTTCCACCCATAGGGAAATTTGTGAGTGATGAAGGTATGCAAGAAAAAACCCCAAACACTATTTCCTTAAGAATGAACGCCACAAATTAAAGAAACTCTTGCCTTCAGTGTAGACTATTTTGAAAGTACACCAGACCGTGTGAATAATTCACCTTGTGGCAATTAAAAATACTACTGAGAAACAATTCAACTTTGCAAGCTAGTCCTCAGTAATTCTCTGGACTATCAGGGAGGCGGCAGCGTCTGTACTATGCTCACAGAAAGAATCTGATTGGACCATATTGCCTAGGTGTGCCACAGATTTTCAGACTCGTTTTTGTCAGAATACATCTATTTGGTTAGTCTTTGGGAACCAATCATTTGTGCATTCATCCCGTTCGCCCCCATTATGTCCATGGCAGAAGGTATTTTGCAATGAAACAGTCAAGTTTGCCATCTATTCTCAAGCAAAAGCACTACAAGCCATCAAGACTATCACAAACCCCTCAGGGGCATCAGAAGAAGGGCAAAGAGTACATACAGTGGCAGAATGAGTACCAGAAGCCACCAGCAGAAGGGCAAAGCGGTACAAAGAGCACAGTGAACACCTCAAATGGTGAAGGCAGCAAAGCAGCATCATAATTGGTGTAAGCTTACCAAGGCACTCCGAGAGGAGGAAAATGGCAAGGAGACCGGCACAGCAACTAGACTGCTCAGAAGGTCCTAAATGTCAGGAGGACCAGCTCAGCATCCAGGTGAACTGCAAGCCCCCTAAAACAGCAGAGGAGAGCCAACGTAAGAGCAAAAGAGGCAGCACGAGCCAGGCTGCAGGAGTGAGGTGAAATCAGCTAAGCTGTGTGCCTGCAAGTTTGAGTCCTGGCACTCTCACCGGCCAGATACTGTTCTCCGAAAAGAGGGTAGAGAATTCATGGGCTGTCTGTATATTAGAGGCCAAGAGATTTATTCTTCCCGAAGCTGTCTGGGAGTAAGTGGATCTCATCTGTTTCAACAGCAGCAGCAATAGGGATTCCCAGGCTTATGCCATGTTGTACTCATACCTGAACAGCAAGCAGAAATACAGCACTATGAACAGCAAACAAGATGGAGGTCTACATTATACCTCTACCAGCCTTCCAACCAGTCCCATCTAAATTGCGCTCACTCAGGGACCCAGAACTCAAAGTGACACACAGAAGCCTGTTACAGGCACACCCCCTTCCTCAAAGCTCTTATTGGCTCCTGTGGCAGAGTGTAAGGTCTGATAAGCTGAGAAAGGGAAGGACTGTCACATTGCAAGGGCAGGCCACGAGGAAACATCAGGTCTCATTTGCTGCCCAGGAGTCCATAAACAGTAGACCAAAACAGTTCTGCTGTTGCTTTGAGGACGAGTTGCTGGGGATGGGGAAGGAATGCTCTTCTCTGGTACAGTTTACGTCCTCTAATATACAGACAGCCCATGAATTCTCTACCCTCTTTTTGGAGAAGAGTATCTGGCCGGTGAGAGTGCAGCAGGGGAAGCCAGCAGGTCAGGTTTACACAATGTGATGCAGTTACTTAGCAATAGCCTCCTGCTGATGGGCCAGCACCATGGCTTTGCCAACTTAAGTACCAGGGGGACCAGCAGGGTTCCAGAATGCAAAAAGGCCACTGGTGCCCTCCAACTGCAATTTGCCAGGAATGCTCCCACTGAATCTCAGACTGTAGTAATTTATTCTTGTTTTTTGATGTTAAGTTTTGGCAGCAGGCGGATGAAAGTTAGCCACTGTAAATGGGCTCCATCCCAGAGTGAATGCAGCACTGCCAACTGTCAAAAGCACAGCTAGTAGACACACTGAAGGTAGACATAACAATGACGAGACACTAAGCAAGGGAAGGTTTGCCTTCAGACATGCTAGCTTTTCCATTAAGTCTGCTGCTAGCTGTGATATCACATGGAGAATATATGTTCACTGGGCACATTGGTTGGAGGGCAGGAAATGCTGTGCAATCTTGAGCAGGTCTTGCCAGACTGCCAGCTTGTGTGCCCAATATGCCAAGGGATCTGTGTGCATGGCTGCCCAAAATCCTCTCATTTGGCCTGAAAATATTCACTTCCAGGATGAGACGGCTCAGGGTTCCCTTGTGGAACTCGGTTCCTCTATGGCATCCTTAAAGGGCTTTACATATTCTATCACCTGTGTGGTATTTTCTCAGTCCTGGTGACCCAGGGGCCTGTCGATGCCATTTTCGGTCTGCAATGGCATCTGATGCAGGGCCGCTCATTGCTCCAGTAACCTCTCCAGCATTTCATATCTAGAATCCCACCTGATGCCAACATCCTGCTTGAGCTGGTGCATAAGTGCCCCTGTTACTTCCTCTTTCTTATGCAGCTCACGCCCATCTTTTACATTCCAGTAAAAATACCCAGCTATTTTTCAGCACATCTCAATCAGGTTCCTCAAGACAGGGCTGTTGCATGCCTTGCTGCCTGTGCCTACAGAGTCTCTAACAACCAGATGCAGCAAATATGCAAAGCATCTGATCCCACAAAAGCCCTCTTTCTTCATTACCTTAACCATGTCTGTCCCACCATCTGTTACAAAGGAACCCGGATGCATGGCTCCATGTATGACTGTCATCCATTACCTGGCTGTGTAGCACAACCCATTGGTGCCCTCCTGCTGCTGTTCCCCTGTCAGACTTCCAGCCTGCTCCTGGCCTCAGCCGACCGCTGCCAGTGTGCCTTCAGGGAGAGGTACTGTAAGTGTGTGTAGAGTTCTGAGCAGTCCAGATGCCAAATGGTGAAATGCATGCTAGTACTGGCCTCTGCTTTGCCGGATCTGTCTGCAGCTGGCTGAGGAAGCTGTCCTGCAGGGTACTTGGTAAGCAGGAACTAGAAGATAGTTGAAAAATGGGGATTAAGAGGCTGCTCTATGTTGAGGGTATGGTCATACAGGGCTATCATTTCTCCATTGCACCGGGTCGATGCTGCTCGCCGCCTAACCCATGACAGAGCTAATGAACACCAACCCATCTCTTCCACTGGGGTTTGCTTTGATGTGTGTCAGGCCTGCTGCTCTGCCAACTGACCGACAGAAGAGGCTAGGGTGTCCTTCTTGGTGAAGGGATGTCATTTCCTGTACCTTTCTCACCACTGCTATTTCCACTTCTGGATGGAGTCCCCAGCCTAGGACCAGCCCTCTCTTTTGTATCAAGTTAGAAAGGGTTCTGTATTTCCACTTGATATAGCACACCACTGTTTGTAAGACAATCCATCAGCTTCCCTCTGCTAATGTGCTGCCTACAGAAATTGCATTCTGCAGGTCCTCAAGCACTTTAAAATGATTCCACACATATAAGATTTTAATGAGGCTCCCCTGTTCTTCCTTGGGCGGGGAGGGGTGGCTGCTGCTCTTGGTGCTGCTGCTGCTGCATCCGTGTCTGGGGGTAGAGGAGAGGATGAAAGGTCACTGCCTCCTTCCCTCTCTCTACTGTCCCTCTACCTGTACGATGCTCTTAGCCTTGGCACTGCCAGGATCACTTTCTACATCCTCAACAGTTTGCATACTAAGAACAACCTCTTCAACAGCCTCTTCAGCCAGTAGGCTTTCAACATCTGATAATCCAGGGAATCCGTCAGATTCTGTATTTGCCAAGACCATCTTCACCCACTTTTCAGCAGAGAATATAATGTGCCTGCTGAGAGGCTGATTTGCCTTCCCCCGTTTCTTCTCTCATGTCTTCCTACCCTGCACCATGTCAATCTATCTCCCTTTACCCCTCTGTGGGGATGACACTGAACATGGACACCTGCTCTTCCACAGTTACCCTGGAAACAGCATCTCTTTCTGCTTTCCATGTAAAAATACATCTCTCATTAGCTTGGACAGCAGACTAGAGGAACCCATAACCATACCCTGGAAATGCCCCGTCTCTTTCTGCATACTTGTGCCAGTTCTGCTCTCACCTTCCCTCTCTTATTTTTTAAAATGACTATTTAGTTTTCCGGACATACCACTGACTCACTCCTGCAGTGGCTGCTGTGTGCCTTTGCTGATACTCTTGAAAGGACCGAGGGTGGGGGGGGATGTGTTTGCCCACCAAGCAGCTATGCACTTGCTGCTATAAGGCTCCAATGAGACTGGTGGATTCTCAGATGCTGTGCCTCTATTGCAGTCTTTTACTTTTAAAAGAGAGGCAGTTTTTCACTTTTAAAATTTTATCTTTTAGCTTTAACAAATCCCTTATAACCTTACAACTGCTGTCACAGAGAATATACAAAAAAATATTGTTGCACTGTATCTTATGCTTCTGCAGTAGAATATATAGATTTTGACAGAGTAACTTTTGCCACTCACTCTGTGTTGTCTCAAAGTGCTAAGACATTCCCCTGTGAAGTCCCTAGTGTGGCAGACTCTGCAAAGAAAGGCATAAACATGTGCCAAAAAAAAAAGAACTCAAATCTCTTATTTCTGTGCTTTGATATAGCAAGACAAAGACTGAAAGCACAATTTAAAGCTGAGAGAACACAACATCAAGCCTGAAGTCCTCCTTTGCCCCAGAAACAGCCCCTTGGCAGTGCAGCTAACAAAGCTGGTATATTTTGTTTTTTTCTTTACAATCATACCCCAGCCACAGCCAAACTCTTATCTCTCCCTAACAATTATAAACCCCCCACCTACACTCCTTCCTAACCTGCTGAAAATCAGAGCTAAAATGCTTCTCTGTCCTTTGTGTTCTCTGTGGATTGCACCCTGCTTTGACGTCGTCAGCCATGGGATTTGCAGAAGTCAGACAGCGATAGGTTTCTCTGGCTGCCTGTCAAATATTCAAAGTAGAGTTGTCTCAAGTGTATTGGCTTTTGGTGACTGTTCCTTGACCTCCACCTCCCAGATTTGCTCCAGTGAGGCTAGGCATGCACTCATGCATGATGAAAACAAAATTTGCAAATAGTGTTTTGCACAAATTTACCAAGCATGTGCACTTGAACCGAAAATCCCAATTTTCATCAATATTTTCATTCATATGAAAGCTAATATGCATGTCTATTGGCTAGGATATCACGACACCATGCCAAAAAAGAAAGAAAAACCCTTGGCAGTAAGGTGTTTAATAATGGAGGTATTATAGCTGGCTTTGTGTATTTCTGAAATAGTGCATAGTACACTTTAAATAGTTTATGAAAGAATTATTTTAGCATTTCCTTTAAAAAAAAAAAGCTCTCAAGATCTTAAAATACAGTGAAAATCAAAAACCTTGTTTCATCTGGAGAAAAACAGAGCAAACTCTTACACAGGCAAACTAAATTAATCATGTTTTGTTTTGGTACTTTTTTTTTTTTTTACAAATAAAGTTCTTTTTTTTTTTTGGTTGCATGAGCGATTTTGGAAAGAAACCAACCAGTCTCTCATCACCATCCCATAATGTGGAATGAGAAGACATGAGGGAAGCAATATCTTGACCAGTAAGAGACTTTGTGGGTCTGCAAGAGGTATAATTTTCGGGATATCCACAATGATTATTCATAAGGAGTTGGCATGCAACGGCTCTACTTTCTATACAACGTACAACTCGTGGTTATCTTGAAAGTCAGACTATTTTGCAGTGGTGCTTCTGACCCCTGATATAGAGCTACCATAGTCCAAGTTACGTGGCGCCCTTCCAGATGAACTTCTACCTAGCTGGTTACCGTGTGAGGGGGTATTAATATCCCAGGGAATTCAGAACAAACCCCCCCCCCCCCCCACCTCCCATATGAAAAATGGGTGGCCAGATAAGAAGGATGAGAACTTCTGGATTTCAATATTACAAATTGCAGAAGTAATTTAGGTTAAGATGCAAACAATTATGGCATCGTTTTAGCCACTGGTGTGGAGATAGTGTGTTGGGAGAGTAAGAGGATAACACTACGGGGTATTTTACAAAGCAGCGGTAGTGGCCATGACCCCACTGAATTCAATCCAATTTTGCATAGAGGCCGCTACCGTGGCTTTGTAAACTTGCCCCTTAGGGAACCTTTTGAGGCTGTTTGTGAGGGTTTGAGCACTGCTGTACGGTATGGTTGAGTGTGAATGCATTTGTGTGTTTAGGGTTAGGGCAGTAAATGTGCTAAAAAATGCCACAGCCATCGTCATTTGTAGACCTATTCCTCGAAGTAGAAACCATAACTGGGGAATAGGACTTAACTGAGGCAATCTAGATTTGTGTTTTAGTTTCATTCAGTCTTGGTCTATAATCGATAGACTCTGAGGTAAATACATGTATGGTTGTAAAATGTTCTTCGGGCACGTATGCTCTCTTAATGTCAGCGGCATTCCAAGACTATTTAATACGGAGTAGACGCCCCATCCTGCTCACCAGGCCCACACGTCAGAGGTGCACACGACAAATACCGCACTGCCTCTGCTCCAATCCTGATGGCCGTTTCCTCCTGGCCCGAAGTCTCGCAGTGTGACTGTTATCACGAGACTTCGGCTGGGAGGAAAGAGCCACCAGCCCTGGAGCAGAAGCTGAGCAGCAAGCCAGCAAAGACGTTAAGGTACATTTATCTTGCACACCTCTGCAGTATGCACCTGGAATTTCAGCACTTCCCTCTTGGCCAGTACCCACCACCCACCCTTGATACACCACTGCTTAATGTGAATGTATTTTGGAAGTCCTTGTGATTTAATTCTATTCTGCATCAGTGTGGTTTACATTGAACAAACTGAAATTACATTGAACAGGGTATTATAACTTGGAGATAACTATTTTACAGGGAACATGGGCTATGGAGGGTTAAGTGGCTTGCCCAAGACCACAAGAAGCACCTGTGGGACTAGAAACCCCAGTCCTTCCGGCCCAAGGTTGTTGTCCTCTAGTGGGATTTGAACCCCTGACCTTCCGGCCTGAAGTACCTTGCCCCAACCACTAGGCTACTCCTCCACGCCACTCTATATTCACTTAATTGATTTATCAAAGTGTGAATGTTCTCTGAACAAAGCGCTTCCTTACTTACTGGCTAAGGACTGATCTATTGCATTTTCCTTAGATTTTTTTAAAAAACGTAAATGGTATTTCTACAATGACGACTATGTGTGTAAGTCGGTTGACTGTCTATACACGTCTAGCTTTTATTATTATCATCAAGCATTTCCATTACTGCCATTGAAAACAATTTAGGAATATGACATCCATAAACCATCAACGAAAAACAAATACACACATCATCTAGCTCACATCAAGGAGAAATGTACAGCTTTTAATGGATAACTTAGGGAGGTAGTTACTAATGTGTGTTAAGAGAATAACACACAACTTTTGCCTCTTTTTTTTGTTGTCGTTGTGTGCCATTGAGTAAGTGGTGACTTCCTGCAACCCAGCCCCTAAACCCCTAAACCCATGCTGCACAAGGGATCTATCCCTTGTGCAGCATGTTCCTTTCCCTACCCATCAGGCTGGGCACACCCTTGACCTATTCCTAACATCATCCTCCTCCTCTCTTACACTTTACAATCTTTCCTCTATGCCTCTCCCATGGACAGACCATGTCTGCCTCTCCGTCTCGTGCTCTCATTCACGGGGGTCTCATTCCTCCTCCTCCTCCTCCTCTCCATCTCTCCCCACTACCCCCCCCCCCTCCGCGGCTCTCCCGTGCCCTTTCATCTCTCACTATCCACCAATTTCCCACAGCAACCGAGCTTCTACCTTCAGATTTCCCCCTCCTCTCTCCCAACTCCCAAGCTGCTCTTAGGTCATCAACCCTCTCAACTGCTCTTGACCATATTGCTCCTTTGTGTCCTCAACCGTCCCGCCGTCGTCCCATGCATCCCTGGTACCATGGGGGTCTCCGGCTCCTACGTACTCAGCTTCGCAGAGCAGAGCGACTGTGGCATAGGGGTCCTTTACCCACCTCACTTGCATTTTTCAAATCCAGTTACTCTCACTATCGCTCTTCAGTCCATCTCGCTAAACGCACCTATTTCTCCAATGCCATTCTGAATGCACCAAATCAGACTCGGCACCTCTATTCCACCCTCCGGTCTCTTACTTCCCTTCACTCCCCAGCCTCAGCTCCACCAGTCCTCCCCTCTCCTAAGCCTTCCCTTCTAGCTGCCTGTTTCAGTAATAAGATCTCTTCTTTGAGAGCATCTTTACCTTCCTGCCCTGCTCCGATTCTCTCCCCTCCCCCCCGCCCATCTCTCAAACCTCCCACTTTTGGGCATCCTTCTCGCTGATCACTCCCCCCGAACTTCATCATCTCATTTCCTCCTCAAAGAAGACCTCCTGCTCTCTAGACCCCATTCCTTCCTCTTGGCTCCTGGAATCTTCATTAGGTTTCCTTCCCCACATCCTTACCATGTTTAACTCCAGTCTTTCTACAGGGTCCTTCCCCCACTCCTGGAAACACGCCTTAATTCGTCCCCTCCTTAAAAACCCCTCACTTGATCCCTTGGTTCCCGCCCACTACCGTCCTGTTTCTAACCTTCCTTTTCTCTCGAAGCTCCTAGAGAAATTTGTCTTTGCACAACTTTCACATCACCTTGATTCTACTAACTTTCTTCACCCTCGTCAATCGGGGTTCCGTCAGGGTCACAGTGTCGAAACTATTCTTCTTGCTTTTACTAATGCACTGCATGTAGTTCATGATCGTGGTGACATCTCGGTGGCGGTTGCACTTGATCTTTCTGCTGCATTTGATCTAGTTGACCACTCCCTCCTTCTTCTTCGCTTACGGGAAGCGGGTCTCTGTAGTACTGTTCACCGCTGGTTCCACTCTTTCCTTTCCTCTCGATCTTGTGCAGTCCTGTCACCTTCCTCCTCTGCCCCTCCCTCAGACTCCTTCCCTCTTCCCTGTGGGGTTCCTCAGGGTTCCGTCCTGGCTCCCCTTCTTTTCAACCTCTTCTTGGCCCCCTTAGCCCTCTTAATCCAACAGTCCGGAATATCTGCCTTTCTCTAGGCAGACGACATTGTTCTGCTTCATCACACCTCCCCTTCTTGCCCAGACCTCTCCGCGTTAAACTCCTGTCTTTCCGATGTGACTGACTGGTTGATACTTAACTGCCTTCACCTTAATCTTACTAAGACTATTGCTATCTGGTTTTCTCACAACAATCCACCTCCCACACTGGCCCCTTCTTTCTCTGGCTCTCCTGTTCCCCTAGTCTCCTCCTTTCGTTATCTTGGGGTTCACTTTGATTCTGACCTATCTTTCCATGCTCATATTTCACATGTCACTAAATCCTCCTTTTTCTCTTCCTCCGACAAATCCGTGCAGTCCGCCCTTTCCTATCTCCATCAGCTCTCACCACTTTGTTGCTATCTTTGGTTATGTCACGGGTGGATTTTGCAAACTCAATCTTCGTCGGTCTTTCTAAATCCCAACAGTCCCGGTTACAACTGATTCAGAACACTGCTGCTCGTCTTGTCACCCATTCTTCCCCCCGTGATCACATAACGCCCCTACTATTCCGCCTTCATTGGTTACCCTTTCCCCACCGTGCTCATTTCAAGCTTCTCACCCTGGTCCATAAAGCTCTCCATACAGGCACCCCTCAATACTTAACAGACCTTCTTTCTTTTCACTCTCCTAGGTACACTCCTCGCTCCTTCCACCTTAATCGCCTAACCCTTCCCTCCCCCTCCCGCGCCCACTTACAATCTACTCGCTCCTCTGCTTTCTTTTTTGCTGGCCCCGCCCTCTGGAACTCCCTTCCCTCTTCACTCCGCCTGGAACCTCATCACTCCACATTCAAACAAAATCTGAAAACCCACCTTCTTTCCCTGGCGTTTGATGTCCCTTCCCCTTTCGTGTGAATCCCACTCGCCCTATCCTCTACTTTCCCTGTGTCTTGTTCTCATTTATGTTTTGGCCTTGTCTCTCTTGTTTTTACTGCTTTTCTATCAAGAAATTGTAATTCTTTTCTACTTCATTGGCTTTGGCCTTCTTTTAAACTTGGTTTTATTGTACACCGCTTTGCTTGTTATTGAAAGGCGGTTTTTATCAAATGAAATAAAACATAAACAGGCCAATTCATGCATTATTTTACCTTAAAGCATGTTAGTTTACCTCATCGTGCAAATGCATGCAAACTACCTTTTTATTATATAAAATGAATAACGCAGTTTGCGTTAACTTCACAAGCTGCGTTATTCCTGGAAAAATAATGACAGCTCAAGGCCTGGGACTATTTTACCTGCCACTAACATGGGGTCTGATATTCTCGGGCACCAGCTTTATGGGGCCATATATTGGTACAGGCATAGACCCCTCCCCCCCAACCCTGCGTCAATACCCTCCCACCATCCCCAAAAGACTCTCCCAGACTGCCAATGAAGGTTTCCCACACTCCCTTGAAATTTACTCCACAGACCCTCCCTCCCCTTTATCCACTGTAACACCTGTTCTTTGTAAATATTTTATGTATATAGTTCACCCATGTTATCCAAGTTTGTACTCCTGTTCTCTGTAAAACCGAACAGCTTGTTGTTCTGGTCATTTCGTTATAATGTGAACCGCGGTGATGTCGAATAGTGCGGTATATAAGAAATTGTAATAAATAAATAAATAAAATGCGTTTAAGTTAAATACACAAAATTATACGATTAGCAGCTTAAAGGTTTCATGGAGAGCAGCAAATTAAATCCTGCCTCAATTCTAAACAGGTACTTTGGCTGTTTAGCAACGGATATTGTGAGACATATCCCTTTAACTGCCCACGCTTTTTTTAGTTTTGTTTTCTAAACAAAGCACTTATGCAGGTCAGGCCTGCCTCTAATTGTCTAGGTGCTTTTCAGTATAAACATCCTTCTGTTCACTTTCCAGCCTTCTATGTTACACCAGTTTGACAACTTAGGGTCCAGCCTTTATCTGGCCAGCCCCCAGAGAGTATCCGAATCAGGGCACTGAGATATTTAGCTGTACTATCTGCATAGTACTGCTGAAGATCTCCAAAGACCACCTGGCACGATCTGATTAGTGCAGAATGGATCGTGGGCCGAGCCAGGATGGTGCAGCCACTATCCGGATAACTACCAATAGCTGTCATTTTCAGCTGACTTAATCTATCCGGATAAAGTCACCTCAAGAGCAGATCTAACTTGCTATCCAGGGAAGGTAAACTGAAAATCGCTGCTATCTGGATAAGAACATAAGATATGCTATACTGGGTCAGACCAAAAGGACCATCAAGCCCAGTATCCTGTTTCCCATAGGGGCCAATCCAGGTCAGAAGCACCTATCAGGTTCTTAAAAAGGTAGAAAGATCCCATGCTGCTTGTTCTAGGGGTAAGGAGTGGATTTCCCGGGTCCCCTTTAATAATGGTTTATGGACCTTTCCTCCAGGAACTTGTCCAAACCTTTTTTAAACCCGGCTACACTAACAGCTTTTACTACATCCTCCGGTAATAAATTCCAGAGTTTGATTACGCGTTGATATTTTTGCTGATTAGTCTTAAATGTACTCGTTTATAGCTTCATTGCATGCCCCCTAGTCTTTCTACTTTTTGATAGAGTAAACAAGTGATCTGTTTACCCATTCTACTCCATATAGACCTGTCTTATCTCCCCTCACCGTCTCTTTTCCAAGTTGAAGAGCCCTAACCTTTTTAGCCGCTCCTCATAAGAGTATCCTTCCATTCCTTTTATCATTTTGGTGGCTGTATCTTTTCTAATAACGCTATATCCTTTTTAAGATACGGCGACCAGAATTGCACACAATATTCAGATATGATCTCACCAAGGAACGATACAGAGGCATTATAATATCCTTTGTGTTAGTCTCCATTCCTTTCCTTACGATTCCATTCCTAAGCATTCTATTTGCTTTTTGGTTGCCACTGCACACTGAGAGGGGGGTTTTAACGTGTTATCTATGATGACACCGAGATCCTTTTACTGGATAATAAATCATAACGTCAAACCTTGAATTGGTTATCTTTCTTCCACCAGGTCTCTGAGATGCCAGCTATATCTGCCCCTTCATTACGTGAGGTCAGCATCTATCCAGTGGCCGCAAAATCCATTTATTCAGCGGAAGCCACTTCTGGATATTAAATATTATATTCAAGACAAAGCTGACTGCTGCAGCATATAAATAATCAGCCATTTGGAATATCGGGCGGCTATGATATACTGAATTTTAGCTTTGTGCTGCTAGAAGCAATGGAATCACTTCTCATCCTCTCATTGGCTAAAATCACACATAATGTGAAAGCTATGAGCTAGGGATGGTTCCTTGTCCTTTTGGCTAAGACAGAGTATGAAAAGCTTAGCATCCAGTCACCTGGTTCCCACTGGGCAGTTAAAAAAAAATGATGATGCTATCTCCAGCAGATATATTAAAGTTCATGTTTATTTAATTTAATTTGTTTATACCGCTTTATATTAGAATCAAATAGGTGTAGAATTAACTTATATAAATGTGTTTTCACAACAAATGCTTGATTTAGATTAAACTTATTGCTTCATGTTAAAAATAAATAACTGGGAATTAATTCTGTGGCCTCATGGTGAACAAAGTACACCCTATTCTGATATTTCTGCGCGTTGAAAAATTGTGATGGCACTAAGTCACTGTTTAAAAATCTGCTTAGCAAAGAGCTTCTGCCTTCTGTTGTTCTGCCTTCTGCTGTCTAAGGGGTCTGTCTACTATAGTGCGTTAGCTGCTACCACGGGGCTAACGCAGAAATACTGTGTGGTCGCTGTGGCTAACGCGGGGAAAGAGCAAACATCGTGGAGCATTTCCGCAATGTTTGCTGGCAAAGGTGGGATAACAGCGGTGCATGGCAGAGAGTGGGCAGGCCTGCCAGGCACAGATACCACAGGCTACTGGCTCGCACAGAGGCAGCTACAGTTACCGCCATCTGAGTGGGTAGCAATAGCGGTACTGGAGACACAGCCCCCCCCCCTGCGAAGCCAGCTTGCCCTCCATGGTATCTGCAGACACCGTGGGCCTTTTGCAGCTAATGCAGTACTTTTGAATCTATCGCCCCATGTTAGCTGCAAAATGCTCTTTAGTAGACAAGACACCTAAGCTAACATCTTAAGTTAGGTTCTCAAAAGATCAAGAAAAGAAAAGACACAAAAAAATGTTGGGAGCAATTTTTTTTTCACATACTTTGATTGCCAGTGCAAGCAAAACGGTTTATTAAAAAATAATACTTAAAAGTTTTGATTAATTTTAATCAGTCCACTCTCACTTCAGTTGGGATTTTTTTAAATTTTATTTTTGGCTAGGCACTTCTCCCTCGCTCCTTCTTCTTCCAACTCAATCTAGACTAGTGCTGGGAATCTGCAACCATAAGTCTTTGTTCATAACCTCCCACTTTTACTGCTGCAAAGACCCCAAGGCTAGGAGCGATGTGTCAAGGCTCCCACCAAGATCCTGCACTTACAGTCTCTAAATCCAACCACCAGTTGCCGCCCATAATGGTGGCCGTGAAGAATGTTACAGGGCAAAACCTTTGGGTTCACTTGGACTCGTTTCCTGATTTCTGGACGTTTTTTGTACGTTTCCTATATTTGTTTTCATTAAAAAAAACATAACACAAACATTATACGTTTTAACAGACGATGACAGTTTAACATGCTTTAACCTGATTCAGCACACAATTTTTTTAAAGCATGTTAATAAACCAAATGATTAATACACATCCCTAGTAACCAGGGAGGTACCTGCTGGCCACACAACAGAGACCACCCCCTCCCCCAACTACATTTAGGTAGCGCTACAAGGCGTACGCAGCACTGTACAAATACATAGAAAAGACAGTCCCTGCTTACTCAGCCCAAGAATGGCCCTGCAATGGTCACCGATGAGCATTATTGTACAAAACAACTTCCCCCATGGCAAATGGATTATATATTGCACAACAACATAGGGCAACTGATTTTTAATTTGCTTGCCTAGTTATGGCAGTATAGATTTCCACTCTGCATAAAATTTACTCTGAGAAGGCTCCTCTCTAACCCCCTAAAACCTTGCTCATCGTTCCCAGTCTTCAAGGGCCCCAAAATGGTCAGGTTTTCAGGATGTCCCTAACAAATATGCATGAGAGGGATTTGCATGTCCATTATCTTCATTGTATGCAAAATCTTTCCCATGCTAGCGGCCCTCAGGGACTGGGTGTGAAGACCAAGGCCCAAGAGGAACCCATGAAAAAGAGGAGGAGGGACAGCCCCCCTTCCCCTCCCCCCCCCCCCAATAAAGGTCCGGGATAAAAAGAAATCAAGGGGCTAATGAAATTGCCAGAGTAGATTTATTCTGCCTGACATGATTGTTTCGGCACAATACGCCTGCATCAGGGGCAATTATTGCAATCCAAGAAAAATATACACAAAACCTGATCATCTTCCTCTGTCCACCTGTCCCCCATCTTGCATTGTTCCCCTCGTAGTTCCTGGTTAAATCATTCGAAGGTGAACTAGGGTGTTCTTGCCAGGCATTCATGTTTCATTTCTGGTTTTGTTTTGTTATTCATATTACATAATTTTTATTTCAGATCACATTCATAACTTTTATCTCCTTAAAGCACTTAAGCTGTGCAGGCTTGGAAGAAAGCCTTGGATCACGCCAGGTTCTGTTTCGCATGCCTGGAAACCTCCCAGCCAATCAGCTGTAAGCAACCGGAAAGTAGTCCGAGACTCCGATCTGTCAGGGCTTAATTCAATCAGCCTCTTTTAGAAATGATTACAGCTTATGAATCTCAGAGCACAGCACTCAGTGCAATTTTTTTCAATGACCTACAAAGAGGAAAAACGCCACACTTAAGAAGCATCACTGCTAGCTTCATTTTTAATAATTCCATATACACAGGGCTGCTCCAACCATTAGGAAAACTAGGCGGTCACCTAGGGCGGCAAGTTCTGGGGGACAGCAAAGAACAAGGCATTCAAAGCTATACAATTTGACAGCCAGGGAGGGAGTAAATCATAAAGGTATGGGTAGGGCACTAACACTTTGAACCAACTATGGGGCTGGCCCTGCATATATACAAACCCCAGGGGATGAGGGGTATGCAGGGCCCAGGGAAGGGGCAAGTATGTATTGCTGATCAGGCAGGAGAATGTTTTGCTGGTGACAGCAAGACCGCCCCTGTAAACAGGTGATCAATCTCTAAAGACGGAGAAAGAGGCACCTTCAGCTCATGACCCAATGTTCTGCTGTATTTAATCTGCTCATCCATCATAGAAAGCGCTGGGCTAATCTCCTACAGTGCGTAGCTGACCGATCACGCTGCTGCACTATCAAAGTCGCATCCGACTACAGCTGAATGAAGCATGATAGAGGGAAAGCAAAGCTCTTCCCAGCCCCTACCCTACCACTTGTGGAAGATTTTGGTCCTTTTGCATAAATGTGACTTTCATACAAGCCCTTAGAGTAGGCACTTTGGGCTCACAACTCTTTTTTCCCTTCAGAAAGCACGCATTCATTATCAGCTTGCCAGTGTGGGCTGCACTTGCTTTCGTTAATTGTACAAGGCATTCCAACACCACGCCCAAGGTATTCTTTCCAAATCAATGGCACACTTTATATGCTTAAAGATCTCCTTCGCCCAGTTCTGCTAAATCAGCAATACTAAGCAGCTCTGAAGACAATCAGAAAGGTGTATCCGCTGCCTCCGTTTTCTCTGATGGGTGTTAATTGTGCTGCCTGTTATGTTATGAACTTTCTGAAAGGATAAACGTGACCTTTCCTTATTTATCTCTTCCACCCCTGTCATGATTTTTCTATATCTCCACTCAGCCATCTTTTCTTCAAGCTGAAGAACCCTAACTCTTCACCTTTCCTCAAAGGGGACTGGTTCCATCTCCTTTATTATTTTGGTTGTCCTTTTCTAGTTCCATGATATCTTTCTGAGATGGGGTGACCAGAACTGAACAGAATACTCAAGCTACAATCGCACCATGGAGCTACAAAGATATTATAATACTACCTATTTTATTCTCCGCCCCTTTCCAAATAATTCTTAATATTCTGTTTGCTTTTTTGACCTTCGCCACTCACTAAGCCCATAATGTCGACATATCATCCACAGTGACTCCACTTGCACCTGTCCACACTGAATTTCATCTGTCAGGTAGACCCCAGTTCCCCTGCAATTCTTCACAATTTGCTTGTGGATTAAACCACTTTGGATAATTTGGTTGTATCTGCAAATTTATCTCCCTTATTGTTCCTATTTCTAAATATGTTAAAAAGCACCAGTCCCGGTACAGGACGCTGGTGTACGCCACTGTTTACCTTTCTCCATTGTGAAAGCTGACAATTTAGTCCTACTCTCTGTTTGCTATTTTTTAGCCACTTTCCAGTCCACAAAAAGGTATTGCTCCTATCCAACAACTTGTTAATTTCCTGATGAGTCTCACAAGAAAAAAAACCTTTTATTAAATGTTTTGTGAACATCCAGGTACACTATATTTACCTTTATGTACAGGTTTCTGAAACACCTTCAAACAAATCTAACAGACTTGTAAGACAAGACTTCCCTTTGCTAACTCCATATTGGCTTTGCACTTATAAGCCATGCTCTGTATTGTCTCAACTAGATTGTAAGCTCGGATGAGCATGACTCTGATAAGTAGGGACTATTTCTTTATATATGCCTGTACAGCGCTGCGTGCATGGCGCTATATAAGTGCTAAATAGTAGTAGTAGTAGTAGTAGTACTAGTAGTAGTAGTAGTAGTAGTAATGTATATCCATATGGCCAGTAATTCTGCTTTCAGAATGGCTTTTTGCCATGTTGCCCAACCCAGACATCAGGCTCGCTAATCTACAATTTGCCAGATCACTATTGGAGTCCTTCTTAAAGACTGTTGCTAACATTGGCCATCTTCAGGTAGCTGATATTAATTATAAATTAGGGGTGACCAGCAACAGGTCTTCAATTTCATTTTTGAGTCCTTTCAGAACACTCGGATGTACGCCATCTGGCCTAGGTGATTTGTTACTCTTTAGTTTGTCAATTTGCTTCATTTATAACTTCACCGTGATGTAAGAACATAAGAACATAAGATATGCCATACTGGGTCAGACCAAGGTCCATCAAGCCCAGTATTCTGTTTCCAACAGTGGCCAATCTAGGTCATATCTACCTAGCAGTTTCCCCAAGGGACACAGGTTCCACAATGCTTGTATTGGTTCAAGCATTGATATCCTGGGTCCCTTCTTAATAATGGTTTATGGACCTTTCCTCCAGGAACTTGTCCAAACCATTTTTAAACCCAGCTACACTAACAGCCTTTACTACATCCTCTGGTAACAAATTCCAGAGTTTGATTACACGTTGAGTGAAAAAATATTTTCTTTTATTAGTCTTAAATAGTTTACCCTGTAGCTTCATTGCATGTCCCCTAGTCTTTCTATATTCTGATAAGGTAAACAATCGATCTACGTTTACCCATTCCACTCCGTTCATTAATTTATAGACTTCCATCATATCTCCCCTCAGCCGTCTCTTTTCCAGGTTAAAGAGCCCTAACCTTTTTAGCCTTTCTTCATAGAAGTATCCTTCCATCCCCTTTACCATTTTGGTGGCTCTTCTCTGAATCTTTTCTAAAGTCGCTATATCCTTTTTAAGATACGGCGACCAGAATTGCACACAATATTCAAGGTGCGGTCTCACCATGGAACGATATAGAGGCATTATAATATCTTTTGTTTTATTTTCCATTCCTTTCCTTATCATACCTAGCATTCTATTTGCTCTCTTGGCCGCTGCTGCACACTGGGCCGAGGGTTTTAACATGGTATCCACAATGACGCCTAAATCTTTTTCCTGGGTGGTGGTTCCTAATGTGGAACCTTGCATCGTGTAACCATAGTTTGGGTTGTTCTTCCCTAGGTGCATAACCTTGCACTTGTCCACCTTAAATTTCATCTACCATTTTGATGCCCAGTCTTCCAATCTATCAAGATCCTCTTGCAATTTTCCACAATCCTCTTAGTTTTGTGTCATCTGCAAATTTGATAACCTCACTCGTTATTCCACTTTCCAGGTCATTTATGAATATGTCAAAAAGCAGCGGACCCAGCACAGATCCCTGCGGTACACCACTATTCACCTTTCTCCATTGGAAAAATTGGCCATTTAGCCCTACCCTCTGCTTTCTATCTTTTAACCAGTTCCTGATCCACAATAGTACACTGCCTCCTATCCCATGACTCTTTAGTTTTGCCAAAAGTCTCTCATGAGGGACCTTGTCAAAGGCTTTCTGAAAGTCCAGATACACAATATCAACCGACTCACCTTTGTCCACCTGATTATTCACTCCTTCAAAAAAACATAACAGATTAGTAAGACATCTTCCTTGTCTAAAGCCATGTTGGCTGTCTCCCATTACGTCATGACTATCTACATGCAGAGTAATTTTATTCTTTATGATGGTTTCTACCATTTTTCCCAGTACTGATGTCAGGCTCACCGGTCTGTAGTTTCCCGGATCACCTGATGTGCTTTAGTTCCTGAGTTATCGCCATCAAAGATCTTTTCTGGTGTTGTTATCTCCCTGACATTAACCGATAGCATGCAAGTAATGTATATTATTTCTAATTTTAGAAATTTCTTCCAAATCAAAAAAACAAGCCTGACTTTTCCAGTTCATGGTTGCAGGTTCAGCTACATGTGTATCTAGCTTCAGGCCACTGGAAGCAGGTGAGACAGCCTTGGGTTTTAACTTCCAGTTTCTAATCAAATTGAGGGGAAAACTGAGATGCCTTCATATGGGAGCTATGTACCAGGATTGGGTCACCTGTTCCTTATGACCCAAAATTTGATAGTCATCTTAAAGCCCCAAGCAGTCCTTTCTGGTAGGCCTGTCATTTCTTGTTTTGGAATAATAGTGGACTTATACTATGGTGCATCTTGGTATCATTCATTTAATTGATGGTTAAAAAAAATGAAGTGATTAATGTGTCAAAAGGTAGATAGTGCAACAAGCCCTACTGTGATTGCTCCTGACCTCTTCCATTTGCCCTCTCCCTCCCCCACTCCCCAGAAGCTTACACTCATGTCTTCCCTTCCTTCTCCAATGACTCTCCCTAGCCTGGGCCCCTACCTCCTCTCCCATACCTTTTTTGGAATCTCTGTTCTCTTTATGAATATGGAGTTTAGATTTAATGACTCACTGATCCAACCCTGAGCCTGAGGAATTAATTTCAGGTGCAGTAGATATTTCCTAGCCCCAGAGAACTTACAATCTAAGTTTGTGCCCGAGACAATGGCGGGTGAAGTGGGTTTTGAACCTTGGCTTCTATGGTCCTCAACCCCACTGTTCTAACAACCAGTCTACGTCTCCACTAGTTCAGCACCACACCTGTATGTGACACACTACTGGCCTTGTTCCTTCTGTACTTTCACCAGTGTCACTTGTTCTGTGGTCTTCTAATCCTCCCCCTATCACTAAAATCCCTGGTCCCTATCCCATGCATACTTAAATTCTACCACCAGTAGCAGTGGAAGTCTATTCCAGATATTCACCACCCTCTCAGAGCAAAAGTATTTTCTTACATGCCTTTTCAGCCTATTTTCGGTTTTGTCTGAAGAGCCCTTATGTCTTCCATTCTGTGGAAATCTAGACATTTGAACCTATGAGGGTTAAGTGTAGTCCATGGAGCAGGGCCAACCCAAGGGCCAGTGCAGGATATTGGGTGCCCTGGGCAACCCTTCAGCTTTATGACTCCCTCCCCCCCCCCCCCACACACACATGCACAGACCTTGATAATTAAACTCAACATATGATATAATCAATCCTCGGTATTTCATGTTCGTGGATTTGCTTATTCGCGCAAGATTAAGAGTAACCCGTTTTTCGCTATTCATGGGCACCTCATAGCTATTCGCAGACATGCACAGTAGGCAAAAAGTTTTGATTAGCACGCAGCGTCAGGGCGGGTTTCAGCGAGGTGGCGCTGCCTCCCTGTTCTCACAGATATTGTTGGGTAGTTGTGTTTGCATTAACATTGGCACCCAAGCGTAGTGCAAGTGCTGACGAAAGTGTGCTTACAAGTGTGTCTAAGCGAAAGGAGGATGTTACAAGCCTCATTCATATAGCTCGTGTGCTAGACAAACTTTATTTTGGGGTGTCTGTAGTACAGTAGGCTGCAAATTCATTGTGAACAAATCGACAGTTTGGGAGATCCGCCATAAGGAAGAAGATATTTGGAAAGCTGTGTGGGAATCTGCAGCAGAAAATGCTGAAGTTACTTCAGTGGTTCGTGATGAGGCCATGGAAAAATGTTGTGGATCAATGAGATGGTGAATGATAAAAAAACATGTTATGGACACCACGGCTATAGGCCTTAAAGCCAGGCAGATCTGTGACCATGTCACAAACATGAAAGCCTTCTTGGCTAGTAGTGGATGACTTGCTCGTTTCAAAAACAGATATGGCCTGAAACACGTCAAACTTACTGGTGAAGCAGGTTCTGTGGATGTGAAAGCTGCTGGAGCATTTCCAAAATATCTGCTTGAGCTCATTACGAACAACGGGTACGTACCTGAGCAAGTATTTAATGCTGATGAGACAGGCTTGTTCCATAAGCAAACAGGAAGGTGTACCTATATTTCAAAAATTGTCACCAAAGTGTCTGGCTTTAAAGCATTTAAGGATTGTTCCACACTGCTTTTCTGTGGAAATGCTAGAGGTGACTTCAAGTGCAAGTCTGATGGTGTACAGAGCCCAAAATCCTCGTGCACTGAAAAGAAAATATATGAACCACATGCTGGTGCATTGGAGATTGAACCAGAAAGCTTGGATGACATCTGAAATATTCTGGGATTGGTTCAACAACTGCTTCAGCCCCGAAGTAAAACAATACCTTGATGGCCAAAAACTTTCATTTAAGGTTTTCTTGATGTCAGACAATGTTAGTTCATGTTGGAGAGGGGCTTGAAAATAACACACTCAAAATGTTAAAGTTGTTTTCATCCCCCCCCCCCCCCAAGCACCACTTCTCTGATCCAGCCATTGGATCAGAGAATCATAAAGGCTTTTAAAAGCCATTATAGACAGGAGCTCTACCACAATGGATGCAGTGCTTTGGATGTGAACCCAGAAACCACGTTGATGGACTTCTGGAAATCCATCACAATTTGTCATGTTATTGAACTATGTTGAAGTAGCATGGCGAAAAGTATCTCAGGCAACAATAAACAAACTGCTGGAAGGTGGTGTGGCCAGAGTGTGTCGCAAATTTTGAAGACTTTTCTGGTGTTGAACATGTAACCAATGTGCAAGCAATCATGCAGTTGACGCACAGGATTTGTGGCAAAGATTTCAAAGATATGCAAGAGGAGCATGTTGCAGACATTCTAATGGAACGTGCAGTAGAGCTCACCAATAAAGAATTGGATATGATGGTTAAGCAGCGCATTAAGGACAGTGATAACGATGACAAGCAGCAATCAAATCCAAAGACTGTGCCTCTCACAATAGTTACAATTGAGAGATGGGCGTCAATGGTGAAACAGCTATTAAAGGAGATAGAAGAATCTGATCCCATGCTGGAACGCAGCCTTAAGTTCAAAAGGGAACTCAATGCCGCATCTCTTCCATACATTGAGATGGAAATCCAAACAAAGCATCCAGACACCGTACTTCAAGCCAGTTTGGGCAAAAACGTCTCCCACAACTTCAATTAGTCACGCAGGGGTCATTACAGAGGAGGAGACAGCTGATGTTGAACTGCCGTCCATCTAGCCATCTCCATCACCTACTTCAAAGAATGGCAGCAACCTCTCCCTTGAGTATTTTGAGGAGCTGTTTTCCGCTGATTGCTACCTTCTTTTGACAAGGACTCTGGAGGACATCTGTTCACAACACTATCATTCACCATCTCATCCACCTCACTTGCACCCTACAATGCAAAAGAGCTCTACTGGCTGCCATCAATCTCGCCATCTCCACAGAATGGCAGCAACTTCTCCCTTGGTTATTTTGGGGGCACTCAAGGTCAAGAGGTTTCAAAAAAATACCATGTCCTCCCAAATCCAAAGAAAGTATCCTGATGCAAGCCATAGTACGGCAGCAACCTCTCCCTTGGGAGCTGTTTTGCACACTATAATGCAAGAGCCAGAGCCCAGGAGGCCCGAGCACCGAGGATCCTCCTTGCAAACAACCTTAATGAGCAGAAATACCCATGCCTACGCTGTCTACCCGAGGGCCCCCCTCCCTTGAGCATAGGGGCTCCCAGTCCTAACACCTTCCTTGTCTCTCTATTGCAGATAGTTGTATAAGACAGAGCCGCCCTGCAGTCAGTGCCTCCACAGGTAGACCAACTACCACCAGAGGGCATCCTCCTCAGCATCCCAGCAAAGACGATTGTGGATCCTCGAGTGCCATCTCACCTCGTCGACTGGCATACCCCAGACTCCTCAAGGAGGACCTGGGCTCCCTCCCCAGCACCCCCTTATTCTCATCTCATAACCCATTCCATAGAACGACGGCAACCTCTCCCTTGGTAAGTAAGCTGTTTTTTTACAAGGAAATGTGTTTTATGTTGATAGGTATCAATGGTTCAGTATTTGCGTTTTCAATGTTTGCGGGGTTTTCTAGGAACCTATCCCCCGTGAATACTGAGAATTGAGCGTAATCTGATCATCACCCTTCATACAACAATCCTGTAAAAATGCATAGTTGGACATCATACTTTTAAATATTAAACTCTGCTTTGTATGTATGCCTCCTGTACCTATACCCCTCCCATCAACATTCTTATCTTTGAAGTTTTATGTATCCCCTGACTCTAATTTCCAGAGTCAGCTCTTTCCTGTTCATTGTAAACCGCTTTGATTTTAAGAAAGGCAGTATATAAAAACCTGTTAAATAAATAAATAAATAAATGTATGTGCCTGCTCTCCCTGCAGGTAAAAGAATGTGCTGATGTTTTCTTGAGTTTGTGGGGCTGTCAGAATCTAATGGTTTGCTTTGACTGCTTCTGCTCTTTGCCCCCCCCCCCCCGCCCCGCCCCGCCGCTGCCCTAGGAGACTGGCTCATTTTCCTGATGGTCTGGCCCAGCCCTAGCCATGGAGTGGTGTGACTGAAGTCGCTACATACTCCAGGCTTCCTAGGTACGTGAGCAAAGCTCTGCAGCAGTCCAATCGAGATGGGAGGCTTTGGGTGTTAATGCTCAACCCCCAAAAGAGAATGGAAAGCACAAAGACAAGAGACACCACTTATGATCACAGTGAATCTCAGAGGACCATAAATCATTGTATTATGGATAAGGAGTAGTAAAAAAAGAGCAGACATGGCAGAAAATACATGGCACCCAGGGGTGCGATGAGGTCATCTGCAGAGCAAACTGACTTTTACCTTCTATTGTTTCCACAGCTGAATTTATGGAGCCTATTAGAAGTTAATTTCCCTTTCAACCTCCCCACACAAGCGTCATGACTTGCATGCCCCCCCCCCCCCCCAGCTCCAGGTCAAGGGGAAACAAGCTGAGTTAGTCCTGGTTTTGCCCCCAGTTCCTGCATGTGAATGGAATTCAGGATTATACCTTTCTGAATGCAATGGAGTTGAAATTCAGACTGACTCGGCTTGTTCCCCCCCTTGACCTGCAGCTGTATAGTCACCCTGTTTAAAATGTGTCTCAAAGGATCCCCAGCATAGCATTTGTATTCCTCAGAACATCAAAAGCATCTAAAGTCTCTACAGTTCAGCCATGACACCCTGAAAGTCACTGCCAAGCAACATAAACAAAAAGGGCAAGAGAACAGTATATAAAGCATCAATTCCAGGAATCTACGGTACAGCAGTGGCTTACTTTAATAGTCACTCCCATTACTGCAATGTGTATCTTGTGAAGCTGCTTGAATACTGATATAACTCAAAACTCTTGCACACAGCCACAGCAATTTGAAATAAATGAATAAGCAAGCCCATCAGACAGAACAGAAAAGATAATGCAATCTTACTGCAGCCCAGTACCTGGAAATTCCCTGGGGTGGAATTACTTCATAATTTGCACGCGAGGACAAGCAAGCTCCTCAATCTACCACAAAATACTAAAAATCTTAGACGCATTCTAACACAGCACTTCAACAAGAGCAGACACTGTAATAATGGTCATTACTCAGTTTGTTCATTCTGCTGTCCTAGAATGGTGAGCCCGACAGAGACCTCGAAAAGGAAAAATACTGTAAAAAAGCAGAAGGGGAAAGGAAGGGCTGGCAGGGAGACCGAGCTCCTCTGATGCTTGCAGGGGGGCTTATTTGGCTAAGCAGTTTGAATACCCCGGACCACAGAAGCTGCAGTTATCCAGTCCTGCTCTGTAACAGGACTGTGGCTGGTATTCACCGAGCTTCAGTGGCTGTTCCGAACCAGTTCGCCTGCACTGTATAAATAGTTCCATGGCTGCCAGTGCCAACTGTCAGCTACCAGCTGCAGGCCTCGGAGTAAGAGGCAGGTCCAAGCAGAGTATGAGAGAGACAGAGAGACGCTCAGCTGCCAGTAGGGGGCCCAGCCAGTTAGCAAAGAGCGTGCTGCTGCCTTCCATGCCCACCCCCCAGCCCTGGCCTATCAGAAACCTGAGCCCTCAGACCCAGACGCTGCTCACTATATTTAACACCCTTCTAGCTGTGCTGTTTGTTTGTAACCAAAAGGGTAATAACGTGAACACCTAGACTCCCTTCATAAATAACCCTCAGCCCTTAACCAGCCTGTCAAATACAGTCCGGGAGACGTACGGTATCCGGAGAGAACATTTTTGGATACTTTAGAAAACTTATTTTCAAATTTTAAAAAATGCAAGAAAAACAAGCCAGGAAAAAAGATTAGGAAAAACAGAAGAGTTCTTACCATTGTTAGAAGAATTTAGGCAGTGCCAGGCGCTTATGGCCTGGCTGCAGTTTTGCCACAGGTCTGCGGAATAGTTGTTCCCAACTAGCCATTCCTGCAAAATAAACAGAAAATATATTGACTACATGGTCGCCCGTTTACATAGCGCTACACGGGATAACTCGGGTGGTTTTAGAGCCTTTGCCCTGAAGAGATGTTTGATTACAGAGAGAGTGAAGGATGGGGGGCGGATAGGGAGTGATGGAACCACCCTTGCCGTAACCAAAACCCGGGGGCTCCGACCACCAGGCTTCCCAGAGTTTACTCTGCACACCACTAGGAGCCGTGGGTGGCGCAGGGAGGGGAAAGAACTGCCCTGCAGCCAAGGAAAAACAGCGCATTCATCACAGTGAACCCCGCACATCACTTTCAATCTTTTATTATTATTATTTTATCAGCTGACACTAGGCGAGAGCTTCCCCGGGCGACATCAACGTGTCATTTGGCGCAATTTAATCGCCAGCCCCGCCCGCGCTCGGAGGACGGATAACGTGAACGTTTTCATCGACGGCTGCAAGGGCGAATTCCTCATTCTCCAGCAGATCGGGGAGTTACGGAAGAAAAACGGAAAGCGAGTACTGTCTGATCCTCTTTAACAGCAAGAGGAGGGTGGGGGACAAAAACACACCCCTATCCTTTCTTTGCTTCCACCCCCGAAATGCCGGGAACTGAGGAATTTCGAACAATGCAGTTACGCGTTTCAAAATATACATTTGTGCGTCTAGTATTGACATTTTGCATTTGAACGGGATGTTATCTATTCTACAACAGTCTCGTGCGATCTTTTGAGTTAGTGAATTCTCCCCAACACGGGAAAATTACAACGAAAACAGACCCGGGGCGTCCTCTTCAGATCATAACAAAATTACATTTTGGAAAAAAAATGAAAAAGAAAAAAAAACCGTGCTCGTTTAAAAAAACGAACACAGAGCGCTTGTGGTTGGGTGGATCTCCCAAGACACCTCCGTTGCAAAAACATTATCGGAAAAAGTAAAAACCCAAAGCGTTATTTTGTATTTAATTATCATTACTATTTTATTTATTTATTTTACTTACGCTAACGATAGTGGAGACAAACAGCAGCACCAGCACGGCAACGTGAAGAATAATGATCCCCAGCAGCAAAACGAGCATTTTTGAAGCGGTTTGCAAAACACCTAGAAAGGGGAGAGAAACAGCAAAACTGAGAGAACCCAACTTTTCCTTCCTTCTGCCTGCAGCCCAGCAGCCTGCTGTATCGGGCGTGTTCCTGGGCTCGGTAAGATCATGTGTTATGAACGTGGGTGTGTCTGGAAATATGCTACACCGCGGCTTTATCTCCGGCAGATGGCGCTGCCTTCATCAAAATCAACCAGACTTCAAACTTTAATCAGCTGGAATACTGTATTTTTTGTCAGCCATTCCATAATTTCATGTGAAAGAGCGCATTTTGTTTCTTCCTTAGTGTGTGTGTGTGTTTGGGGGTGAGGGGGTGGAGGTGTCTTAAAAATAAGGACTATGTGTCTACATATATGCAAGCTGTAATACTCATGTTTATAAGCTCTATACACTGTGGTCTATAGCTGACTGGACACACCCCTAGTGGTCTTCACCAGAGATTCCAACATTTTACTCAACAAATTTCGTTTATGGAAAAATTGTGGAATCGCGTTTCAGCCTGTGTTTGCAATAATGAAAGAAAACGCTGAAAGCAGGAAACTTCTATTTTCGAAAAACTTCGTGAGAAAACTGCTCCTTTTTCGTCAGCTAATTCGGGAAATGTCCTTAAGGGTGTGACCGACTATAGACGAAACGAATCACATTTCATAACTTTCGGTTTCCTAAGCTTCAAAGCCTGGAGACTCTCCCGCACTTCTTATGTTCTGTTGAAAAATTCATTGCGCTGAGCCTGTGCTAGCCAGCTGTCCTCCTTCTCTTAAAAGCCAGGACCTGGGTCCCGTGAAAATGTCTCCGAGCCTCCTTGCTTTGGAGGGTGGGGAGGGGCTGGAAACCGTTATCTGTGAATAGCAGGCTGCAGCACGATCTGACCTTCATCATCTGCAGCCCAGGGAGAGATCTCGTCCAGAAGCAGGTTTTGAACCTCCCCGTTTCTTCATGCAACGTGCTGTGAACACCAAAGCCCTGCGTACTACTAAGTACGTTTCCCGTAGACGCACAAAATGGAGGGAACCCCTCTTTGATGGAATTTGGCAGCCCCCAATGAGAGGTGCCATTGCAAACTTTAATGTTCCTGCATGAAAGGGGTCTCCCTGGATCTGCATTGGACCTACCCAGTTACTGACTTGTTTCAAATAAACGAGCTAGCCACATTATAAAGAATGAGTCATGACTACACCTAACCCTGCTGCATGGACATCTCCAGCATGGAGTGGGACCGACTGACATAAGATTACCATACATCAAAGGGTTGCAATGGAAAATCATTTCTGCACGTCCCAGAGGCAGGTCAGGGTTGCTTTTTAACATCTGTCCAATACATCTGCGCGGCTCCAGAGCCCAGATCAGAAGTGAACAGCCAAGGAGCCGCCCTAAAGCGTTTCAAACGTGCTGAGAGACGCATAAACTCCCTTGGGCTCCACATTCCCGGAGAGATCCGCTGCGAACGGAGAGGCTCCGACAGCCACTTACTTTTTCCAATGCGATTCCTCCAATGTCCAAGCGGATCTTCCTCCTCTTGGGGGGCCAAAAAGCCGACGATGGGGTCACCAACCCGAAAAGGAAAGCCAAAAAAGGGGTACAGATCCCAGAGCCCGACCGTGTCCTGTTCCAATGCACAGATCGTAGGCAAGCGTGAAGTTATACGGTTTCCCCTTGACGCGAACAACGCCCTGCTTACGTCCGAGCCCTTGGGTGTGGGGATGTGGGTGGAAGTGAAGGACAGTTACAATCCTATAAATAAACCGCAGGGGGGGGGGGGGAGCGATTACACAGGAAAACCACAGGGCCCTTCCTCGGATCCTGTTGCATCGGTGTGATGCCGGAATGTGACTTTTGAGCCCTTTTAAACTAGGGAGCTGAGGGCGTGGAAACGAAACGGTGCAACTGGCGGTGTTTCACTCGCTGCCTGCACACGTGGATGGTCGTCCTTTCTCCCCAAGGAAGGGGCCTGAAATCAGGCTCTGTGGATGTCAGACAGGGCCAGCCTCCCATTGCCTTACACTCAGGATTCATGTGGGCAATGGGGATGCAAAGTCGAAAAATGATTGCTAGGGTTTGGCACCCGGTGCTCAGGACCCCCTATGACAGCTGGCTGAAGGTGGAAGCGTGTTGTGTAAGTTTCATTTCTTAGGAACCATAATATAATAGATTAATAAAGTACGTTGGCTTTGTTCCCCAAATTTGCAGGCTTTTTTTCTTTTTAGGGAGGGAGGGAGGGTTTTTTTTTTTTTTTTGCTTTAGGAAACCTTTCAATATAATAAGATTGAGAGTTAAAGTCTTCCAAAAACACATTCTTAAGAAAATATATTTTAAAAACTTGAATGCTTGGAATTTGACTTTCCAAAAGTTCACGGGTGATCAATGATGCTATGTGCTTTAGTGGTGCACTGAACCAGACAGACCTTTAAATTATGTTCGACATCCCACTTCCATTAAAATAAAAACATTTGGAATAATCTGATTGCTGTTCCACGTCGTCCTGCCCAATTCCTCTCAACACCAAATTTTCAAAATAATTATTAGAGCGACTAGTGATGATTGAATTACAGGAGTCAAAACAACAGTATAGACGAATAAATATATTTGGAATGCCGACTTTGATGTTCTGGTTACATTGTACCATATTTAGCACACTTGTAGACAACAGCTAGAGGCCAAGTTTTTCTTTCTTTTTTTTTTTTTGCAAGCTTTAACCGGACAGTTGGGAAGAGCGTCAGGAAAGAAGACTTTAGGTTGTCCATAGATCCAGAGTTGTGCGCTCAAGCGGTACATTCACGTTGGACTAAGGACCCGAGTGATTGCGAAACAAGGCCCTGATCATTCACTGGCAATTCCTCCTATTTCACCCACAATTCTTAGGCAGGGATCATCTGTCAGGGCTTTAGCTGCAACCCTGCAATTATGCACCTAAGTCCACCACTGAGTCTCCTCTCTCCCCACCCAGGGGTTGTAAGGCTGCCTCTGCAATCTTTTTTAGAGGTTTTTATTTTTTTTTTGAGGAGGTGGGTTGCAGCTCACTGCTCAATCTGAACCAGCACCAACTAGGACTATAGCCTGATAGACCCTTAGCTGCAGCTTCAAGAGAAGGAGATTCCATTCTTTTAACACCTTTCCATCTATTCTACTCACTGTCGCTACAATTCTCAGCTAGCGCCAACAGAACTTGGCTCCCTGTAGGACCCAATACGGGCAGGTACACATTGGGTCTGGCCTGAAGGTGTCGCCATCGTCTCATGACTGCGGCTTCCTCACACTGGGCCCCATGAATACAGCCTTCGCTGCAGCCTTAGACCTTATTTAAGGAGCACAAGACAGATTCCGACATCTCCCATATGACAAGGTAAATCACTGATAAGACAGTATATGATAGGATGGCCAAGGGTCCCTCAAGTTCTGCATCCTAAGAGCAGATCTGAATCTGTACCAAACTTATCCTAAAGAGTCTCTTCAAATTGTAAATAATGGCCTTACCAAGTCTACCTGGTTAATAATGTTTTGGGGGGGATTCCCTCCAGGAATTTGTCTAAACCCCTTCTAAGAAACATAGAAACATGACGACAGAAAAAGACCACATGGCTTATCTAGTCTGCCCTTCTATATCATCCACTACAAGAGATCCCTTTTTGCTTTTAGAGAGCCTCTGTGTTTGTCCCATGCTTTTTTGAATTTAGATACTGTCCTCATCTCTATGGCCTCCACTGCGAGACTATTCCATGCAACTACCACTCTTTCGGTAAAGAAATATTTCTGCATATTATTCCTGAGTCTATCATACCCTTTCACCCTCATCCCATGTGTAGCAGAGCTTGCTTTCAATCAAAAGAAGCTATCCTCCTGTGCATTTAAATATCTCAATCATATCACCTCTATCTCGCCTTTTCTCTAAAGTATACATATTAAGGTCCTTAAGTATGTCCTCATATGCTTTATAACAAAGACCACCAACCATTTTAGTAGCCACCCTCTGAACCGACTCCAACCTGTTCATATCCTTTTGAAGGTGCAGTCTCCATAATTGCACACAATACTCCAAATAAGGTTGCACCAAAGATTTATACAGAGGCACTATCACCTCCTTTGTTTTGCTGGCCATTCCTCTATGCACCCAAGCATTGCTCTAGCTTTCGCCATCGCCTTTCTACCTGTTTAGCTACTTTGAGGTCGTCAGACACAATCACTCTGAGATCCTGTTCGTTCATGGACAAAGGTAACTCACCCCCCTCTATTGTACCGCTCCTTTGGATTGTTGCAGCCCAAATACATTGCCCTACGTTACCGTACTTACAAGGCTCTGCCAAGAAATATGGAAGACAACATTATGGCCAACTGACTGGAAAAGATCTATGTTTATACCAATACTAAAGAAAGGTGATCCAACAGACTGTGGAAATTATCACACAATCGCTCTGATCCCACATGCCAGCAAGATTCTACTGAAGATTATTCAAAAGAGACTACAACCATACCTGGAACAAGAACTACCTGAAGTGCAAGCAGGGTTCAAGAAAGGGCGAGGAACGAGAGACATCACTGCGGATGTGAGATGGATCCTTGAAAAGACTAAAGAATACCAAAAGGATATCTATTTGTGCTTTATCGACTATAGCAAGGCTTTTGACTGTGTAAACCATGAGAAACTCTGGGCCACATTAAGAAGCATGGGTATACCAAAACACCTGATCGTTCTCTTGCGCAATCTGTACATTGATCAAGAAGCAACAGTTCGAATGGAACAAGGAGAAACAGAATGGTTTAAAATAAGCAAAGGTGTGTAAGACAAGGCTGCATACTTTCCCCCTACCTGTTTAATTTATATGCAGAACAAATCATCAGAGAAGCAGGATTGTATGAAGACAACAGAGGTGTGAAGATTGGTGGAAGACTCATCAACAACCTTCATTATGCTGATGATACCACATTACTAGCTGAAAGTGAAGATGATCTGAAACATTTGCTTATCACAATCAAAGAACATAGGGGTCTGTTTACTAAACGGCGCACTTGTACGGGGCGCACATGAGCGCTCTAAAAGAGGTATTTAAGTGCTCTTAAGCGCCCCGTACGAGTGCGCGGCACATTAACGGGTCCCGCAAGCGTGCGCCGACAACGCGCACATTTGCGGGACGGTAATGTGCGAAACGGCGTGGAAAGGAGAAATGAGGGCGGAGGAAGGCCACGGAGAGACGGGGTCAGTGGGCGGAATGTGGGAGGGGGGAGACTCGCCGCACGGGAGCGTGCCCGAATCTCCCAAGAAATATACCGCGAGTCCAACAGTCGCGTTAGAGGTGCTGGGAAGGGAAAGGAAACCGTTTCCGTCAGCAATGTGCAGCACAATACTGGTAAGCCCAAATCCGTGAGCAGTGTGTCCCATGTGCACAGATCAACCTCGTTAATTGCACAGGGCACTAACCACACGGGCGCCGCGCACCTTCGCGCATCTGTCACTCACAGCTTCCCGACGGAACGCCCACTCCTTCTACGGCACCCGCTCTGCACCGCGGACCGCACACCACCGGCCTTTAGTAAACAGACCCCATAGTTTCAAAATGGGCCTGCACCTTAATGTAAAGAAGACAAAGATCATGACAACTGGCATAATCAACAGGTTCATCGTTGAAGGAGAAGAAATTGAAATTGTGAACAACTTTAACCTACTTGGATCAACTATCAATAAAGAAGCAACAAGCAGTTAAGAAATCAAACAACGCATTGCTCTTGGCAGAATGGCTATGAAAGACCTAGATAAGATTCTCAAGAGCAGAAATGTCTCTCTCCATACAAAGATTCGACTTGTTCAAGCCATGGTATTTTCAATAACATCATATGGATGTGAAAGCTGGACAGTGAAAAAGACAGACAGGAAGAAAATTGATGCCTTTGAATTATGGTGCTGGAGGCGAATACTGTGTATACCATGGACTGCCCGAAGTACAAACCAGTCGGTACTAGAGGAGATCAAACCTAAGCTTTCTTTAGAAGCTCAGATGACAAGACTTCGACTTTCATACTTTGGACACATCATGCGAAGAGAGAGATCATTAGAGAAAGACATCATGCTTGGCAAGATAGAAGGTCAACGTAAGAGAGGAAGGCCAGCAATGAGATGGATCGATACAATAACAGCAGCTACGGGTACCAGTCTGTCAACAATGAGCCACCTGACTGAAGAACGAACACAATTTAGGATAGCTATTCAATGGGTCGCCATGAGTCGACTCCGACTCGACGGCACTTAACAACAACAACAACAACAAATCTCAGCTACCAAATTACAGACCATTCTTCAGGCTTAACTAGATCCCTCCTCATATTATCTACACCTTCCTGGATGTCTAATATGTAATCTGTTGCAGTTTGGTATCATCTGTAAAGAGGCAAATCTTACCCGACAGCCCTTCTGCAATATCACTAACAAAGATGTTAAAAGAATCAGACCAAGGACAGATCTTTGGGGCACACTACTGGTAACATCCTTCTCCTCAGAGTAAGCTCCATTTACCCGTACCCTTTGTCGCCTTCCACTCCACCAATTTCTAACCCAAGCAGTAACTTTAGGGTCCATTCCAAGGGTACTCAAATTGTTTATAAGTTGCCTGTGCGGAGCAGTGTCAAATGCTTTACCGAAATCTAAATACACCACATCTAGGGCTCCCTCTTGGTCCAACTCCCTGGTCACCCAATCATAGAAATCAATCAGATTTTTCTGACAAGACCTGCCCCTGGCGAATCCATGCTGCCTCCGATCCCGTAATCCGCCGGACTCCAAAAACCTCACTAAAATGCCTTGACCACATTCTCTGCCAACAATTTCTACAACTCCTGACAAATTGCTTACTACAGTTTGAAACATGCTGTTAGTAATAGGATAGGAATTCCTCCAGGAAGATAGACTACTTTTCCCTAGTTAGTTCTTCTAACTCACTCATGCTTTCATCTCACCTCTCAGTCATCATCTGCTCTTCAAGGTGAAGAGCCCTAACTCTTAGCCTTTCCTCATAAGGGAGGTGTTTCATCCTCTTCAGCATTTTGGTCGCCCTTGTCTGTACGTTTTCTAATTTCTGAATATCTCTTTCAGGATGCGGAGACCAGAATTGCACAGTTTTTGAGGTGTGGTTGCACCATGGAGCAATAGAGGCACTATGGTATTCTCTGTTTTATTCGCCATTCCTTTCTGAATAATTGCTAATATACACTATTTGCCTTTCTGACCACCTTTGCACCGGAGCGAAGTATTTCAAGATATTGAAGAAGATAATTCTTTATTTGAAGCATTGCTATGGGAAAGGGGTTTTGGTGGCGTTTTACTGATATGTCTTTTTTTTTGTATAATGTATATGTAATTGCTTATTGTATTCGTTTGCATTTATTGTACTGTTTGTAACCCACCTTGAGGTTAAACCAAATGGCAAATATGCAAATAAATACATAAAGAAATGAAATGTCCAGATGGACCGTGAGATTCTTTTCGTGTGTGGAACCCAGCATTGTGCATTGTTGATTGTTGAATTTATTCAAGGTAGTTTGCAAAAATACAACAACCTAAATAACCTCTAGAAAGACAGAGGTTGAAGAAGGGAAGACAAGTCAGGAACTGGAGAGGAATAGGAAAGAACCCATTGTTAGGATTTTTTTTCCTTTACCTCTATTGTTTTTCACTTGTCTACATTAAATTCCATCTGCCATTTGGATGCTCGGTCCCTCACTCTGGCAAAGTCTTTCTGAAGTCCATCACGGTCTAATTGTGTTTTAGCAGCATTGCGTATTTTGGTGCACGTTTACTGATGAGCGTACAGGAAGCGTGTGTTTGAGCTGCGCAAATAGTGGGGAGGCCCAGGCAAACTTTAGGGCTTCTGTGCGTCCACCCCTCTGTCTTAACGCGGTGCTAACATGAGCACGGCGCAACTCAATGCGCCGGTGCCCGCAGCAACATTCGCAGTTCCAAAATGCCCGCGCTAAAAATGATGCACCGTCAAGGCCCACATTCCGCCCCTAACCCGCCCAGTCCCTGCCCCATCGCGCGCTACCCATTAGCACTGGATTTTTCGTGCAGACCCTGCACTGTTAACGCTATGGCAAACGCCACGTAAATAGTGCGTATTAGCAACATGCCCCTATGCAACATCTGCAAACTTTAGCACCCGGTTCATTGCTCTCTCTTCTAGGTCATTTATGCAAATGTTAAAGAGCGCCTGTCCCGTGCAGGGGCACTCTACTGTTTGACCCTCTCCAGCTCATGACCTCTTTATTAGTTTCAGTAAAGCTGGACAAATACCGGGCTGACAGCGTCAGGTCTCAGCCTTGGCCTATGTGCAAAGCATTGTAGAGATGGTGCACTTGGCTCCTGTCACTGCTGGGGTGACCCCTCCCCCCTCCCCCTTCTTGGTACAGTGCTATAGTGAAGGGTTCAGACTCTGTGGAGGTTTCACTGGTAGCTGTGTGCAAGCAGGGGACTGTATTGACCCGGACAGCTGTCTTGCAAGGGGGAGGGGGGGGGGTGGAATATGGTCTGCCCAATGGTATTTTACAAAATGTCATTTGACCTCAGCCATCTCTCAAGCAATCCGGATTCTGCATCGGGAAACATGCCTGACCGAGAGAGGTGAAGGTTAGAATACTTCAAGCGTCATTATCCCAGCAGAAAGAAAAGAAAAGAAAAATAATATTATTTCGCTTTTCAAATCTGAATTCTATTCTTTATTTTTGCATTTCGCAGCTGTACCAACTGTTGCTCTGCCTTGGTGAAAGCTAAGATTCAGCTAACTTTACTGGCGTGACAGTTTACACGCGTTGCCAAAGTAATGCGTGATAATGATTAAAGTTAAACGTGCAAAGAAATCACTCACCAAAGAGTAGTAATAACAGTAAAAAGAATTACAGGGCAATCTAAGAACATCGCTCGACTTTGCCTCGGAGAGCAGAGTAACCTCGCCTTTCGGCTTCCGCCAGCCCTGGCACTGGAAGATCCCTGGTGCTCTCGTATTTCCCCTCGGGCGAATCGGACCGTGGCTCTGAGTCACCCAATTAGAGAACAAATGAATTGCATAATTTGCCCAGATGACTCAGTGTCCCTCAGTAAGGGGAGAGGACGGCCGGAGTTAATGGATTGCACTTGTACCCAGGCTTGGGCAGTGGTTTATCTTGGCAGCAAAACGTATTAGTAAGCGCAGACATTTGGAATTCTTAAGCAGGACTTACCCAGTAAATAGCGCGCGTAAATCTTTCCTGGAACTGGTTCCTGGAAAGGTGAGTTTAAAGTGCTCTTTGGCAAGTCTGTTTTCTGTAAATTCCTCCCCCCTTTTTAGTGCTCCGGGGATGATTTCTTCCTCTGTGATGGAATTTCTTACTGAAAGCAGAGATCGCCAGCTTTCTCTGTTTATTCGGCCTCCAGTCCAACGCCCAGAAGCGTCATGATGGTCTGAGGGAGTCCAGCCTCTGTCCTTTAAAGGGGCAGCTCCGGCAGGACATAGAGGGACAGCGCAAGGCACAATTAATAGGAAATGTGTCCCAGGTTTTGTGTTCTACTATGGGCTCCATAATTCGACTATCTGCTTTGTGTCCCCTGCAGATTTCCCAGAGCCTTGCTGGATGAGCGCATTTACTAGCTGCCAGAAGGAATCGCTGTGGCCGCCGAGTAAGGTTTACTGCTGTTACTATGTTGCAAAGCAGTGTCTCAGGGTATGTTACGTTTTCATTCAAGTACGGACAGAACTCTCCTCCTCTCTCTCGCCTTCTAAGCTAGCTTGACTTGTATGAACAACAAAAAGCATGTACCATCTGCAACACTTTGATAAATATGCCCTGTGCAAAACTGTCACACCACTGAGCGGAGCTGACATTCGTAGGAAGGCTGTGGCGAGGACTGCGGGGACGAGTTGCCGTCTAGCGAGACCATCACATTTATTAGCCCCAGGCTACAAATAACGCTGCCTTAGATTTGTTGCGGCTGCTGCTGTTCCACTATTTCTAGATGAAATCTGAGACTTTGGGGAGGGAGGGGAGAGGCAGTGAGGTTCCAGTTTCATTCTCTGCAAGCAGAGATCACATAATTTTTTGTGATATTGCCGTGAACCGGATCTCCATAGAGCACTACTACTACGTTACTATTGATCATTTATATAGCGCTACAAGGCGTACGCAGCGCCGCACGCCAAAAAAAAAAGCAGCTGCAAGGTCATGATGACACCATCAGACTGACGCTTTTAGTAGAGTAAAGCAGGCAAAAAGCCGTGTCCGCAGTGTTAAGATAAATAATTGATTTGCTGTGTCAGTAATAAGGAAAGATGATGCTGTGATCCTTCCTCAAGCACCTCAGTCCTGACTAGCAGTGCGCCCTTGCTCTTCCAATACTGCATGCAGGCTCTGTTAATGCACCTCAGTCCTACCCTGCAGCATTGAGGCCCATGGCCATCGCAAGAGGTGGGCAAACAGGGTGATTGACCTGGGCACCAAGTGACGGAGAGGTCCACATTGTCTTTTTCAGTCTGTAACTCTGTGAGTTCACCAGCTCAAATGGAAATGGGGGGGGGGAGAGGGGGAGCCCAGAAAGCACCCCTTTCTTTGAGTATCGTTTTGTCCACCAACTGACCTGCCGAGACACATATGTAGCACCCTCAATGCACCTCATTACTAACCACTACTCTCCTACTGTACCAATAAACAGATCTAGACATGCAGCTGGGTCCTGACCTGCACCCCC
This sequence comes from Ichthyophis bannanicus, assembly GCA_033557465.1. NCBI lineage: Eukaryota > Metazoa > Chordata > Amphibia > Gymnophiona > Ichthyophiidae > Ichthyophis > Ichthyophis bannanicus. The sequence continues at coordinate 257,648,974 of CM066041.1, forward strand.
CTGTTATTCCAGCACCGAGACCTCCACTGCATATTCAGTCCTTTCCTGCTGCACCTGCTATTCCATTTGTGGTCTTTTGTTTTCTCACACAGGTGTGCTAGTGTGCACACAGAGCTACAGAGCACTGCCGTCAAGCTCTTCAATGGCCTTATGGTGCTGGTTTTCTGTAGTGCTACAAGATACACAGAGCATTATACAGATACACAGACCAAGCTCAACAGAGTTTATAGTCTCGTCAAAAGAGACTGGCAGCAAATGAGAGACTGAGTTACTCCCAGAGTCGTAGTGAAAATGAAAACAAAATAAATCTGAAATGATGACATCAATTGTATAGCAGCACTGTACATAATCACATAAGAGGCTGACTCTGTTCCACAGAGCTTATCATCTATATAAGACAGACAAGCATACAGGTTTTGGGGTGGTCAGTATTCTTTTGGGGGTGGAGCATTTGCAGAAGGTCGTTTTTTGGGAATGGAGAGGCTTATGGGGTGGTAGGGCAATTACAGGGGAGTATTTTGAGGGTGGGACATTTTTTGTACTGGGGAGTTGTGGGGGCATTTTTTGGAGATGGGAACAGTTTGCAGGGTGGTAGAGCATTTGCAAGGGAGTACATTTTTTTTGGGGGGGCAGTTTGAAGAGTAGTGAACAGTTGTGGTGTAGTTCTTTGGGGAGGGGCAGGGTGGGGCAGTTGGCAGGGTGGTGGGGAGCTGCAGGGGATACATTTGGGGGTGGGGCAGATGCAGCAGGGTATATTTTCAAGATTTGGGTAGTTTGTGGGGTGGCTGAGCAGCAGTGGGGATATTTTGTGGGGACTGGGAGTAGTTTTTTGAACATGGTTGTTGCTGTGGGGTAGTTTTTGAGGGTGGAGCAATTTGCAGGGGGGTAGGACAGTTGCTAGGAAGTGTGTTTTGTGGGTGGGAACAGTTTGTAGGGTGGTGGGGCAGTTACTTCTGTGTAGTTTCTGGTTGTGGGGGCAATTTGGGAGGTGGTAGTCTAGTTTCTGGGAGGGGTACTTTTGGGAGTGGGGGCAGATTGAGGGATTGGGAGAGTAGAGAACAGGGAGATTCAGTTTGAAAGGAGCGATTCCCTAACTGCTATGGTTCACTGTATGAAAGCTTCTATGATAACAGAAGCTGGAACTTCTTCGATAGAAATAAATTGGGCTATTTTTTTTTGAAGTTTCATCCCATTCCGCTATTTTGCCCTCAGATGGACAGACAGACAGACATTTCTTGATCTCTTTTGTATAATTCATTCCAACTTCCATTGGGGTGGAAAAATTAAAAATGCAGTCAAAATGCATTGAAGTGGGAGTTTGTTTCACTGGTCTACCCAGCAAATTTCGCAAGTGGTTCATTTGATCTCCATGGCTGTAGCAAGGTGCAGCTATTGATCTAGCTCGTATGTTTGACATATTAAATACCCTCTCTTCTTTGTAAGATTTTCTGGAGCTTCCTCATCTCTGTGCTGCCATGGCTATGATCTACCTGGGGACCACTTACAGATGTGATGACCCTGCCTTAAGGTGGTATGGACTGAGGAAGCGATTGGTAAAGATATTGAGAAGGCTCTTGAAAAAGAGGTTGTCTTAACACCATTTATGTGATCCTGGAGAAAGGCAGATCTTATTACTAAGGAACAAATTTTAGCAATCATTTTTCTTATACAGCATCCAATTGCAGCACTGTAGAAAGAGCTTCCCAGGCTATCAGAGACCAAGAAATTGTGGCAGAAAGACACAGAAATTGTCTCTATTGTGTTGAGTGTCTTTGACCTGATTAAAAATTTCCATTCACATTTTGATATGTTATCAGCACTTACGACACCTTATGAACTCCAGGAGGTGACTTCCTTTGGGACAATGGAAGTGTTGAGGTAAGTATTAGCAGTGAATTTGAGAGACCAAGATCATTTCCATCAAATCTTGGGCAGAGCTGAGATGCATTCATGTGCAAAATTAATCTGAAATTGTGTTGATTGAGGTAATTATATATTCTTTCAGAGAGGATATTGATATTTATAACACAATATGGCATAACCACTAGAAGAGAAATTCTATAGGGCACTTGTGTGAATTGTTTCATTCCTAGGATATTAAGTCTGATGGGACAAAGTGGAATCTGTCTCTATATGGGAATTTTGGAAAGCTGTGTGGAGTGGAAAGGGTAAACATAGATCGTTTATTTTTTCCTTCAATAAGTAGAAAGATTAGGGGATACACAATGAAGCTACAATGTAGCACATTTAAGACATTTAAATATTCACATGGAGCCCCAGCGGTGGGGAAAAAGCGTGGAGTGGCCATTCTTGTAGCTCAATCGGTTAATTGGGTGGAGGAAAGGGTTGTCTCGGACACCGAAGGACGATATGTGGGGGTATGGGGGAGATTGAATGGGCGGAAAGTGGTGTTGTGCTCGGTTTATGGGCCGAATGTTTATGAAGCTAGATTTTTCATTCATCTCTCCAAACTGTTGGTCGATGCCGGGGGGTATCAGGTTATACTAGGCGGGGATCTTAACGAAGTATTGGATGTCGATCTCGATAGGTCCGGACCGGCGGGCAGTGGGGGTCGTCGGACGAGACAACGTTTGAAAGGGTTAAGTGAAGCCTATGGTTTGCTCGATATCTGGCGAACGTTGCATCCTGGAGACCGAGATTACACGCATTTATCTCGTGGCGCATGGGACTTGGTCTCGCCTAGACTATTTCTTAGTGACAGAATCGGTATTCGGTTGGGTCTCGAGTGCGGACATTGGGTCTCTTGTTATCTCTGATCACGCACCGGTCATTTTGGAACTTAGAGGGAGTGGCACCCCGGGGAGTCGCTTGTGGAGATACCCTTTGGAGTTATGTGGTGATGCCGCCTTTGAAGCTTTTTTGAGGGAGAGATGGCGGGACTATGAGACTTTGAACGCCACACCGGGCGTCTCCCCGGCCCTTTTCTGGGAGGCTGGTAAGGCGGTTCTACGCGGGGACATAATTAGCTATCAGTGTCAGCGGCGCAAACGCTTAAATCAGCAGATTTTGCAGTTGGAGCGGGACCTAGGCAAGGCACGCCGGGTGGTGGCCGGGTCTAAAACAGCAGCCAATATGCGTAGGCTTCGAGAGGTACAAGCCGAGCTGGAGTTGTTACTCCACCGAAGGGCCCAGAAATCGTTGCTCTACTATAGGTACAGGCTTTATCGATTTGGGAATAAAGCAGGCAAATTGATGTCTTCATTGTTGAGACCGGCCGGGGGATCTCGATTGATAGGGGCCATTCGGAGGAAGATGGGACCATCACACGTGACGCTACGGCGATTGAGAAGGTATTTGCTGATTTTTATAGGGGCCTCTATGCCGGAGATGGAGACAAAGAGCTCGCGGGACCGTCTTTTTCTTTGAGCGCTGCAGGCTCCCAAGGTTAGCGGCAGAGCATCTTGAGTCCCTAAATCAACCTCTTACTGGACAGGAGGTTCAAACTGCTATAAAGACCTTGAAAACTGGGAAGGCTCCAGGGGTGGATGGGTACCGAGGTGAGTTTTATAAAGCCCTGGGGGATGCGGTAGTGTCCCCCCTGGTGGGATATTTCGAGGACCTGGTACAGGGCGGTAGTTTCCCATTTGAAGCTAACAAGGCTCTGATTACTATCTTACTTAAGCCTGGGAGAGATCCCCTTTTGCCGAGCTCCTACCGGCCTATTTCCCTGCTTAATGTAGATATTAAAATATTAGCCAAAATAATGGCGGATAGGTTGGCCAAACATTTACCGCTTTTGATCCATAGGGACCAGGTGGGGTTCGTGCGTGGACGTCAGGTAGCGTACAGTTTGCAGCGAATTTTGCTGTCACTGGGAGCGGGGAGTTTGTCCGGGGAAGCCTCCTTACTGATCAGCTTCGACGCCGAGAAGGCTTTTGATCGGGTCAATTGGGGCTTCATGTACCAGGTTCTGGAAACCATGGGATTTGCAGGGTTCTTTGTCGATGTGATCCGCCTACTTTATGCTCATCCCCCGTGGAGCGGTATTGGTTAATGGGACAATGTCTGCAGATTTTGATATTCAGAAGGGCACCCGACAGGGATGCCCGTTATCCCCCCTTCTCTTTGTGGTCTCGTTGGAGCCTCTTCTATCTCTTATTCGGTCCTCTTCCCAGTTTCGGGGGATTCGGCTGGGGCGGGAGGAGTTCCGTCTGGCGGCGTTTGCCGATGACCTGCTAGTGCATTTGGGGGACCCCGTGGCCGGACTACCCTGTCTGTTGCAGCTAATCAAGGAATACGGAGATCCTTCCGGTCTTCGTCTCAATCTTGATAAGTCCGAAGCGATGTTTATCGCGCCGGAGGGGCATCCGGGATGGCAGGGACCTTTTCCTCTGAAGTGGGCAATGGGGTATTTCAAGTACCTAGGAATCTATTTGCCGGCACGGCTCGGGGATCTCTACCATCTTAATGTATCTAAGATACTGAAGGAAGTTTCGGCTTGTGTGGATAGATGGCGCGACCTGCCGCTGTCTCTGGGGGGTAGAGTGGCTCTTAGTAAGATGGCAATTTTTCCTAAAATACTCTATCCGCTCCAGATTCTCCCGTTGTTTCTACGGCGGGTAGACCTTAGGCGACTGGAGTGCATGTTTAATCGACTCCTCTGGAGGGGAGGAGGCCCAGGTGCGTCTGGGGATATTGTGGCAGCCTTGGGACCGAGGAGGTATGGGTTTCCCGGATATCAAGCGTTATAATGTGGCGTGCCTTTTGCGGTATGTCCGGGATTGGTTGTGGGACTCCACTGATTGTTCTCCGATGGCGATGTGGGAGGCCATTGTAGCCCCCTATCATATGCGGTACTTGCTGCATGCTCGGACGCTTCGTGCGGTACCTGGGGAGATTCGGGCCGTTCTTTTTAAGCCCTGTTTGGCAGGTATGGCGCTCCTTTTGTGCGGGCCGACGACTGTCAGCGTCTTCTACGCCGTATCTCCCGATCGGAGGCAACGCGGATTTTTCAACCGGGACTGGGGCGCTCTCATTTCCAGCGCTGGGGAACCCTGGGGGTGGTGAACCTGGAGCATGTGCTGACTCCGTTAGGGCACGATGTTGTCTTACGTGGACTGCGTCGCCAATATCTACTCGGAGATCGAGATATTTTTTCTTATGCCCAACTGCGAAGCTATCTCCACTCGCTACCCTCGGCTACGTTGCGGGGAGAGGTCTGCACGGAGCTTGAGGTGGCGTTGCTGGGGGGGGACTCGGGGGGCTCGGGTATCCGGGCTTTACAAAATGCTCTGGGAGGGAGTGTCGCCTCTGGCGGTGGAAAGCTCTGGCGTCGATTTGGTCAGAGGAGTTGCGGACAGAGATTGGAGCGGAGCAGATTCTGGGGGGACTGGCGTCAATCCCGACCCTTAGTGTCCAAGTGACTCATCGCGATACCCAATATCGGCTCGTACGCCGGTTGTATTTTTGCGCCGGTGAGGGCGTGGAGGGTGGGGGTGAGTGCTAGTCACTGCTGTCCTCGGTGCGGAGAGATCGGGCGCGACGCTGGGACACATGTTTTGGGATTGTCCTAAGGTCCGGATCTTTTTTGGGGACAGGGTGTTCGTCATCTCCGACGCTGCCTCTCGTCATCGGAACCGTTCAAGGCACAGAATGTGGTATTGGATGTATGGGAGGACGAATGGGGGGGAAGGCTGGGGGCAGTGGGTTTGCGATGGTTACGATTGGTGTTGATGACTGCACGTATGATGGTGCTGCAACAGTGGATGGATGAGCAAGGACCCAGCTATGGGCTCTGGAGACTTCGATTGCATGAAGTTCTGCTCATGGATCGGGTACATGCGGCGGGGGTGGAACGGAGATGGGCTTGCTTCTTGCAGATGTGGGGTCCTCACGTACAGTTGTTACCCGTGGGGGTGCGCCGCCGTCTTCTGGGGGAACCCTGACTCCCTACGGTAACGTCAGTAGGAGGCTAGAGCGGTAGTGGCTCTGATCTGGCCCTTTAGATGCTTGTGTCCGTGTGCTCGGGTAGGGGCGAGGATACCCCCCTTTGTAAAGACTGTTTGGGGGGGAGGTAGTGGGATGGGGGGGTGGGGGACTACTTAGTTAGATAGGCAGAATCCCACGGCTTGGTAACTTGTGTCGGAGGGGGTGGACACCGGAGAAGAGTCCACCCGGTGTCTGCCACCTCTGTCCTTGGAAGGGCGGCAGATTTGGGCAGCAAGCAGGACGGGTGGGATCACTTTAGTACCCAATGCGGGGGGGGGAGGGGAGCAGTGGAACGGGGAAAGCAGTGCGCTGGCCTCTGTGGTAGTTTCTTGGTGGTCTGCCCAGTATGCCGGAGGGGTCAACTGCAGAATTTTGGGTTGTCTTTACTTTTATCTTTCTCCTCCAGATGGCTCAGTATGTTAGCTGTTCCCTGGGTTCATGCTTGGTAGCTATTTTACTGGCCCAACTTGGGAATCCTTGTAACTTAACTGTTCCATATGTTATGCTATATATGTTATCTCTATTCTTTACTCAGATTGCAATGCCGTTGCATGCGTACTGTTTTGCTGTGGCAATATGTGATAATCAATAAAAAGATTTAAACATAAATATTCACTCAACGCGCAATCAAATTCTGAGATTTGTTGTTTGAGGACGTAGTAAAAGATGTTAGTGTAGTTGGGTTTAAGAGTTTTGGACAAGTTCCTGGAGGAAAGGCCCATAAACCATTATTAAAATGGATTGGGGAAACTCCACTGCTTACCCCTGGGAAAAGCATTGTGGAATCTGTCTATCTTTTGGGAACCTGACAGGTATTTGTGCCCTGGATTGGCCACTGTTAGAAACAGGATACCAGGCATGATGGACGTTGAGTCTGACGCAGTATGGCATATCTTATGGTCTTATATTCTTATGTTCTGTCAAATTAAATAAAATGTTTCAAAAATGTTCTACTTTTGTCTCATCAGACCAGAAAACCTTCTCCCACATGTGTGCAGTGCCCCACTAAGTGTTTCTTCGCAAACACTGTGTGGTCAGGGGCCACACCTGAGCACAATGTAGGGCCATTTGTCATGTGCAGAAACGCACTGTGGGGCCTCATATGCATAAATGTTTGCATACCAGATTTATCTGATCAGTGCTATGACCAGATCAGTGATGAGGAAGGAATATATAAAATGAGAAAAAATAATCCTGATAGCTGCGAATTCAAGATCATTATGCACAGGACGGATTAGACTGGTCAGCTGGAAAAGCTCAGAAATAAGCTACAGTGAAGATATCCGGCCACAAAACAAAAGTAACTGAGATGTTCTCTTAAAATACAAGATTTCTTTGAATCTGAACTGACAGCGTATTTTAAGTTTCAGACTGGCAGCATCAAGAATGCAAAACTGCAAATCTCAAAGACAATTTTTATTCCATTACCCCTCACCAACCCCCTATAGTTGACCACATAAGGAGCAAAAAGAAAAAGCGAGAAGCCATACTATCACTCCACAGCAGCACTAACTTCCAAAACATACACAACAAGGAGCCCACCCACAAAAGGGCAAAACCATAAATACTGCAGTGGAATCTAGAGCACCCATATGCTGGGAAAACTGATCAAGCCCGATTCCTACATAGAAACTCCATGTTAGCAGAACCCTGGCCTCAGTCACATACTTAGAACATACATAAACCGTCACCAGGTACAGAATAAGTGACCACAAACTAAAAGTAGAAATATGTAGCCAAAAGTTAAACTAAACCCCCATGAAGCCAGACTGTGCATGCAGTGCAACAACAGAGACACAGAAGGAGGTGCATATAAAGAATGCACAAGTTGCAGAGCCAGATCTGCTTTTTTTTTTTGAGGAGGGGGTAGGGGGGAGGCCCAAAGTTAACAGGGGTGAGCACCAGATATAGAGGTCTTAGATACAAAATTAGATTGTAAGCCATCTGGGGATAGGAAACTGTACTTAAATGCAGGACCGGCTCAAGGGTTTGTAGCACCCTGAGCAATCTTTTGCTTTTCCTCCCCCTCCCCACTTGGAGCCAGTCTTGCAGTATGAGCTGCGTAATAGGGGGACATTTTGAGCTGGTGCATTCATTGGCTTAAGTTAAATTATGGTGCTCTCATTTACCTAAATCCGTATATTCAGGAACAGTGCACATATATGTGGTGGCTTTCAATATGCAAATAGTACGGTGACCACTCTGGTACCAGCTGTTTAGTTAAAGCCTGTTATTTGACATTTATTCAAATAGTGGCTGAATAGTTGCCAGTATCTGAATAATATTCTGTCCTGTCCTCACTCCTCCGCTAACATGGCCCACAGATGTATAGATTTCCATATATGTTTTGAGAATATATGGATGGGCTAATTATATTTTGCCAGCTAAGGCATAATTGCCTTTGAATATCAGTCTGATAGAGTATAATTATTTATTCATATGGAATATTCCCGGACTAAGCAATAAAACTCTCTCTATCACAGGTACAGAGCTTGAAGTAGAGTGTTTCATTTTACAACTCAACATACAAAAAAGATTATATTCAAAATCTGATGTCATATCAGTAACATCACTCCAAAATCCCTTCACTGCCAGACATTGTGTGTTCTAACACAAAACCATGCAAATGGACCCTCAGAAGCTTTCCATACCACACCAGCATTGAGTCTAAGAACTCAAACTGCACCAACCCTACCAATGAAAAGTCAACACTGCAAATATTCTTGAACATAAGTATGCCTCCAATTGGGAAAAGAGATCAAACTGGACTTCTACAGATTCCTAAATAGAATCTTCATCTGAACAAAATCCTGAACCTTGGTTACACACGTAAAACACCGATAAACCATCGCCTAATAAAGAATAAGAGATTATAAATTATAAAACTATGCAGACTCAAAATTAAACGGGAAACCCCCAAAAACAGAGTGTTCCAGCTGTGGATCAGAAATACATTTCCCCCTGAATTATAAAACACACATATTTCAAATCTGACATATTTTGTTCTCTGACAACTGACATTGTTTTGTACCTTTGTTGTCTGATCATTTTATGTTTCCAGCTGGATTAGTCCTGATCTCTATTTACTGCTTCCTCTTGTTGGTTTTCTTCAAAGTCCTTTTCCAGGATCTCATTTCCATTTTCTGTTTCTTCACCGTCCTTGTTGTCTTCTCTTTCTTCTTACATCTCTCTGATGGGTGCGAAGGGATAAGGGAAGTGGAATTGCAATGGGCTAAACTAAAGGTGGCAATAAAAGTGGCGACATATAAATATGTAAGGAAAGTAAATAAAAACAAGAGGAGAAGGAAACCTATTTGGTTCTCCAAAGAAGTGGCTGCTCAAATAAAGGCAAAAAACACAGCTTTCACAAAATTCAAAAGCTTGCAAACAGAGGAACACAGAAAGGAATACAGGATCAAACCAAAAAAGAGACAAAATGAAATATAAGGAAAGCAAAATCAAAGGCAGAGGAAAAGATGGCTAAAGATGTGAAGTGTGGCGACAAAACTTTCTTCAGGTATATTCAGGAGGGGAGGAAAATCCGAGATGGAATTACAGGACTCAGAAGTGCTGGGAACGGACTTGTGGAAAGTGACATTCAAAAAGCGAAATTGCTAAACAAATACTTCTGCTCTGTTTTTACTAAAGAAAATCCTGGAGAAGGACCATCTGTGACTCCCAAATATAAAAATGGGAATGAAGTAGATACCACACGATTCACAGACGATGATGTGTTAGAACAACTTGCAAAACTGAAAGTGGACAAGACCATGGGACCAGAGGGGATACATCCCAAGGATACTGAAAGAGCTCAGAAAGGTTCTTGCAGGGCCGTTAAAGGATGTTTTCAACAGATCCTTGGAAACAGGAGACGTTTCTCAGGACTGGAGAATGGCTGATGTGGTACCTCTACACAAAAGTGGTGACAGGGAAGAAGTGTCAAACTACAGGCCGGTGAGCCTTACCTCGGTGGCGGGAAAAATAATGTAGGTGCTTCTGAAAGAGCGAATAGTGGACTTTCTCAAAACCAACAGGTTGCATGATCCGAGGCAACATGGTTTTACTAAAGGACGATCTTGCCAAACCAATCTGATTGAGTTCTTTGACTGGGTGACCAGAGAACTAGATCAGGGGCATGCGCTGGATGTCATCTACCTGGATTTCAGTAAAGCCTTTGATACTGTTCCTCTTAGGAGGCTTATCAATAAACTCAGTAGTTGGGGATGGGTCTGAAGGTGGTGAACTGGATTAGAAATTGGTTGACTGACAGACGACAGAAGGTGATGGTAAATGGAGCTCACTTGGATGAAAGGAGGGTGATTAGTGGGGTACCCCAGGATACGGTCCTGGGCCCGGCACTGTTCAATGTATTTGTGAGTGATATTGCTGAAGGACTACATGGAAAATTCTGTCTTTTTGCAGATGACACGAAAATTTGCAACAGAGTGGACTCCCCTGAGGGAGTGGATAACATGAGGAAAGATCTACAAAAGCTGGAAGAATGGTCTAATGCTTGGCAGTTAAGATTTAATGCAAAGAAGTGCAGTGTCATGCACTTGGGAAGCAGAAATCCAGGTGAAATGTATGCGATAGGGGGCAAGAGGCTGGTGTGCTCTGACCAGGAGAAGGACCTTGGTGCGATTATTTTTGAGGATCTCAAGGAGGCAAAACAGTGCACAAAGGCATTGGCAAAAGCCAGGAGGATGTTGGGCTGCATACAAAGAGGAATTACCAGCAGAAAGGAAGAGGTACTAATGCCACTGTATAAGTCACTGATGAGGCCTCACTTGGAAAACTGTGCTCAGTTTTGGAGACCATATCTTGCAAAGGATATAAAAAGACTGGAAACTGTTCAGAGGAAAGCGACCAAAATGATTTGGAGCCTGCGTCAGAAGCCTTATGAGAAGAGATTTGAAGACCTAAATATGTACACTTTGGAGGAGAGGAGGGACAGGGGAGATATGATTCAGACCTTTACATACTTAAAGAGAAATGATGAACAAATAAACCCCTTCCAAAGACAGGGAAGCTGTAAAACTAGAGGGCATAACATGAAGCTGCAAGGGGGTAAATTGAAAGGCAATGTCAGGAAATACTTTTTCACTGAAAGGGTGGTGGATGCTTGGAGTGCCCTCCTGATGGAAGTGGTGGGGACAAATATAGTGACAGAATTCAAAATGGCATGGGACAGACACAGTGGATCCCTTTACAGCAACAGGATAAAATCTAAATAAACGTAACTATCTAATTTCTCAACATACAGGGGTGTCCTACACGGAGCGGTGGGTTCACCCCTAAAACAAAGAAATGGGGAGGGGTGGCCTGCACGGAGCAGCAGGTGCACCTACTCTTTCCATCTTACTGGGCAGACTAGATGGACCATACTTGTCTTTATCTGCCATCATTTACTATGTTACTCTGTTACTCTGTTACTATGTTACTATGTTACTATTCCTCTTTTTGTCCTCCATTTCTCTCATCTGTTTCTTTACCTAACTGTAGCTAAATTTCATGCCTCCTTTTCTTCCCCCACAGGTGAAAAGAGGAAGACTGAAGACACAGGGCCGGCACTCATTGTGCCCCCCTTCCCCATGCAGTGCCCATTACCACCGCTGCTGCCCCTCTCCGGGACCTACAATGGTGGCAATAGATGCAAACAGCCCCGTGGAGTTTACCTTCAAGCTTTGGCGCCATGGGGCTGTTTGATTCCGCTGCTCTCCGCCACCTAATGCCAACTTCCCTTGCAAACAGGAAGTCAGCATCGAGAGTCAGAGAGGGGTGGAGGCAAAAAGCCCCTCAGTGCCAAAGCTTGAAGGTAAGCTCCATGGGGCTATTGCCGCTGCTGTCTGTCCCGGACAGGGGGAGACAGCAGCAGCAATGGGTGACCCCAGAGAGTTGGCACTCTAGGCAACTGTCTAGTTCACCTAATGGTAGCGCCCGCCCTATGAAGACCATTTACCTTCTTAACCAAATTTCCATATCCAACTCTTTCCTTCCTTGTGCCACCAGTCCCCATCGCTGTCTCACCCCTTCTTCAGCCTGCTACACCTCCATCTTCCACCCATTTTCTAGACCCCTCCCCCATTTCCTTTCTCTGTACTCACCCCTTCCCCAGATTCATCTCTCACCTCTGCCGCCCAACCCCAACCCCAACTCAGTTCCAGTTCCTTCTCTATCACTCGTCACATCTCCACTTCCAATTCCTTTCTTACTCCCCATTTCCCCTTTTATCCCCCTCATTTCTACTCTCGCATTTCCTTCAATGACCTGCCCCCTTCCTTTGTCTTTCACATACTCCATAGCCCTCTGTTCTTTTCAACTACCTCCCAACAGGGCTGGCTCAAGGGGTTGTAGCACTCTGAGCCAACATTTGCTTTTGTGCTCAACCGCCCCCCCCCCCACCCCAGGTCCGATCTTGCAATGTACATTTTTAGCCCACTGGCTCGTTAAATTCCACCCTCTCATTTAACTTAATCTGTGTATTCTGTGTCACTATCCATATAGATCGTACGCTGAATATACAGAGAGTGACGGTGTGGTCTTTCTATTATGTTTAGGCCAGGCCTGTTATTCCACAGATCTAAACTAAACGTGTAACTTGCCTGAATAGTGGCTGAATATTGTCAGTATCTGGATAATTTTCTGGCCTACTGTATCCTTGCTCCTCCCCTAACATGGCCCACTATGCACAGAAAATATCTGGCTATTCTGCAATATAAAAGCCTGATATTATCTGCATATGTTTTGAAAATGTATGGCTAGGCTATTTATGCATTTGTCAGTGAATGCCTAATAGTCTTTGAATATCAGTCTGACAGGGTATAATTATTCATTCATATGGATCACTCTCAGACTCATCAATAAAACTCCCCCAAAAACGGATGCAGAACAGAAGTAGGGTGTTTCACTTTACATCAACATACAAAAACATTCTATTCAAATTCTAGAATCACATTAGTGACACCACCACTAACTCCCTGAACAACTAGACATTGTGCATCATAACACAAAAACCCTGCAAAAGGACACAACACCACCATCAAGAACTGGAAAATCAGTACTGCAAATATTCTAGAACACCAGTAATCTCCAGTTGAAAAACAGAATAAGTTGAGCTACTACAGATTCCTAGAGAGACCCTAACATAGCATAATATAACATAACATAAGATATGCCATACTGGGCAGACCCAGGTCCATCAAGCCCAGTATCCTCTTTCCAACAGTGGCCAATCCAGGTTACAAGTACCTGGCAGGTTCCCAAAAATGTATACAGGTTCCAAATGCTTGTCCTGGGGTAAGCAGTGGATTTCCCGGGTCCTCTTTAATAATGGTTTATGGACCTTTTCTCCAGGAACTTATCCAAACCTTTTTTAAACCCAGCTACACTAAGAGCTTTTACTACATCATCCAGTAACAAATTCCAGAGTTTGATTACACGTTGAATGAAAAAATATTTTCTCTTATTAGTCTTAAATAGGTTACTTTGTAGCTTCATTGCATGCCCCCTAGTCTTTCTATATTCTGATAAGGTAAACAATCGATCTATGTTTACCCGTTCCACTCCATTCATTAATTTATAGACTTCTATCATATCTCCCCTCAGCAATCTCTTTTCCAGGTTGAAGAACCCTAACCTTTTAAGCCTCTCCTCATAGGGGTATCCTTCCATCCCCTTTACCATTTTGGTGACTCTTCTCTGTACCTTTTCTAATTCTGCTATATCCTTTTTAAGATACGGCGACCAGAATTGCGCACAATAGTCAAAGTGCGGTCGCACCATGGAATGATACAGAGGCATTATAATATCCTTGGTTTTATTCTCCATTTCTTAAATTATGATTCCTAGCATTTCATTTGCTTTCTTGGCCACCGCTGTATACTGGGTGGAGGATTTCAATGTATTATCCATGATGACGCCTACATTTTTTCTTGGGTGATGGTTCCTAATGTGGAACCTTGCATCATGTAGCCAAAGTTTGAGTTCTTCTTTCCTAGGTGCATAACCTTGCACTTGTCCACATTAAATTTCATCTACCACTCGGACGTCCATGTTAGCCTACATGTTAGCAGAATCCCTTATCTCAGCAGCACATGGAAAATACAGACCATCACTAACTAAAGAATAAGACACTACAAAAGCCAAAAATTGAAATGGAAAACTCTGAAATCATACACCGAGCTGTGAAACACGGTAGAAAGAGAAACAGAGATGCATTTCCTCTTGTAATGAGCTGTAAGAAATGCACATTTTCAAAGCTGACATATTTTATTTTCTAAAAACTGACACTCTTTTGTAGTTTTCTTCAATGATTAACTTATTTTTCTAGTTGGGTTGGTCTCAGTCTCTCTTTTCTACTTCCTCTTGTTGCTTTTCTTCTCTTTTCCAAGATCCCATTTCCATTTTCTCTTTCTTCACACTCCCTGTCTTCTTCGTCCTTTCCTTAGCTCTCTCAGACATTGATCCTTCTATTTCTCTCATTTGCCTTTTACCTAACTATATATAGCTTCATTCAATTCCTCTTTCTCCTTCCTGCAGTCTTCAGTTTTCCCCTTTTCACCATTCACCTACTTACCAGCTAACCATTTCCAAATCTTACTTCCCTAGTCCTTCCACTGCATATCTGTCTCATTCTTTTGTCAGCATCCTACCCCCCCCCCATCTTTCACCCACTTTCTAGTCCGCCATTTCCTCCCTGTGTATTCATCTCCTCTCCAGTCTCATTTACCACCTTCTACTTCTCAACCCTTAATCAGCCCCAGCTCATTCCCTAGCACTCATCCTCTCTCCGCCACTAGGCCCTCTCTTATGTCTCACCCCCATCCAGGCTTCCATTTCCCCTTTCACTTCTCCCATTTCTACCCTTTTTCACCTGCTTCAAGGAAGACCCATCCCTTCCTGTGGCTCTCATCCATGCCATAGCACTCTGCCCTTACATCTACCCCCCCCCCCCAATCCCTCCAGGTCCTTCAAACCTTCTCCCTTCCCCATATTTCTGTACTGAGTCTCACAGCCCTACTCATACCCCTCACCCAATCATATTGTCCCCACTGTCATCTAAATCTGGTTAATTTCTTAGTCCCTACTATCCCCCAAACAACTCCTAGTTCCTGCTCACAATCCCACCCAAGCCCCAAGTCCCCACTTAAACTCCCAGTACCCAGCCTATCTTAGAGTCTTTCTTCTGTTTTCTCACCCAATCTTAGAGTCTCCACCTGTCAGACTCCCTGCTTTCCCACATCCCATGTCCCTAATACCTGCCCTTCTGCCTCCTACTCCTCTTCCCCAACACCCACCCATTTACTTCCTTCTCCAATAGTCATTAACCTTGTCTTTCATCCTTCTTACCCCAACATGTGCTTTTATCCCCCTCCCTCAACCTTCCCTGGGTTGACTTTGCTTCTTTCCCACTCCCCACAATAGAAACATAGAAATATGATAACAGAAGAAGACCACATGGCCTATCTAGTCTGTCCTTCCATATCAACAACTACAAAAGTCCCCTTTTTTCCTTTAGAGATCCTCTGTGTTTGTCCCATGCTTTTTTTAATTCAGATACTGTCCTCATCTCTACCACCTCCACTGGGAGACTATTCCACGGATCCACTACTCTTTCTGTGAAGAAATATTTCCGCATATCACTCCTGAATCTATCGCCCTTCACCCTCATCCCATGTCCCCTCGTAGCAGAACTTGTTTTCAATTGAAAGAGGCTCTCCCCCTGAGCATTTATGCCACAGAGGTATTTAAACATCTCAATCATATCACCTCTATCCCACCTTTCCTCTAAGGTATACATATTAAGATCCTTAAGTCTGTCCTCATATGCTTTATAATGAAGACCACTAATCATTTTAGTAGCCACCCTCTGCACCAACTCCATCCTGTTCACATCATTTTGAAGGTGCGGTCTCCAGAATTGCACACTATACTCCAAATGAGGTCGCACCAAAGACTTATACAGAGCCACTATCACCTCCTTTTTTCTGCTAACCATTCCTCCCCGTATGCACCCAAGCATCCTTCTAGCTTTTGCTGTCACCTTTTCTACCTGTTTAGCTACTTTAAGATCATCAGACACAACCACGCCTAGGCCCTGCTCTTCTTTAGTGGACAAAAGTACTTCACCCCCTATACTATATTGCTCCCTTGGATTGCTGCAGCCCAAATGCATGACCTTACAATTTTTAACATTAAATCCCAGCTGCCAAATTCTAGACCATTCTTCAAGCTTGGCTAGATCCCTCCTCATGTTATCTATACCTTCCTGGGTTTCTACTCTATTGCAGATTTTGGTATCATCCACAAAGAGGCAAACCTTACCCGACAGCCCTTCCGCTATATCACTAACAAAGATGTTAAAAAGAATCGGACCAAGGACAGATCCCTGGGGCACACCACTGGTAATATCCTTTTCCTCAGAGTGAGCTCCATTTACCTGTACTCTTTCTCGCCTCCCACCCAACCAATTTCTAACCCAAGCAGTAACTTTAGGGTCCATCCCTAGGGTGCTCAGTTTGTTTATAAGTCACCTGTGAGGAACTGTGTCAAAGGCTTTTCTGAAATCTAAATACACCACATCTAGGGCTCTCCCTCGGTCCAACTCCCTGGTCACCCAGTCAAAGAAATGAATCCGATTTGTCTGACAAGACCTGTCTCTGGTGCATCCATGCTGCCTCGGATCCTGTAATCCGCTGGACTCCAGAAACCTCACAATTTTCTCTTTCAGCAGCGTTTCCAATAATTTACTCACCACCGAAGGTAAACTAACTGGCCTATAGTTTTCAACCACATCATTACTTCCGCTTTTGTGTAAAGGCACCACATGAGCCTCTCTCATGTCCTTTGGCACCACTCCCAACTCCAATGAGGCATTGAAATGGTCAGTCAGTTGAGCTACTAGAACGTCCCCAAGTTCCCTCAGTATTCTAGGGTGTATCCCATCCGGTACCATCGCTTTGTCTACTTTAAGTTGAGCTAGTTTCTCACGAACACAGTCTTCTGAAAATTGTTCAAGATGTCCCTCGCTGCTGTTCCTGTTTGTGGGTGTTTTCTGAGGTCCTGCTCCTGGTTCTTCATCTGTGAACACAGAACAGAAATATTTGTTAAGCAATTCCGCTTTATCCTTATCAGCTTCTACATATTTCTCCCCTGCACCCTTGAGTCTGACAATACCACTTTTGCCCTTCCTCTTCTCACTAACATATGAAAAACGTCTTATCCCCCCATTTTATTGCATTGGTTATTTCCTCCTCCTTTTGAATCTTTGCCTTCCTGACTACTTTGCTAGCTTCTCTAAGTTTTTCCAAATACAGATGTCTGTCTTCCTCTCTCTGTGATCTCTTGTATTTCATGAAGGCCTCCCTCTTTTTCTTCGCTTTTTCAGCTACTTCTTTCGAAAGCCATAGTGGTCTCCTTTTCATTTTACCTTTATTTACCATTTTAACAAAAATGTTGGTTGCCTTTAAAATATCCCCTTTCAGTTTTGCCCACTGTTTTTCTACATCCCCCAGCTGTTCCCATCCAACTAACGACTCCCTGAGGTATTGGCCCATCTTGGCAAAGTTAGTCTTCCTAAAGTCTAAGACCCTCACCTTTGAATGGATTCTAACAGCCCTAGTCCTAATACTGAACCACACCATCTGGTGATCACTGGATACAAAATTATCTCCCACTACAACATCAGAAACACTTTCACTGGTAAGCATCAAGTCCAGTATGGCCCCTTCACGTGTTGGGTCTATTACCAATTGCCCGAATAGTTCTCCCTGTAGAGAATCCAGGATCTCCTTACTTCTAGATGACACTGCAGCAGGAATGTGCCAATCAACATCTGGCATATTGAAATCTCCTATCAGTAGCACTTCCCCTTTCCTAGCAATGCTGCGTATGTCTTCAATTAACTCTCTGTCCACCTTTTCCTCTTGTGAGGGAGGTCTGTATATCATACCAATGCAAATAGATTTCTCTTTCCCTCTTTCTAGTTTTACCCACAGTGCATCCTCTCTCCCTTTTAAGCTCTGTAATTCCAAACTTTAATAGTAGTTTTTACATATAGTGCCACTCCTCCTCCCCTTCTTCCTATCCTGTCCTTTCTGAATAAAGTATAGCCAGGTATAGCTACATCCCAATCATGGTTTTCTGTGAACCATGTTTCTGTAACTGCCACTAAATCCAAGTCAGCCACTCCCACCAAAGCTTCCACATCAGGGATCTTATTTCCCATGCTACAGGCATTTATACACACTGCTTTCCATATGTTACTCCTGTTACCTATTTCCATAATAGTTGTCTTCCTCTCCCTTCTCACTCCCCAGCTTCTCCCTCTTCCTAGCATTTACCAGCATCAGCCCCCTTTCAGTCCCAGGATCCCAGCCCTATAATGTGCTCCTTTCCAGTCCCAGTCCTTTTCCAGTCCTGTCTTCCCAGACCCAGTATCAGCCCATTTTCAGTCCCAGCCTCCTCCCACAGGCCCAGTATCAGCCCATTTTCAGTCCCAGCCCCCCAGCCCCAGTATCAGCCTATATCCAGTATCAGTCAGCCCCCAGCCCCTGTATCATCCCATTTCCAGTCCTCTAGTCCCAATATCAGCCCATTTCCATTTCTATCCTCCAGCCCCAGTACCAGTTCCCAGCCCCAGTGTAATCCATTTCCAGTTCCCCAGCTCCAGTATCAGTCCATTTGCAGTATCAGTCAGCCCCAATATCTGCCCATTGCCAGTCCCAGCTCCCTCCCATAGCCCCAGTATCAGCCACCTCTTCCCCCTCCCCCAGTTGTATTTGCTTTTTCTCCTTTCCATCCCCTCCAGCATCAGCCCCACTAATCCCATCTTCAGTCCATTTCCAATCCAAGCCCCTCCCCAAGCATCAGCTGTCTTCCAGTCTGAACCTCACTTTCAGCCTATTTCCAGTCTCCCCACCTCCACCTCCAGCAGAGGTGTCAGCAAGCCACCTCCTCTTCTCCAGGCATGGCATCATGGCATCAGCCCTAGCTAGTCACCATCTCTTGCCCCTTCCCACCCCTCCCCTCTGCAGCCAGATTCATATTGTGACAGCAACTTTCGCTCCTGCGGCTATGCAGTACTGGAGTCGCCAACAGCATAGTGTTGTTTAAA
The DNA here is from genome assembly GCA_033557465.1 of Ichthyophis bannanicus. Lineage (NCBI taxonomy): Eukaryota > Metazoa > Chordata > Amphibia > Gymnophiona > Ichthyophiidae > Ichthyophis > Ichthyophis bannanicus. The sequence goes on from CM066041.1 coordinate 257,668,037, forward strand.
AGCAAACAGAGGTACTTCCTGTCTCTAGCAAGACCCAGGAGCTACTTCTATTTGGTTTTGTAAAATATCATGGCGTTGGCGAAGAGAAAGGCTCCCATGGCCGTGAAGGGGAGAAGCAGTGAGGCAGGTTTTTGGCACCCTTAAACTTGTGCGCCCCCGAGCTCATCTTTTAAGCTGGCCATGTCAGAATGAAACGCTCACTTTGAACCTCTGAGAAATGGTGTGAGATAAATCTGGTTTCTCTTCCCCTTTACAGCTTAGAATGTGCCTGAAAAAACAATTTCTAAATAGAGTCTGCAACATCTGCTGTGCATTATCCTAAGTGACACTTTAAATATTATAAACTCGGTGCACATTTATGGAAACAATGCAAGTATACTTAAAAATGTTTCAAGAGACATAAATTTAATTTGACCAGAAACAAGTCTACTATGAAGACGAACATCTCAAAATGCATTGCAGTGTCCCATGAGAAATTCTAAAATCCGTCCTGATGTTATGATAAAATGATCACCACAATTTAGCACCTATATTTCAACTTTTTTAACAAATAAATTCCTATTGTGTGGAAGAGCAGTTACAGCCCTAAATGAAGGTATGGGGAATGGCTTTACCTGTACAGAGCAGCAATTACAATCCTAACACCTTACTGGGTAGACTGGATGTGCCATTTCGGCCTGTATCTGCTGTCACTATGATTCATCAAATGTTCCCGTCAGACATTTTTTTTATTCAAAAAGAAACCTACCTAATTTAAAAATGATATTTTTACTGTTTCACAAGTTTTGGCTAGCACCTAACATTTCTAAACATTTTTCTACCACTGTAACCAACCCTCTTACATGGAAATGAGATCTACAAAGGATGGGAGAGAATCTCAGTGGGAACCCAGTACCTACAGTGAGTAAACATACCCCGAACCCACAGAAACTTCCTCAGTAGCAGATGTTCAGTAGAAATAGGACATTTCCATCTACCAAAATATGTTCAAATTCTGGTGTCCCCTCAGCAGCAGCAACACAAATTCTCTTCATTACCAGGCAGACTATGAAGTAATAGTTCCCTGAAAAAAGACATCCAGAGCTCAGGAAGCAAAGTGGCCTAAATTACGATAACAAAGCAAACTCACAAAACTCAAATATCAATAACCATTGCTTATGAAAAATATTACAACTGGTGCTAGAATATCAGACACACCTCCCCAGTCACTAAAATGAAAATATAACAAAACTTCCTTTCTACCTTTGTACAGTTATTTCTCCAGTCTCATTGGTTCCATTCTTGCCATCATCCTCTTCTTTGTCATTTCCTCGCAATACAATCCCCCAATCCCTGCTCCCCTCAATGTGAGTCCTTGCTCTGCTGTCCCCTGACAGTGCTACACTCGCTCTCCTCCCGATCTCTTCAATCCTACAGACCCTGCTCCATCAACAGGTTTTGATCCTTCAACTCAATACCCATCCCTGCTCACTCACCTTCCCTTACCAAATCCAATCCAAATCCCTGCTCTCTTCTCCCATCCCTCGCTCTCTTCTCCCATCCCCCACTCTCTTCTCCCATCCCCCACTCTCTTCTCCAATCCCCTGCTCTCTTCGCCCATCCCCTGCTCTCTTCGCCCATCCCCCACTCTCTTCTCCAATCCCCTGCTCTCTTCGCCCATCCCCCACTCTCTTCTCCAATCCCCTGCTCTCTTCCCCATCCCCTGCTCTCTTCTCCCATCCCCCGTTCTCTTCTCCTATACCCGGTCCTTTTCTTCCATCCCCCGCTCTCTTCTCCCATCCTCTGCTCACTTCTCCTATCCCCCGCTATCTTCTCCAATCCCCTGCTCTCTTCCCCATCCCCTGCTCTCTTCTCCCATCTCCCACTCTCTTCTCCCATCCCCGTTCTCTTCTCCTATCCATTGTCATTTTCTTCCATCCCCCGCTCTCTACTCCCTTCCTCTGCTTGCTTCTCCTCTACCCTGCTCTCTTCTCCCATCCCGCATTCTCTTCTCCTATCCCCTGTCCTTTTCTTCCATCCCCTGCTCTCTTCTCCCATTCTCTGCTCTCTTCTCCTATCCCCGGCTATCTTCTCCAATCCCCTGCTCTCTTCCCCCATCCCCGGCTCTCTTCTCCCATCCCGCGTTCTCTTCTCCTATCCACTGCCCTTTTCTTCCATCCCCTGCTCTCTTCTCCTTTCCTCTGCTCGCTTCTCCTATACCCTGCTCTCTTCTCCCATCCCCGCTCTCTTCTCCTATCCCCTGTTCTCTTCTCCTATCCGCTGCTCTCTTCTCCCACCCCCGATCTCTTCTCTTATTTCCCACTCTCTTCTCCCATCCCCTGTCCTCTTCTCCCATCCCCGACTCTCTTCTCCTATCCCCTGCATTCTTCTCCCATCATCCGCTCTCTTCTATCCCCTTCTCTCTTCTCCCAACCCCATTCTCTTCTCCCATCCCACATTCTGTTTTCCCATCCCCTGCTCTCTTCTCCCACCCCGTTCTCTTCTCATATCCCCTGCTCTCTTCTCCCATCCCCCACTCTCTTCTCCCATCCCTGTTCTCCTCTGCAATCCCCTGCGCTCTTCTCCCATCCCCCGATTTCTTCCCCTATCCTCCGCTCTCTTCTCCCATCCCCCACTCTCTTCTCCTATACTCTGCTCTCTTCTCCCACCCCTGCTCTTCTCCTATCTACTGCTCTCTTCTCCCACCCCCCACTCCCTTCTCCTATCCCATGCTCTCTTATCCCACCTCCGTTCTCTTCTCCAAACCCCTGCTCTCTTCTCCCATCCCCTGCTCTCTTCTCCCACCTGCCATTCTCTTCTCCCATCCCCCACTCTCTTCTCCCATCCTCTGTTCTCTTCTCCTATCTCCCGCTCTCTTCTCCCATCCCCTGCTATCTTCTCCTATCCACGCTTTCTTCTCCCATCCCCCGTTATCATCTCCTATCCTCTGCTCTCTTCTCCCATCCCCCGCTATCTTCTCCCATCCTCTGCTCTCTTCTCCTATCCCCTGCTATCTTCTCCAATCCCCTGCTCTCTTCCCCCATCCCCTGCTCTCTTCTCCCATCCCCCACTCTCTTCTCACATCCCCTGTTCTCTTCTCCTATCCACTGTCCTTTTCTTCCATCCCCTGCTCTCTTCTCCTTTCCTCTGCTCGCTTCTCCTATACCCTGCTCTCTTCTCCCATCCCTGCTCTCTTCTCCTATCCCCTGTTCTCTTCTCCTATCCCCTGCTCTCTTCTCCCACCCCCGATCTCTTCTCTCATTTCCCACTCTCTTCTCCCATCCCCTGTCCTCTTTTCCCATCCCCCACTCTCTTCTCCTATCCCCTGCATTCTTCCCCCATCATCCGCTCTCTTCTATCCTCTTCTCTCTTCTCCCAACCCCATTCTCTTCTCCTATCCCAAATTCTGTTTTCCCATCCCCTGCTCTCTTCTCCCACCCCGGTCTCTTCTCATATCTCCCTCTCTCTTCTCCCATCCTCCACTCTCTTCTCCCATCCCTGTTCTCCTCTGCAATCCCCTGCGCTCTTCTCCCATCCCCCGATTTCCTCTCCTATCCTCCGCTCTCTTCTCCCATCCCATGCTCTCTTATCCCACCTCCATTCTCTTCTCCAAACCCCTGCTCTCTTCTCCCATACCCCGCGCTATTCTCCCACCTGCCATTCTCTTCTCCCATCCCCCACTCTCTTCTCCCATCCTCTGTTCTCTTCTCCTATCCCCTGCTCTCTTCTCCCATCCCCTGCTATCTTCTCCTATCCCCGCTCTCTTCTCCCATCCCCCGTTCTCATCTCCTATCCTCTGCTCTCTTCTCCCATCCCCCGCTCTCTTCGCTCATCCCCACCCTCTTCTCCCATTCCCTGCTATTTTCTCCTATCCCCTGCTCTCTTCTCCCACCCCTGTTCTCTTCTCCAATCCCCTGCTCTCTTCTCGCACCTCCCGCTCTCATCTCCCATCCCCCACTCTCTTCTCCCATCCCCTGTTCTCTTCTCCTATCCCTTGCTATCTTCTCCTAATCCCGCATTCTTCTCCCATCCCCATTCTCATTTCCTATCCCTGCTCTCTTCTCCCATCCCCTGCTATCTTCTCCTAATCCCGCACTCTTCTCCTATCCCCCATTCTCATCTCCTATCCCCTGCTCTCTTCTCCCATCCCCTGCTCTCTTTGCTCATCCCCCACCCTCTTCTCCCATCCCCTCATATCCCCTGCTCTCTTCTCCAACCCCTGTTCTCTTCTCCAATCCCCAGCTCTCTTCTCCAATCCCCTGCTCTATTCTAGCACCTCCCACTCTCTTCTCCCATCCCCCATGCTCTTCACCCATCCCCTGTTCTCTTCTCCTATCCCCTGCTCTCTTCTCCTTTCCCCTGCTATCTTCTCCTATCCTCTGCTCTCTTCTCCCATCCCCCGCTGTCTTCTCCCATCTCCCGTTCTCTTCTCCTATCCCTCGCTCTCTCTTCTCCCATCCCCCGCTCTCTTCTCCCATCCCCCGCTCTCTTCTCCTATCCCCCGCTCTCTCTCCCATCCCCACTCTCTTCTCCCATCCCCCGCTGTCTTCTCCCATCCCCGTTCTCTTCTCCTATCCAATGTTCTCTTCTTCCATCCCCCACTCTCTTCTCCCATCTCCGCTCTCTTCTCCCACCCCGCACTCTTCTGCCACCCCCTGTTCTCTTCTCCTATCCCCTGCTCTCTTCACCCATCCTCCGCTCCCTTCTCCCAACCCTGTTCTCTTCTCCAATCCCTGCTCTCTTCTCCCATCCCATTTCTTCTCCTATCCTCCGCTCTCTTCTCCAATCCACTGCTCTCTTCTCCCATCCCCAATTATCTTCTCCTATCCCCTGCTTTCTTCTCCCATCCCCTGTTGTCTTCTCCCACCCCCTGTTCTCTTTTCACATCCCCTGCTCTCTTCTCCCATCCCCATTCTCTTCTCCTATCCCCTGCTCTCTTCTCCCACCCCGCTCTTTTCCTACCCCCTGTTCTCTTCTCCTACCCCCTGCTCTCTTCTCCCATCCCCCGCTCTCTTCTCCCATCCCTGCTCTCTTCTCCCATCCCCTGCTCTCTTCTCCCATCTTCTGCTCTCTTCTCCCATCCCCCGCTCTCTTCTTCCATCCCCCGTTCTCTTCTCCTATCCCCTATCCTTTTCTTCCATCCCCCGCTCTCTTCTCCCATCCTCTGCTCTCTTCTCCTATCCCCTGCTATCTTCTCCAATCCCCAGCTCTCTTCACCAACCCCAGCACTATTCTCCCCTCTTCTGCTCTCTTCTCCCATCCCCCACTCCCTTCTCCTATCCACTGTCCTTTTCTTCCATCCCCCGCTCTCTTCTCCCTTCCTCTGCTGGCTTCTCCTATACCCTGCTCTCTTCTCCCATCCCACACTCTCTTCTATCCCCTGCTCTCTTCTGCCATCCTCTGCTCTCTTCTCCTATCCCCCATTCTCTTCTCCTATCCCCTACTCTCTTCTCCCATCCCCTGCTCTCTTCTCCCAACCCCACTCTCTTCTCCCACCCTCTGCTCTCTTTTCCCATCCCCTGTTCTCTTCTCCTATCCCCTACTCTCTTCTCCCACCCCGATCTCTTCTCTCATTTCCCACTCTCTTCTCTCATCCCCTGTCCTCTTCTCCCATCCCCTGCTCTCTTCTCCCATCCCCCGCTCTCTTCTATCCCCTTCTCTGTTCTCCCACCCCCATTCTCTTCTCCCTTCCCTGCTCTCTTCTCCCCTCCCCCGGTCTCTTCTCCCACCCCCACTCCCTTCTCCTATCCCCTCCTCTCTTTTCCCACCCCCTTTTCTCTTCTCCTATCCCCTGCTCTCTTCTCCCATCCCCGTTCTCTTCTCCAAACCCCAGCTGTCTTCTCCCAACCCATGCTCTCTTCTCCCACCAGCCATTCACTTCACCCATCCCCCCCTCTCTTCTCCCAAACCCCTGCTATCTTCCCCTATCCCCGCTCTCTTCTTCTCCATCCCCTGTTCTCTTCTCCTATCCCCCATTCTCATCACCTATCCCCTGCTCTCTTCTCCAATCCCCTGCTATCTTCTCCTATCCCTGCTCTCTTCTCCCATCCCCCGTTCTCATCTCCTATCCCCTTCTCTCTTCTCCCATCCCCCACTCTCTTCGCTCATCCCCCACCCTCTTCTCCCATCCCCTGCTATCTTCTCCTATCCCCTGCTCTCTTCTCCCACCCCTGTTCTCTTCTCCAATCCCCTGCACTCTTCTCGCACCTCCCGCTCTCTTCTCCCATTCCCCACTCTCTTCTCCCATCCCCTGTTCTCTTCTCCTATCCCTTGCTCTCTTCTCCTATCCCCCGCTCTCTTCTCCCATCCCCTGCTTTCTTCTCCTATCCCTGCACTCTTCTCCCATCCCCCATTCTCATCTCCTATCCCCTGCTCTCTTCGCTCATCCCCCACCCGCTTCTCCCAACCCCGGCGAAGCTACCCTGCTCTCTTCTCCTATCCCATGCTTTCTTCTCCTATCCCTGCTCTCTTCTCCCATCCCCCTCTCTCTTCTCCCATCCCCCACGCTCTTCTCCCATCCCCATGCTCTTCACCCATCCCCCGTTCTCTTTGCCTATCCCCTGCTCTCTTCTCCCATGCCCCGCTCTCTTCTCCCAACTCCTGTTCTTTTTTCCTATCCCCCGGTCTCTTCTCCAATCCCCCGCTCTCTTCTCCCATCTCCTGCTCTCATCTCCCATCTCCCGAGCTCTTCTCCCAACCCCCCCTCCCTTATCCAATCCACTATCCAGTTCTTCCATCCCCCGCTCTCTTCTCCCTTCCTCTGCTGGCTTCTCCTATACCCTGCTCTCTTCTCCCATCACACACTCTCTTCTATCCCCTGCTCTCTTCTGCCATCCTCTGCTCTTTTCTCTTATCCCCCATTCTCTTCTCCTATCCCCTACTCTCTTCTCCCATCCCCTGCTCTCTTCTCCCAACCCCATTCTCTTCTCCCACCCTCTGCTCTCTTTTCCCATCCCCTGTTCTCTTCTCCTATCCCCTACTCTCTTCTCCCACCCCGATCTCTCATTTCCCACTCTCTTCTCTCATCCCCTGTCCTCTTCTCCTATACCCTGCTCTCTTCTCCCATCCCCCGCTATCTTCTATCCCCTTCTCTGTTCTCCCACCCCCATTCTCTTCTCCCTTCCCTACTCTCTCTCCATCCCCGTCTCTCTTCTCCCACCCCCACTCCTTCTCCTATCCCTGGCTCTCTTCTCCCATCCCCTCCTCTCTTCTCCCACCCCCTTTTCTATTCTCCTATCCCCTGCTCTCTTCTCCCATCCCCATTCTCTTCTCCAAACCCTGCTCTCTTCTCCCATCCCTTGCTCTCTTCTCCCACCTGCCGTTCTCTTCTCCCATCCCCCACTCTCTTCTCCCATCCCAAGCTATCTTCTACAATCCCTGCTATCTTCTCTCTTCTCCCATCCCCTGTTCTCTTCTCCTATCCCCCGCTCTCTTCTCCCATCCCCTGCTCTCTTCTCCCATCCCCTGCTATCTTCTCCTATCCCTGCTCTCTTCTCCCATCCCCCGTTCTCATCTCCTATCCCCTTCTCTCTTCTCCCATCCCCCACCCTCTTCTCCCATCCCCTGCTATCTTCTCCTATCCCCTGCTCTCTTCTCCCACCCCTGTTCTCTTCTCCAATCCCCTGCACTCTTCTCGCACTTCCCGCTCTTCTCCCATCCTCTGTTCTCTTCTCCTATCCCTTGCTCTCTTCTCCTATCCCTGCACTCTTCTCCCATCCCCCATTCTCATCTCCTATCCCCTGCTCTCTTCTCCCATCCCCTGCTCTCTTCGCTCATCCCCCACTCTCTTCTCCCATCCCCTGCTCTCTTCTCATATCCCCAGCTCTCTTCTCCCACCCCCTGTTCTCTTCTCCTATCCCCTGCTCTCTTCACCCATCCCCCGCTCTCTTCTCCCAACCCTGTTCTCTTCTCCAATCGCTGCTCTCTTCTCCCATCCCATTTCTTCTCCTATCCTCCGCTCTCTGCTTTCTTCTCCCACCCCCTGCTCTCTTCTCCTATCCACTGCTCTCTTCTCCCATCCCCAATTCTCTTCTCCTATCCCCTGCTTTCTTCTCCCATCCCCCGCTGTCTTCTCCCAGCCCCTGTTCTATTTTAACATCCCCTGCTCTCTTCTCCCATCCCCCATTCTCTTCTCCTATCCCCTGCTTCTCTCTTCTCCCACCTCCGCTCTTTCCTACCCCCTGTTCTTTTCTCCTATCCCCCGCTCTCTTCTCCTACCCCCTGCTCTCTTCTCCCATCTCCCGCTCTCTTCTCCCATCCCCAGCTCACTTCTCCCATCTCCCGCTATTTTCTCCCATCCCCTGCTCTCTTCTGCCATCCCCCGTTCTCTTCTCCTATCCCCTATCCTTTTCTTCCATCCCCCGCTCTCTTCTCCCATCCTCTGCTCTCTTCTCCTATCCCCTGCTATCTTCTCCAATCCCCTGCTCTCTTCCCCATCCCCTGCTCTCTTCTCCCATCTTCTGCTCTCTTCTCCCATCCCCCACTCCCTTCTCCTATCCACTGTCCTTTTCTTCAATCCCCCGCTCTTCTCTACTTCCTCTGCTGGCTTCTCCTATACCTGCTCTCTTCTCCCATCCACACTCTCTTCTATCCCCTGCTCTCTTCTGCCATCCTCTGCTCTCTTCTCCTATCCCCCATGTCTCTTCTCCTATCCCCTACTCTCTCTTCTCCCATCCCCTGCTCTCTTCTCCAAACCCCACTCTCTTCTCCCACCCTCTGCTCTCTTTTCCCATCCCCTGTTCTCTTCTCCTATCCCCTACTCTCTTCTCCCACCCAGATCTCGTCTCTCATTTCCCTCTCTCTTCTCTCATGCCCTGTGCGCTTCTCCTATCCCCTGCTCTCTTCTACCATCCCCCGCTCTTTTCTATCCCCTTCTCTGTTCTCCCACCCCCATTCTCTTCTCCCTTCCCTGCTCTCTTCTCCCATCCCCCGGTCTCTTCTCCCACCCCCACTCCCTTCTCCTATCCCCTCCTCTCTTTTCCCACCCCCTTTTCTCTTCTCCTATCCCCTGCTCTCTTCTCCCATCCCCGTTCTCTTCTCCAAACCCCTGCTGTCTTCTCCCATCCCTTGCTCTCTTCTCCCACCTGCCATTCTCTTCTCCCATCCCCCACTCTCTTCTCCCATCCCCTGCTATCTTCTCCTATCCCCGCTCTCTTCTCCCATCCCCTGTTCTCTTCTCCTATCCCCCGCTCTCTTCTCCCATCCCCTGCTCTCTTCTCCCATCCCCTGCTATCTTCTCCTATCCCTGCTCTCTTCTCCCATCCCCCGTTCTCATCTCCTATCCCCTTCTCTCTTCTATTTTATTTATTTATTTATTTATTACAGTTTCTTATATACCGCGCTATTTAGCATCAGTGCGGTTTACATTATAACTTAACGACCATAACAACAAGCTGTCAGGTTTACATCTCCAATCCCCTGCACTCTTCTCGCACCTCCCGCTCTCTTCTCCCATTCCCCACTCTCTTCTCCCATCCCCTGTTCTCTTCTCCTATCCCTTGCTCTCTTCTCCTATCCCCCGCTCTCTTCTCCCATCCCCTGCTTTCTTCTCCTATCCCTGCACTCTTCTCCCATCCCCCATTCTCATCTCCTATCCCCTGCTCTCTTCGCTCATCCCCCACCCTCTTCTCCCATCCCCTGCTAATATCCCCTGCTCTCTTCTCCCATCCCCCGCTCTCTTCTCCTATCCCCTGCTATCTTCTCCTATCCCCCACTCTCTTCTCCCATCCCCCACGCTCTTCTCCCATCCCCATGCTCTTCACCCATTCCCCGTTCTCTTTGCCTATCCCCTGCTCTCTTCTCCCATCCCCCGCTCTCTTCTCCCATCTCCTGTTCTTTTCTCCTATCCCCCGTTCTCTTCTCCAATCCCCCGCTCTCTTCTCCCATCTCCCGCTCTCTTCTCCCATCCCCCACTCCCTTCTCCTATCCACTGTCCTTTTCTTCCATCCCCCGCTCTCTTCTCCCTTCCTCTGCTGGCTTCTCCTATACCCTGCTCTCTTCTCCCATCACACACTCTCTTCTATCCCCTGCTCTCTTCTGCCATCCTCTGCTCTTTTCTCTTATCCCCATTCTCTTCTCCAATCCCCTTCTCTCTTCTCCCATACCCTGCTCTCTTCTCCCAACCCCATTCTCTTCTCCCACCCTCTGCTCTCTTTTCCCATCCCCTGTTCTCTTCTCCTATCCCCTACTCTTCTCCCAACCCCGATCTCTTCTCTCATTTCCCACTCTCTTCTCTCATCCCTGTACTCTTCTCCCATCCCTGCTCTCTTCTCCCATCCCCGCTCTCTTCTATCCCCTTCTCTGTTCTCCCACCCACATTCTCTTCTCCATTCCCTGCTCTCTTCTCCATCCCCCTGTCTCTTCTCCTCCCACCCCCACTCCTTCTCCTATCCCCTGCTCTCTTCTCCCATCCCCATTCTCTTCTCCAAACCCCTGCTCTCTTCTCCACATCCCTTGCTCTCTCTCCCACCTGCCGTTCTCTTCTCCCATCCCCCACTCTCTTCTCCCATCCCATGCTATCTTCTCCTATCCCTGCTCTCTTCTCCCATCCCCTGTTCTCTTCTCCTCTCCCCCGCTCTCTTCTCCCATCCCCTGCTCTCTTCTCCCATCCCCTGCTATCTTCTCCTATCCCTGCTCTCTTCTCCCATCCCCCGTTCTCATCTCCTATCCACTTCTCTCTTCTCCCATCCCCCACACTCTTCGCTCATCCCCCTCACTCTTCTCCCATCCCCTGCTATCTTCTCCTATCCCCCTGCTCTCTTCTCCCACCCCTGTTCTCTTCTCCAATCCCCTGCACTCTTCTCGCACCTCCCGCTCTCTTCTCCCTTTCCCCACTCTCTTCTCCCATCCCCTGTTCTCTTCTCCTATCCCTTGCTCTCTTCTCCTATCCCTTGCTCTTTTCCTATCCCCCGCTCTCTTCTCCCATCCCCTGCTTTCTTCTCCTATCCCTGAACTCTTCTCCCATCCCCCATTCTCATCTCCTATCCCTGCTCTCTTCTCCCATCCCCCGCTCTCTTCGCTCATCCCCCGCCCTCTTCGCCCATCCCCTGCTCTCTTCTCATATCCCCCACTCTCTTCTCCCATCCCCTGTTCTCTTCTCATATCCCCTGCTCTCTTCTCCTATCCCCCGCTCTCTTCTCCCATCCCCCGCTCTCTTCTCCAATCCCCAGCTATCTTCTCCCATCCCCTGCTTTCTTCTCCTATCCCTGCACTCTTCTCCCATCCCCCATTCTCATCTCCTATCCCCCGCTCTCTTCTCCCATCCCCGCTCTCTTCTATCCCCTGCTATCTTCTCCTATCCCCCGCTCTCTTCTCCCATGCCCCACGCTCTTCTCCCATCCCCATGCTCTTCACCCAACCCCGGTCTCTTCTCCCATCCCCAGCTCTCTTCTCCCATCCCCCGCTCTCTTCTCCCATCTCCTGTTCTTTTCTCCTATCCCCCGTTCTCTTCTCCGATCCCCCGTTCTCTTCTCCAATCCCCTGCTCTCTTCTCCCATCCCTCACTCTCTTCTCCCATCCCCTGTTCTCTTCTCCTATCTTCTGCTCTCTTCTCCCATCCCTGGTTCTCTTCGCTCTTCCCCTGTGCTCTTCTCCAATCCCTGCTCTCTTCTACCATCCCCCGCTCTCTTCGCTCATCCCCTGTTCTCTTCTCCTATCCCCTGCTCTCTTTTCCCACCCCCAGCTATTTTCTCCCATCCCCATTCTCTTCTCCCATCCCTTGTTCTCTTCTTCTATCCCCCACTCTCTTCTCCCATCCCCTTGCTGCTTCTTTACTCTCTTACTGCTCGTGGTCTCCATATTCCTGTTCTGTCACTCAATTGGTCCACCAAAAAAACCAGCAAACTACCACGTAGATACCAAAACCAGTCTAGACACGTGGCAAAAAGGGTAAAAACAGCCTTTATTAATTCAAGGGAATGAGTGTGCCAATTGACCCGACACTGGCCGTGTTTCGTAAAAATGCTTCCTCAGGGGTGTATGGCTCACTGATCCTTTCTTGCTTCTTAGGCCTTTCCTTTCCTATGCTGGTCTCCTCAGGCCTTTTCCTTGGATGGGGAAAATTATCCTATTCTAGCTGGCAGCCCAGAACTGTCTTGTCAGGAAAATCTCCCCCTTGGATCAGAACAGTTTCTTTGTAATGAGTAGTACCTGGCCTGCTCTCCGGACCATGCCCTTTCACCCAGTTCTTCAGCTTTGCCTCATTGAGTTCACAATACAATACTCGAGTCCTCACTCTTTCATCCCAGACTGCTCCCTCTCCCACTATTTCCCTTTCTCTGCTGGTACCACTCACTTTCCCTCCTACCTGTTCCCAAAATTCCCTATTCCCTATGCCACACACCCAATCAGAGTCCCTGTTCATTCCACAAACTGTCCCATGATGTTCCCTACACTGTCTGCTCTCTGTCCCTATTCCACCCAATCCCTGAACCTTCTGCTCTGTTCTCTCCCTATATCTTTGTCTCCATTGATCTCCCAGGCCCTGCTCTCCCCTTTCTATCCTTGCTCTTTCCCGTCCTTTAGTTCCTATCCACCTCTGTTCCTGTTCTACCACTTTCCCAGTACTTGTCTGGTACCTTTCCCCTCCTAAGCCAGGACCTATCTTCTTGCTGTCTGTTATGCAGTGTTCCCATGTGTCCCAAGGGTGTTGCAAGCACAACTGCCATTTCTTTCCTGCCCTTGCCTTTCTTCAATTCTTTCTCGTCCTGACTAGCTGTGGACACCACTGCCGCAAATCCGTAGTCCTGCAGCGAGGGTGGGGGTTTTGAGACTTCACACACCTCCAAGGGCCTGCCGATCATGCCCCCTTTAGTGCAAAAAGTATCCATCAGAAGGGACATGAGTGACCAGCAGGGCCTTTAGCATGCACATGGTTCTTAGAGGTCCCGCACTGTGTTTTGTGTATCCATCCGGGATTACTCAAGGACTGTTAGAATGGTTCATTTTCCTTTGCTGAAAATGTCACCGGTGTGCCAGAGGATAAATAAGAACAGCCATTAACCTTTCTAGAGTCCAGGTGCTAAAGAAATACCCATTGCCCACTGGAATACCTCAGAGGACACAGTTGGAAAGGAAAAAAATATTATCTTAGAGCTCAGTTCAAGTGCTTGGAGCATTTAGTTGATACAATTAAAATTGTATTTACTTCAAGAAAAGGTAAGTATAATTGGTAAGTATAGAGTAGAACTATTTACTGAAGGTATATAACCTGAAAAAAGGGGAAGGCAGATATAAATAATTGTGAATAAAATGGTTTCTCAATTCATCTCCTGGCTTGGTTTCAGTTTATTTGAGCTCAAATAATTGTGTCAGTTCATATGAAGTAGTTATCATATTGATGTCTTCATCTTCCCGTTGGGGCCCGTTCTCCCTCTCCACTTCCCTTAGGTCTGGTCTCGCCAATCACGGCGATGCCAGTCTCAGGAACTCGGCAGAATTTCAGCTGCAAGTATCATTGCAGAAAATTCTAGTCTAACTTCTTCTCCTAAACTCCTCCCTTAAAAATCTATCTTCCTTATTCTAAAAAAACACACTTCTTTGCAGTTTTCCCTTACCCACTCTCACTTTCCCAGTCACAGCTCACCTTATCTCTCTCACATTCCCTAACTCTCAACTCAGTTTAGAAACAGAGAAAAATGACAACAGAAAAAGCCCACATGGCCTATCTAGTCTGTCCTTCCATATCAATGATGATTATTACCTGCTCACTATAGGACATATTTATTCTCACTATATTTAGCATATTTACACTTTAATTTAATTAACCTCTTATCCACGGCATTAATAATTAACCAAAATATCCATGTATATAGTTACCATGTATATAGTTATTTATATATAATTACCATGTTTTACCAAGTTTATTTACCTTGTTCATTGTAAAAACCAATGCTGTTTGTTACAATTGTGTTTATATTTGTTCATGTGTAAACCGCACTGATTTAAGAGCGCGGTATATAAGAAAAATAAATAAAATAAATAAAATAAAATAAATCAGCCACTACAACAGCCCCCTTTTTCCCTTTAGAGATCCTCTGTGTTTGTCCCATGCTTCTTTGAAGTCAGATACTGTCCTATAATTCAGATACCGTCCTATAATTGCTTCTCCCCATCTCCTTTCCTAAACTTAAATTTCTATATACTTCTCACCTTTCATCAATAATTATTTTCTTACAGAGGCTCCTGTCCTCTATGCTCATTATAGGAACCTTTTTTTCCAGTTAGTGCAAGGTCCTATAAGGCTAGCTCTAACTGTTTATTGCCTAACAAAATAAAAATTATGAAAACACGCAACATTTCACTTCAACTCTCTGCTGCCCTCTCCTTTCACTATTCTCTCTCTCCTAAAAACTTTCCTTTTCTGCCTCTATCACTCACTCCCAGTCTCACTTCTTTCACACCAAAAACAACTTTAAAAACAAATAAAAAGAACCCCTCAAACTCAGCCATTTCTTTCATCTCCTCACCCGCACTCTCAACTATTTCTCATATATTCCAAACAAACTCATTTATTCTGGCCCAGGACCTCAGACATCCCCCCTCAAGCTCATCCATTCGCCATGTACCTCAATTCCACTCAGTCACCGACATTCCCTTTTCCTTTCACTAACGCTCTCCCACTCGCTGATGTCTTCAAATACTTCCATTCTATTGAAAAAATGAATCTTAATTTCCTTTTCTTTATCCCATCAGCAGGCCCAATCCATTTTATTTTTAGGGCACTGAAACCCAGTTACTTTCTTTGGGGCCTTCTTAGCCCAGACGTTATACTTGGGGCACCCTGCCCACTCCAGATGGCCAAATTCATTTATATATATATAATTTTTAAAAAAATCGAACCCATTGGGGTACATGTGGCTCAATAGTCCTTCTTTCAAGGCCCTCTGCCACTATTCTTCCCTCTTGGGCCCCCCTCCTTGACACTGTGCCCCCCCCCCCATGCCAGGAAAAAAGTCTCTGAGTCCTCCTCACTGTATATCGGGGACAGACGTGCCAACCACGGCTCCCTGATCACAGCCCGAGCACTGTCACAGACCCCCAGTGACAGCAGCCCAGCAGTTCTTCTTTATTTTAAAAAAATATCGTTGCTCCCTCCTTCTCTCTCCGCGGGTGCGAGGAAGAGCAGGAAACTCTCTGGCTGTGTCCTGCAGCCTCCCCACTTCCCCGGACTTCCCAGGTAAATGTTTTCTTTATTTTCATTCTGGTTACATTAGGATTTATTCTATTGCTCCTGCCGCTATAAGGCCAAAGAGCTGCATCAGCAGGCAACTGGAGAGAGGCAGTTTTTAAGCTGGCAGTGCATGGGGTGTGGTGCTTGTGGTGGAGCCAGGCCTCTGGTGGAGCATGGCTGCATGCAGGCAAGATACCCAAACATACGTAGGACCGGCCCTGTGTGGGGCACATCATATGGCTTTTTTTTTTTTTTTTTAGCAGTGGCTCCCTTCTTGTCACTCTTCCCTAAAAGCCATGTTTGTGGAGTAATTCTGAAATTGTTGAATGGTCAGCATTTCCCCAGTCTCAGCCAGAGACCATTGTAGTTCTTCTAAAATAATGTTAGGCCTCACAACATTTCCTTAACTCATGGATATTGAGTTTGGAGGGCAGTCTGTATGAGGCTTTGTATTAATGGGGCAAAACTATTTCCATTTTACAATGATAGATAGACCTGACAGTGTTCCAAGAATTAGTAACAGTTACGTGTTCTTTATGTTTAGACCTTTGCTTCGAATTTACTTCATAGAACAAAAACAGTTTTGATTCTTCTTCCAGGGGAATTCCAGTCAATAACTGAGCTTGCACATTCAACAGCTCACAATTCCCATTAGTGGCTATCAGAAACTCAGTGGAGACAGATAGAGAACCAGCACTCAGGGTCAATATATAAATATAATAGTATATAATATAATTTCATTACTACAACAGGCTCTAGTCCAGCCTAAAGACAGATCTGTTCTGTAATATAAGATTTCTTCCATGTTCCATGATGAACAGGTATATAATGCAGAGGAAGATGTATGAATTTGAACCTTCGCTCTGCACTGTCTCTCTTTTGCCTTTATCACACTTCAGTGAGGATGGGTGCAGCAGAATTTACAGATTCATGGGAATTTTTGTGGTGTGAACAGATCTACCATGGCTGACTGGAATGGACTGAAACCATCCATTCATTTCCTATGGGTCACCAGGAGCTGGTAGTTTAAGTGATGGTTTAGAGGTAGAAGGGTCTCTGCGTGACCAAGGAAAAGTTGCTTCATCTCCTCTCCTTTAGTTTCTCCAGTTGTAATTGGTGGCTGATGATAAGACGTGTTCGTTATCTCTCCCACCCTGCCATTCAGCATTCACGTCAGCGTGCCAAGTCATTCTCTGTTTCTGAAACGGTGTAGCTGTGGAGTGTAGAAGGATCTTTTCTGAGAGACGAGCTTGCTGTAATAGCTATTCTTTTAGTGTGAGAACGGGCTTATCTGTGCCCACGACAGTAGGTAAGAGTTAGGACTCCAGGTTTCATTATTGCAACAGACAAACTTCCAAGAGAAGACATGGCACTAACTGGAAAACAGTCCGTTTTATTTGCAAAGAAATTCTGTAACATCATTTTGGATTCTGTCGGCATCATACCAGGGCATCAGTCCAAAAGCAGAAATATGTAGTGATCTGTGAGGGGCCAGGAAGGAGGGTAAGCAAATTCCTCAGTAGTTCTTTCGAGACATGGGAACCAGATATTCTAATCCCCTAGCTTTAATTGTACATAATACCATTGCTCTACAGGATTTCCAACACCCAGTCCTCGCATACCACAACAGACCAGGTTTTCAGGATATCCCTAATGAACATGCATGAGATAGATGTGCATACAATGGAGGAGGTTTGCATGCTCATCTATCTAATGCATATTCATTAAGAGCACCCTACCAACCTGACACTTATATGACCCTCAAGGACAGGGAGAACCATTGCTATAAAAAAAAGGAGGCATTTAAGGTCAAAGAGCATGGAGAATCTAATGATGTGAGAGGTTTTGGTCCCTCCAGCAGAAAGAAATTATTAAGGTAACCATTTGGCTCCAAGTCCCAGGGGAACATGAACTAGGGACTGAATTAGGATTTTGTGATTACAGAGCTGAATTCCCAACAAAGTGCGTCTTAGCAGGGCAGCAGAGAAGGAGAGAGGGGTGACTCATGATATGTGTGTATCAGTGCGCAGTGTGTATATTTATCTCTGCGGGGAGAGTTTAGTTGTTCATCTCTAAGCATGTGTGGGTGGGATGTCAGGATGTATGTGTGTGAGTGTTGGGGTGAATGTGGCTGTGGTCATGTAGGCTTCCCTCTCCTTTGCCCTCATTTCCTGTCTCTGTCACTCTCCTCCCTCTCTCCCCACCACTTACTTGCACTTTCCCACCTTCCTTCTTTCCCTCCTCCCTTTGCTTTGCACTTGCCTAACTCTCCCTCCCCAGGTCTCCCCCTCCCACAGCTTCTTTTCACCTTGGCTTCTCTCTTGCAGTCTTCTTCACCAGGGCCACAGCTGGACTCAGCTCCTTTCCCTGTGCTGGTGGGGATTGCGTCTGTTGCATTTTTTGCCATTGCTGTGGTCAGCTTTCATCTATCACAGCATCGTCCAACCATCGTCTTTGGGTGACAGGGTCTGGCCTCCCATAACCCAGTGCTCTTCCTTGCAATTCTTGCTCAGTCTGAATGCTTCTGTCTGCTTGCTAAAAAATGCAGTTGGACAGACAGACAGACAGATGGATAGACCCTCCATAACAAGCACTATCAGTTAAGAGGAACACATCTAAAAATCAGTTGACTGAGCGAGTGGTAGATCCTGATCTGAGACAACCCACCAGAAATCAAAGTGCAAACACCATACAAACATTTACAATCACTGAAATTTCTGTGCATACTAGAAGTTGTTTTTGTAAGTCACTTTCCAGCTACAGTATTCTGTGGAGAGGGCACCACCTTGGGTTTTCCCTTCATTGGTATCTGTATAGTTTAATACAGAACTCCCCCTCCCCCCTCATTAAAGAACCGATATGTCTTCGGTGCAAAATGTAGATGAGCTCCTGCTCTGAGCCTGATTAGGTTGCAGCTTTGTAGCAGCTTCGCCATTCTGAAAATCCCCCCTTCTGGTTTCACTTATAAAATCCATTTCTTGATATGCTGGAGGTAACTCTTCAGTGAACTCACAGAGCACGGGACTAACTCTGCTTTCACCACTTATAAACTCTGGTCCTCTTAGTCTAGAAATATAGAAACATGAGATCAGATAAAGACCATACGGTCTATCCAGTCTGTCCTTCCATATGAGCTACTAAGCTCTACAGACTTTTCTCCTTCAGAGATCCTTGCTTTCTTGAATTCAGATGCAGTTTTTATCTCTACTACCTCCACTTGGAGACTATTCCACGCATCTGCCACTCTTTCTGTAAAGAAATATTTCCGCAGATTACTCCTGAGTCTATCCCTTTTCACTCTCATCCTATGTCCCCTCATAGCAGAGCTTACTTTCAATCAAAAGAGGCTCTCCTCCTGTGCATTTATGCCACCGAGGTATTTAAACATCTCTGTCATATCTCTCCTATCCCACATTTCCTCTAAAGTATACATATTGAGATATTTTTTTTTATTTATTTTTTTTATTTAGTATACATTTGTATACCGCTACTTCCAGCGATCAGTAGCGGTTTGATTACAGATTGTAGGTTGTCAATCATGACAGAAAATCTGGAGTATAAACACATTGATTTGTAGGGAAAAGCACAGCACACAGGAAGATGGTTTAAAAGGAGCAGATTCAGAATTTACATATCTACATTTTTACATTTTCACATAACAGTTCCCATGTTTCGTAGTGAGGCAGCTTGGAGTCCCCTGGGATTTACATCAAATTGTAATGACACTGGAATAGATGTGTCTTGAATTTTTTTCTGAAAACTATTAGGTCTTTGATTGCTCGTATCTCAGGTGGTAGTTGGTTCCAGAGTGTTGGGGCAGAGTATGAGTATGCGCGGTGGCTAGTACTGGATTTGACAGATCTGATATTGGTTGGAACGTGGAGAGTGTCTGAGGGACGGTTCTTCTGTCTCTGTTTGAGGGTTGCGTGCTGATAAGGTGGAGAGAAAGGATGGCGCTGTGTTATGTATGAGTTTGAATGTGGTTATCAGTGTTTTATATTTTATCCGAGCCGTAATGGGGAGCCAGTGCAGCTCAATTAATACAGGTGTGATGCGTTCAGTAATGTTTTTTCGCATGATGATCCTAGCCGCCACATTTTGGGCCATTTGCAGAATGTTTAGGGTTTTCTTTGGAAGCCCTTGTAAGATAGCATTGCAGTAGTCTAAGTGTGGCATAATGAGTGCTTGCGCAACAGTCCTGAAATCGTGTGGTTGAGTATGAGATATTTAAGTCTTTCTCCATGTGTCTTATAGTGAAGCCCACAGACCATTTTGATAGCCACCTTTTGTACCAACTCCATCCTGTTTATATCCCTTTGAAGATGTGGTCTCCAGAATTGCACACAATACTCTAAATTAGGTCTCACCAAAGGCTTATACAAAGGCACTATCACCTTCTTTTTCCTGCTGGCCATTCCTCTCCCTATGCACCCAAGCATCCTTCTGACTTTCGCTGTTGCCTTTTCTACCCGTTTAGCCACTTTAAGATCATCATAAACAATCTCCTCCAGGTTCCGTTCTTCTTTTTTGGACAGAAGCACTTTGTCCCCTCTAATGTACCACTCCCTTAGGTTTTTGCAGCCCAAAAGCAATACACTGCAGTTGCTAGATTGTTGACCATTCTTCAAGCTTCGCTCAATCCCTTCTCATGTTATCTACTCCTTCTTGGGTATGTACTCTATTGTAGATTTTAGTATCATCCAGAAAGAGGCAGACCTTACCCGATAGCCCTTCTGCAATATCATTTACAAAAATGTTAAAAAGAATTGGACCACGGACAGATCCCATTGGTAGCATCCTTCTCCTCAGAGTAAGCATTGTTTATCTGTACCCTTTGTCGCTTCCCACTCAACCAATTTCTAATCCAGTCAGTCACTTTAGGGTGCATATGCCACCAGTGAAGGGTGTTTCCAGTTCTCTGGCAGAGGAAGACAGAAAATGTTCCGAGAAAAGTGTGTCACGGTTCATCACTGTTTACATACATTTCCTGGCCATGTGTAGCAACTGGCAGGATTTCTTCCTTGGAATGCTGTAAGGACACCCTGACCTGACCTTGTGCTGAGGAACGCTATGCAGCCTCTGATCAGTTTTACCCTGGTGGTGGTGTTACAGTGGAATATGGGCCTTTGAGTCATTGCTGACCAGAAGAAGATTACCAGACCTTTCTTTTGAGGGTAAAGGGACTTGCCAAAGTCATGCTCGTGGGAATGAAACGCTGGTCTTTTGGGTACCAAGCCAGTGCTCTAACCACTAGGCTATTTCTCCACTCCTGGTGGTGGTGTTAGCTGACAAAAGATAGATGCTACCTTCTTGAATTTTATTTTGGCTTGTTCTGGTGCACTGCATTTTATTTCATTCCATTTGTTGAATTTATACCCACCTATGCCAGCAGGTCAGGACAGTTTACACATATCCATAGAAATGTTAAACAAACAATAGCACCTCCTATAAGAAAGCAAATATATTTATATGCAATTGTGTGTTGTCTTTTCCAGACTGTGCAAATGTATTTGATATATTTGTATTCATTAATTTAATTTAATTTAACAAAAACAAACTTATAAACACTTTTTCAGTCACCAGACCATGAGGCCACAGGACGGTATCTGGTCAGAAATTATTTGAGTTATTGGAGTGATATTAAAGATATAGTAATATGGTAAATTGTGGGACACAATGACCAAAATGCCTGTCCATTATGCCCAGGAGTGCCTTTGCCACTCTGTGTAGATGCACATACAAAATTCTGATGTGAAGCCCAACACCCACTCTCGCTTGCCATGCGCCACTTAACCAACCTGTGAAAGCTTTGAAGACTGTAAATGTTGTGCTGTACAGTTTCAGAATTGCCAAGTTACCCAGTTCCAGGAGTGAGATTTTAAGCAATTCCTGGATTTCACAATCTCATCCTGATGCATTATGGGACCAGCAGCACTGATTCCAATGGGAAAATCAAGGACCAAAAATACTACACTGCATTGCAATGCAAATTTAAAAGCAGGACTGCAATAAATCTTACTGCTGGAGCTGGCTAACTTGGCAGTTCTGCAGTTTATCCCTATGGAACGCCACGACTGTGGTACCGTAAACATCGACCGGTTATCACAGACCCTCAGTTATCTTTTTGCAATTATTAAGTTGTTGTTGTTTTGTTTTGTTTTTGTTTAACTTTCCATCTGCATTTTTGGACTTCCAGCCAAATGGGAACCAGTCTCTGTGGTCTACAAGGCCATGAGCCCTTGTTCGTAGTTATCAATGCTTTTTCCCCACTGTTTTTTCCGATTCCCTCCCACTTACATAGCCCAGCTACCTTACAGTCCTTGGACAGAGGCCACAGACTGCAGCTTCGTCCAGAATGTACTGATGTGGACCGGAAGTCTGGCCACTAGGTGTTGTCATTGCACGATGGTTAGGAAATCCCACCCTCTGGAGTCATGAATGCTTCCTCTACAGCAGGGGTGCATAAGTTCAGTCCCTGAGGGCTGAAAACAGGCCAGGATTTCAGGAAATCTCTACTATGTGTTAGATAAATTTGCATACAGTAGGTGTGGTATGCATGCAACTACACAAATGATAAGTAGTAGTAGCTATATCTCATGTATATTCATTAAGGATATCGGAAAGCATGACCTGTTTATGACCCTTGAGAACTGAACTTGTGCCCCCTGCTCCACAGCATCCTTATTTATTTATTTAACCGATTTTATATACCGTCTTTCTACAAATCAAGACGGTTTACATAAAACATTTAAATAGTGTTTCCACTGTTTACATAGAACAAAGTAACAAATATATATAAGATAACAATGAGAACTAATCATAAAAATAAAACAACTATTTACAAGGTATTTACCAAGATATCAGTTGTCAGTATGAAGGTTTAGAAGGGGTAGGAGCTGGGGGGAAGCAGATGAAGGTTAGAAACTAAGGTGGAAGGGAAAAATGTTCCTGAAAGAGGAGGGTTTTTAAGTTCTTTCGGGACTCAAGGTGAGTTCTAGAGTTCCGCAGCTCATGGGGAAGGGAGTTCCATAGGGTAGGAGCATAGAGGGAAAAGGCCCTGTTACAGGTATATTGTTTACTAAATCTTGTGGCTGTTGGGATAGAGATGAGGTTTTTGGTAATAGTATGGCGGGTTCTAGAGCTAGAAGAGAGGGGAATGAGAGGGGAAAGGCATGGAGCTGATTCATTGGAGATGATTTTATGTATGAGGGTAAGCACTTTGAACTTAATCCTGCAGTAGATGGGGAGCCAGTGGAGGTCATATAGGACTGGTGTGATGTGTGATCGCCTGGGAATGTTGGTTATGAGTCGTGCGATCGTGTTCTGGGCAAGTTGGAGCGGTTGTATAGCGTTCTTGGGAAGGCTATGATAGATTAGGTTGCAGTAATCAAGAGAGGGGGTTGTGAGGGCTTGACAGACAGATTGAAAAGAAGTGGGGCTTAAGAGGGGTTTGAGATTCCAGAGGGTACGTAGTTTTGCATATATTGTATTAGTGGTTCTCTTTATTTGATTAGTGAAGGAGAGGTTCTGATCGAGGATGATACCAAGATACTTCACCTGGTTTTTTATAGTAAGGGTGAAATCTCCAATAGTGATAGTTGGAGGGGGGGTGTATGAGGTAATGGAGAACACCTGTAGCACTTCAGTCTTAGCTTGGTTAATTAGAAGGCTATGTTGAGATAGCTATGATTTCAGTGTAAATAAGCAATCACTTAGATTAGAGAAGTCGGGGTTGGAGAGATTAAATGGGGTGAAGCACATCATGTCATCCGCATATAGTTGGTACTGAATGCCAAAGCTCTGAAAGATATTGCAAACAGTTTGAAGGAAAATATTGAAAAGGAGAGCAGAGAGGCTAGATCCTTGGGGGACACCTTGTTTTAGTGTAAATGGGAGAGAGGTATCATTGCCAATATGGACCTGTTGGGTTCTGTCATCTAAGTAGGATCGGAACCAGTTTAGGGTTGTGCCTCTTAGCCCTATTTCATGGAGCCTGCATAAGAGTTGATGGTGAGGAAGGGAGTCAAAAGCGACAGATGGGTCAAGGAATATGAGTAGGCATCCTTGGGTAGGATTCTGGGTGTGCAAGTACAGGGAGTCTAGTAGGGAGGTAAGGAGGGTTTCGACACCATGGTTCTTTTTAAAACCATGTTGGAATAGGTCGAGGGGAGAGTGATCATCAATATAGTTTTGAAGTTGGGTTTGAACTAGTTTCTCGGCTATTTTGGCAAGAAAAGGGATGCTAGATATAGGTCTGTAGGAGGTAGGGGAAGTGGGGTCAAGTTTAGTTCATTTTAGTATAGGCTGGATAATGGCGCGTTTAAGACGAGGTGGAACAAAACCAGTCTGGAGGGAGGTTTGTATAATAGATAGGATGTAGGGGCTGAGGGAATCTCTAGTAGATTTGATCCAAGGGACAGGACAGGGGTCAAGGGCAGAAGTGTAGGTATTCAGGTCTTTTATAACATTGGAGACATTTTCTAGAGTGATGGGATCGAATTTGTTCCAAGAAGTTAGGAGGGTAGGTTCTGGAGGTTGGGTGATGTAGTCAGGAATAAAATAGGGGTTATTGATTGAGGAGGGAGGAAGGAATTTAGAGGTAAGGTGGTTGGCAATAGTTTGTGCAGATATTTTCGGGGGTTGGTCCTGCGGTGAAGGTTCATTTATTAAGGATTTCGCTATAGAGAAAAGTTCCCTAGGTTTATTGAGAGACCGTTGGATTATGTTTTCATTATATTCCCTTTTATGGTTGAGGGTTTCAGAGCAGTAGGTTTGGAGTTTATTTATGTAGGCAGAATGTGCATTGGGATTATCTGAGTGTCTCCAGATACGTTCCAAACGCCTAAGTTCTCTTTTGAGATTTCTTAGTTTTGTAGAGAACCAAGGTGCTCTATTGTGGTGCTTTTGAGGGAATTCTTTAGGTGGGAGGAGAGAGGCTGCAGATAGGATTTCATTCCATTTGGAGATGTGAGACTCTTGATTAAGTCCCATATCTTTTAATAGGTCGAGGGATGGGATCGTTTGCTCTAGGAAGATGGGCGCATTGAATTGTCTAAATTTACGAGTGTGTTGAGGGTGGGTAGGAGGATGAGCTTTGTGAGTAGAGTAGGGGAAGGAAAAGAGGATGAGAGCATGATCAGACCAAGGAATAGGTTGAATGTTGTGATGGATTTGTTCAGCGAATGGAGCTTGTTGTGGAATAAATATTAAATCAAGGATGTGTAGGATGATTTAGGATTTGAGTGAAGTGGAGGGCATTCATAGCTTGGAGGAAGGTAGACGATTGATTAGGGGTTATGGAGTGTAAATTTAAATCACCTAAGATTATGAGGGGGCGTAAGGCAGGTTGGGGGGAGCAGGCTGTGTCTAGAATCGTGGAGAGGTCAGATGAGACTGTCTGGGGTGCACAGTATAAGAGATGTAAAGATAGGGTAGAGTTAGAGACTGTTATGGTGTCCATGCCTGATGTTGAGGTAGACTCAACTATAGAAAGTTGTAGGTTAGATCTGGCAATAATAGCTACACCTCCATCTCTGCCTTGTGTTCTGTTACAGGTATATATTGAGTATGCATTAGGAAAAAGTTGGTTTATTAGAACCATGTCAGTGTCTTGAAACCAGGTTTCAGTGAGGCAAAATATATCGAGGTCATAGTCAGTTATGAGGTCAGTGAGTAAGGGGATTTTATTTCTGGCAGAGCGAACATTGAGTAGGGCACATTTGAGGGGGGATAGGGGATGTTAGAGGGAGGGTTGGGCTTAAGGTTGGGAGTTATGTTAATGGGTATGAGTCTGCAAGTACGGTAATGGGGGTTATGAAAAGGGTGAGATAGAGGTGGTGGGAAGTATAGGTGTCTGGGAGAGTGGATTATAGGAATGGGGATATTATGTGTCAGAGAAAGTGCATAGGGGAGGGTGAACAAAGTGAGGTATAGTATGATGAGGGCAAGCCTGAGTGCAAATGAGCAGGAGTTAGGAGGGGCCATTCTGGAAGGAAGGACAGGATCTGGTTGAAGGAAAGGAGGGAGGGAAGAGGTCTAGTTGGAAATATGCCAGTTCAGAAGAGTGAGAATAGAATAGTAAATGTTACAGAGTTAGATACTTTTAAATTAGCAGAGTTGAATGAACATTGAATTGAGGAATGGAGTAGAAACAAATGTTACTTAAATTGACATTGAGTACAAAGGCAAATGTTACATTAAGTTGGGATTGAGTACAGTTGAAACAAATGTAGCATTTAATAGTTGTAACAGTGTAGTAGCTGTTAATTTTAGAGAGCAGTGGATGAGACAATAACTGGTTACGTTGAAGCACAAGTTAGCACAGTGAGAGTTAGGTAGTTATGCATAAAGAGTAAGGGGAGGCTACCAATTAGCTGGAGAATACAAAATATATTAGGAAAGAAAAGTGAAAAGGTGTTGCTTACAATTGAAGCTGGAGAGGGCTCAAATTGGAGCTAGAACGTGAAGCTGCTGTGGTTAGAAGAGGCAGATGGCACACAATCATGTAGTGATGAGTTCCACGCCTAAGGGCCACGCCAAAGGGCCCTCTGGCGAGGCCCTCAGGCGCGGGCACGCAGGCACGGGCACGCCTTCAGCATGCTGCTGCTTTTATTGCTGAGTTCTGGTCCCCGATTGGGCTGGGGGAGGTGTGGGAGGAGCAAGCGTGCTCTGCCCTCGGTGCTGCAGGGTCGATGGTGTCCGGAGAGGAAGAGGGACTGGCCCTGGCCCTGGCCAGCCCTAAGCCTGGAATCTATTCCAGGTTCTTTGCATGGCCATGTGCAGCTCTTCAGCTGAGCCACTAGGCCAGCCCATGTGTTATGTCTTAAAGAATATAGGGCCCAGTATTCAGCACTGGCGGCTAGTGCTCCTACAGCGGCTAGCCACTGATGCTGAACTTTAAACCCAGATATTCAGTGCTGGGGCCATATCCGGCCTCCAGTATTGAATATTCAGGTTGCAAGTGTTTAGCTTCTGTGATGAAAGGTAGGCCAGTGTTTACCATGCCTGACGTTCTCCACATCACTAACTGGGCAGCAGCTTAATATTGCCGCAGCCTGGTTAACAATATGTGCTGCCCCGGAACGCCCCTGGAATGCTCCAATGCTCACCAGTTGGTATTGGGGTGTGCAGCGGCGCACCTGCAGATATCAGCGGCACTAACCATGTTAGTGCTACGTAATATCCCGCTAAGAGGCATTTACACTGTTTGCAAGTCTTAAAACAATGCCTTTGAATAGCAGACCCGTAGTTTTTAGACAGTGTATGGAATTCACAAATTGATGCAAAATTAGGATTTCTTCTTAATTTATTTATTTAACAGGTTTTCTATACTGCCTTATCCTAAAATCAAAGCGGTTTACAGGACAACTTAAAATAGTATACAAAGTAATGGGGGTGGAGGGGATACATGTGGGAAATACTTAGAGGTCTAAACTATTTGCATAATTAACTATTTACAATATGTACAGTGGGGTGGTTTTGGTTAAGGGTTAGCGAAAGAGTTGTTGCCGGGGGGGGGGGGGGGACGGAGGGGGAGGGAATTCTATACACTAGGTGATGCTCCCGAAGTGGGCTATGAATAGGAAGGTTTTTAATTTTTTCTGGAAATCTTTATTGTCATTGGTAGCTCTTAAGTAATCCAGAAGGGAGTTCCAGAGGGCAGGGGCTGCTAGGGATAAGGCCCTTCCGGATGTGGACCGAATGGTTTTAGTGTAGGTTCTGGGAGCGAATTCACCCTGCAAGCCTCTGATTGTACTAAGTGACTTCAACCTCAATTCAACATCCAAAAAAGAGGCTGAAGCCTTCCTTACAGCCATGGACTCACTACAGTACACTCAACTCCTCACTGTTCCTACTCTTCACTTAACTCCACCACAGACCTTATCTTTGTCCCAAGATGGATCCAAGAACACAACAACATAACACTCCCATTGTCACCCCAGTACCATGGTCCGACCACCATGCCATATGATTCAACTTGCACATCCCTCACCTAAGCATACAGGAGAAACCACAACACCTGGGAAGACGATTCAATAGTTTCCAAAAGGATCAATTCCTACAATAAACCATTCCCAACCTAAACCAAGACATTATGCCTCTAAGAAGCTTCCCATTAAATTCCACATTCACTACAAAGTCCTTTCACTTGTCCACCAGGTCCTTTACACTCACTCTCCTCAATATCTGGCCGACCTCATTTATTTCCATACCCCTACTCGCACATTACGATCATTGGATCTCAATCGTTTACATCTTCCCTCCCCTTCAAGAGCCCACCTTCAGTCCACCCGCTCCTCTGCCTTCTTTTTCATTGGTCCCGCCCTCTGGAACTCTTTACCCTACTCTATCCGGCTTGAACAACACCACGCCACCTTTAAGAGCAGTCTGAAAACCCACCTCTTTACCGTTGCTTTCGACCTCCCCGCCCCCTCTGTGTGATTTTACTCTCCCTGCCCCTTCTCCACTTCCTCTCCTCTTTTGTCTCGTTGTATGACTTCGCTGTTTTGCTTTCCTATCCATTATTGTAAGTTCCTTTCCACTTTCCGCCTTTGGCTTTCTGTACCTTTATTTTTGTAAACCACTTTGATGTTACTGTTTAGCGGTATATTAAGCAAATAAACATAAACATAAACATTACCATCCTAGACAATGCAATTCCTACAAGAAACCATTTCCAGCCTAAACCAAGACATTACCGACCTAGACAATGCAGTTCCTACAAGAAACCATTCCTAAACTAAACCAAGACATTACTGACAAGACTATCCCTGCAGCAGCAAAAGCACCTGACAGAAACACCAGACCACATGGAAAGAGCAAGATCAGCACCCTGGTACTCAGATGCAATATGGGAGGCCAAGAGAACAAAAAATCAAAAGAATCTGGCGACAGAAAAAGACCCATGTCATCCTGCAGCAACACCAAGCAAAGCAACAGGACTACAACAACCTAATCAACCAACACAAGCAGGAATACTACACCAGCCTTGTACTACAATCCACCAACAAGCCCAGGGAGTCTTCAAAATAGTCCGAACCCTCACAAAGGAACCAACCCCCACAGGAGGGGACACAATACATCCTCACAGCTTCACACATTTCTTGCTATCTAAACACTCCCCCCATACAAGAGCATCCCACATGACTGCACCCCTGACCCTGTAGACACACATACCAAACACACCTGGGGTCATTTCAGCATGCCCCCTGTCGACCAGGTTGCCCACACAATAGTCTCACTAAACACCAGCACTGCACCAACTGATCCAAGTCCAGTAACATGGATAAAATTGGCAAAGGAAGAGCTCAGCAAATTCATACTCAAAATAGTACACTCATCCCTAACCCAAGGTTACATGCCGCAGTCCCTCAAGCTAGCAACTATCGCCCAGTCCCCAAGCTTACCTCACCCAGCAGCATACCGTCCTATCTCCAGCCTGCCTTTTCTCACCAAAGTGGATATTTTTAGTGAATGGGGCAGTTTGCAGGGTGGTGGAGCAGATGCAGAGGCATTTTGTAAGTTGATCAGTCAGTTGCAGTATTGGGGGATGGGGCATTCTGCAGGGTGGTGGGATGGTTGTGGTGGTATTTTTTAAGGGTGGGGCAGTTTGTGAGGTTAAAGTTTTTAGGGGTGGGGTGGACTGATGGGGCAGCTGTGGGGAGTAGATTATGAGGGTGGGGCAGTTGGCAGGGTGGTGGGGCAGTTGTGGAGGTAATTTTTAGGTATGGGGCAGTTTGTGGGGTGGTGGGATAGTTGCAAGGGAGTATTGCTTGGGTATGGAGCAGTTTGCAAGCTGGTAGGGCAGTTGTGAGAGGTTGTTTATTAGGGTGGGGGCAGTTTGTGGTGTGGTAAGGTAGTTATGAGGGTGTAGTGTTTTGGGGTGGGGCAGCTTTTAGAGTGGTGAGGTAGTTGTGAGGGGATATTTTTTCATGGTGCCAGCATTTGGTGGGTGAGTAGGGCAGTTGTGAGGGAGTATTTTTTCAGGGTGGGGGCACTGTGCAGGGTGGTAGGACAATTGTGAGGGAGCATTTTATGGTGATGGAAGCAGCTTGGGAGGTTGGGAGAGTAGAGAACAGAGAGAGGGAGTTTGAAAGGAGGAATTCCCTAATTGCTATGTTTCACTGTATGGAAGTTTCTATGCTACAGAAGCTGAAACTTCCTCTTCCATAGAAATACATTGAGCTCATTTTTTGGGGGGCTTATTTCTCTGGAACCCCTGGCCCAATATGGCCCTTTTTCAAACTTGAGGTGTCATTTTACCGGTTTTTCCCACATACCAAGTTTCATCCCATTCTATTAAATTTTCAGAGCATAACTTTGCCCCAGATAGATAGACATTCTTGACTCCTTTTATATAATTCTTTCCAACTTCTGTTGTGTTGAAAAGAATTAAAAGATATCAAACGGAGCTTGACAAACTCTGGGTGCCAGGTCTCTCTGCCAACCAAAAAAATTCAACATGACATCTTAAGCACACAGGGTTGAAAAGCAAAAGCTTGCTATTATGTCTGCAATGGCCAGAGGACATGGCGGTATACTCAAGGCAGGCTGGTGTAGGCCAAAGAAGAGGTCAAATCATCAGGTCCACTCTGGCTGAAAAGGGGTAAGAGCAGTCTGGTCAGTGGGAGTTGGAGGTGATGAGCCATGATTTGGATTTATTGGGAATGGATTTTGGATTTTAGATCAGGCCTTTTCAGTAGTACCTCAAGATGAGTTACATTAAGACACATATGCGCCATGAGCGGCCCACACAGAAGAGCCTCCAGTTGAAGGAGGAAATTGGCTGCCTTCTGGGCCCAAGCCTAATGAGTAGGCAAATGGAGGTAGTTTTCAGATGGGTTCGGGTGGGGAGTGGAGGAGGAGGGGAAGTGCTGAAGTTGCTGCTGGGAGAGAGGAGTGGAGGGGTGAGGGATGCTGAAGCAGAGGCTGTTGCTAGCATGGGGGAAGGGCAGGCCCAGATTTAGGCATAGACAAGACTGATAGCAACCTAGCATGCCAAATTTTGAAGGTATCAAATACCCAGGCCAAAGAGGAGCCTGATGCCACTTAATTTCATGCCATGTCCCTGTGCCGCTTCATGGGGCCACCATTGCAACGTTACTCCCTTCCTCTGTTCATCTTCTGATTCTCCAGTTTTGGAAATCTCTGTTCCCCCCACCTCCCACTCTCTGGGATCTGCTGTTTGGTCTTGCCTATAGGTGCCAAAATCTAGCAAAGCTGGGAATAGGAGGCACTGTACTCAAATGGTTTATGTCATATATATCTCACCGATTGCTACGTGTCCAACTAGGCCAAAACATCTTGGAAACGTTCTCCCAAGGACAGGGAATCCCACAAGGTTCGGCCCTCTCGGCCCTCCCTTTTAATCTATACCTACAGCCCGTTACGAACATATTTTAAAAATACAAAATTAACCATTACATTTATGCCGATGACATCATGCTCGCTATCCCCATAAACACTAGCAGCCCCTCATTCCACAATCTATCTGAATGTATCAGAGAGGCTGAATCCTGGCTAGAAACCAACTACCTCAGCATTAACCTTAAAAAAACAGAAGCTATGTTTGTATCAAGAAAACACGATGCGATCTACCCAAAAACCATCATAATCAACAACACCACTATCCCTGCCAAACAAGAGGTAAAATACCTAGGGATAATATTAGATCATACACTCAGTATGCTCCCCCACATAAAGCAAACAGTAAAAACTGTATTCTATAAACTAAAGACAGTACAGCACCTAAGACCCCTCCTCGACACCCATGATTTTAGATCTGTAGTCAACTCACTAATTACCCCCCACTTCGACTACTGTAATAATCTACTGAATGGCCTACCACTTAAAAACACAAATATACTCCAAAGAGCCGAGAACATCTCCGCCAGGGTAATAGCAAAATCACGTCTAACTGACCACATAACCCCCATTCTACATGAACTACACTGGCTCCCTATAAATAGCCGGATAAAATATAAAATGCTCTTAACAACATTCAAACTCCTCAATGATATCTCCCCCTCACACCTAACCAACCTCCTACACTCCCCACCAGAATCCAGATCACGCAGACAAAATGCAACCCACTCACTAGTTATACCCAAAACAATCTGTAGGACAAAGAAAACTACAAGCTCCAGAGCATTTTCATTTGCTGCCCCTACCCTCTGGAATGAACTTCCACTGACCCTCCGCATGACAAAAGACCTCCAACTATTCAGAAAAGGACTCAAAACACACCTTTTCACTGAACATTTTGAAAACCCAACTGAAATCCCTCACCTCCCACGAGCTACCTCCCAACAAACAGAGCCAACCTACTAACCTCCTATTACCCCCCCCCCCCCACCCCCTACCTAAACAACCCCAGAGCTTCACCTCATCCTAACAACAACAAAAAAAAGACAAATCAAGAAGAGGCCGACTCCTGTTTATATGTAACTACAAAGATTGTCACATAAGTTTGTTTGTACAATATGTTCCTTGTAAATAGTTAATACCGCTGTTCCATGTAAAAGTTGTTCAACTGTTCTCTGTTCTCTGTAAACCGCCCTTGATCTCTGGAAGGGGCAGTATAGAAGAAATGTATAAATAAATAAATAAATAAATCTGGCTCTGGGGGAGGGGTTTGAGAGGCAAAGGATCTTGCTAGGATGGGGGCTGAGGGAGGGTGAGGAGGCTGCACCTGGGAAAGCTTGAGAGAGGCTGAAACTGCTGGGGTGAAGGGGTGGGTTACATAGAAACATGATGGCAGAAAAAGACCACATGCCCTATCTAGTCTGTCCTTCCATATCAACACTACAACAGTCCCCTTTTTTCCTTTAGAGATCCTCTGTGTTTGTCCTATGCTTCTTTTAATTCAGATACTGTCCTCATCTCTACCACCTCCACTGGGAGACTATTCCACGGATCTACCACCCTTTCCGTAAAAAAAATATTTCCACATATCACTCCTGTGTCTATCCCCTTTCACCCTCATCTCATGTCCCCTCGTAGCAGAACTTGCTTTCAATCAAAAGAGGCTCTCCCCCTGTGCATTTATGCCACGGAGGTATTTAAACGTTTCAATCATATCACCTCTATCTCGCCTTTCCTGTAAAGTATACATATTAAGTCTGTCCTCATCTGCCTTATAACAAAGACCAGTAACCATTTTAGTAGCCACCTTCTGCACTGACTCCAACCCGTTTATATCCTTTTGAAGGTGCGGTCTCCAGAATTGCACACAATACTCCAAATGAGGTCATTCCAAACTCTTATATAGGGGCACTATCACCTCCATTTTTCTGCTGGCCATTCCTCTCCCTATGCACCCAAGCATCCTTCTAGCTTTTGCTGTTGCCTTTTCTACCTATTGAACTACTTTAAGATCATCCTATGAAGAAAGGCTAAAAAGGTTAGGACTCTTTATCCTGGAAAAGAGACGGCTGAGGGGAGATATGATAGAAGTCTATAAATTAATGAACGGAGTGGAACGGGTAAACGTAGATCGATTGTTTACCTTATCAGAATATAGAAAGACTAGGGGACATGCAATGAAGCTACAGGGTAAACTATTTAAGACTAATAAAAGAAAATATTTTTTCACTCAACGTGCAATCAAACTTTGGAATTTGTTACCGGAGGATGTAGTAAAGGCTGTTAGTGTAGCTGGGTTTAAAAAAGGTTTGGACAAGTTCCTGGAGGAAAGGTCCATAAACCATTATTAAGAAGTGACCGAAGATATCAATGCTTGACCCAGTACAAGCATTGTGGAGCTTGTGTCTCTTGGGGAAACTGCTAGGTACATATGACCTAGATTGGCCACTGTTGGAAACAGAATACTGGGCTTGATGGACCTTGGTCTGACCCAGTATGGCATATCTTATGTTCTTATGTCAGACACAATCATGCCCAGGTCCCGCTCTTCTTTTGTGGACAGAAGTACTTCACCCCCTATACTTTACCACTCCCTTGGATTTTTGCAGCCTAAATGCAAGACCCTGCATTTTTAATATTAAATCTCAGCTGCTAAATTCTAGACCATTCTTTAAGCTTAGCTACATCTTCCCCATGTTATCTATCCCTTCCTGAGTGTCTACTCTATTGCAGATTTTGGTATCATCTGCAAAGAGGCAAACGTTACCCAACAGCCCTTCCACAATATCACTAACAAAGATGTTAAAAAGAATCAGGCCAAGGACAGATCCCTGGGGCACACCACTGGTAACTTTCTTCTCCTCAGAGTGAGCTCCATTTACCAGTGCCATTTGTTGCCTCCCACTGAACCAATTTCTAACCCAATCAATAACTTTAGGATCCATCCCTAGGGTGCTCAGTGTTTTTATAAGTCGCCTGTGTGGGACGGTGTCAAATGCTTTACTGAAATCTAAATACACCACATCTAGGGCTCTCCCTCGGTCCAACTCCCTGGTCATCCAGTCAAAGAAATCAATCAGATTTTTCTGACAAGGCCTGCCTCTGGTGAATCCATGCTGCCTCAGATCCTGTAATCCTCTGGACTCCAGAAACCTCACTATTTTCTCTTTCAGCAGTGGTTCCAATAATTTACTCACCACTGAAGTTAAACTAACCGGCCTGTAGTTTTCAATCACATCCTTATGTCCGCTTTTGTGTAAAGGGACCACATGAGCCTCTCTCCAGTCCTTTGGCACCACTCCCGACTCCAACGAGGCATTGAAAAGGTCAGACAGTGGAGCTGCTAGAACATCCCCAAGTTCCCTCAGTATTCTCGGATGTATCCCATCTGGTCCCATTGCTTTGTCCACTTTCAGTTTAGCTAGTTCCTCATGAACACAGTCTTCTGAAAATCATTCAAGATCCTCGTCACTTCTGTTCCTATTTGTTGGTGTTTCTTGAGGTCCTGCTCCTGACCCTCCATCCTGTTCCTGCCCTCCCCATGTCAGTTTTAGTTAAGATAACCGAGAGGCGGGGGGAGGTAATTTGAGAGAACTGTCAGCAGTTGGCTCCTAAGCTTTTGTGTTGGCTCCTAGATCCAAAGAAAATTTATCAAGCTTGTTTGCTGACCCTACTTTATAAACGAGCAGCAAGAACTATGCACACCATTTTCCTGATTATGCACAGTACTGTGAGAGAAGGCAGCTCTTTGATTTCATTTTCGTCTGCATATTCTTGCCAGGTCATCAGATTTCCTTGCACGTGGTTTTCCATTTCCTCTGGTCTTTATTAAAGTCACTCTTTGCAGCAAGAGAGCAATGTGTTCCAAGGGGGAAGGGTAGTGCATGTTGGTTCGGGGACTACTTGTACATTTTTATGGAATGGGTCATCTGATTCCCAAAGGGGGTTGTGGGTGGGGGGGATGCTTCTTTTGCTTCCTGGAAGGGAAGGATATGATTCAGTTTGAGTTTCCCCCTCCTTTCCCTCATACTCAAACATCTTCCAAGCCTCATCTGGATCCAGTCAGAAGCTCCTGCTATTCAACCCAGATGTAAAGTATATTCCAAGAGTTTGTTGATGTTTCTAATGTGAAAGGTTAAAATCTGTCACTTTTCTGTCTTGGCAACAGGATGGTAGTATTTCCACCTTGTCGAGTTAATGTGAAATAGAAAAGAACACTTGCAAGTCATTGTAACGATTAGTCACCCAGTGAGTCAAAATGAGGTTATGAGCTGGGTTATATTACATTTTAATAGAAGTTTAAAATCTGTGTTTGTTCCTACAGGCATTTTACAATTTAGTATGAGAAAGCTTCATGGAATGAAATATGCAGGTGGCCCCTCTTCTGGATATTTGTATTAGACTATTTATTTAACAATTTTTTATACTGCTTTATCATTTCAGTTGAAGTGCTTTACATTGTAACTTAAACTTGGTAATGTACATTAGACAGGGATGTTGATAACTTGGATTTTTCTGAGGCAATGGAGGGTTAAGTGACTTGCCCAAGGCCACAAGGAGTGTTAGTGGGAACTGAACACTGGTCCCTTGGTGCCTAAGCCAGTGTGCTAACCATTAGGCCACTCCCGCTCTCCTTTTGGCACACTTAGGGACATGTTTACTAAACTGCGGTAACGTTACATACCGCACGTTATGTAACATTAACGACCATTAGGTAACGTTAACGCGCGGTATGTAACATTAATGCGCGTTAACATTAATTAATGATTGTTAATGTTCCCGACCGCGTTAAACACCGCAGAAGGCGGAGAGAGGGCGGAGAGAAGGGGTCAATGGGCGGAGAGTGGGCAGGGAGAGGCTCCTTTCACACTAACGCGCTGAACTGAAGGGCTGAATCCTACCGCGAATGAAAACCTGCCGTTAGAGGCACATTTGCAGGAGAGAGAAACAATTTTGGTCAGCAATGTGTAGCAAAGGCAGAGAGACCATTTAAAGGTGATGGTAGTGCCACATGTGCAGCAATAGCATAGTGCTCAGGTATGAAAGGCCACTATGGCAAGGGTGCAACTGGGGCATAGGGGGCCACAGGCGGGACATGCAGTGGGATCAGCTGGGGCACAGGGCAGACTAGGCTGTCAAAATGGAAATCAGCAAGACAGCAACTTGACCAAGATCCGACATGCCCATGTGTCTGTGTCCCACAGTGCTCCATCCAGGAGACATTACCCATCAGGTACCCCATAGGGCACATAACATTGACAGGCAGTGCCCGGGGGAGGCAAGGATGTTG
Organism: Ichthyophis bannanicus; assembly: GCA_033557465.1. Taxonomy (NCBI): domain Eukaryota; kingdom Metazoa; phylum Chordata; class Amphibia; order Gymnophiona; family Ichthyophiidae; genus Ichthyophis; species Ichthyophis bannanicus. The sequence continues at coordinate 257,703,838 of CM066041.1, forward strand.
ATGTAGCCATCCCACCCCGGAACCCACACCAGAAGCAGCTGCCTACCCGCACCCTGGATGGCCTGGGACAGTGTACCACCGGCACAAACAGCATATGGGCATGTCAGCAGGCCTGGGTGGGGGTGTCTGTGCTGGAGGAAGCAGTGCCACCCACCTCCAGTGGACCCAGGCCATGCCCTGTACCAGTACGTGGTGCACAGTGCAACTGAAAAGGCCTGGCTGAGGAGACGTGAAAGTAGGTCCAGAGACTGCTGTGTCTCTGTGACAACACAGTGGTGCAGTACACACAGCCAGAGTAACACAGAGCAGAAGGTCACAGGTTCATGTCCGAGTTGTGGATCCTACAGAGCACATCCCACTATTTTACCAGACTAAGTACATACAACAGAAAAACAGCAAAGGTCTGAGGGAGGAAAAGTAAAGGTAGCCTATGGACCTCTGTGTCTCCATGGCAACACTGTGGTGCAGTACACACAGCCAATGTAACTGGGGGCAGAAGGTCAAAGGTTCAGTTCCCAGCATTGGACCTGACAGAGCACAGCCCACTATTTTACCAGACTATGTACACACAACAGAAAAATAGCAAGGGTCTGGGTGAGGAAATGTACAAGGTAGCCTAAGGACCTCTGTGTCCCTGTGGCAACACTGTGGTGCAGTTCACACAGCCAATGTAAGCCAGAGCAGAAGGTCACAGGGTCCTGTCCCAGCTGTAGACCCCACAGAGCACATCACCACATTTTATCCAAACATAGACATATAACATAAAAACAGCAAAGGTTTGGCTGAGAAGAAGTAAAGGTAGCCCCATGGACTGCTGTGCATCAGTGGCAGCACTGAGGTGTAGTACACACAGCCAGAGTAATGCAGAGCAGAAGGTCACAGGTTCATGTCTGAGTTGTGGATCCTACAGAGCACATCCCACTATTTTACCAGACTATGTACATACAACAGAAAAACAGCAAAGGTCTGACTGAGGAAAAGTAAAGGTAGCCTATGGACCTCTGTGTCTCCGTGGCAACACTGTGGTGAAGTACACACAGCCAATGTAACCAGGGGGGGGGGGCAGAAGGTCAAAGGTTCAGTTCCCAGCACTGGACCTGACAGAGCACAGTCCACTATTTTACCAGACTATGTACACAGAACAGAAAAACAGCAAAGGTCAGAAGGAGGAAAAGTAAAGGTAGCCTATGGACCTTTGTGCCCCCTGTGGCAATGCTGTGGTGCAGTACACACAGCCCAATGTAACCCAGAGAAGAAGGTCACAGAGTCCTGTCCCAGCTGCGGACCCCACAGAGCACATCACCACATGTTATCCAAACATGGACATACAACATAAAAACAGCAAAGGTCTGGCTAAGGAGAAGTAAAGGTAGCCCCATGGACTGCTGTGCATCAGTGGCAGCACTGAGGTGTAGTACACACAGTGAGTGTGTCCCAGAGCAGAGGGGCAAAGAGTCAGGTCATAAATGCAGACCCTGCAGAGCACATCACCACATTTTACCCCACAGCAGCAGACAACACTGGTACAAAACCCACTCACACAGGCACCACCATCCAAAACTGCAGGTAGAGTAAGGCTGTTGGGTCCAGGCCGGATTTGCAGGTACCATCACCGCAGTATCACCACCCCCTGCACAGTTCAAAAATGTCTGCGGTGTGGTGGGCAGGCCTACCAAACACCGTGAAAACTGCACAGTGCTGCAGTAGGAGTGTGTGTGTGTATGTCGAACCATTGGTCTCTGTGGCTGCCCACAATGCACTGGGCCCACATTGTCCAACTGTTGAAAGCATTTCCCTGCAAATGTGAATAATGAGGAGCAAGGTATTGTGGGTATTTCCCAGAGAGGGTGAGGTGGCCAGGCTGCTTCTGCACCTGGAGTAGAACAATGGCTGGGACACACCAGTGTGTGAACACCACCTGCATGTACAGGGTGGCCACAGCATGTCATGCTGGAAGGTCAGTTTTGCCCTGACCCAGCAGTGACCATGGCATGTACAGGGTACCCATAGTGCTCTATGCTAGCTTTTATCAGTGACAACTGTGTGATCCCTGTTCTGGGACCTAATCACCGACATACCTGTGTGGTGTGTGTTGCACACCCTACGGTTGGGTGCACATGTGTCCTCTGTGAGCATGTCCCAGGGAGTGGCCAGTGGACTGTCTGGAGGTAGTCAGTGCATGGTTACAGCACACTGTATGCTACTGCAGGTGCAGAATGACAGTGTTGTCCACTGGTGCATGGCAGGCTGTGGTATGTGGTAAGTGAGGACTTACAGGCAAAGAGACACAGTATTGCCCATCTGCCAATGGCCCAGTTACAGGTATGGGTCATACGCACCAGCCCGGGAGGGTTATCCTCCCCCATCATTTCTGGGTTTGCTGCACCGATAGGCAGTCCCCCATGCCCAGGCACCAGCTGACACCAGCACCCCTGCTTCCCCCCTCCGTGAGTGGGGAGGGGCATATAGTGTATACCACCCTGAGTAGTAGGGGGTCAGTGTGACATAAACCCCCATGCATGTCCAGACACCTCCCTGCCCTACTAACAGGTGTCCATGGCAGCCTGACCTTAACACTGGGTATGCACAGATCTGGGCAGTGTCTGGTTCCAGAGAGCCACATGTGACTGCAGAATCCAGATGGCCACAGAGGTACCATTGGTTACACTGTGACACACACCTGCCATACACTGCCAATGACAGTGATGTGCAGCAGAACCTATCCCTTGCATCACATGTACTGTGGACCTAGTTCTGTGTGCACATCATTACCCTCAAGGTGAACACAGAACCTGCACAATGGCGGGGTCTGTAGCCAGTCTCCGTCAGTATCATGCATGGCAGGCCATCCAAACAAGCTGTGGTAATGGAGAGGTGCAGGCCCCAATTGATGAACAGTCGTAGACTGCTGTTTCACATGTGCAATGCATCATGGGTGCTGGTGCTATAAACCTATCCTGGTGCACAGAGCAGATGGTTTCTGCAGTGACTTGCACTCACTCAGTAACCAGCCACTGCTGTACAACAGGCAATAGAGGTATATACCACTCTTTAGTACACTGATGTTGCAAACAGTGACTATGTGGGGACTCCACGTTGTTTCCCCCCTCATGGCTGCCCAACTCTGATGTTTTGCATGCTGCAACAGGCGTATCCATGCAGAGTCGTGCTGCCAGGCCATAATAACCAAACGCCAGATGCCAAATTCCCCCCTGTCCATCTATCTGCATCTGGCAGCTGTGTAGAGTCCTGTCTGGCTGTGCAGGGTGTCACCCAATGTCCTGCGCTGGTACCCTGTCCCACATTGCTCATCTGCATGCGTGCCTTGCCTGTGACCGATGTGCATGGTACTACCACTGTGCTATCGACCCAGCATTGTAAATATCCTGCCGCCACCGCCCCCACTGGGGGACATGAATCCATGCCATCTGCAGCCCAATGTTTCATCAGTATGTGTCATTGGAGAGGTGGTCTAGTGGTTGGGGCAAGTTACCCCTAAGCTGGAAGGTTGCAGGGTCAAATCCCGCCAAAGGACAACAACCATGTGCTGGAAGGCCCGGGGTCCCTAGTCGCACAGGTGCACCCCATGGTCATGTGCAAGCCACCTAACCCAACATTGCCTATGTTCCCTGTAAAAATAGTTTTCCATGAGTCACAATGCCCTGTGCAATGTAATATAAGTTTGTGAAATGTAAACCACACTGGTATCATGAGAGGCAGCATATAAGATATGTGAGATACATAAATATATATATATATATATATATATATATATATATATATATATATATATATATAATGTTCTATATATATAAAAAAAACCCCCTGGCAAGTCCTGCATCATCAAGCCCCCCCCCCCCAACACCTGTTGCCAAAGGAGTGCGCTACAGCGCCATAATGAGGCTAGGGTTTTGCAATATGTCTGAAAAGGGTGTAATGTCTACCTCAAACTATGGAAGAGGATACAACAATGCCAAAAGGATGGGAATCTGGCATGTCCCACCCATTAATAACAACCGTGACGAGATACATTACAGAATGCCTGAAACATCAACAAATACCAAAAATGTCTCAAACGTGTGTACGCGCGGAGGTATGCACGGGGGCACGCACTCATGCAATGCGCATCTGTGCCATCACTGCGTCATCGGAGCGTTGAGCACACAGCAGACAAGATGGCTGCCAGGTCAAGGAAGCCTCCATTCTCCAATGCAGACCTGCACCTGCTGGCTGAACTTATCTGTCTGCGCCAGTAGTGTCTGTTCCCTGGCTCATCACGCAGACAAAACCTCAACAGGGTGAGGAGGTCATGGGTGCACCTCACCAGGTGCTACAATCGTGCTGCGGACTACCCACATGAGGTAAGTGCATGGGGCCAGGTACACAAACCTAGCAATGCAAACCAATATCCAGCAACCAATAGACATATCAGACATGCACAGCAATGGAATAGGATGTGTATGTGGGGCAACCAGGGATCATGGTAGGCCTCACGGCTGATGTGTGCAGGTCTGCCCAATCTGCAGGATGCACCAGCCAGCATCACAGAGGTCTGTCAACCCTTTGAAGGCTTACTCAAAGTAATTAAACCACATCCCACATCTGGACTATGATGTGGTATATATCAGGAAACTGTATCCACCATATGCAATAGCAGCTAACAGTGATCTGCTGCCTGCTCTGATCATATACGATATACCATATGATAGGAATATATCGTCAGAATATTGTCTCTCAAGAGATATGAAACTGGCCAGGAAAGGTGGCTGAATCACCCAGGTGCTGAGATACTTGTTCCTTTTGCAGGCCCACAGATATGCCCCATCACCAGGATGCCTAGGGCCACATTACAGAGGTACCTGCCTCTGGTTTAGTTTCACAGGGCTGCCTTAGCCCCAGGATGTTTCAGGCTGCCTTGCAGAGCCATGTTATCCATCCTGGTGCTGAGGTACCTGCTCCTGGTTTAGTTTAACAGGGCTGCCTTAGCCCCAGGATGCCCCAGGCTTCATCACGGAGCCCTGTCAACCACCCTGGTTGTATGGTGGTTGTACCTGTTACAGTTTCAAAGGGCTGCCATAGCCCCAGGATGCCCCAGGCCTCCTTGCAGAGCCCTGTCACCCTTCCTGGTGATGAGGTACCTGCCCCTGGTCTAGGTTCACAGGGCTGCCATAGCCCCAGCATGCCCCAGGCCTCATTGCAGAGCCCTGTTATCCATCCTGGTGCTGAGGTACCTGCTCCTGCTTTAGTTTCACAGGGCTGCCATAGCCCCAGGATTCCCCAAGCCTCATTGCAGAACCCTGTGAACCATCCTGGTGCTAAGGTACATTCACCTGTTACACTATCACAGGGTGTCCTTTAGCCCCAGGATGCCCCAGGGCTCATTGAAGAGTCCCATCATCCATCCTGGTGCTGACATAACTGACCATGGGTTAGTTTCACAGGGCTGCCACAGGCCACATCCAGGTGGTAGGTTGGTCACCCTGGCATAATGATAGGTGCACAGGCCGGTGAGTGCAGGTCTGGCCCACCCCCATGTTGCCCCAGGACACCGGAGAGAATGTGGTGGCCCACACCCTGGCCCCACCTGGGCATGGCTGGAGCTGTGCCCAAGGCCCAATGGTGGTACACATGATCAGTCCCCCCCCCCATGTGCACAGCAGCACATGCCACGCAGCCTGTGCATTTGTTGGACATGCATTTTAGCCAGGCAGATGGGTGTAGCTGACATGCTGACACAGTGCATATGTGTGTGATACGGTGCAAGCCCTGCCCCCTCCCGGGTACACCATGTATGGATGATGGCGCCATGCCTGTTCACCACCAATGGCACACGTGATACGCAGCATGGCAGCAGCACATATGACATGGTGGTGTAGTGCCATGCACGGCCTGGCCAATGGGCTGGAAAGGTGTGGCAAGCGGCCCAAATGCAGCATACGTAGGGGGCAACCCAGACATGTGCACACATGTGTGTGTCATGGCCAACAGTGAGCATTGGACACACAGCATTGGGCACACAGCATGCATCAGAGGTAGCTACCTGCTGCCCCCAGCTATGTGTGTTGTGCAGCCCAGGATGGGCCTTAATGACTGGCCCCTAATGGTCCCATACCTTGCTGTGTCCACAGGTGGAGGACATACGTAAGAAGGGTTGGGAGCTGAGGGCCAGGTACCCAAGGTTCCTGGCCGGGGTACATGCTGAGCTGCCGGACCAGTGCGATGGTGAGTGATGCCAACCGTGCCATGCTCCATGGCATGTCCATGTGGGCCAGCAGCCTGTGAGGCTGCAGGTCATGTATCTGTGATGTGTATGTGTTGTGACGGTGGCGGTAATGCATATCTTTCCCCCACAGCGCCCATAGAAGCAGATGAGGGCCCAGCTGGGCTGGATGCTGGACCAGGCCAGCCAGCGCAGGCCGAACAGCCAGAGGGGGGACCAGAGGTGTCAGCTGGCATGAAGGCCGAAGAGGAGGGGGGCCCAGAAGCATGGAGGGGAGGGGGAGGTGTTGGGGGAGGAGAAGGAGGTGGGGGAGGTGGAGGGGTGTGAGGGGGTGAGCGAGGGTCTGTGGGAGCCCCATGAGGGGGAGGGGGTGGAGGGGGAGGGGGGTGGGAGGGGATGGGCAGTCCTGAGTGGTACAGGCTGGCACAGGGCATTGGGATCCCCGGCCACCTGCCCCATGGTGCCAGTGCTGTCCCCCGACTGGGCGAGGGCCTGCCACCCAGCACCGCAGGCAGACGTGCCATACATGCAGGCACACAGACAAGGGGGGACATGTGTCTGTGTGGCTACATGTGCGGCCTATGCCTGGCTGTGGCAGTGCGTGCCCAGGCCTACAACCAGCTGTCCTGGGGCAGGTGATGATGGCCCTGTCCATGGTGGATGACCAGCTGCGCATGCTGTGGGAGAGGGGCGAGGCAAGCGCAGCCGGCCATCCACCCAGCCCAGGAGGCCCCCAGGGGGTGTGAGGGGCAGCCACACACATGACCCCCGCCCTGTGCCAGCCTGTGCCCCGGGACTGCCACCGCTGCTGGGAGCAGGAGATGCAATGCACAACAATGGCATGACCAACCTGTAAATAAATAATGTACATATGTTTAACAAACACACACTGGTCCAGTGTCCCATCTAGCCACATGGCAGAGAGGTGTGAATGTCAGTCATATACATTCCCGTGTGTGCATGAGTGCATGTCACCATACCCAAACATGGTAGACACCCCATGGCAAGGGCAGTGTATCTCTATGGGTGCCGAGAGATGCATCACCACAGGTGCAGGGGGGTAGAATTGGGCCGCCATGGCCAGAACCATGGTGGCAGGCATCTGCTAATGTTGTACACATGGTGTGGTGCAAGGCATGGGTGCCACACAGCACAGCTACGCACCTGATGTCACATGACAGAGCACACACCCCTGCCAGGTGTGGCGTGGAGGGGGCATGGCATGCCAATGGGTCTGTATGCCATGGCCATGTGCCTGGCTGTGTAATCCATTCCCCCATGCACTGGGCAAAGCATGTAGCAGCTGGCTGGGTGGTAACATATGGCAGTACGGGGGTCTGCAGATGCTGGGGGTGGGGGCCACCATGGACACCATGATGGTCAAGAGAGAGATGACCAAGGTTAGGTGTGATATTGGTGGCAGGGGTATAGACACTGGTGCGTGGTGGGACACCACAGAGGGGGCACAACAATGCACATAGGCATGGGGGCGGGGGAGCAAGGGGCAAGCAGGGTGGAGGTGCCGAGCAGTAGGAGTGGCGGACCCACATGGTGCACAGGGGATGGGGGCAGATATGGTTATGGGAGTCTGAATGGGGAGCAGATGTGCCAGTCCCCCGGGCTGGCCATGGGGGAGAAATATGGACCCCACATGGTGGGATGGGGGATGGGTCACAGAGGCAAGAGTGGGGACATGGTACACTGAGGTGCGGGTGGTTGCCAGGTGGGTAGGGGGGATGGTAAGCATGCCCTCTGTGGGTGGCCCAGGGAGTACATCTGAGGAGCAGGGATGTACCCCCACTGCGAGGTGCGGAGGGGTACCAGGCGGATGCACCCTGGGAATGGCCACATGACATTGGCCCGTGCCATGCATACACTTGGGACCAGCGTGGGCCCAGTGGGGGGGGGAGGCGCAAGGCCAGCGTGCTGATAGGACCAGGTTATGTAAGTCAGCAGCGCAAGGATGGCACAGGCGTTGGCTTCCCCTGGTGGAGGCAGGCACCAGCGAGGGCTGGGCATGGGGCGAGTGCAGATGGACAGAGGTGGTGGCATGATGGGGCCCAGACAGGAATGGGGGCTGGCAGGGGAACAGATATGGGGGTAGAGGTGGGGATGGGTGGGCATGGCCATGGGTGGCGTGGTGGGGGAATGGGGAATGGGATGTACACCGTGGGATGGCATAGCGGTGTAGGCGATGGGACAGCTTGCCAGGGCCTACCCAGCTGAGTGCCCCATGGGATAGTGGTGGTGGGGGTACAGGCAGAGATGACCCAGATGGGGGGGACTGGGGTGCTGCCACCACAGTCGCTCAGCCCTGCAGGGGCGCCCATAGTGGGTGCAGCACCATGTGTGATATGGGGGACCCAGGGTGGGTGTATCAGGGGGACCGGCATGGCTGAGGATGGGTGGGTCGGTTATGGAATGGCGCATGTGCCGTGAAACAGGTATCTGCCTGGCAGCCCAGGAGTAGCGTCACGGCTGGGGTGGGGGGTAGTGGTGTGCCGAGTGGTGATGCCCTGGAAACACACACATGTGGCAGATGGTGGCTGCAGGCATGGGGGAGTGGTCACTGCGGCATGCTCTCCGTTTCCCACTGTGTTTGTCTCTGTGTCTCTGGGACATATATATAGGACAGTTCACTCTGCTGTCCTGTAGCATTATCCGGTTCGGGGATGTGTCCTGTCATGTGTGCGGTGGTAGTCACTGTTCTATCCGTACCCTCTGCTGTTGGCCTTGCGTACATTGTGCGCATGTGTTCCATGGATCCGCCTGACCTGTCTCTTGCTTGCTCACAGACCACTGTGCATCAATGTTTCTGGGCCTCACATCTCCCCATGCCTTGGACGTGTGGCACAGACAGCTGGACATGCAGACATGGTGATTCAACACATTCCAATGACATCCTCTGCCTTTCCTGTGTCCTCCTGTGGCCTTTTCCTACCGCTGCCAGTCCCTATCAGACAACTTCTGCTCACAGCCGGTAGGTTGCACCATTGATCATTTGTGTCAGCCATCCACCTTTACCTGTTTCTGTTGGCCTGTTCTTTATCTGCTGCACTTTTGTGGGATAACTGTGCAACACCACTGCATGACTTGTTGTCCACCTCTGGTTTGTCTGCGTGACATGGGCTTGGAGGTGGCCAGGTAGGGGTGGCTGCCAAGTCTGCAGTGGTGTCTCCTGATGATTTCAACATGCACTGTGTTCAATGTTGTGCTCGTGTCATATGTTCATGTCTGTAGCTTCAGCATATAGAAACATAGAAACATAGAAACATGATGACAGAAAAAGACCACAAGGCCCATCTAGTCTGTCCTTCCATCACAACAACTACCACTTTTTACCTTTAGAGATCCTCTGTGTTGGTCCCATGCTTTTTTGAATTCAGTTACTGTCCTCATCTCTACCACCTCCACTGGGAGACTATTCCACGGATCCACTACTCTTTCCGTAAAGAAATATTTCCACATATCACTCCTGAATCTATCTCCCTTCACCCTCATCCCATGTCCCCTCGTCGCAGAACTTGCTTTCAATTGAAAGAGGCTCTCTCCCTGAACATTTATGCCATGGAGGTATTTAAACATCTCAATCATATCACCTCTATCCCGCCTTTCCTCTAAGGTGTACATATTAAGATCCTTAAGTCTGTCCTCATATGCTTTATAATGAAGACCACTAATCATCTTAGTAGCAACCCTCTGCACTGACTCCATCCTGTTCACATCCTTTTGAAGGTGCGGTCTCCAGAATTGCACACCATACTCCAAATGAGGTCACACCAAAGACTTATACAGAGGCATTATCTCCTCCTTTTTTCTGCTAGCCATTCCTCTCCGTATGCACCCAAGCATCCTTCTAGCTTTTGCCGTCGCCTTTTCTACCTGTTTAGCTACTTTAAGATCATCGGACACAACTACGCCTAGGTCCCGCTCTTCTTTAGTGCACAAAAGTACTTCACCTCCTATACTGTATTGCTCCCTTGGATTGCTGCAGCCCAAATGCATGACCTTACATTTTTTAACATTAAATCCCAGTTGCCAAATTCTAGACCATTCTTCAAGCTTAACTGGATCCCTCCTCATGTTATCTACACCTTCCTGGGTGTCTACTCTATTGCAGATTTTGGTATCATCCGCAAAGAGGCAAACCTTACCCGACAGCCCTTCCGCTATATCACTAACAAAGATGTTAAAAAGAATCAGACCAAGGACAGATCCCTGGGGCACACCACTGATAACATCCTTCTCCTCAGAGTGAGCTCCATTTACTTGTACTCTTTGTCGCCTCCCACCCAACCAATTTCTAACCCAAGCAGTAACTTTAGGGTCCATCCCTAGGGTGCTCAGTTTGTTTATAAGTCGCCTGTGAGGAACAGTGTCAAAAGCTTTACTGAAATCTAAATACACCACATCTAGAGCTCTCCCTCGGTCCAACTCCCTGGCCACCCAGTCAAAGAAATCAATCAGATTTGTCTGACAAGACCTGCCTCTGGTGAATCGATGCTGCCTCGGATCCTGTAATCCGCTGGACTCCAGAAACCTCACTATTTTCTCTTTCAACAGCGTTTCCATTAATTTACTCACCACTGAAGTTAAACTAACCGGCCTGTAGTTTTCAACCACATCCTTACTTCCGCTTTTGTGTAAAGGCACCACATGAGCCTCTCTCCAGTCTTTTGGCACCACTCCCGACTCCAACGAGGCATTGAAAAGGTCAGTCAGTGGAGTTGCTAGAATGTCCCCAAGTTCCCTCAGTATTCTAGGGTGTATCCCATCCGGTCCCATCGCTTTGTCTACTTTAAGTTGAGCTAGTTTCTCACGAACACAGTCTTCTGAAAATTGTTCAAGATGTCCCTCGCTTCTGTTCTTATTTGTGGGTGTTTTCTGAGGTCCTGCTCCTGGTTCTTCATCTGTGAACACAGAACAAAAATATTTGTTAAGCAATTCCGCTTTATCCTTATCAGCTTCTACATATTCCCCCCCTGCACCCTTGAGTCTGACAATACCACTTTTGCCCTTCCTCTTCTCACTAATATATCTGAAAAATGTCTTATCCCCCCATTTTATTGCATTGGCTATTTCCTCCTCCTTTTGAATCTTTGCCTTCTTGACTACTTTGCTAGCTTCTCTAAGTTTTTCCAAATACAGATGCCTGTCTTCCTCTCTCTGTGATCTCTTGTATTTCATGAAGGCCTCCCTCTTTTTCTTCACTTTTTCAGCTACTTCCTTCGAAAACCATAGCGGTCTCCTGTTCCTTTTGCCTTTATTTACCATTTTAACAAAAAGGTTGGTTGCCTTTAAAATACCCCCTTTCAGTTTTGCCCACTGTTTTTCTACATCCCCCAGCTGTTCCCATCCCACTAATGACTCCCTGAGGTATTGGCCCATCTTCACAAAGTTAGTCTTCCTAAAGTCTAAGATCTTCACCTTGGAATGGATTCTAACAGCCCTAGTCCTAATACTGAACCACACCATCTGGTGTTCACTGGATGCAAAATGATCTCCCACTACAACATCAGAAACACTTTCACCATTGGTAAGCACCAAGTCCAGTATGGCCCCTTCACGTGTGGGGTCTGTTACCAATTGCCTGAATAGTTCTCCCTGTAGAGAATCCAGGATCTCCTTACTCCTAGATGATACTGCAGCAGGAATGTGCCAATCAACATCTGGCATATTGAAATCTCCTAGCAGTAGCACTTCCCCTTTCCTAGCAATGCTGCGTATGTCTTCAATTAACTCTCTGTCCACCTCTTCCTCTTGTGAGGGAGGTCTGTATAGCACACCAATGCAAATAGATTTCTCTTTCCCTCTTTACATCCTGTGGTCTTGCTCTCTGCATTGTGGTGTGATGTTGTGCGCAGCATACCATGACCTTTCATCTATCCACCTTTCCACACAGGGTACAGGCAACGTGCCCACCACATCTACTACACTGGAGCTGTAGTCCCCCTCACCCAACTGCTGGTGGACAGCGCAACTGCATGCAACGCTCCCTGGAAGATGGTGTCATTGGGGGATTGGACCTATGAGAGTCGGACACATGCCTTTGATGGACATCTATGATGGCCGGGTACTTTGCACATCACAGGGATGACAGACGCACCATTGTTGCCGTGCTTTAGCTGTGTGTTGCATTTATCACAGCAGGCACACAGCACCTTTGCATTACTGTGGGACATTGAGACATCACACATGACTTTGCATGGCCATGTTTTCAGGAATATTCATGGCAGGACTTGTGGGGTCACAGGCATCATCTGCACTGTGGAGACTGCTCCATACCTGTACAGCAGGGGCGCACATGCACGCTACATGTTTTACATCCATCGTACATTGTGTTGAGGGGTAGGGCCCATGTGTGGGACTTGTATCACTGTATCTATGAACATTTTGGATGAACAGACACATGCAGCCATGTATGTGGCACAGGAGATTCATTCTGTAGATCCTGCTTATCTGTCTGTGGACCTTACACATGTACATGACGCCCAATTTGCCACCATTCCACTGTGATGCGTGCCACCAGCTGTGGTTGCTTTGTGCCCATCACAGGCTGTGTTACAGTGGATCTGGGGCATCACTCTGTCATGTGTCAACTTCCAAGGTGCATGTGCATGTTGTGATACAGTGGCCAGCACAGAACCCATGGATACAGGAGAAAAGGAAGAGCTTACCTTACAGTCACCTGGGCAGAAGGCATATTCAGGTTATAAGGAGCCAGAGAATAGTAGAACAAACTTTCCCTACACTGGGTGTGATGCAGTAGAAAGCCAGAAAGCCAATCACGTCCACCTGGGCAAGGAAGCACGTACAACGTGCAGGAGCCAGGAGGATAAAAGTGTCTGGGAAATCCCAGTAGGGGGAGGTGCCGCAGGTGGAGGAGCCGCAAAGGAGGGTGCAGCAAAGGGAAGAGCAGCTGACATGGAGAGAGCTGGAAGTGCTCGTGCACAAGTCTCCCAAGCCAGAGGGGGTATCGTCCCGAGGAGAGTGAGTAAGCAGCTGGAGGGCAGAGGTCACAAGCAGGAGAGCTTGCTGGGTCCAGGAAGCACCAGCTGGGTCCCGACAGCAAGTAGCAGTAGAAGGGAAACCTTTCCTGGAAGTAACTACAGCCCAGACCAGATAACGGCTGAGTGGAACTCTCGGGGAAAAGCAGGCTACAGCCCAAATAAACGAGCCTGGTTTACATAGGAAGGAGTGGAAGCCAGCCACCCCAGAAGCAGAGCTAAGTACACCCATTTCTCTAGAGGGCAAGAGGTGGGCTCGGCTAGGAAAGTAAAAGCTAATACTTGGGAGGATAATCCTTGGTGGAGCAAAAGGGGAAGCCTCAGAGAAACAGGCTTCAATACAGGTCTCCAAGACCCTCCTTATGCAGAACAGTTTCCTGCCCTAAGAACTGCTGCCTCTCGAGAGAGTTGTGTAAATAATAGCTGTGGTGAATGTTACCCATTTACAATTTCTGCTGGTGAGCAAATGCAATGGGAAAACACTGACCAGGACATTGATTCTAGTGCTATGGATTGCACGCTATGTATCTCGGATGAGATTATGTCTCTTTGTTAATTAAGGAAGCAAGAGCCTTGTTATACGTGTTTGGAAAAGGTGCATTTTATTTTGCTGTGAAGAAACAGTTTTGTTTAAGTTCTTTGTTGCTGTATGAGAAAAACAGAAATCCACAAGGGAAGGGGAATAAAACCTCATCATTATATTTTGCCTTTAACACACGACTACAGACTATTCTTTATAAAGGCAACCTGCACCTCACACCCCTAGGCGACCGCCTAATAGGGACGGTGGTAGCAGTACCTTGACAATGTGCATGAATTGTTTATTACACTGGTGCATGTGCCAGTGGTCAAATTGTGTGTGTTCCTGCACCAATGTGGACCTCTCTTTGAACCTCTACGTACAGGTTGTTGTGTGTGTTTGCCAGACAGCTGTGCCAATATACATTGATGTGCAGGCTCATTTTTGCATGTGTGCACAGTCCTCATTAGCACATGACAGTGCGCCACTCACGTTGCACCATCACCTTGGCGGTGTGGCAGTGTCTGTGTCCATCGCCTGCCTTCATTTGGCCATTCCCTGTACATTGGCATATAGGTGAATCTCCTGTGGACATGGCACCCATTGCAGTGGGCCTCCCGCATAGTGCTACCCCTGTTTGTTAGTGGGACTCTGATTTCGCAGTTGTTTGGGAACATGTGACTCTCAGACTGTTACAATGTCCTCATATCTCAGTGTGTCACTATATTTGCTGCTATTTGTGTATTAAACATGTATATTTCCATGACTGCCTGATGTCTGCTCATTCTCAACACATCAGATGCTATTGTCTGGCCATCTACACTGCTGTCTGACCCGCAGTTAGCCACACATTAGGTCTACACATCTGGGGTGTGGTGCCTGGCCATTGGAACATGTCATCATTGGCATGTTTGGCCATTTGCCTGTGCACTGTGGTTCCACTTCACTGTGTGGCTGCCTGACATTACATCTCTTTATCTTCCCTTCAGATCTTATTGGCTTGGGTGTGTTGTCAGCTTGGTATGCCTGTCTGTACCATGCCTCCTGTCAGCTGTGTCTTCAGGTGCTATGGCCTTGATGGTGCAGACAACTACTACTCCTACTACAGAGCATTTGTACAGCCATACATGGCGTAGGCAGCACTGTACAGATGGGTGGGGGCATGCTCTACTTATTTGACCTTACAATCTAGTCAGGGCAGGAACTGATGGTGTGTTCAGGGATACAGCAGCGGGCAAGGGGGTTGAGAGCTGGGGAAACATGGGTCATGCGCCAGAACGTGTACGTGTGATTGGGTCCTGCATTGGTGTAGGGTCTAGAGATGGTGACTGGTGTACACACAGTGGTAGTTGATTCCATGCATACATAGCATTATGATGATGGGGCGTGGTCTGGGGTAAGCAGTAGGGGGTGCATCACAGGTGGAGGTGTGTGTGGTGGGGCCATGTTCCCAATGGGGGTTGTACAGGGGGATGTGTGACAGGGGGTGATGGGGAGCCACAGTGTGACTACATTTAGGGCTCAGCAGGCGATGTTTTCGATGCATGCAATGAGGGTTAGGGAGCCAATGACAGGGGCTGTCAGGATGGGTGGGGTCAGCATGGCTGGCCTCGCGCAGGATTAGACACACAGAGGAGTGTTGCACACATTGACGGGGAGGGAGATGATTCCACGGGTGACCTTCAAGAGGCATCTTACAGTGGTCCTGACGGTATGTTGTGAAGGGGTGGGGAGGCCTTTTAGTGGTGTGTTTGTGGGGACTGGTGCGTGTTTGACTGATGTTCGTCAGACAGGGGAGGCAGGTGTTAGCTGTCAGATACCTGTGTTTGGGGAGAGGAGGGGGTGTCATTGATGGCCTCAGAGTGCACCCTGCAGACACAGGATGGGGTACAGAGTTATCAACAGATACCAGTGATGGTAGGGGGGAAGGGAGGTGTTGGTGTGAGGGGAGGAGGTTAGGGTTGTGGCCAGGTTCACATTCAGGACACATAGGAAGATCCAGGCTGCAATGTCGCATCGCCAGGCATGTATCCTGGCTTGGTTAGCCTGTGGGTGTTCTGGTGTGTGGAGGTGGTTCTGTCACCCATCACAGTCTTGATGGTATGGGACACCATGGGATGTGCTACTTGCACAGGGAGACTGTGTATGGAGGGGGTGTTGGGGAGCAAGGGCAGATCCTTGGGGTACACCGGATAGGAGCAGAATGGCTAGGGGCCAAGGTGCCACCAGACCACACACACAGGGGGTGGAGGGGGTATTGGGAGGGGGAACGGGATGGTACATGGACCCTCGAAACATGCAGGGGTGGGGTATCATGGAGACGGCTCTGGTCACCAGTGTCAAGGTCACGAGGGATGTCCACATATTATGGGTCCTTGGATATTGTCAGGACTTATTTGCTGTGGACGATGGCAGTAGCCATTTCAGTGGTGTGTACTGGATGACAGCCAGACTGCGAAGGATCTGAGAGGGCATGGGGGGAGGTAACTCGGGACAGCGTTCATCGCAGCCATCAGGCTCACTCACGGCACTATGACCACAGTCCAGCTTTCATATCATTGACCTCTGTGTGTTTTGTGACATACACAGGTGGTGTGTGGTATATCTGACCTTGTGCTGCTGCATTCCTGCCCACAGATCATTTTACTGATGTCCACATAGGTGTTCCATTTAGGCACAGCTACATTCATGGCTCCCATGTGCCTGGACAGCTGCATGTCAGCTCAGCTGAGCCAGTGATGCTACGTTTGGGTGTGTGTCTCTACTAATTGGCCACATGCACGCTCAGGCTTGTGGGCCTACATCCCCATCTGGGAGTTTTTTTTAGAGCTAGCTGCCATTTTGTGCTTGTTTGTGCCGGTGCAGACATTGTGGCAGCGGAAACACAAGATGTGCTGCCGCCTCCTTGTCTACACATCATCGGCTGCAGATATATTCATGTTATGTTGTGGTGGGGTGGTATGATGTTTCGCCCACTGGTCTTGGGGACCTAGGGGCAGGGGTTGGATTCCCACTGTGGGTGTTGTGAGGTCAAATAACAAGCATTTCTCTGACAGGCTCCAGGTGATATTTGTCCCTCCCTGCTGTACATTACCAGGATGATGTTGTCATGTACACCGCTTTGATTGACAACATGGAGCCGTATCAGACAGCTGTTCCTTATATATGTGTGTACACTTGATGAGTTATTTCTGGGTATGCTTCTGTCAGTTGATGTGTCATGTATTGGTGTGACGGTGCTTTTGTGAGTGACTTATCAGGGCTGATGTGTGTTAGGATGCCATCCAGCACCACCTACATTCTACATGCATGTATCTGTGACACTGGCATTTGCTACATGCAGCTGCATGGAGTGCTACAGGCTTCCATGGACACTTTCCCTTGTTTGGAACATATGTTCACTGTGCTTGCTATGGCTTTTTAGGATGATGTTTACGGGCTTGCATTGTGCCACCATAGGTTGAGTGTTATATTCGCACACATTCATTTACATTTCCTGCCTTTTCATTCATTGTGTTCTGCTCATCTTACCATACACAGGCTCCAGCCTCATCACCACTATGCACACACATCTTCTCGTCTCTGTGCGTTGTCCCCGATGTGCAGCATATCCTACACGTGCTTTGTATTGGATATGGTGGCTGTCCTTCTGCTTTCTGTGTTGGCTTTTGACTCATTGTTTTGGCATTGTTGTCCGTAAGCTGTGTGTTGGCTCTTCCAGATCCCAGTTCACTTCCCTCTTCCTCCTTTTCTTCTCTTGCCCATCCTGTCAACAGATGTCGCAACCTGTGACACATCTGCGTAAAGCACGTAGGAACGCTGCACATTCTGCCACTACGTATCCACTGTATCCTGTGATACTGGACTGCAATACAGCAGACATGTTTGCAGTTTCAGCCAGTGGATGCCACAGGATGCTGCTGGGGCTGAGCAACAGCTGCAGGCAGGGGAGCGTCCCCCAGGATCCTCAGTCCTTCACTTCCTTTGGGGGAGGTGGGGGCCTGGATACAACTCACCAGGTGCTACAATCGAGACACCATGCACCCACATGGGCTAGGTGCATGGGGGCAGGCCACACACCTGGACCTGTGAACTGTGGGCAGCTGTCAACACACATGTTATGCATGTTGAAGATGGGTGAGTGACAGTTCAGTGGGTCACCCGGGCACCTGTCATCCCATTGGCCTAGCTGCGCATGGCCCTGCACCACCGTGTCATATGTGCCGCTGCCATGCTGCATGTAACATGTGGCATGACGGTGGGCCTGCATGGCGCCGTCATCCATACATGGTGAGGGGGGGGTTTGCACTGCATCCCACATATATGCACTTTTTCAGCATGTCAGCTACACCCATCAGCTTGGTTACAATGCATGTGCAACATATGCACAGGCTGCGTATCATGTGCCACTGTGCACATGGGG
Source organism: Ichthyophis bannanicus (assembly GCA_033557465.1). NCBI lineage: Eukaryota > Metazoa > Chordata > Amphibia > Gymnophiona > Ichthyophiidae > Ichthyophis > Ichthyophis bannanicus. Next base: position 257,722,008 of record CM066041.1, read on the forward strand.
GGGGCTGATCATGTGTGGCACCATTGGGCCTTGGGCACAGCAGCAGCCGTGGCCAGGTGGGGCCAAGGTGTGGGCCAACACATGCTCCCCAGGGTCCTGGGGCAAGATGGGGGTGGGCCGGTCACACACCCACCAACCAGTGCACCTATCATTGCGCCAGGCTGACCGACAGACTACTCTGATGTGGACTGGGGCATCCTTGGTCTGGGCCAGCCCTGTGAAACTCAACCAAGGGCAGGTACCTTAGCACCTGGATGAATAACTGGGCTCTGTGATGAGGCCTGGGCCATCCTGGGGCTGGGCCAGCCCTGTGAGACTAAAGCAGGGGCAGGTACCTTGGCACCAGGATGACTAACTGGGCTCTGTATTGTGCCCTGGGGCATCCTGGGGCTCAGCCAGCCCTGTGAAACAATGACAGGAGCAAATAACACACAACCGGGATGATTAACAGCTCTCTGGGATGGGGCCTGGGGCATCCTGGGCCTGAGCCAGCCCTGTGAGACTATAACAGGAGCAAATACCATACAACCAGGGTGATTAACAGGGCTCTGTGATGGGGCCTGGGGCATCCTGGGGCTGGGTCAGCCCTGTGAAACTGTAACAGGAGCAATGCAGGGGCAACAGGTGATGTGTGCAGGTCCACTCGGACCCCAGGTGGCCTAAGGCCACATTACATAGGCCTGTATTTACCCCTGGTGCTCTGGTAAGTGTGCCAGTTGATGTGTGCAGGGCGGCGCTTACCCCAGGTGGCCCCTGGTCTGTACAGCAGGGTCTGTGCTACATCCCTTGGGGCTTCATAGGTGAGTCTGCTGCTGTATGAATGACACACTGGCTAGCCACATATGCAGCACTTCTGCCATGGACACTGTGGCACAGGTATGCTCAGTCACGGCATACGCTCACCACATGTCTCAGACACATCGTCAGGTGTAGCAGACAGGGTGATCCATCACACGGCAACTGGCAACATGACACACTGCTGGTACGATGCACCTGTTATGCAGCCTGACACAGCCAGGATTGACATGGGCCAACCATGTCACATGGGAGCTGGCCATCAGGTGACCACGTACTGGCTAGATGGTTGCACACAGTACCCAGGGGGGCAGCACACACATGTTCAGCTGCACATGCACACATGCAGATAGCGTAGATGCCACCTGGCATTGGACCAACAGTTTACAGCAGCTACAACCCCCTGCTGCCCATAGCCATGTGTGATGTGCATCAGCCATTGGCCAGAGATGTCTGTCCCATAACAGTCCATATCCAGTGTTGTGCCCCCAGGTGGCATGAATATGCAGAATGGGGCAGTGGCTGCAGATGCACTGGCCACTGCTGCTGCGCAGCTACAGAGTGGCGCAATCATGACAGAATATGGTGAGTGAGGCAGCCTGTGTGTAACAAGACAGCATGATTGGGTTGACCTGCATCCTGTGGTGTCACCTACTATGTCTCCACAATGTGGCAAACACATGGCCATGGTGCTCATGTTTTATTCTCACTCCACAGTGGCTGCAGATGCTGGCGTGGGGACTTCCACTGATGCTCCATTCAGAGTGGCCCACAGCAGCCAGCCCCAGGTGCACAGGACATGGCAGTGGAGGTGGTGCCCATTGACACCGGTACCATGATGGAGGAAGGGGGTTAGCCGCAGGCCCAGACAGGGGGGTGGATGATCATGATGTGGAGGGGGAGGTGGTATGGGGGTGATGTGGATGTGGTGGTTGGGGTAGGGGGGAGGGGAGGGTGGTGGTGGGTGGTTGGGACACTGTGGGGGTAGGGGATGGCCAGTTCTGGACAGCACAGGCCCTCACAGACCACTGTGGCCCCTGCCACCTGCCCCAAAGTGCTATGGGTGTCTCACGGCCAGACAAGGGCTTGGCACACATCAACACAGACAGACGCTCTGTCGATGCCACCACACAGGCAGCAGGTACAGTGTGTCTGTGTGGTGGCATGTATGCGCGCTGCCTAGACGTGGCAAGGTGTGCTGTGTCCCATGAGCCGCGGCCACGGACCGACGTCCTGGAGCAGGTGGTATGTGCCATTACCAAGATAGCTGATGGGCTATGCATGCTGCATGAGGTTGTCCTTGGCAACAGAGCTCCACAGCCATCCAGACAGGTAGGGCACCGGGGGGTGTAGGTGACATGGTAACCCCTGGTCATGATCTCAATTTCTGCGATGCCAAGCTCACTTATATCCTGCTTGGCATGTATGGGTACTGTTACAGCATCAAATACTTATCTCACTGACTTCATTTCTGCCACATCTACTGCACCTGTGCAGTGGGAGGTATGACTTATTGGTTATAACAATGTACCTCGGTCTGGAGGGCCGGGGTTTCAGAACCCACCTGGGGACAGCAGTCTCATTTCTGGGGCACTGAGGTTTCTAGTCTTTTGGACATTCCTTGTGGTCTTGGACATGCTACTTGCCCCTCCATTGCCCATCACTTTAGTTGAGGGATGATGCGGTATAGAAAACCAGTTTCTTACATCAATGGATCAGAACATATATCTGGCATTGCCCCTCGTACACAGCACTGCACAGACATGTAGGTGACAAACCCTGTTCAACCGAGCTTACATTCTAATTATGACAGCTGTGGGAATGTGCATGCAGGTGTGACACAGAGGGCCGAGTGAGGGAGATCAGGGTGTTTATGTTCCACAGGCAGCAGCGGGTTGGTGAGCTTTCAGCCTAGATTGGCAGTGGGTTTGTGAGGGTGCATGCCAGACGGACCCCAGTAGTTTATTCCAGGCGTAGATTGCAGCATGGTGAGGGATGCAATGTCTGCAGTTAGCAGTGGGGCAGGGGGGCTTTCCATCTCAGCAATGTGACCCACAGTGTGCCTTTTGTGGTGACTTGTTTCCATTGTGTTGTTTGGGATAGTGGTCACACACATCTGTTGGGAGTCCTTAGGTTGCTGGTTTGATTCCCACATGTTCCATTCCTTTTCCTTTTCATTGTTCTGCTAACCTGCCCATGCAATTGATGCAGCCTCGTCACCTCTACAGACACCCTTCTATCTCTGCAATGTGCACCACAGTGTGCCCTCTCTGCAGCCTATCTGTCACATGTTGGGTGTTACATATGGCTATATCTTTGTGGTGTCCATCTGAGCAGTCATCTTGGGGGATTGGTACTGCTGTTGTTGTCTGGTCTGGTCCACATCAGTGTGCTGGTTTGATTCCCACATGCTCCTTTTTTGTTCCATTCCCCATGTTGCCATGATCCACAGGCCGTCCACACAGCTTTCCCCTCAGCTGGCCCCTGACGCCCTTTCTGTTTTGCACCCATGCTATTTTGCATGCTGTTTACACTGCATGATGTCTCATGGTGTGTGTGCATGTATTTCTATGTGCCTCTCGTCCCACTTACAGACTGTGATATGGGCTGGTGCCACCTGTTGTGCATGTGCGTTGCATCATGGTGAATGTTGGGGTTGCCCTATCCTGGCACACAGCGTTTTATGTGGTGCCTTGCAGTGCATTTGTATACAGCTATTGCTGTGGCCTAGAGGTTTGTGGACTGTGTTTTCATGCCAGAGGTCATGGGTTCACTTCCTCTTTGTTCTCCTTCTTTTATGCCTTTCCTACACTGGTACTTGTCATTCCTGTGACAGTCATATTTCTGCGGATCTGTGCTGGCAGCACATTTCACCCTCATCACAGTCGCCAGCCATCCTTCAGTCCATCTATCTGCATCTGGCAGCTGTGTGGTGTGCTGTCTTCCTGTGCAGGCTACCACCCCATCTCCTGCACTGTGTACCCTTTCCTGTATTGAGCCTCTTTGTGCTTACCCCACCTGTGCCTGCTCTGCAGAGCACCACCACTCCTCTCTCCACCCATCATCATATCTATCCTGCCACCTCTGCCTACACTGGGGGACACATATTCCCATCATCTGCCACCCAATGTCTTTCCAGTACTACATTGGAGGAGTGGCCTAGTGGTTGGGGCAAGGTACTTCAGGCCGGAAGGTCGTGGGTTCAAATCCCACTAGAGGACAGCAACCTTGGGCCGGAAGGACTGGGGTATCTAGTCCCACAGGTGCTCCTTGTGGTCTTGGGCAAGCCACTTAACCCTCCATAGCCAATGTTCCCTGTAAAATAGTTATCTCCAAGTTATAATGCCCTGTTCAATGTAATTTCAGTTTGTTCAATGTAAACTGCACTGATGCAGAATAGCGCGGTATATAAGAGAATATAAATAAATAAAAAATAAAATAAATAAATAAATACATTGCCAGCATCCTGTGCCATGGTACAGCTGCCACCAACATGTTTAACAACAGTACTAGCAGCCACATGGGATGCCAGCAGATATGGCAGGTCCAGTGGCTCCCAGCTCTCCCTCCTTCACTCACCTGTTCATTGCCTTTCCTGAGTGCTCTATCTAGTGTTAGGGCTACATCTGTCTCTGTTCCTCACAGGTCATGCATGTCATCCTGAAACACCTTGCAGCCCTTAGGGCACACTAACCTAGGGCACCATAACCTTGTTGGGCCACCTTAACCTATGGTTCCATAACCCAGTGTGCCTTCTAATGTGCCTTGTCCAGGGGTGCCTGATACGGTGCTTAGTCTACAGAGCCCTACTGTATAGGGCACCTTACAAAGCGCTTTATGTGGCACCTTACAAGGCACTTTATATGGCGCTTTATAGGGCACCTAACAAGGCACCTTATGTGGCACCTTATAAGGCACAACACAAGGCATCTTATAAGGCACCTAACAAGGCACCTTATAAGGCACTTTACTTATAAGGCACCTTACAAGGCACCATACAGGGCACCTTACAGGGTGCCTTATAATGCACCTTACAAGGCACCTTATAATGCACCTTACCTTACAGGGCACCTTACGGGGCACCTTATAATGCACCTTACAAGGCACCTTACAGGGCACCTTACACACCACCTTTTAATGTGCCTTGTAAGGTACCTTAAAGGGTGCCTTGTAACGCGCCTTGTAAAGTGCGTTAGTCGAAGGCGCCTTGTAACATGCTGATACGGCTTGCTGTAACAATGCAACACCCACGCCTTTATATGGGCATCTCTACCTTTACCGCGGAACCTAACGTGAATGACATTACCGCAGTTTAGTAAACATACCCCTTAGTCTCTATTCCAAGGACTTTCTGCAAAACCCAGTATGGATTCTCTAATTGTGGAAGGGATGCCCTGAGGCTGTAGATATTATGTTGGTGTAAGCATCCCTTCAGGACCCTCACCATTCCAGCATGCTTTGTGTGCTGGACTACTCCATTTCTAGCCTTGGCAGTAGATACATGCCACCTTGATGTAATACCCCCTTGTGAGATGGCTGCTTTGGTTCTGCCTGCCCATATATAAGCTCTGGGAACAGGATGTGAGGTGTGGATTTCTTATGGTGGACATCTTGCGACTTTTGCTTTGGGTGGTTGAATGTGATTCTGCAGTGTATACAAAAGCCTAATCAGGGCCTAGTCACTATCTTATGTTATGTCCAGTGTGGAATCATCCTTGAATCTTGTCTACATGTGAAGAGTGATGTTACCTACCCTCTGCCTCAGTGTGGAAAAGAGTAAAAGTGCTGGCTTTTTCCTCAATCCTACAGAGGAGTCTGCAATATTGGAGCGGTCTGTTACAGCCAAAAAAATATTTTTCAAAAAATGGAACAGCATAAGTACTGGCAAGTTAGATGCAGAGCATTGATAAGTTATGCAAAGAAAGAATTTGAAAAGAAGCTTGCTATGGAGTGAAAACTCATAATAAAAACATTTTCAGGTACATTAAAAGCTTAAAAACCTGTGAGAGAGTCAGTTAGACCATTAGACGACAGAAGAGTAAAAGAGGCGCTAAGGGAGGACAAGGCCATAGCGGAGAGACTGAATGAAGTCTCTGCTTCAGTCTGTATGGAAGGTGATGTAAGGGAGGTATCCATGCCAAAATGATATTTAAAGGTGATGAAATGGAGAAATTTAAACAAATCTTGGTGAAACTAAAGAGCAGCCAGTCACCTGGACCAGATGGTGTACATCCCAGACTGCTGAAAGATTTCAAAAATGAAATTTCAGACCTACTATTAGTAATTTGCAAACTATCATTAAAATTGTCTATAGTACCTGAGGAGTGGAGAGTAGCCAATGTAACAGTAGTTTTTAAAAAGGGTTCTACGGGTTCTGGGAAATTACAGACTGGTGAAGCTGAAGTCAGTGCTGTGCAAAACAGTAGAAGCATTATAAAGAACAAAGGGCCCGATATTCACTTGGGCAGGCTATGAGCCTCTACAGCGCATAGCCATGCCTGCCGACCCTTAACCCCGGATATTCAATGCCAGGGTCATATGCGGCCCCAGTATTGAATATCCAGGGATCGCCACACATGCCGGAAGCCGCAGTAGATAACCGGGCATCAGTGATATTGTATACTGCCCAATTAGCTCCTGTGCGTAAAAGATAGGTGAGGTTTTTTTCTCACCTATCTTTTAGGCACAGGTTGCTAACTGGGCAGCATGCAATATCACTGCTGCCCGGTTATCAATCTTCTCTGCCTCCACTTCTCCCTGGAATGCCCCCAACACGGCCCGATGCTAAGTGATTAGCATCGGGGCACGTAGGGGCCATAATCGGGGATATTCAACGGCACTAACCGTATCCCTCTCAGCGGCAGTTACATGGTTTACAGGGCTGTAAACTGTGTAACAGCCCTTCAAATATCGGACCCCAAATTACTGAACATACAGATAAATAGTCATGGTTTAATGGGTCGAAGCCAACATGAATTTAGCCAAGGAAAGTCTCATCTCACTAATCTGTTATGTTTTTTGAAGGTGTAAATAAACAGGTAGATAAAGGTGAACGACCTGATACAGTGTATCCAGATTTTCAGAAAGCTTTTGACAAGGTCCCTCAAGAGAGACTCTTGGCAAAATTAAAAAATCATGGGATAGGAGGCAGTGTACTCTTGTGAATCAGGAACTGTTAAAAGACAGAAAGCAGAGGGTAGGGCTAAATGGCCAATTTTCCCAATGGAGAAAGGTGAATAGTGGTGTACCCCAGGGATCTGTGCTGGGCCTGCTGTTTTTTAATCTATTTATAAATGACTTTGAAATGGGAATAACGAGTGAGGTGAGAGTCCCTTATCTATATGCTGTACACTAAGAGGAGCACAAACCTTAGTACAGAGTGTAAAACCCCTTTACGTGTGCATTGTCTTTACTGCCGGACTTTCCTTAGATGCCATTATCTGAATTCCTTGATAAGCATTTTCTTTCGAACAATTGTTATCTGCCTAGAACTATATGTGATAAGCGGAATAGAAATTCTTTCAAATAAATAACTTTGAGAATACAGTTATCTGAAAAAAAAAAACCCCATGAATTGGTGTTACCAGTGCAGGTATATAAATTGTCACGGCTCTGGATGAATGAGCATTAATATAAATGTTTGGCATCTTATAATGTATGTTATGGGGTTTTGTATTGTTTTTTTGTAATTGTGATGATGTTTTATAACTTTATGTCAGTGGTTTCCAAACCTGTTCTGGGGGACTCCCCAGCCAATCAGTTTTTCAGGATATCCCCAGTGAATATTCTTGGATAGATTTACATGCACTGTTACCCTCAGGACAGATCCGGATGGGAAACAATGCTACATGTAATTTTTGCCAGTTGTGGCTTTTATTATTTAACCTTTTAAACTGCCCCTCCCCTCTTCTCTTCTCTCTAGGTCACAGATACACAGACACAGATAGGGATTGGAAGTACGTTCTCTTCTTCCCACCTCCCAGTGTTGCAATATCCCTGACCCTGGTCCAGATTTGTATTTCAATTTCTCAGTTGTAAATTCTACAGTGACACCTAGTAATTGAACCACATAGCTTTTTTAATGGTTGCTATGCATGGCGACACCTGGTAGCCGAAACATAGTTTGCTACTGGTTACTATGTGTACTGCCAACTAGTGGTGGAGAAGCACTATGTTTAGGGACCGCAGCACCCTATGGTTAAACTGTAAAATATATCTTTAGAAATCTGTTGACAGTGACATCTAATGGTTACATATATACTATCACATTTGGTTTCATGTTATTATTTTTTTCCAAATCAATAGAATATGTGGGTATGGGTCCATTTAAACCTCCCCTTTTTTCTCCCCACCAGGTCAGATACACACATCCACAGAGGGATTTGAAAGGACTCCATGAGCCTTGCTTTGCATGATTTCCTCACTAGTTACTAGACAAACCTAATACATTATTAACTAGTTTTCAAGATTAACACTCCTTTCCTCAGGTCATAACCGCATAACGCATGAGAACCAAGCAATGCAGCTAGAGTGATGTTTTCCCGTGTGTCCAATAATGGAGGTATTAGATTAAATATAAGATCAGCAGCTCGCTCTATTTACTGACACCAATAGTAAAAGTCATCTATGAAGTTAGTGAGCTCTACTGTGACTTTAGGAGACATTCCTATAGTAATTCTATAAATCACAATAGATTTCCTTCATGGCCCTTTGCAGTATAAAATAATATATTACTGCAATATCTCCAAAAAGTGCTCATTTATTTATTTATACTTACGACCTGCAATCTGAATCTGCTCCCTGTGGTATAGAAGCAATAAATAAGACATACAAACATTTCAAAATATAGTACAAAGCGGGGGTCAAGTGATGGTAGCTTGAGAGGAAGACTTGCCGTGTTAGAGCTCTGTCCCCTCAGGATCTAAATTATCTTGTCTTTGGCACTTTTCAGACTTTTCCGGTGCACAAGCTATACTATTGGGTTGTTCTCACCAGAATGTCGGCAAAGGTGAGTGGAAAAGAAGGTTTTACGGCTGGAATGGGGCAGTAGAAAGTTGCAAAGGTGAGCCAGCAGCAAACAATGGCCAAATGCATGGCGCAGAAAGATGGCGGCGCTGAAGGCGTGAACTCTGAGAGCTGCGAGGTATCTCCAGTGTTGGTGGAGAGTGCTGTGGGAGCTGTTTTGGGCCAGGCACAAGCGGTTCGCCCACTTTACAGACTGTACTGCTGGAGGTGCAAACGGGTCATGTGAAAACGCACGGGCAGCTGAGCAATTTCAGAGGATCTGCAGGCCATCAATGCTGAGGTGAAGGAAATGGCGGGACGTATTCAGCAAGCTCAGCAGTGCTTATCAGTGGTGGAGGAAGATGTGGCTGAATTATGGTTTATAGTCATGGTTTACTGTAGTTGCTATACTGCTTTTTTAGGTCGGGAGGCTGCAGAGTGCCGGGGGCTGCTCACGAGACTGGCTGATAGCGTATGCGATCTGGAGAATAGGTACAGACATTGGTGGGAGTCCCTGAGGGCCTGGAGAAAGGACCGATAGATGGGTTTCTTCTGAAAGTGGTGCGGGAGGCTTTGTCTGGAGAAGAGTTGCCAGCGGATTTGGTAATTAAGAGGGCTCACAGAGTCCCTATGCAGAGAAATTCTTGGGCAGCAAAGCCCAGAGTTATTCTTTTTAAGATCCTGAACTACAAGAACTCTGGGATGGTCAAAGTATTTACCTTAACAGTCCTGCCTAATAGAGTAACATCCTTTGCTTGGCAACACTAAACGCAGGCCTGTAAGACAGTTCTGGAGCTTTCTCTACAGCAAATCTTTTATTACTGGGACCTTGCTGCTGCATCTGTTCTGCTGGACCGAGAGATGGGACCTGCCCCATGAGACAGTATCACTGAGACTAGCCAATGAGTGGAGGTGTGGCCTAGTGATTAAAACAGCAGGTTACAAACCAGGGAAGTCAAGGTTCAAATCCCACTTCTCTCCCTGGTATTCGTTATGGGGTTCATTCTTGCCCCTGTATAACTTCCCAGCTGATCAGAGCTTGAGTGGCGGGGAAAGGATCATTTTGGGGTCTGCCGCGGATCTTCGCTCCTGCATGTAGCTGCAGTGCCATGGCAACAGGACGCCACAACACTGCGGCTCCATGCAGGAGCCTGGCTGGGCTAGCCGGGTAAGTGGCTGGACATCTGGGGGCCCCGAATCGGGGCACAGCCAGCCCGTCCAGGCCGTGTGCCCCTGATTCTGATTCCATGCGGGTGTAGCCCCCACGGGATCAGAATTGGGTGCAATTCTGGCCTGTGCAGGTTCTGGACATCCAGATAGGCCAGAGGTGCTCAGATCTGAATTGGCCTCCACTTGTTTTCTGTTTGGCCTCCACTTGTTTTCTGTTAAAGATGTTTTTCCCATTACATTTTTCAATTGACCCCTCTACTCAATCCTCATCCTTCTTGATCTTTCTGCTGCCTTTGACACTGTTGATCACCATCTTATCCTTCATACCCTGACCTTGCTTGGATTTAGGGGTTCTGTCCTGTCCTGGTTTTCTTCTTCTCTCTCCCATCGCATTTAGTGTCTGTTCTGGTGGTTCTTCCTCTACTGCCATCCCGCTTTCAGTTGGTGTACCTCAGGGCTCTATCGTGGGACCTCTTCTTTTCTCTCTCTACACTCGGTCCCTTGGTGCACTTATTTCTTCCCATGGTTTTCAGTACCATCTTTATGCTGATGACTCTCAGATCTACTTTTCTGTGCCTGAAATCTCTCCAGGAATCCAGGCCCGGATCTCTGCTTCCTTATCCGACATTGCTGCCTGGATGTCTCACCGCCAACTGAAACTGAACATGGTCAAAACTGAGCTCCTTATCTTTCCCCCTAAGCCCACCTCCCCCCTTTCTCCCTTCTCTATTTCTGTGGATAACACTACACTCCTCCCTGTTTCCATAGCTTGCAACCTTGGCGTCATCTTTGACTCTACTCTCTCTTTCTCTGCACACATTCAACTAGGGTTGCCAACTGGCTCCAGATGCGCCCAATAGGCTAGATCCAGTCCTGGGCTTACCCCTTTGCATGCAAGGACATGTAGTTCAGATTTCCCTATTTCACTTCATAAGAAAAGCAAGATTAGAAGTCTCTGCATACAATGAGGTAAACCCAGGACTGGATCAAGCCTGTCATATGCATCTGGAGCAGTTGGCAACCCCACATCCAAAAGATAGCTAAAACCTTTTGCTTCTTTCTCTATAAAATCATGAAATTTTGTCCCTTCCTTTTTACACACACTACTGAGACCCTCATTTGACTCACTAGTCACCTCCCATCTTGACTATTGTAACCTGCTCCCAGGGGCGGCCCAAGGGGGGTGCGGGGCCATGTGCGGAGATTCGGTGCGGGGCCTCATTTGCATAAGGGACCTCATTTGCATAATGTTACCATACACTAACTTTTAGTAAACATGCCTCTTAATGAGTGTATGAATAAAGAAAGACTAAAAGACTTCTACATTACTATAATCCAGTGCCAACCGCCAGACACATTAGGAACTACTACAAACACTGCCCATTTAGTACCCATAGCAAACCCGCCGTATCCTAACAGCACTACCAGGACTCATAAAGCACCATACCCTAACTATCAAAAGGAAACGCTGCAAATATTAAACCAATACATTTCAGAGAACAACAATACATGACCTACTGGGGAAAGAGAACAAGTGGCAATGTCAAATAGGAATTACATAAACAGAATACCTCAGCTCAGTTACACATGCAGAACATAGACCATCACCAAACAAGGAATCACAATTTAGAAACAGGAAGACAATAATTAAACTGGGAATCCCAAAAGCCAAACTTGGAATGTACAACACTGTAGAAATAAAACTATACATTAATTTGCTCTTGTACTAAACAAAGCGCAGACGTTAATGATGCACATTTCCCAGAGCTGACATATTCCAATTAATAAATTCAAAATAAAGAGATATTTTTCTACCTTTTGTGCATTTTTTTTCAGCTGCAATTGCTCCAGTCACTTTCTTCTGGTTTCTTTGTGTCTTCCGCTAACTCTCCATTGTCTGTTGTCCATTTGTCCCAAGAGGTACACTGCCTTCAAGCTATTTAAGAAGAGCGCCTGCGGCTTCCGTGTACTGTCCTTTCTGCCTCTTTGCTTACTTTTTGTTTGCTGTGTCAGTCCGGTAACATTTATTTGTATGCTGTGTCTCTCCAGAGTCTGCCCTTCTCATTTGGGCCTTCAATCACCTCCTGCCTGCCTGAGCCCTCCCATACCGGAAGTACCGCGGCCGCGTGAGCGCGTCCGCGTCCCAAGAGGTACACTGCCTTCAAGCTATTTAAGAAGAGCGCCTGCAGCGCTTGTCGCCGCGGCGCGCGACCTGGGCGCGCATCAAAGGAGCGCACCTAAGGAGCACGACGTGCTCCTTAGGTGCGCTCCTTGGGGTCGCTCCGGCGGCTGTATCTTTACAGCACTTTTTAACTGTTTACTTTTAGCTAGTCTTTGTGCTCCCCTAGTGTTTGGAGTCGTCTCCCCTCTTCGGTTTCCTTGTTTATCTCCCACAGTATCCTGCCATTCACTTTTGGTGGATCCCCTGCTCTGTCTCTTTGCTCCTGCTCCCCTCTCTCTTTTCTTCCCCATGGAATCTATTCCTGTGTTCTGGGGCAGACGTCCCTTCATGTTGCCTCGTTCACGATATCGCTGCATCTTCAACCTTCGTGTTTGCCCAATTACAACCACTCCTTCACTGCCCTCCTTACCCTCTACCCCCTCTAAGTCTCTCCTCTCTTTTGGTTTAGTCAATTGTCGGTCCTTACGCAGTAAAACTCTCCTTATCCATGATCTTGTCCTCAGGTCCTCATTTGATCTTCTTCTTTTGACCAAGACGTGGCTCAGGGACAGGGAGGATGCCCTCCTCGCCCGCTGTCTTCCCCCCGGCTTCTCTGCGGTTTCCACTCCACGTTTAGGTAAATCTGGTGGCGGTGTGGCCGCCCTGATACGGTCCACCCTCTCATTCAGTCAGCTTCTTCATCCATCACTCCACTACCCCGAAGCCCTCTTGCTCAGCCTCCACACCTCCCCTCCTATGCATGTGCTCCTCATCTATTCCCCCCCTGCTCTTCGCGTTGAGCATTGGGATTCCCTTGTCCTGACCATCACTGACCTCTCACTCGCTCTTCCCCATCTACTTATTGCTGGGGATTTCAACTTACACTTGGACTCGCCCACTTCAGCTAGGGATCTCTCTTTCATCTCTCTCTTACAAGATTTATCCCTCATACAACATGTTCCCTTCCCCACCCATCAGGCCGGGCACACCCTGGACCTACTCTTAACATCCTCCTCTTCTTCTCTTGCACTATCCAACCTTTCTTCTATGCCTCTCCCTTGGACAGACCATGTCTGCCTCTCTGTTTTATGCTCTCCCTCACGGGGGTCCCACTCTCCCCCTTCCTCTTCCTTCCCCTCTTCTCCTCTTCCTTCTACCCCTCCTCCTCCACAGCTCTTCCGTGCTCTTTCATCTCTCACCATTCACCAATTTCCCACAGCAGTCAAACTCCTACCCTCTGATTTTTCCCTTCTCTCTCCCAATTCTCAAGCTACTCTCTGGTCGACAGCTCTTGCAACTGCTCTTGACCATATTGCCCCTTTACGTCCTCAGCCAATTCGCCGCCGCCCCTCACATCCCTGGTATCATGGGGGTCTACGACTCTTGCGCACGCAGCTTCGCAGAGCAGAGCGACTGTGGCGTAAGAGTCCTTCACCCACCTCACTTTCATTTTTCAAATCTAGTTACTCCCATTACCGTTCTTCTGTCCATCTTGCCAAACGTACATTTTTTACTAATGCCATTTTGAATGCCCCAAATCAGACCCGGCACCTTTACTCCACCCTCCAGTCTCTTACCTCCCTTCACTCCCCAGCCTCAGCTTCTCCAGTCCTCCCCTCTCCTCAGCCTTCCCTTCTAGCTGCCTGTTTCAGCAATAAAATATCTACTCTGAGAGCATCTCTACCTTCCTGCCCTGCCCCGATTCTCTCCCCTCCCCCTATCGCCTCTCCCCCTCCAAACCTCCCACTGCTGGGCATCTTTTTCACTGATCATCATCTCATCTCTTCTTCAAAGAAAACCTTCTGCTCTTTGGACCCTATTCCTTCCTCCTGGCTTCTGGAATCTTCACTGGGTCTCCTTCCATTTATTCTTACCATGTTTAATTCCAGTCTTTCCACAGGGTCCTTTCCCCACTCCTGGAAACATGCCTTAATTCGCCCCCTCCTTAAAAATCCCTCACTTGATCCCCTAGTTCCAGCTCACTACCGTCCTGTCTCTAACCTTCCCTTCCTCTCAAAACTCTTAAAATTCGTCTTTGCACAACTTTCTCACCACCTTGATTCTACTAACTTTCTTCACCCCCGTCAATCAGGTTTCCGTCAGGGTCACAGTGTCGAAACTATTCTTCTTGCATTTACTAATGCACTGCACGTGGCTCATGATCGTGGTGATATCTCGGTGGCGGTTGCACTTGACCTTTCCGCTGCTTTTGATTTGGTTGACCACTCCCTCCTTCTTCTTCATCTACGGGAAGCAGGTCTTCGTAGTACTGTTCACCGATGGTTCCATTCTTTTCTTTCTTCTCGCACTTGTGCTGTCCTGTCACCGTCCTCCTCTACCCCTCCCTCGGACTCTTTCCCTCTCTCTTGTGGGGTCCCTCAGGGTTCTGTCCTGGCTCCCCTTCTTTTTAACCTTTTCCTAGCCCCCTTGGCCCTTTTAATTCAACAGTCCGGATTATCTGCCTTTCTTTACGCTGACGATATTATTCTGCTACACCACACCTCCCCCTCCTGTCCTGACCTCTCCGCGTTAAACTCTTGTCTTTCCACTGTGGCCAATTGGCTGACTCACAACTGTCTCCATCTTAATCTCACCAAGACTATTGCTATTTGGTTCTCCCACAACAACCCTTCCCCCACGTTGGCCCCTTCTTTTTCTGGCTCTCCTGTCCCTCTAGTTTCTTCCTTTCGTTATCTTGGGGTTCATTTTGATTCTGACCTATCTTTCCACACCAATATATCACATGTCACCAAATCTTCCTTTTTCTTCCTTCGACAAATCCGTGCAGTTCGCCCTTTCTTATCCCCTTCAGTGCTCACTACTTTATTGCTATCCTTGGTTATATCACGGGTTGATTTCGCAAATTCACTTTTCATCGGCCTTTCCAAATCCCAACAGTCCCGCCTACAACGAATCCAGAATACCGCTGCCCATTTGGTCACTTACTCCTCCCCCCGTGATCACATAACTCCCCTACTATTTCGTCTTCACTGGCTCCCCTTTCCCTACCGTGCTCACTTCAAACTGCTTATTCTGGTTCACAAAACTCTCCATTCAGGCACCCCTCAATATTTAACTGACCTTCTTTCTTTTCACTCTCCCAGGTACACCCCTCGTTCCTTCCATCTCAACCGTCTCGCTCTCCCCTCCCCTTCCCATGCTCATTCGCAATCTACCCGTTCCTCTGCTTTCTTCTTTGCCGGCCCTGCCCTTTGGAATTCCCTCCCCTCCTCACTCCGCCTGGAACCTCACCACCCCACTTTTAAACAGAACCTGAAAAACCACCTCTTTTCCCTGGCATTTGATGTTCCCTCTCCCTTCGTGTGAATCCCACTTGCCCTATCCTCTGCTTTCCTCGTATTTGTCCTTTGTTTTGTTTTTTTGGTCCTGTCTCTCCTGTCTTATTGCTTTCCTATTAAGAATTTGTATTTCTATTCCATTTCGCTGGCTTCGGCCTTCTTTTAATTTGGTTTTATTGTACACCGCTTTGCCTACCCTGAAAGGCGGTTTTTATCAAATGAAATAAAACATAAACATAAACATAAAACATTTGTCTTTTCTTCTCTCTTCTAGTTTTTTTCCATTCTCTCTCTACATCTGCTTTAACATACTAATCTTTCTCCTTTTGCTCTTTCCTCATTCCTATTTCATCTACTCAAATTTTACCCCTCCATTCTCAATCCCCACTTACTCTCCCAATATCCGGCCAATTGTAGATTTGTCTTCCCTCCCACACAAAATATTTTTTCCCTCTCCATTTCACTCTCCCAGCTCCATCCCATTCTAATCCTCCCCCAACATCAGCTCCATTCTAGTTCCAGTCCCACCCAGCATCCGCTCCCTTCTAGTCCCCGCATCAGCCCATTTCCAGTCCTAGCCCCCCATAAGCCCATTTCCAGTCCTATCCTAGACCCACCATCAGCCTATTTCCAGTCCTAGCTCCCCCATCTATTTCCAGTCCCATCCGAGTCCCTCCATCAGCTCATTTCCAATCCCAGCCCCCCATGAGCCCATCAGCCCATGTCAAATCCTAGCTCCCCTCCACTCAGCCCATTTCCAATCCAAGCCCCCCATGAGCCTACTTCCAGTTCTAGCCCCTTCATGAGTCCATTTCAATCCAAACCCCCACCACAGCCCATTTCCAATCTTAGCACCCCCCCCAACAGCCAATTTCCAGTCCTATTCTAGCCCCTCCATCAGCCCATTTCCTGTCTTAGCCCCCCCCCCACTCACCCATTTCCAGTCCTAGCTCCCTCCCCCTCACAACCCATTTCCATTCCAAGCCCCCGTCCCCATCAGCTATTTGCAGTTCAAGCCCTCCTTCCACTCAGCCCATTTCCAGTCCTAGCAACCCCCCCAGCCCATTAACAGTCTTAGCCCCCCAGCCCATTACCAGTCCTAACCCCCCATCAGCCCATTTCCAGTCCTAGCCCCCCCATAGCCCATTACTAGTCCTAACCCCCCCCATCAGCCCATTACGTCCTAACCCCCCCATCACCCTATTTCCAGGCCTAGCCCCATCAGCCTATTTCCAGTCTTAGCCCCCCATAGCCCATTACCAGTCCTAATCCCCATCAGCCCATTACCAGTCCTAACCCCTCCCATAGCCCATTACCAGTCCTAACCCCCATCAGCCCATTTCCAGTCTTAGCTCCCCCCATAACCCATTACCAGTCCTAAACCTCCCCATCAGCCCACTTCCAGTCTTAGCATCCCCCCATGGCCCATTACTAGTCCTAAACCCTCCCCCATCAGCCCACTTCCAGTCTTAGCCCCCCCCCCCCCCATAACCCATTACCAGTCCTAATCCTCCCCATCAGCCCATTTCCAGTCTTAGTCCCCCCATAGCCAATTACCAGTCCTAACCCCCCCATCAGCCCAGTTCCAGGCTTAGCCCCCCCCATAACCCCTTACCAATCCTAAACCTCCCCATCAGCCCACTTCCAGTCTTAGCACCCCCCATGGCCCATTACTAGACCTAACCCTCCCCATCAGCCCATTTCCAGTCTTAGCCCCCCCCCCCATAGCCAATTACCAGTCCTAACCCCCATCAGCCCACTTCCAGTCTTAGCATTCCCCCATGGCCCATTACTAGTCCTAACCCTCCCCCATCAGCCCACTTCCAGTCTTAGCCCCCCCCCTAGCCAATTACCAGTCCTAACCCCCCATCAGCCCATTTCCAGTCAGCCCCCCCATAGCCCATTACCAGTCCTAACCCCCCCCCATCAGCCCACTTCCAGTCTTAGCACCCCCCCCCATGGCCCTTTACTAGTCCTAACCCTCCCCTATCAGCCACTTCCAGTCTTAGCCTCCCCCCCCCCATAGCCCATTACCAGTCCTAAACCCCCTTCCCCTCTATCATCTGTGAGAGTTTCCTTTCTCGCGGCTCTGTTAATCCCGCCAGGGCTGATGGGAAATCCACGGCGGGATTAACAGAGCCGCGAGAAAGGAAACTCTCGTGGCTCTGAAAGAAGCCCGCGTTCGGGGATTCAAAGCTAGCCTACGATGCAGGGAGGCTCTGCCGGGCAGGGGGTGCCCCGCGGCGGCACTCTTGATGCTGCCGCGGCAGAAGCAGCTGTTTTTTTTTTTTTAAACTTGGGATGATGAAGAATGTTTTTTGAGCGGGGCCCCCTGAAACGCGGGGCCCTGTGCAAAAAACATTCTTGCTCAATGGACGGGCCGGCCCTGCCTGCTCCTCACTGGTCTCCCTCTGAATCCTCTCTCTCCACTTCAATCTGTTCAAAACTCAGCTGCACGGCTTATCTTCTGCCAGTGTCACTTTGCTCATGTCACCCCTCTTCTCAAGTCACTTCATTGGCTCCCTGTCCATTTCTGCATCCAGTTCAAACTTCTCCTATTTACCTACAAGTGCATTCATTCTGCGGCTCCTCGCCACCTTTCCTCTCTTATCTCACTCTACACTCCTCCTCGGGAACTCCTCTCCTCTGGCAGATCCCTTCTATCTGTGCCCTTCTCTGCCACTGCCAACTTCAGACTTCGTCCATTCCACCTTGCTGCTCCATATGCCTGGAACAACCTGATTCTGTGCATCGGGCCCCTTCTCTGACCCTATTCAAATTCAGGCTAAAACCCCACCTCTTTGAGGCTGCTTTTGGATCCTGATGCCCCTCACTCTTTTGTTCACTACTTACGTGCATCTTACCATACTGTAGTCTCCAGTTTTGCGATGTTTTTTAAAAATCTTGATTAGCTTGTACGCTCTGATGAGCAGGGACTGTGTCTTACATAGTAACAGTATATGACGGCAGATAAAGACCAGTATGGTCCATCTAGTCCGCCCAGCAAGGTGGCAAGTGTAGATGCACCTGCTGCTCTGTGCAGGTCACCCCTCCACATGCCTTTATTTAGGGGTGTACCCACCGCCCCATGCAGGTCACATCCATTTGTTGAGATATAAGAGATAGTTAAGTTTATTTTGATTTTATGCTGTTGCTATAAAGGGATCCACTGTCTGTCCCATGCCATTTTGAACTCCGTCACTGTGTTTGCCCCCACCACTTCCATCGGGAGGGCATTCCAAGCATTCACCACCCTTCAGTGAAAAAGTATTTCCTGACGTTGCCTTTCAGTTTACCCCCTTGCAGCTTTATGTTATGCCCTCTAGTTTTACAGCCTCCCCGTCTTTCTGCATACACCTTGTAAATATACAAATTAGTAGCAGTAGTAGTAGTGAACAGTTTCTCTGAAGATTATTGCTTTTTTTTCCAGCTTGGGATCTAACTGAAGATTTCTGTGTAGATAAGAAGGTATAATACAGTCACAGAGCTGAGTTTTAGTAGTTATCTTCATTCTGCAAAAATCAGGACTCTTTTAGGTTGTGCTAATTCTTTATTGGACCCACCAGAGACTGAGCCAAAAACAACATTGTTCTCGGATTTTAACACTCATTCAGATTCATTATTTGAAATGGAATTCCTGGGTGATAGATCACAGTAGACCAATTAATTTCATGGCCGTAATTTTCTAATCAGCTCTGGTCATATATTGATAATGGTATATTAATAATGTGAAGGAAATAAAAGAGGCTGCAGTGTATGATAAGATAATTTTATTATTTTTTTTAACATCCCTATGGCTTTCTGTATGCCCGATTGTAAAATTACAGATTTCTGACATCGCACTGCACCACACCACACCGCACTGTGCCGTACCATACCACGCCAGGAAAAGAAATAAAAACTTCAGGGAGGCCAGTTTGCAATCTTTTTGCTGTGCAAAATGTTAAAGCTGCTGGTTTTACAGTTGTCTAAGTGTACCCCACTAGTCTGGGGGTGCTGGGGAAGCTCTTACGCAACCCCATGCATTTCTCCTGGTCGAGGAACAGCGAGTTGGCTTTGATGGACAGCTCATGTTCCAGGTTTGTTTTGGTGTGCACCAGCATTTGCAAGGTGTCCTCCGCTTCCCGTAGGCGCTGCTGCAAGCTCACGATAGTGTCATCGATTTCATGAACTTCGTTAACTAAGCTGCAAACCAACAAGAAAAAGAGCAAATTAAAAAGAAGCGAGGAGTTATCTAGGATTACAGCAAAGCTCTTGCTAAAAGGCTGTTTTTAAACTCACATTCATCAAACAGAAGCAATTATTATTGTCATGTCACAATATTTAAAGACTTGTCTACTGTAAACTTGAGTTTCTTCCTTCAGCGGGCGTATCTTAGGGCATCTACCCAAACATTGAACTAGAGAGACACACAAAGGACCATAAGGCTCATCTAGTTTATCCTATTTAGTTTATGCTATAATGCTGGCGACCCCGGTTGTTCTTCAATTTCCCTTCACTTCTTTGTGGCTAAGGATCCGGTCAGGCTGATGCAGAAACCCAGCACTAGAGCCCAATGCCTAAAGCTTAGTGCAGGGTTTCATAGTGCAAGCCTAACGCTGACGTTTTGTGCCGCAATGCAAATTAAGCAATGCAAAAATAGGAGAGCAAGCCAAACACATGTGCACAGAAGTCAGCGCATGGTTGGCATGCTATCCTTGACAAACAAGGTCATCTGAGGTGAACTTTGACACCTAGGATGCACCCTGCAGGGCCAGCGACGGCCATTTTTCTGCTGACTAGGCTTCTCCCTATGCAGCCCAGCAGCCTTCTGATTCTGGCCACCACCTTAGCACATTGTTTCACTATCTTCAGATATTAGGCACCGTCACTCCAAGGTCTTCCTCCTGGTCCATGTATACCAGCTTCTCCCCTCTATTACATACAGCTCCTTTGGATTTTTTTTCCCAAATCCATCACTCTCTATTTCTTCACTTTCTATTTTCTTATTCTTCTTGTCGATACGAAGGGTGCAAGCCAATAAAAGATGTTGAAAGGTGATGCAGAGAGAGAGCTAAGGAAACTGTGATGGGAAAGCATGAGAAGAGGCGCTAGAGGAGATGAGAACTCGGCAGGAGATGAGAGGAACAGAAATTAGAGGAAAGAAGGAAAAAAAAGACTAGGGCCAATATGACTACAAACATTTTTTTTTTTTTAGTGCCATCAAGTCAGTGTTGACGCATAGCAACTCAGCTACCTCTTTCCAATATATCACTGGAAGTAGATTGCCAGCCTTTTCTTCCGAGGCAATGGAGGGTAAAATAACAAACATAAAAGGGCTGATTTTATAAGGAGCTGCGTAAAGACATGTGCCATTTCTGTGCATAAGTCACCTATTTTCAGGGCTTACACACGTGAATTGGCGCTTACATGCGTGCTTTTGGCAGTCGCTATTCTGTAAGCGTGTGTGTAAGTCTGATCATGCTTATTTTCAGTGTGAGCATGCAGAGAGGTAGAGTTTGGGCGGAGCAGAAATTCTCACATCTAAGTTATAAAATACCTGAAAAATCTAAGTGCAAGCATTTGCACCTGGCATAGAGCAGACATAAGTGCTTCTGCTTAGCGTGCATGCGCCTTTACCGCCATTGCCCCCTTCTTTTATAAATCCTAAAAAAAGCCCCGGTCTATATATGAAAACCACTAGTCAGAACTTCACAAATTTTTGTTGGAGAAGCCATCACAGTAGAGAGGACATGACCTCATACCGCTGCGGCCCGTCCGTTTTAATAATTTATAGAAGAAAAAACCTTATGACAGTTCATAGCAACGTGCAATTTACTTAGCTGGAAAAGGTTGATGAAAAATTTCCACAAATGACTATCAATACGACATGTCACGTTTCGGGGACCATCCAGTTTTCCCCTGCTTCAGGTCCAGCCATCAGAGAACAAATGATTCAAGATTCTCTGACGGCTGGACCTGAAGCAGGGGAAAACTGGATGGTCCCCGAAACATGACATGTCGTATTGATAGTCGTTTGTGGAAATTTTTCATCAACCTTTTCCAGCTAAGTAAATTGCACGTTGCTATGAACTGTCATAAGGTTTTTTCTTCTATAAATTATTAAAACGGACGGGCCGCAGCGGTATGAGGTCATGTCCTCTCTACTGTGATGGCTTCTCCAACAAAAATTTGTGAAGTTCTGACTAGTGGTTTTCATATATAGACCGGGGCTTTTTTTAGGATTTAGGCTTTTTGACCTGGTTGGGTATTTTTTGTATCCCTTCTTTTATAAAACAACGTTTGCGTATACCTCACTTTAGGGAATACGCCTCAAATATGCGCATTAACTCCATGGGAGCTCATGAAATCACCCTCAAATTGTGCACACAAGAGAGGAAAAAAGACATTTTATTTTCAGAATAGTGACTGGAGTATATCAGTGTTAGGCAGGTGCATCTCAAGTTACTTTGGATTTTGCACAGTAAGAGAAAAAGCATTTCTTGTTCTGTGTCTCAGGTGTTAAACTGCATGCAAAACCTAGAGAGAAAACTTCAGGTAATTAGCAATAAATGTGACGGTACATTTAAAAATGGTGTCTAGGTTTATTCTGGGACATCCAAGCCAAAGTGTCCCAAGAAGAAGGCTGTCACAAGTAAGTTTGGGCACGATTTTGGAAACATGCGCGCATCTGATTTGTCCATAGTCGGCGACATCTACATAGATGTCTCCACAACGGTATTGTAGAAGGGAATGTGTCCCAGCCTATCATTCTGCTGGCAGGGACATTTAGCAGAATGAAAATCACAAAACCAGTTTCCCCATTTCGTAGCATCTCTCTTTGGGGTTGTAGGGATGTTAGAGTACTCTCTTCTCTACATCTTCCAGATGTTTGAGAACTTCGCTGATGCCTATTCAATCCCTGGAGCTGGTATAGACTTGGATGAGGGTGGAGATGTGTCTGGTGTTTCAGAGGAACACCCCAGACACACCCTTGCCATGCCCCCATCTTAGATGGACATCCCTGCACTGGAGATGTTGCTGAAGCCATTTTGTAAAATGACTTTGGGGATCTCTCCTCGATTTGGACGTTTGCACGCTCATTTTCTGACATCCAATTCAAGAATAGAGCTTTTAAAATGATCACCTTAGTTACATTTAATATAGTTACATTTTAATACATTGCATTTATTTTTATCAGAGATTCTCTATTTTTATCTGCCATCGTGATCATCAGTAATCTCAAAACATCAGTACTTTTTAGATTGTGTCCATTGTTATTTTTGCTGGTTTTAAGAGCTTGTTATCTGTTCTTGTGTTTCCCTTGTGACTGTCACATCCCCTCAGCTTTCCTTAGTTGGATGGGACCATCATTTACTAGAATAAGAGATTTTCTTGCTTCTTGTTGGCAGTCAGACTACGAATCCAGGGAATTCTGCATTGCCTTAAACTCAGATACATCAAAGAAGGAAGTGACAGAAACTGTGGTTTTCTGTTCTCAGGTTTTTTTTTTTAAGTGTCTAAAATATTTTTTTGACTAGAAGGGATTTGTAACAAAGAGTAGAAACTGATAGACTAGCAAGCAAAGGAACTGCAAATGTTGTCAAAGGGAATGAGGTACATTTCTTTTTCCTTGATGAGAAATCCTGACTCCTGTGTTGTGTTCTTGGACTAGCTTTTGAAGGTTTCAACATTAGGTTTCAACCTCAGAAAGCTAGCCCTAGAATGTACTGCTAGTCTAATAAAAAGATATCACCTTACTTTCCTTTTCCTTTTTCTTTTTGTCTAACTACTATTAAAGTGGACAACACAACAATCACACATCAACGTTAATAAAATCAAGTGTATAACAGAATAAGCTCCCTGGAATAAACAGCATGGAATCTGTTTACCTGACAGTTCTCGTGACCTGGAAACAGGATATCGGGCTCGATGACCCTTTGGTCTGACCCAGTGTGGCATCTCTTATACTCTTAGAACAAGCTAGATTCCTCACTATATTAACTAGCTGTTATTGACTTGTTGCTCCCATTTTGAGTCTTATTTCAGAATCCTTTCTTTTGCCTTAATATACTTTTTTCATATATTTGTATAATTTTATAATAGGATGCCTAGAATATCATGGCATATAAGTACATAAGTTGCGCTTTTTTATCACAACAACATATATGCCTATGGAGCCCTTTTACTAAAGGGTGCCAGGCAGTTAGCACAGGTTATAGCATGTGTTAACCAAACGCTATGACCTACGGTAGCTGTTAGCATGGAACTAACACCAATTAACACATCTTGATTTCCACAGTAACTATGCTGCACGTGTTGGGGTGGTAAAACCTTTCCTACTGACCAATAAGTGCATTCATTCTGCTGCTCCTCACTACCTCTTATCTCTTCCTACACCCCTCCTCGGGAACTCCGCTCTTCTGGCTGATCCCTATGTGTGTCCTTCTTTTCCACTGCCAACTCTAGACTTTGTTCAATACACATTGCTGCTTCTTATGCCTGGAACAAACCACCTGAGTTCTTACATCAGATGTCATCTATGGCCCTTTTCAAATACAAGCTAAAAACTCACCTCTTCCAGGCTGCTTTTGTAGCCTGATCTGCGTAGTCTCCTTCTCTCCATCTAGGTGTTTCCTTACCATTCCCCTAGACATATCCTAGTCCCCAGTTGCTGTGTTGTCTGTCTTGGCTAGACTGTCAGCCCTGACGAGCAGGGACCATCTCTTACATGTCTCTGTACAGCGCTGCATACGCTGTGTAACACTATACAAATGTGGTAGCAGTAATAGTAGTAGGGTTGGGGCAGAGAGTGGGCGGGGTGAGCACCTTGTAGTCAGAGCACCTCATGCTAACTGCAAGTCATGCCATTCCCAATGGTGGAGGTAAGTGCACCTGCACTAATTTTAGGCCATGTTTTTGAGCATTATGGGTGTGTTAGGTGCAACACCATAGCTCCCTTTAGTAAAAGACCACCTTCCTGTCTTTCTAAAATTATCCCAAGGAAAGAGGCACAGACATTTACAGCGGCTTCGAGGTGTATGTAATTTTGTGCATATATGGTCTGATAAGCATATATATGTGGATGTCATAACACATATGCAGAGATGCCAGTCCTGTCCCCTGCTCTGCCGATTCTCTGCCCCTAGGGATGCTGACTGGCGCATCATGTAAAAGCAGGCGCTGCACTTACTTTTTACATGTGTATGCGTAAAATGCTGTCCTTCACGCTCAAGTCCCTTATAAAACTCTCCCGAAACACATGCACCTTTCACTACACAGTAGGCTGGCCTCCTTTTTTCAAAATGTCCTTCCTTGAGTGTGCGCAGAAGCTAAGCTGGCCATATACATGCATCACATACACCAGAGCAATGTCTGCATGAGACTAATAATAAGTAGCACAGTCGCAATCCCATCTATTTCAGCTCATAGTTTTAGAACTGACTAAGTTGGAGGCACTTTAGAAAACTAACCGTAGTTAGGTGGTGGAGATTAAAAGGGTTCCAGCATGGTACAAGCACAAATGATCGTTACTTTCAAAGAAACAGATGTAGTTATTCACTTTTGCGATCACACGCTGAGTTCTATTGCTGGTACAGCAGGTCTTTTCCTGCTCTAAAGGGTGGAGTGACTTGCCCAAGGGTACAACAAGCGACATGATTGAACGCTGCCCACTGCTCTATCCAATAGGCTACTCCTCCACTCCAGGGAGCGAAAGCCAGGGGGTGAGCGCACTGAATGGGCCTTATACCCACTATCTACCATCATATTCCATGTTTCTTGAATTTAATATAAAGCGGAATAACGATTAAGGAGGTCTGTTCTATCATTTTAGTTATCTGAACATATTTAGTTCTCCAACAGGTTTAATTTCTAGCGGTATGCAAAGTTTTTTTTTTTCTTTCCAATGTAAACAGAAGTTGTAAAGAATTATAAGAAGGGGCTGGCAATGTCTGGGGCAATCTAACTCTCCTTAATTTAATCGAATGGGGTGAAGTTTGGCATGGGAGAAAACCAGTGAAAAGATACATCGAGTTCAAAAATGGACAAGACTGGAAGGGGGTTCCAGAGAAATAAGCCCCCAAAATAATGGCCCAATGCATTTCTATTAGAGAAGCAGTTCCACCTTCTGCAACATAGCAACTTGCTGTATATTTCTGAGAGGGAAAGAATACATTTTTCTCCCCAGGTCTTGCTGCATACCTTCAAATGGTGAGCCCATTGTATAAAATCTATACCAAATTTCAGCAAGACAACAGAAGAGTAGAAGTATGGTAGGAAAGAAACAGAAGGATACACACTAGCCACACATCGCCCAGGATAAAAAGGTGCCCACCCGTAGCTCATGCAGTAGAGCTAACAATGGTGGCAGGGATAGGGCAATACATTCAGGACAAGATAACATACCTGATGCAGTCATAGGCCATGAACCTGTTCATGGACCCACTGTAGCTACAGATTAATCACAGAAACTAAAGAATAAAACTAAGGAGACTGAAAGCTGTTGGGCGGATTCCTGATGAAAAAAAAAGAGATAATATACTGCTACTATTATGCCTCTGATTACAGAGGACACACAAAGAGAGCTTGCTAAAAAATGGAAGAAAGAGGTAAAATTCCAAAGGAAAAACTGTAAAAGGCAACTGATACACATATAAGATCTCTGATTGCACAAATTAAAGAAAAGTACCCGAGTCAGGATGTTTTAAAACCGCTGAGCAACGCCACAGAAAGAGAAATGGGCTCAGAAAGGTGTGCAAAGAGAAAGATGCTGCGACAGCCAGATCACTTAGATGGGGCAACAACAGAAGGGAGAGAATGGCGAGAGGTGGAATGCTGAGGAAATGCAGGGTAGCCCTGTGAGTGGACGGAGGTTAGAGATGACTTGAATAATGTGGAACAGGCCGGGGACAGAAAGATAAGGAGAGTCAGGAGAAGAGACCGAAGAACTGGAGTGAACCTCCTGGCCTGCATGGAGATTAATAAATGTTCTTGGACTTAAGAGAGGGAACAACTGCTAAAGTTACACCTACGGCAAAAAAGCATAAGTAAAATTAATAAGGTGAGAATTCACATCAAAAAAACATCAATGGATATTAGAGACAAATTGGATTCAGTACAGTACAGCTATTCGGAGAATTCTACCAAAAAAGGCACAGGGCCAAAAGAAAAGGAGAAAGATAACTCCTCCTTGAAAAAAACGTATATTAGGAAAAATAAATTTGCTGTTTGCAAAAGTGTCATTGATAGATGGGTAGCAGAAACGATTAAGATCACTAAAGATAATGAGAAAGATCCAAAACATCAAAATGAGACAAGTGGCATTAACAGAGGACCTTAAATTCATATTGTTTAATAATGAACTGAAAATACCAGCAAAAGCACAAAAGCTGCGGAGATATGAAGAAAACAGAAAAGAATAATATCAAAATAAACTATTTATAGGGAACCCACAACAATTCTGCAGGAAATTGGGAAAGAACATTGGTATGGTAAAAATACCACCACCAACCAAAGCTGAAACAGAAACCTTCTGGACAGACCTATACAAAGACCCTTGGGAACACAATCGAGAAGCAGAAAGTATGCAGGGTAATTATATTGTATGGGAGAAGTTAGAAAAAGTAAACATCAAACCTATGGAATAGCCTGAAGTAATAACAAAAGAACTAGAAAACAGGTTAAAAAGAACCCTAAACTTAAAGAGGAGTGGTCAAATTTTGGCTCAAACAGTTAACATCTCTCCACCAAGACCTGGCAAACTGCAAAAGTCAACAGATCAGGCAGCCGGACTTATTACCACAATGGCTAATAACAGGAAGAACATTTCTCCTTCCAAAGGGAGATTCAAGTAACATTCCCCAAAATTACAGCCCAATAATCTGCCTGCCTACAATCTACAAACTGTTCACTGCAATAGATGTAGACAGAATATACAATCATAGCAAATTCAATAACATCCTGGCAACAGAGCAGAAGGGCGATAAGAGGGGAGCATATGGAATCATAGACCACTTAATGTTCAATAAGGCCATCAAGGCCAATGCTAAGAAAAGCAGAAATCACATTATAACATGGACTGGCTATAAGAAAGCCTTTGATAGTATACCGCACTCTTGGATAATAAATTGCCTTAAAATGTATAACATAAATCCTAGCTTGATCAAGTACATTAAGTTCACCATGAAAATGTGGCAAACCACATGAAGTATGAAGATGGTCAGTTCATCATTCCTAACATCAAGATCCAGCAAGAAATATTTCAGGGAGACTGTCTCCACTTCTACTTGTTTGGCACTTAATCTACTGACTACTCTCATTAACTCTTTGGGATATGGATTTAGCCCTAATCCTAAAGAAGATAATAATCCTGAGTTAGTATAACACTTACTGTTTGTAGTGACCTTAAGCTCTACAGTTTAATGACCAGCATTTAGCAGCACAACTCCGTGTAGTGAAAAGCCTTTCAGATGACATCAGAGTGACTTTTGGCCTAGACAAATGTGCTAAGGCAACATTCCCCAGAAGAAAATTGAATGAAACTGAAAACATCTCTGTCACTGTGAACTGTGACATCAAGGCACTTGAACAGGAAGACATATTTAAATACTTAGGAGCACAGGAAAAAGCGACAGCCAAGCAAAATTTACTGAGAGGAAAGATCAGTAAAGAATGGCTGCGTGGATGGTGTCATCGAGAGCGTTTTGGTTTCCTAGACCATGGGATGCTGTTCCAAGGGTTGCAGAGCAGAGATGGCATCCATCTGTCCAAGAAAGGTCAACGCATCTTCGGTAGTAGACTGGCTAATCTACTGAAGAGGGCTTTAAACTAGATTCGTTGGGGATAGGTGAAGAAAGCTCCCAGGTAAGTGAAAGCCCCCAGGTAGGTGATACATTAAATACCTTTATGGAAATGGGTAACAGGGGTAACATATGGAAAGCAGTGTGTATAAATGCCCGTAGCATGGGAAATAAGATCCCTGATGTTGAAGCTTTGGTGGGAGTGGCTGACTTGGATTTAGTGGCAGTTACAGAAACATGGTTCACAGAAAACCATGACTGGGATGTAACTATACCTGGCTATACTTTATTCAGAAAGGACAGGGTAGGAAGAAGGGGAGGAGGAGTGGCACTATATATAAAAACTACTATTAAAGCTTTGGAATTACAGAGCTTAAAAGGGAGAAAGGAGGCATTGTGGGTTAAACTAGAAAGAGGGAAAGAGAAATCTATTTGCATTGGTGTGATATACAGACCTCCCTCACAAGAGGAAGAGGTGGACAGAGAGTTAATTGAAGACATAAGCAGCATTGCTAGGAAAGGGGAAGTGCTACTGATAGGAGATTTCAATATGCCAGATGGTGATTGGCACATTCCTGCTGCAGTATCATCTAGAAGTAAGGAGATCCTGGATTCTCTACAGGGAGAACTATTCAGGCAATTGGTAACAGACCCCACACGTGAAGGGGCCATACTGGACTTGGTGCTTACCAATGGTGAAAGTGTTTCTGATGTTGTAATGGGAGATCATTTTGCATCCAGTGATCACCAGATGGTGGTTCAGTATTAGGACTAGGGCTGTTAGAATCCATTCCAAGGTGAGGATCTTAGACTTTAGGAAGACTAACTTTGCGAAGATGGGCCAATACCTCAGGGAGTCGTTAGTGGGATGGGAACAGCTGGGGGATGTAGAAAAACAGTGGGCAAAACTGAAAGGGAGTATTTTAAGGGCAACCAACCTTTTTGTTACAATAGTAAATAAAGGCAAAAGGAAAAGGAGACCGCTATGGTTTTCGAAGGAAGTAGCTGAAAAAGTGAAGGAAAAGAGGGAAGCCTTCATGAAATACAAGAGATCACAGAGAGAAGAAGACAGGCATCTGTATTTGGAAAAACTTAGAGAAGCTAGCAAAGTAGTCAAGAAGGCAAAGATTCAAAAGGAGGAGGAAATAGCCAATGCAATAAAATAGGGGGATAAGACATTTTTCAGATATATTAGTGAGAAGAGGAAG
The DNA here is from genome assembly GCA_033557465.1 of Ichthyophis bannanicus. Taxonomy (NCBI): domain Eukaryota; kingdom Metazoa; phylum Chordata; class Amphibia; order Gymnophiona; family Ichthyophiidae; genus Ichthyophis; species Ichthyophis bannanicus. Next base: position 257,751,424 of record CM066041.1, read on the forward strand.
GGCAAAAGTGGTATTGTCAGACTCAAGGGTGCAAGGGGGGAATATTTAGAAGCTGATAAGGATAAAGCGGAATTGCTTAACAAATATTTTTGTTCTGTGTTCACAGATGAAGAACCAGGAGCAGGACCTCAGAAAACACCCACAAATAGGAACAGAAGCGAGGGACATCTTGAACAATTTTCAGAAGACTGTGTTCGTGAGAAACTAGCTCAACTTAAAGTAGACAAAGCGATGGGACCGGATGGGATACACCCTAGAATACTGAGGGAACTTGGGGATGTTCTAGCAACTCCACTGACTGACCTTTTCAATGACTCGTTGGAGTCGGGAGTGGTGCCAAAGGACTGGAGAGAGGCTCATGTGGTGCCTTTGCACAAAAGCGGAAGTAAGGATGTGGTTGAAAACTACAGGCCGGTTAGTTTAACTTTGGTGGTGAGTAAATTATTGGAAACGCTGCTGAAAGAGAAAATAGTGAGGTTTCTGGAGTCCAGCGGATTACAGGATCTGAGGCAGCATGGATTCACTAGAGGCAGGTCTTGTCAGACAAATCTGATTGATTTCTTTGACTGGGTGACCAGGGAGCTGGACCGAGGGAGAGTTCTAGATGTGGTGTATTTAGATTTCAGTAAAGCCTTTGACACTGTTCCTCACAGGCGACTTATAAACAAACTGAGCACCCTAGGGATGGACCCTAAAGTTACTGCTTGGGTTAGAAATTGGTTGGGTGGGAGGCGACAAAGAGTACAAGTAAATGGAGCTCACTCTGAGGAGAAGGTTGTTACCAGTGGTGTGCCCCAGGGATCTGTCCTTGGTCCGATTCTTTTTAACATCTTTGTTAGTGATATAGCGGAAGGGCTGTCGGGTAAGGTTTGCCTCTTTGCAGATGATACCAAAATCTGAAATAGAGTAGACACCCAGGAAGGTGTAGATAACATGAGGAGGGATCTAGCTAAGCTTGAAGAATGGTCTAGAATTTGGCAGCTGGGATTTAATGTTAAAAAATGTAAGGTCATGCATTTGGGCTGCAGCAATCCAAGGGAGCAATACAGTATAGGAGGTGAAGTAATTTTGTCCACTAAAGAAGAGCGGGACCTAGGCGTGGTTGTGTCTGATGATCTTAAAGTAGCTAAACAGGTAGAAAAGGCGACGGCAAAAGCTAGAAGGATGCTTGGGTGCATACGGAGAGGAATGGCTAGCAGAAAAAAGGAGGTGATAATGCCTCTGTATAAGTCTTTGGTGCGACCTCATTTGGAGTATAGTGTGCAATTCTGGAGACCGCACCTTCAAAAGGATGTGAACAGGATGGAGTCGGTGCAGAGGGTGGCTACTAAAATGATTATTGGGCTTCATTATAAAGAATATGAGGACAGACTTAAGGATCTTAATATGTACACCTTAGAGGAAAGGCGGGATAGAGGTGATATGATTGAGATGTTTAAATACCTCCGTGGCATAAATGTTCAGGGAGAGAGCCTCTTTCAATTGAAAGAAAGTTCTGCTACGAGGGGACATGGGATGAGGGTGAAGCGAGATAGATTCAGGAGTGATATGCGGAAATATTTCTTTACGGAAAGAGTAGTGGATCCGTGGAATAGTCTCCCAGTGGAGGTGGTAGAGATGAGGACAGTAACTGAATTCAAAAAAGCATGGGACCAACACAGAGGATCTCTAAAGGTAAAAAGTGGACTGTTGTAGTTGTTGATATGGAAGGACAGACTAGATAGGCCATGTGGTCTTTTTCTGTCCTCATGTTTCTATGTTTAATATTACAGGTGATTAAAATCATTATTGAAAAGTACTTTAACATCATGGAATAAGATACAAGCCATTATTCAGCTGGCAATTCCTATACTCTCATACAGCTTTGGGACTGTAGAGTGGCCTCTTAATGATCTTGAAAAACTGGATATACGAACAAGAAAATTCCTCCATTCCCATGAGGTAATTTATAAGAACCAGTGTATGTCAAGACTGTACATCCTTAGAGTCAAAGGAGGACTGGGCCTTGTAGAAATTGATTATGCATATAGAGCTACTATTGTAGGCCTCCAGGCCTACTTAACAGTATTGTTAGATCCAGATTTGCAAAAAGTGCTGAAATTTGAAAGTAAATGTCCAGAATCTGTCTCCATCATTAAACTTAGCAAGCATTCCAATGAGTAAAAGAGGGGTGAGAATCCACCAACACATAAAAGAAAACAAGCAGCAAAGTTTGCAAAAGAAGAGAAAAAAACTCTTCAAAGAATTAGATCAGCAAATGAGGAAAAACAAGTGGTAAATGCACAAATACGGTGGGAAATTCAAAGTGTTAATCCTGGAACCATTTGTCAATTAAAACCAGACACATGAATGGTTAAGGAGACTGAAATTGAAGGGCCCAGGACAGTGGACTAAAACTGGAAAAATGTCTCATCCACTGGAAACTTTGTAAACACTACAATATTACAGTACTGGAAAAGCATTGGGATCATGATGTAATAAAATAAGAACATAAGATATGCCATACTGTGGCAGGTGCAGGCCTGTGACCCACGGTGTCTGACATAGGCAGGCCAGCATGGCTAGCTTGACCTGTAAATGAGGCCTGTGGAGAGGCATATAGGATTGCACATCCCCCAATATGCTGCTATTGTAAGAAAGAACTCAGTAGAAATATTGAATTAGCTTAGATAAGCAGAATTGCAGAATTAAGAAATGGAAAAAAATACATAAAAGATGTGTTTTAAAGTTACTGATAAGAAAGAGTACATTTGCAGAGAAATATTGAGGAGTGCTGACAGATGAGTTACAGAACCTTGCTCTTCTGCACGCACAAATGGTCCCATAGCCTTGAAAGTGTGAAAGTAACAAGTTGATGAACTGACCATTGTAATTGGGACTAGAAGGGGGGCAGGCAGGTGTCATGCCCACAGAAGCCCACAGAAGGAACATAATTGGAGAAACTTATCAGTACCGGGACCAATAGAGGGGCTACGGGAGGTACGGGAGCGTACCGGGACCAATGAAATGTTTTTCTATACCTAGAATGGAACAGAAGTCTATAAAAGTTGTTGTAATGCTTGAAAACTTTGCTCAGCCATTTTGAAATTGCCTTGCTTGAGACTTGTGCACAAATAAATGATTTGGACCTTCTGAACAGACTCCTGGTATCATTGGTTTGTCTGCGCTTTGCTGCTACATATTCCTTGGTGCGTTGGCCGGGAAGTGGTGGACTCAAAGTGTATATAGGGCAATATACCACGACTTTCCGCCTCTATAGGCTTGGTCCTGCCGGGATCGCGCCCTTCCGACGAGGGCCGCTCCCTGGCGCCACCGGTCCCTTGTATCGGAGGGAGCTGGTCGGACCTCGGCGGGCGACGAGCCCGGCTGGAGTCAACGCCTCGAACCCGAGTGAGGGGAGTCCGAGGTCCAACTCATGCGCCTGCTTGGGAAGTTTTGAGGACCGGATCCGGTGAGTATAGTTTTGATTTTGGGTCTAGACAGAAATAGAAAGAACAGTACTGCCATTGAAACTTGGAACTTGGAATTTGTAATCTCGAGATATTGGGAATTGGTAAGAGAGCTTGATCAACTCTCAAGGAAGAGCCGAGTAGCCTGGCATGGGAATGCGCCAGGTGAAACCCTCATCCTTTTTGTAATTGTACTTGGAAAAGACTAGTCAGAATAAATAGAAACGAATGCATTCTGGGATACGTTGCTAGCATGAGTGTGTGAACGAAGTGTGACTGAGAGGTCTGGCAGCACGGACCAAGTGAAAGCTGACCCCTGATTAGCGCATTTCCTGACCGGGCGACCGCGTTCAGGTCGCGAAAAGGGGGAAGCGATTGTCGTCTTGTCTTGTTATTTGTACTCCCTGTATGTTTCCAGGGCCGTGAGGACCCCTTACCCACGGTCCGCCCACCTTTTCCCTTCTGTCTGTTGTTGCGCGCACACATCGAAATGGGAGGGGCGGAGTCTACTAGGAACACTCCATTAGAATGTATGATCGCACATTTTAAAGAGGGATATTCAGGAGATTATGGTATTAAAATGACAGCAGCCCGTTTGCAGATTTTGTGTACTAGGGAGTGGCCCGATCTAGACCCCATCTGGCCCCGAGAGGGAACGTTCACTGTAGAGATTATCCAGTCAATACACCGTAGAGTGCGGGTAGCGCACCCCGATCAGTACCCCTATATAGATTCCTGGTTAAGTATTTGTGAAGATCCGCCCTCCTGGGCGCAGCGCTGTTATGAGGAACAGTGCAGAATAATGTTAGCTAAAACAGATTCTAGACAGAGAAAGGAACAGCCTAGAATGAAAGAGCAGGATAAGAAAGCCAAGAAGAAACCCATCTTGGCAGATCCCGATTCCCCAGAAGTAGTCCTCAGGCAGCCCCGAACCCCAGGTCCAGTGAGAATAGCCCGGCGGCGTCCTGCCCCAGCACCCCAGAGACCGCCGGAGCCGAGGCCAGACCCAATCCCTGACCTCCCTCCTCCTGGAGAAGAGGAAGAGAGAGAGAATTAGCGGAGAGAAGAGAGGAGGATGTAAAAAGTGAGCCAGAAGCGGAATTAGAAGAAGAGGAAAGTGAGGATCCCCCAGAAGAAGAAGAAGAGGAAAGTGTACAAATAATTGAGAAAGCCAGCGCTAGCACTAGCAAGCCAGTGAAAGAAAAACCCAAAGCAAAACCAGTTGAGAAAAAGACAGCAACTCCTGCAAAGACAACGACAATAGCCCTTAGATCCCAGACTCAAATGACGCCTAGGACAGCCAAACTGTTTCCCTTAAGGCAAGTCCCGGGGGTGCCCGTAAAGAATGATAATGATGAAGTGGTAGCGGGACCCCTAACTTATGTGTATATCCCCTTCTCTACAACGGATTTATTGAATTGGAGGTCGCATTATGCCTCCTATACTAGCAAGCCCCAGGAGCTGACAGAATTAGTAACTAGTATTATGGAAACTCACCAACCCACTTGGCCAGATTGCCGTCAGCTCCTGACCACCCTATTTACCACAGAAGAACGAGCAAGAATTAGAAAAGCAGCTATCGAATGGATGGCAGAAAACCCTGCAGCTCCAGCGCAGGGGCAAAATATAATAGATCGTAGAGAAGCAGCTCAGAGAGAATTCCCGAATGAAGACCCCCAATGGGATCCAAATACAGATGAAGGATCCACCGCCCTAGCCCGTTTTCGCCAAGGCTTTTTACAAGGCCTGCGAAGAGGAGGCCAGAAAGCTATGAACCTTTCCAAAGTAGCAGGAATTATCCAAGGAATAGATGAGAGCCCAGCAGATTATTATGAAAGATTAACTGAAGCTTATAGAATGTATACTCCCTATGATCCCGAGGCACCAGGAAGTTTATGCATGGTGAATTCTGCTTTTGTAAACCAGTCTCAACCAGACATTAGACGTAAATTACAGAAATTAGAAGGGTTTGCGGGCATGAATGCAACACAGTTATTGGAAGTCGCTCATAAAGTGTATGTGAATCGTGATACTGAAAGACAGAGAGAATGTGATAGAAAGATGAAGAAGAAAGCTGATTTTTTGGCTGCGGCCATAGTTGAAAAGAAAAGGGGAGGTGTCCCTAATCGAAGGAGCAGAGGAAGAGGGCGGGGTCAAGGCGGAGGCCGGACCCAGAGACTAGGCGTGAACCAATGCGCCTATTGCAAAGAGGAAGGACATTGGAGAGATACTTGCCCGCAACTCGAAGACGCCCAGCAAGATGACGACAACGATCATCAGTGGCGAGAAGAAAGACGAGGCCGTCCCCGAGGCCGAGGAGGAGCCAATCGAGAACAATCCCAGCGAGAGAGGGGAGGAGGAGCCATCCAAGCATTGGCCACACAGGCCCATGAAGAGGATGACGTGGATTAGGACAGACCGGGCTCCAAGTTTGCTTTAGGTCTCCAGGAGCCTATGGTCGAAATACAAATAGGAGACCAATTTATGAACTTTATGGTTGATACTGGAGCAGAACATTCAGTAATAGACAAAAAGATAGCCCCATTCACCAAGAAAGCAGTCACCATTATAGGAGCAACTGGTGCCAAAGCCACAAAGTCTTTTCTTCAAAACCGAATATGCAGTCTAGGAGGACAGCAAGTAACTCATCAATTTCTTTACATGCCCGAATGTCCAGTACCCCTACTGGGACGAGATATGCTAGCCAAGCTTCAAGCCCAAATATCTTTCTCTGAGCAAGGAGAAATGCAAATGACAGTGAATTCCCAAGCCAAACCAGCAGGAGTAATGCTGCTGACAGTACCCCGAGAAGAAGAGTGGAGATACTACATTGATGATTCGATTCAAGATACCTATTTTGAACAAACTTTAAAGAACATTCATGCACCACTTGAAGTGTGGGCAGAAGGCAGTCCCCCAGGCCTAGCCAAACATATAGCTCCAGTGATTGTAACCCTCAAGCCTAGTGCTACACCAGTGCACGTCAAACAGTACCCTCTCCCAAGAGCCGCAATTGAAGGCATTCATCGCCACCTACAGAGATTGCTCGAGTATGGCCTACTAAAAGTATGTCAATCCCCATGGAATACCCCACTTTTGCCAGTGAAGAAACCTGAGACAGATGATTATCGCCCAGTGCAAGATTTGAGAAGAGTAAATGATGCAGTTGAAACTATACATCCAGTTGTGCCCAATCCTTACACTCTTCTAGGATTGATACCCGCTGAAGCTACCCATTTCACTGTACTGGATTTAAAAGATGCATTCTTTTGCATAAGATTAGCCCCTGTAAGCCAAATATTGTTTGCATTCGAATGGCAAGACCCCATCTCTGGAAGAGGGGGCCAACTCACCTGGACAAGATTACCCCAAGGATTTAAGAATTCACCTACCATCTTTAGTGCTGCACTAAATCAAGACCTTTCAAGCTATCCAGTAGCCCCGGGGAGGAGAGTACTTCTCCAGTATGTGGATGATCTGTTGATAGCCGCCATATCAGAAAAAGAATGTATACGAGCCACCCAAGATCTCTTGCAGTTACTAAATGAAGCTGGATATAAAGTTTCCAGAGCCAAAGCACAACTATGCCAAACAGAAGTGAAATACTTGGGTTTTCGTATTACCCAAGGAAGCAGAAGATTAGGCAGAGAAAGAAAAGAAGCAGTATGTAGAATTCCAACTCCAACAACCAGAAAGCAAGTCAGAGCCTTTCTGGGAGCGGCAGGATATTGCCGAATCTGGATACCCAACTTTGCCCAAATTGCCAAACCACTGTATGAAGCCACAAAAGGAGAAGAGAAGTCACCACTGGAGTGGGGACTTGAGCAGGATACAGCCTTCCAGAAGTTAAAAGAAGAATTGATGTCGTCACCAGCACTCGGACTACCAGATGTCCATAAACCTTTCCACTTGTTTGTACATGAAGCACAGGGAAATGCCTTAGGCATGTTGACTCAGAAATTAGGAAATTGGGAACGACCTGTAGCCTACCTATCAAAACAATTGGACCCTGTGGCCAAAGGATGGCCACCCTGCTTGAGAGCAGTTGCAGCTACAGCACTACTAGTGAGTGAAGCAGACAAACTCACATTAGGACAGAACATACGAGTCACTGTGCCACATGCAGTCCTTGCCCTTATGGAACAGAAAGCAAATTATTGGCTCACCAATTCCCGAATGTTGAAGTACCAGAGCATGTTATGTGAAAACCCACAGATACAACTCGAAGTGAGCCATGCTTTGAACCCAGCTACCTTGATACCCATCAGTGAAGAACTCCCAGAACATGACTGTATCGAAGTCATGGAAACTGTGTTTTCTAGTCGACCTGACCTAACAGATGTGCCCATAGACAATCCGGACCAGATCTATTATGTTGATGGGAGCAGTCTCATCCTTGACGGACGACGCTGTGCCGGATATGCAGTCGTCACTCAACATGAAGTAGTTGAATCATCAGCCCTAGCCTCAGGCACATCAGCCCAGAAAGCCGAATTGATAGCACTCACCAGAGCATTGTTATTAGGAGAAAAACTTGTGCTAAATGTATATACAGATTCCAAATATGCTTTCACTACCTTGCATGCCCATGGAGCTCTCTACAAAGAAAGAGGACTCATCACATCCGGAGGAAAATCAGTCAAATATGGTCCCGAGATATTGATGTTACTTGATGCAGTCTGGGCCCCAACACGTGTAGCTGTCATGCATTGTCGAGGACATCAAGCAGGAAAAGGAGAAGTTGCTCGAGGGAATAGATTCGCAGATGCCTCAGCACGACAAGCAGCTATGACAGGACAGATTGCCCCACAAGCTATGCCAATGCAAGCAGCATTGTTTCCAGTACCCTTGAATTTATGGACCCCACGATATACCACCAAAGAATTGGATTACTATTGTGATAAAGAAGAGGGAGTATTGAAAGATGGATGGATTGAGCTGCCACCAGAAGAAGGTAGTCAACCTCCGGGAAGAATAGTAATTCCAGAATTGTTAGGACCAGCCTTTGTTAAAGCTTTCCATGAAGCCACCCACTATGGAAAGAGTGCTATGGAGAAAGCACTCAGACCACATTTCTACATCCCTCTGATGACAACCATATCAGCCTCAGTAGCCCGACAATGTCAAATCTGTGCCAAGAATAATGCCAAGCAAGGCCTTATTACAGCGCCCCGAGTTCAGTCAAGAGGTGTGACCCCCATGCACAACCTCCAAGTTGATTTCACCGAAATGCCAAAAGCTAATGGATACCATTATCTACTAGTATTAGTTTGTACTTTCTCTGGGTGGGTAGAAGCATTCCCAACCAGAACTGAGAAAGCCCGAGAAGTTACCAAAGCCTTAATGAGAGAGATTGTCCCCAGATTTGGAATCCCAGCAGTGATAGGGTCAGACAATGGACCCTCATTTGTCTCCCAAGTTACTCAGCAGTTAGCAAAAGCTTTGCAGATACAGTGGAAGCTCCACACTGCATACAGACCCCAGAGTTCAGGGAAAGTTGAGCGAATGAATCGTACATTGAAAGCCCAAATGTCTAAGCTTTGTCAGGAGACACACTTGAAATGGCCCCAAGTGCTCCCCATAGCTTTACTCAGAATACGCTCAGCCCCTGTAAAGTCAACAGGATTTTCCCCTTTTGAAGTTTTGTATGGTAAACCCCCACCAATAGTGCAGGGAGTCAAAGGAAATCTAGCCCAGATTGGTTCAGAAGTAACCAGACAAGAACTCCTAGCTCTTAGTTTTGTTCTGCAGACTCTCCATACGTGGATCCAAGACCAGTTGCCTATCAACTTGACGGAACCCTTGCATCCCTACCAGCCTGGAACTTCGGTGTGGATCAAAGATTGGAAGAAGATACCGTTGGAACCCCATTGGAAGGGACCGTACACCGTCATCCTGTCTACCCCAACTGCAGTAAAGGTAGCCGAGATCGACGCCTGGATCCACCACAGCAGAGTCAAGCCCGCCGCCGATCCTGAACCAGAGCGGTGGACAGCAGAGCAGCACCCTGATGTACCCTTGCGAGTTACTCTGAGACGGCAACCAGCAGCATAGACACTTCATCACAAGTGCTTTGCAGTAGCCAAGTCTTTCGAAGAGGATTGCTGTTTTCCATGCAGCAACAGTTTTGTTTCAACGAACCCAATTTGCATGTGTGATTTGACACACTACTTTGAGACTACATTAACTAAGCCAGACTTCACAAGCCAACTGAATTGCTAAGTTGGCTAATGTGTGCTGGACACCTTGAGGATCTTCAATCAACACTCAGCACCCGTTAAATTGCTTCATTAGCAAACGGGACGAAGAATAATAGACCGTCGTGATCAAGATCAGCAAGCTGAGGATTCAGAAGAACTCCAATCAACATCAACATGTATCTTTGCTTCTGCTTTGCCTTGGTTGCCTTCTTTGGAGGTTTTGAACAGACTTATGCTCTACCTCCATGCACAGCTTGCATTACTTCTACTAGAACTGGACTGAAAGTAACTCAGACTTTGCTTTACCATTCTTACTATACCTGCAAGGGAACAATAACTCGGTGTATCTATAACACCACTGAACTAAATGTTTGCACTCATGGCAAAATCAAAGCATGCTATAATCCGCATCAGAATCCATCCTATTACACGTTGGAAATAAGATGGAAGGATGCAGATGGACCTATATTAGCTGCTACACCACCACTTAAGGACACTACTAAACCTGCTGTTCTGAATTTTGATGCATGTAATGCTATTAATAGAGATAGTCAGTCCACCTGTGGTACATGGGAGAAAGCGTATCGAAATGACCATAAGTATATGTGTCCAGAAGGTGCTACAAATTGGTGGAAGTGTACAGGTAAAACAGGATCAGGGTATAGTACTGCTACAGCGGCAGATTACTATTGCCCATATTGGGAATGTGTTTTCTATGCTACCTGGAACACTGGTATAACTAATGAGAAGATAGATAAGCGGATGGCTACTCTAACCAAGCCAACCACAAATGATAAATGTCAGAAAGATGCTTGTAACCCCTTACATTTGCGTGTACATAACCCTCATGCATGGAAACAAGGATATAAGTTTGGTTTACGTATTGCAGGAGGAGGAACAGATCCAGGGACCATTGTGTATATTAGATTGAATACCCAAGCCCACAAGTCATCTAAATATCATATTCATAATACCTTTTATGAAGCTATGCATGTAAATAAGTTTGAGATCCCTCACCCTTCACAGAATTTGTTTTTAGAATTAGCCGAAGCAGTAGTATCTAGTCTTAAGATCACAGATTGTTATTTCTGTGGCGGAACCCAAATGGGAGACCAATGGCCCTGGGAAGCCCAAGAATTGAATTATTCCATGATTTACAATCAGACTGAATTACACAAGACAACCAGTGAATGGGTGTTAGCGCACTCAATCGTTGGACGTCTCTGCTTTGCCAGAACTGGACCCCAGTTCACCCAAAAGGTAGGACAGCTGGTCTGTCTTAGCCAGAAATACTATAATGCCACGACTAAAAAGACAGCATGGTGGTCAGGAATCAGACATCCTGAACCTCCTAACCCATTAGCCAGATTTCCTGAACTTGCAGGTCTATGGACTAACCTTGCCAAAGTCCAAGCCTGGCAAGCCCCACCTGGCCTATATTGGATCTGTGGAAACCGAGCATATGCGCAACTCCCACCACAATGGGGAGGAGCATGTGTCTTAGGAACCATCAGACCTTCGTTCTTCCTGTTAAACACTGAACATGGAGAACAATTAGGATACCCTGTATATACAACCCACAAACACAAAGGAGCATCTAGACAGAAAAGAGAGGCCTTACAGATAGGCAAGTGGGAGAAATGGCAAGGTGATGATTGGCCACCAGAAAGAATTATTGAGTATTATGGACCTGCCACTTGGAATGATGATGGTATGTATGGTTATCGTACCCCAATCTATATGATTAATCGTATTATTCGCTTACAAGCAGTAGTTGAAATAATAACCAATGAAACTAGTCATGCTCTCACGCTCTTAGCTAGACAAAGTACTCAGATGCGCACTGCCATATACCAGAATCGCTTAGCCCTTGATTATTTGCTAGCCGCTGAAGGAGGAGTATGTGGTAAACTGAATTTAACTAATTGCTGTTTGAAAATAGATGATAAAGGTCAAGTAGTTGAAGAAATTGCTAAAGATATGCAAAGACATGCTTATGTGCCAGTACAGACTTGGCACGCCTTGAAATTTCCTAATTGGTTTGCTAACCTTTTCTCTTGGCTGGGAGGATTTAAGACTTTCGTTATCTTAGTACTAATCCTTGTTGCTGTAGTCCTCTGCTTACCATGTTTAATCCCATGTTGTATGCGTTCCCTTCATAGTGCTATTGATAGTACAGTAGAGCGGAAGACCGCAACTAGAATAATGGCTTTATACAAAGTCAGCCCTAGTGGAAATAGTAAGAGTCCTTTAATCAGGATTTGAATCCTCTGGAAAGTGATTTAATTCTCACACCTTATTGAGTAATAGGGTGAGATTAATCAAAGGGGGGAATGTGGCAGGTGCAGGCCTGTGACCCACGGTGTCTGACATAGGCAGGCCAGCATGGCTAGCTTGACCTGTAAATGAGGCCTGTGGAGAGGCATATAGGATTGCACATCCCCCAATATGCTGCTATTGTAAGAAAGAACTCAGTAGAAATATTGAATTAGCTTAGATAAGCAGAATTGCAGAATTAAGAAATGGAAAAAATACATAAAAGATGTGTTTTAAAGTTACTGATAAGAAAGAGTACATTTGCAGAGAAATATTGAGGAGTGCTGACAGATGAGTTACAGAACCTTGCTCTTCTGCACGCACAAATGGTCCCATAGCCTTGAAAGTGTGAAAGTAACAAGTTGATGAACTGACCATTGTAATTGGGACTAGAAGGGGGGCAGGCAGGTGTCATGCCCACAGAAGCCCACAGAAGGAACATAATTGGAGAAACTTATCAGTACCGGGACCAATAGAGGGGCTACGGGAGGTACGGGAGCGTACCGGGACCAATGAAATGTTTTTCTATACCTAGAATGGAACAGAAGTCTATAAAAGTTGTTGTAATGCTTGAAAACTTTGCTCAGCCATTTTGAAATTGCCTTGCTTGAGACTTGTGCACAAATAAATGATTTGGACCTTCTGAACAGACTCCTGGTATCATTGGTTTGTCTGCAACTTTGTAAACACTACAATATTACAGTACTGGAAAAGCATTGGGATCATGATGTAATAAAATAAGAACATAAGATATGCCATACTGGGTCAGATCAAGGGTCCATCAAGCCCCGTATCCTGTTTCAAACAGTGGCCAATCCAGGTCACAAGTACCTGGCAGGTTCCCAAAAAGGTATACAGATTCCACATTGCTTATCTTGGGTTAAGTAGTGGATTTCCCTGGTCCTCTTTAATAATGGTTATGGACTTTTTCTCCAGGAACTTGTCCAAACCCTTTTTAAACCCAGCTACACTAATAACGAATTCCAGAGTTTGATTACACATTGAATGAAGAAATATTGTCTCCTATAAGTCTTAAATGGGCTATATTGTAGCTTCATTGCATATATCCTAGTCTTTCTACTTTTTGAAGGAGTAGACAATTGATCTATGTTTACTCATTCCACTGCATTCATTATTTTATGATATCTCCCCTCAGCCATCTTTTTCTCAAGTTGAAGAGTCCTAACCTTTTAAGCCTCTCCTCACAGGGGCATCCTTCCATTGTCTTTACCATTTTGGTGGCTCTTCTCTGTACCTTTTCTAATTCTGCTATATCTTTTTTAAGATACAGTGACCAGAACCGCACACAATATTCAAGGTGTGGTCGCAGCATGGAATTATACAGAGGCATTATGATGTCATCCTTTGTTTATTCTCCATTCCTTTCCTTATGATTCCTAGCATTCTGTTAGCTTTCTTTGCCGTCGCTGCACACTGGTTGGAGGGTTTTGACCTGATATCCATGATGGCGTCTAAATCCTTTGCTGGGTAGTGGCTCCTAATGTGGAACCTTGCATCGTGTAACCATAATTTGGGTTGTTCTTCCCTAAGTGCATAACTTTGCACTTATCCACATTAAATTCCATCTGCCATTTGGACGTCCAGTCTTCCAATTTATCAAGGTCCTCTTGCAATTTTTCACAATCCTCTTGTGTTTTAACAACTTTGAATAATTTAGTGTCATCAGTAAATTTGATCATCTCAATCGTTATTCCCAATTCCAGGTCATTTATGAATATGTTAAAAAGCAGCTGGCTCAACACAGATCTCTGGGGTACTCCACTATTCACCTTTCTCCATTGAGAAAATTGGCCATTTAGCCCTACTCTCTCTTTTCTATCTTTTAACCAGTTCCTGATCCACAATAGTACACTGCCTCCTATCCCATTACTTTTTAATTTCACCAAGAGTCTCTCATGAGGGACCTTGCCAAAGGCTTTCTGAAATCCAGATATACCATATCAACTAACTCACCTTTATCTGTTTATTCACACCTTCAAAAATATATAAAAGATTAGTAAGACAAGACTTTTCCTTGGCTAAATCCATGTTGGCTTTCTCCCATTAAACCATGGCTATCTAGATATTCAGTAATTTTATTCTTTATAATAGTTTCTACCATTTTGTCCAGTACTGATATCAGGCTCACTGGTCTGTAGTTTCCTGGATCACCCCAGGAGCCCTTTATAAAAACTGGTGTTACATTGCCCATTCTCCAGGTCCTACAGGAGATTCTAATCATAGTTCACAGATTACTAATAGTAGGTCTGCAATCTCATAATTCAGTTCTTTCATCACCCTAGGATATATACCATCTGGTCCAGGTGATTTGCTACTCTTCAGTTTATCAAAAAGTTGTAATACATCTTCCTGGTTTATTGAGATTTGTTTCAATTCTTCCGATACATCACTTTTAAATACCATTTCAGACATAGGTAACTTCCCTACATCTTCTTGTAAGGATCGATGTAAAGAATTCACTCAGTCTGTCTGCTATGGCCTCATCCTCCCTTAGTGCCCCCTTTACCCCTCTATCATCTAATAGTCCAATTGACTCTCTCACAGTTTTTTTGCTATGGATGTACTGTACTTTAAAAAGGTTTTATTATTTATTTTTGCTTCCATGAAAGCTTCTTTTCAAATTCTCTCTTTGCCTGCCTTATCAATGCCTTGCATCTAACGTGCCAATGCTTAAGTTGTTTCCTGTTTTCATCATTTGGCTCCTCTTTCCATTTTGTGATAGATGCTTTTTTGGCTACAACAGCATCTCTGACCTCACCTTTAAACCATGTTGGCAGTCATTTGACCTTCCTTCCACCTTTCTTAAAGCGTGGAATACATCTGATCTGGGCTTCCAAGATAGTATTTTTAAACAATGACCATACTTGATGTAAATCTTTAATCTTTGCAGTTGCTCCATTTAGTTTTTTCTTAACTATTTTCCTCATCATAATCTCCTTTTTGAAAGTTAAAATATAGTGCTGTGGATTTCCTTGCTATCCTCTCTCCATTTCTTTATTTAGCTAATTTTATATACCACTTTATCTCAGAGTCAAAGTGGTTTACAACAAATGGATACATGGAACATGGGGTCTGAACTTGGAAGACAATGGTGGTTATTTTGAGTCCCGTTTAGCAGTGATTTTCATCCAAACTGGAAGTACATTCATGCTAAACGGCAGAGGCTGGTTCCCTATCCTGAGTTCCCTGCCAAGATATGAGGGGAACTCAGGATGGGGGTGGGAGAGGATAGGCCAGAGGAGAAACGAGAGCGGGCCGGACATACAGGGCCTATTCTGGGGATTTGGACGGGGGATTTATTCCACCCCAGAGGTGGAATAAGTCCCCCGGGTCAATGGTGGATGAGCCCGTAGGACCCCTCCCCCCAAAGAGGTGAGATGGGCAGGGGGCCCCCTGCAGCCCGATCCCAGCTTTGGAAGGGCCGATTGGGGGTCAGGTGGCAGGGAAGATGACAATTTTAAAAACTGTGGCCAATTGGGGCTCCTGCATGTAGCCACGGTGCCATAGTGATGGAATGCCACAGCACCATGGGTCCTTGCAGGAGCTTGGCTGAACTAGCCAAGGAGATATTTGGATGTCTGGCAGGCTGGAATTGGGGCACATTTGAGATGTCCAGCCCTTATGCCCTGCTTATGCTTCTGCAGGAGCTGAATCTGGTGCATATCCTGGCCGTCCAGATTCTGGATGTCTGGATAGCTCGGACGTGCCCTGACCAGAATTTGCCTCCATAAGATTATACTATATATTGAACTTTAACATTCCTACAATGAAGGGGCAAAGGAATCTGTACATTATGGGAGTGAGGAGGAAGGGCAGGGGAGGGGAAGGGTATGCTACAGTGAGGAGCAAGGGAGATTATAGTTTCATGTTTCACTATGGAAGTATTCCTTGAAGAGATGGGTTTTAAGATTCTTACAGAACTCCTTAAGGTCTGTTATTGCACGTATGTTGTCAGGGAGATTGTTCCAGATGCTGGGACCAAATAGCGAGAAGACCCAGTTGGCATTAGATTGAGGGAGGGGATGGTGAAGACAGTATTTTGAGGTAGGGGATGGTGAAGGTACTTTGCAAACTAGTTCTTCTGGCTCTGTTGTTCAATGTTCCATATAGGAGTGATTGTAGGTTTTCTGATGATAAGTTTTGGGATACCTTGAAAATGGTTAAAATGGCTTTGTATTTTGCTTGGCTAATTTTGGGGAGCCAGTGAAGCTATTTTAGAATTGGGGTTATGCATTTGAATCTGGAGGCACTGTGTAGGATGTGGACAGCAGTGTTTTGTGGCAGCTGGAGGGGGTGTAGAGCATATTTAGGCAGGCCTTGAAATATTATGTTACAAAAATCCATATGTGGGAAATCAAGGTCTGAAATACTGTATGGAGGTCTCCTGAGTCTATGAGTGGATGAAGCTGCTGTAGGGTTTTCATCTTGTGGTATATGGTTCTTAATGTGCTACTAATGTGTGGTTGCATGGTAAGGCACTGGCCCAGGATTACGCCTAGGTATTGTACTTGAGTTTTGACTTCTAATATGGCTTCATGAGTTCCAGGAATCATTAGAGAAGTTGGAGGATGGACGGTTGTATCTCTTCTGATGTGTAGAACCTCAATTTTCTTGTTGTTGATGGAGAGGTTGTGCTCAGAGAACCAGCTGGTGACTTCTGTAAAGCATGTTAATAATGAGGTATAGGAAGGGCATCTGGTAGAGAACAGCATGTTTAGCACTATGTCATCTGCATATATGTGATTATGGGCCTGGATGAGTGAATAAATAGGCTGAAGGTATAAAATGAATAGTACGGTGATAGAGCAGAACCTTGCGGGACTCCTTACTGTTGACTGCAGGGTGTTGACTTAAATGATCCTAGCATGACCTGTTGTTGTCTGCCCGTAAGGTAAGAGTAGAACCATTTAAAGGTAGTATCCTGGAGTCCCAGGGATTGTAGTCATTATATAAGAATATTGTGATTGATCAAGTCAAATGCAGAGGCAATGCCAAGGAATATCATGATGAAACCTTAGTGTGGCTTGTCCATGTCCTTTGTGAGTCTGTCAGTGAGTGCTGTTAGGAGTGATTTTACTCCATGTTTGGGTCTCAAGTCATGTTGCTGTAGATTGAGTGGTCTATGTGAAATGATATAGTCTTGAAGTTGGTTTTATACCACCTTCTCAATGGCTTTGGTTGAGAACGGCAAGCTTGCGATGGGCCTGTAGGAGGCGTGGAGGTTTGGGTCGAGGAGTTCTTGATGATCGGATGAATGGATGCAAGTTTGAGGCTGGTGGACATGTGTTCCTATGTGAGGGAAAGCTGGGTGATCTTGAGGATGGAGGGAGCTAGGTCAGCGCGGGATATTTTGATCCAGCTTATTGGACACGGGTCAAGCAGGGAAGTTGTGTTGAGGTTGAAAATGATATTCTCAGTTTGTTTGAGTGAAGTAGGGTTGAAGCTACTCTAGATGGGTAAGGAGGGGGCCAGCTCCTGGTGTGATCGGTGAATATTGAAATCTTTGCTGGGCATGGTGGACTTACTCAGGAAGTGGTCAGCTAATGTTTGTGGGGAAGGGGTTTTTACCCTTGCCTTTTGGTTGGGACATTTTGTGAGTGATTTCACTATCTCGAAAAGCTCTCTAGGATGGTTTAATGAGCACATCAGTAGTTTGGAATGGAATTCTTTCTTTGTCCTGTTGCTCAAATCACAATATTCCCGGAGGATGGCCATGTAGGCACTGGGGTTGCTTGGATGCTTTGAATGACGCCATCTCCTTTCCATCTGTCTGAATCTGTGCTTGGTGTTTCTTAATTTGGCATTGAATCTGGTGGCGCTGTTATGCGTATTTGTGGTTCTAGTTGTTTGTGGGGCTGTGGCAGCCTTGGCTATGACTTCATTCCAATTGTAGATTAGCTTATCAATGCTATTTGAGTCAAGAATGCTTGTTTGTCAAGACTGCAGAATCTATGGTAAATTGGTTGAGCTTGAAAGAATGTGTATGTGTCCTGGCTCTGGATGATAAAGAACATAATAGTTTTGTGATCAGTCCAAGGGACAGGGGATAAAGTGGGAGAGAAGGAGTGGAATCCAGTAATTGTGAGATTGGGTGCAAAGATAAGGTCTAAGGGGTTTCTGCTTCGGTGGGTTGACTCTTCTATGATTTAGCCATAATCCAGGACTTCTGTAGCCTTCAGAAAGGATTCTGATGGTCTGGGGGTAGTTGAGGATAGGTTGAAGTCACCTAATATGAAGAACTGCTTGCTTTGTGATGTGGGATTGCAAACTGTTTCTAGGAAGGTTGTAAGTACTTCTGGTTTAGAGGAAGGTGATCAGTAGGCTAGGCAAAGCATTATACACTTATTGGTGATTTTGAACATATCCAATCCATGAGTGTTATGAGTGTCCATATTGCAGAAACCCAGGTGAGTTCAAGCCAGGATGAATACCCCTCCCCCTCTATGGGCTAGCCTCGGGTAGTTAAAGAGGTTGAATCCTGATAAAAGCAGCTGGTTCAGGAGCACATTGTTGGAGTTAGTAAACCAGGACTCAGTTACACACATGATATCTATGTCATATCAATGAGGTAGTCCATCAATATTGGGATTTTGCTGCTAGCTGGGCATTGACAAGCACACATTTGAACTGGTGTGCATGATGAGTTTTTTTTCTTGAGCTGCTGTTGTTAGCTCTTGAGGTATGATCCTGATTAGTGAGCTCTGAGCTCTGTTCCTTGGTTTGGCGTGGGGATCAGTGTGTTGCTTCTTATCTTGGTGAAAATTATTGGGATAGCACTAGAATAGGGTCCCCAAGAACAGGCATGAACAAGAAGTAGACAGAGGTATGCTATTAATAGGAGGTGGGCTGTTGCAGGAATGATCAGCTGTATGTGGGGCTTTGATTAGCTCTCAGAATGTGGGGTTAAGTTAAAGGCTCAAGGTGTCTAGTGGTGCGTACTCGGTAAGTGTTAGGTATTAGTAAGGAGGGGAGTGTGTCACTGAGCTGTGGGGGAGTGCCCTACAGATTTTTATGAAGTGGGGTGACTTATGTTTGTCCGATGCCAAGGTCAGGTAGGCTGCTGGTAGGAGTTTCGAATTGAATAGCCAGGGATGAAGACTTCGGTCAGATGTCATGCTGTGGTTCATGCCTAAAGGCCACGTCTTAGGGCCCTTTGGCTTAGCCCTTAGGCGAGGTCCCGCCTAGGAGTTGCTATGGGCTTAAGGTTGACGTCAGTGAATGATGATGCCTCCATGGAGGTGGAACTTACTGGTAAAGGTGCATCCTGCAGGCAGTCAAGCTCCGATGATATGGAGCAGGTGCTCTGAGGCTGTTCAGCTGCATGTGTGGTGCAGGTGCAGGTGCTCTGGGGCTGCATGTGCGATGGAAAACGGCTTGCTGGGAGAAAGACTGCTTCTTTCTTCTACATGCAGTCAGTCTGTGCTGGAGTCGGCATCAGCGAGTGATGATGCCTCTGTGGATGTGGAGCTTATTGGCATTGGCATTAAGTCGAATGCAATCATGTTGTGATCACTATTGCTAAGTGGCACCACCACCGTTATCTCTTGTACAAGATCCTGTGCTTCAGTAAGGACTAGATCCAAAATAGTTTCCCTTCTTGATGGTTTATGAACCAGCTGCTCCAAGAAGCAGTCATTTATTTCATCTAGAAACTTTATCTCCTTTGCATGTCCTGCCGTGACACTGACCCAGTCGATACTGGGTAATTGAAAACACCCATTATTCCTATGCTGTAACTTTTGTTAGCTTCCCTGATTTCTTTTAGCATTTCCTCATCCATCTGTTCATTCTGGCCAGAGAATTAAGGCATGTCACATTCCTGAGCTCCCTGAGGAAGCCGTGAGGCGAAACACCTGGTGTCAGGGGGCTCCTGCTGATCTCCTCAACTGCTAAGGTGCACCACTCAGATGACTTACTGTTCTTCAAGACTGTTGTGGTCCATTACTTCGTTGGTTTGCTGCCTTCCCAGATAAGTTATTTGAACTATTTTTGCAGTATTGATGCTCCATGCTGTTATGTTGCTACGCTGTGCCATGCTTGTATGATTCTACGCTGCACCAGTTTGGGTTCTTCATAGAGGTTTTTTTCTGGACCGTTGATGTTTGTAGAGTCTTTTCGATGATAGTGGCATAATTGCCCTCTCATTGACTCTTCCTCCTTGTTATTGTTTGGATGGTTGGCTGAGGTCCTTTTTTTCCTCTCTAACTGAAATTATTTTCACCTGAATTGGTTTGGCTTTTTTGTTTTCTCTCACATGTGGTTTGTTTTTCCTTTTGTTTTTTGTTTATTTTTTATTGTAATTTTTCTGCCTAGTTTGGGGTTCTTGTAATTTTTGCTTCTGATTTTGTGGCTCCTTGAGGATTGTTTTGTAATACAGAGAATTATGGAGCATGAAGAAGTTATGATCACTTGAGACATTCCCATTTTGACGGATAAGAAGCTAAATGACAGAAAACTAAACAGCGGTAACGTTGCAGAGGCGCAGTTTGCACGCGATACTTAACGTTATCGCGCGATACGTAACGTTATCGCGCGATACGTAACGTTATCGCGCGATACGTAACGTTATCGCGCGATACGTAACGTTATCGCGCGATACGTAACGTTATCGCGCGATACGTAACGTTATCGCGCGATACGTAACGTTATCGCGCGATACGTAACGTTATCGCGCGATACGTAACGTTATCGCGCGATACGTAACGTTATCGCGCGATACGTAACGTTATCGCGCGATACGTCTTTATTACCACCGGGTAAAATATGGGGACAAGGTTGGCAGGAGCCACAGCTGGGACTTGAACTTGTGATCTTCTGCCCCTGAGCACACTGGCTGTGTGTACTGCATCAAACTGTTGCCAGAGGAGCAGATCATTTCCTGGGGGTACCATGACTGTTCATCAGACAGACCTTGTCTGTTGCAGTGCACGGCACCCACCTAAACGGGGCTTGGCAGTGGTCTGCTGTGGGCAGATGCCACTGCCCACTCCGCCACCCACACCCCTTTGCCACCATGCTGACATGCCCTTATACCAGTGGTGCTGGTGGTGCCCAGTCCCAGGCTATCCAGTGTGCTGGTAGGCAGCTGCCTATGGTGTGGGTTCTCGGGTAGGGGTGCCTACATGGACATGCGCGCTTCCCCCCGGCACCGCCTGCCAATGTTATGTGCCCTGGGGGTACCTGCTGGGTAATATCCCCTGTGACACTGTGGGACACACACTCATGCCCATGTTGGTCCCTCGTCAATTGCTGTCTTGCTGCTTTACAGTTTCGGCATTCCTATGTGCCACCTAGGCATTTGCCTAGTCCACACTGTGCCCCAGCTGGACCACAGCATGTGCCGCCTCCAGCCCCCTGTATCCCATTTACAGCGTCAGTACAGTTGCCCTTTCCTATGTGCCCACTCTGCTGTTGCTGCACATGTGCACGCCCTAACAAACCTGCCCAATATAAACAACAAAAACCCTGATCACCGCTATTTCAATGTGGGATCATTCACTTTGTAGGGGGACAGAGCATAGACCCTTCCAAACATGATATCTTCCTTTTTACGCTTTGTCAGTAGTGTTGCTTTATGTTTATCATTAATATCACTATTGGTCAGCTTGGTTATTGGGATTTCAGATGTGGTTCTGGTCATTTTATATGTTTATTTGCCTTTTTTGTTCCTGCACATGTATCACTACTATCACTTTTCTGGGTTTCCCTGCCTTTGCTGTACGTTGCTGACTGAAATGGATTCTCTTTCCTGCAAATGTGCCCCTAACGCGAGGGTTTCACTGGCGTTGGTGTTCAGACCCGGATTTCACAGCGTTAGTGTGCCTGGAGCCTCTCCCCGCCCACTCTCCGCCCACTGACCCCTATCTCCGCCCTCTGGGAGGCCTTACTCCACCCTTCAGAGATGGATTTCACAGCATTAGTGTACCTTAACGCCGCTGCTGACGTTATCGCATGATAACGTTACATATCACGCGATAACGTCGCCGCTGCTATGTTAAGACGGTTTAGTAAACATACCCCTTAATTTGGAGGTTCTTTACTATTATAATATGTGCAAAACTAACCCATTTGGAGAAATTGCCCCCTGTGAAAACCAGCAGTTAGGGAATTCCTCCTTTCAAAGTTCTTTTCCCTTTTTCTCAACTCTTCCCCTACACATACACCTGCCCCCACACCCAAACTGACACCGGCTCCAAAATTACCATTCTTCAAACTTCCCCTACCTGCAAAATTACCCCTCTGTAACTACGGCTCCGCATCCAAAGCTAACCCCTGCAACTACCCCACCTTCTTCAATCTGCTCCAGTCTCCAATACTACCCCTTCCACAACTACCTCACCCCCTCCCCAAATTGCCCAACTTCCAAAACTACCTCTGCAACTACCCCATCGCTTTAACTGCTCTACCCCCAAAATTACCCCCACAACTACACTACCTGCTTATAAACTGCCCCACTCCCAAAAACTAGTCTCCTGTCAACTATCCCCCCACCTTCCAAAGTGACCCCCAAACTATTCTGTCATGCCCTCCCTCAACTGCAATCATCACCTAAAAGTATCCCCCCAGCAACTACCCGACTATATTCAAATCCAGATTCAAATTTCACCTTTTTTGTGGCTACTTTTTCATCTATATTACATTTCCTCGATTGCTTGTCATACATGTGTGCCTTGACCAAGCTCTGTGCAGGAGGGCCTGACTCATATGTCTGCACAGTGCTGTGTATGCCTGTCTGATATTATTCCACAGTTCATCTGGAAGATCTTTTTCCCCTCTGGAATCCCAGCCTTACCGTAACTGAGCTGAGTCCCTGCACAGCTCAACATTTGGTCTCCTGGTGCGCTCATCCAGTCTCGTTTGTGCCACTTTCATGGGAGCACTAGCGTCCTTGATGGCTTTTTTGAGGGACTCGATTGTTATTTCAGTCTGGAAGATTTCTTGTAGAGTCTGGGATTTAAAAACACAGTGCAGAAAAGTGAAATTGCAATGCATTACAGATATCGTGTAGCCAGCTGTAAGGTATCCTAGTGCTACAACTCAGGGGCTGGCTCAGTGCAAATGCTGTGTGCTACCCTATAAAAGAGGTGGGCTCAACTCCCCGGGCAGGCTTCTGCTCCTCGGGGGGCTGGGAAGTAGGATGCTTTGGAAACAACATCATAACCCTAGGGGAAAGAGAGTTTCTACCACCACTTAGTAGTAAAACAGCAAAAGCAGCTTTCTAACAAGGCACATAAATTATAAAATGTCTTCCTTCCGTGAAAGCTTCAACAGAATGTTACAGCGGCTTCAAGGCAGGAGTAGCTTTGTGTGTGTATGTGCCAATGAGATCAGCACTTATGCGTGTACTTCCTAAAATACACAAGCACTGTAGTTACAAGGGCTGCAGAGCAGAAATGCAACAAGGGTCAAAGTGTCCTCAGCAGCAGACTGGCTATCCTACTGAAGAAAGCTTTAAATTAGATTCATTGGGGATGGGTTAGAAAGCCCCCAGGTAAGTGAAACATTAAATACCTCTGTAGAATAGGTAAAAGGGACAACATCTGGAAAGCAGTGTGTATAAATGCCCGTAGCATGGGAAATAAGATCCCAGATGTTGAGGCTTTCATGGAAGAGGCTGATTGGATTTGGTTATGGAGACATGGTTCACAGACATCTATGATTGGGATGTAATTATACTGGGCTATACTTTATTCAGGAAGGACAGAGTAGGAAGAAGGGGAGGAGAGGTGGCACTATATGTACAAAATAATATTAAAGCTATAGAATTTCAGGGCTTAAAAGGGAGCGAGGAGGCACTGTGGGTTAAACTAGAAAGAGGGAAAAGGAAATCCATTTGCATTAGAGTTATATACAGACCTCCCTCACAGGGAGAAGAAGTGGATGGAAATTTAATAGAAAACATATGCAGCATTGCCATGAAAGGATAAGTGCTATTGATAGATGATTTCAATATGCCCAATGTCAATAGGCACATCCTGCTATGGTGTCATCTAGAAGTAAGGAGATCCTGGATTCTCTACAGGTAGAACTATCCAGGTAACTGGTAACAGAATCTACATGTAAAGGGGTCATACTGGACTTGATGCTTACCAATGAGGAAAGACTTTCTGATGTTATGGAACAATACCTCAAGGAGTCATTAATGGGATGTGAACAGCTAGGGGATGTAGAAAAACAATGGGAAAAACTGGAAGAGGATATTTTATGGGCAAAAATGTTTTTATTAGAAAGGAAAATAAATATAAAAGGAAAAGGAAGCCACTATGGTTCTGAAAAGAAATAGCTGAAAAGGTGAAGAAAAAGAGGGAGGCCTTCAGGAAATACAAGAGAGCACATAGAGGAAGACAGGCATCTATACAGTATTTAGAAAAAGAGAAGCTAGCAAAGTAGTCAGGAAAGCAAAGATACAGAAGAAGAAGAAATATCCAATGCAATAACATTGGGGATAAGACATTTTTCAGATATGTTAGTGAGAGGAAAAAGGGCAAAAGTGGTATTGTCAGACTCAAGGGTGAAGAGGAGGAATATGTAGAAGCTGATGAACTGCAGAATTGCTTAACAAATATTTCTGTTCTGTGTTCACAGATGAAGAGCCAGGAACAGGATCTCAAAGAACACCCACAAATAGGCAGAGAAGTGACAGGGAGCTTGAATGATTTTCAGAAGACTGTTCATGAGAAACTAGCTAAACTAAAAGTAGATAAAGCGATGGGACCGTAAAGGATACATATGAGAATACTAAAGGAACTTGGGGATGTATTTTGTGCAATTCTAGAGACCGCACCTTCAAAAAAATATAAACAGGATGGAGTCAGTACAGAGGGTGGCTACTAAAATGGTTAGTGGTCTTCATTATAAAGCATACGAGGACAAACTTAAAAATCTTAATGTGTATAGTTTAGAGGAAAGGCGGAATAGAGGAGATATGAAAGAGATGTTTAAATACCTCCGTGGCATAAATGCACAGGAGAGTCTCTTTCAGTTGAAGGCAAGCTCTGCTATGAGAGGACATAGGATGAGGGTGAAAGGAGATAGACTCAGTAGTAATATGTGGAAATATTTCTTTACAGAAAGAGTGGTAGATGCATGGAATAGTCTTCCAGTGGAGGTGATAGAGATGAGGACAGTATCTGAATTCAAGAAAGCATGGTACAAACACAGAAGATCTCTATAGGTAAAAAAGGGACTACTGTAGTAGTTGATATGGAAGGGAAGAATAGATAGGCCATGCGGTCTTTTTCTGCTCTCATATTTCTATGTTTCTATGATGATCCCACCCCTACTACCTCCATTCTCTGCTTCGGGGAATGCCTACATATGCATTGCATAAAAGTAGATGCTGTTATCCCAATGCCTGCTTTTATGCCTGTATATTGCAAAGAAATTTTATTACTGACTATTCGAGCATGTCAAATACTATGCTACACTCTCGTCACTTATAAATTTACCGCACAGTGGCCGGACCTGGCCTGAACCTGGACCTTACAGATGACCGCAGTGTCACCAGTTGCCAGTGTGATAGATCAGCTATACATCAGCTGTGCCAGACACTGGGAGACATGACTGATGTTGTGCCAGCATTCTTCAGATTGTGCCATGAGCCTACATTCTTACCCAGTCCAGGATTTATGCAAACTGCTGGAGTGGAGGCTGGCTACTTGGTATGATGGACAGGGATCCCTTCTCCCATGCCTACATAGACTTGACCAGGGAAGCATTGCCACAAAGCAAACTGTGGGAGGGCAGACAGGGTTGCCCCACAGATAGTGGATGTATACAGACTGAAATAAGCCAAGACAGAGAAGGGCTCATTCTGTTCCGGTTGTAGATCCCGTCTGTACGTCCAATGAGATCAGTCTGAACCGGACGTACAGAGGGGATCATGAGTTCTGATCCCACGGGGCATGTCTAGCCCCACAGGATCAGAATCACAATCAGTCATGTACATGCAGGCCGGGACTGCAATTCAGTCCGGCCTGCACATACATGACCTGCCCGACTTAGTCAGTCAGAGCTTTTAAATGGAGCCACGGCGCTATGGCATCCAGTTGTTCCACATCCATTTAAAAGCCACAATGCTGGCTGCCGATAAAAGTGTTTATTCCCCACAGCCTGACCCCCAATCTGGCTTCCTAAGGCCAGGGTTGGGCTGCGGTGAATGTTGTCCGGCTCCCCCTGCCTCATCCGTGCTCCAGCAGTGCAAAAAAAAAAACATCCAGGGAAGTTATTCTACCTCAGAGGTGGAATAACGTCTCTGCACATGTCGCCAGCCCTGGACATACAGGGTCAACATTAGAATCGGCCCTGTATGTCCAGGGCCCGCGACCGCCCAGACTTTGCCCCCGAGCCGCCCCTTCTCCGCCCCTGTCTAATTTCCCCGCACAACTGGTGAGGAAGTTAGACGTGGTCGGAGAAGGCACAGATAGCTATTCATGGCACAGAATTGGGCCCAGAGTGGATATTGTATGGGACAGGTGTAGCCACATGTCGGAAGCTGCTGTGAGAAATGCCAGTACCCAAATATGTGGGAAACATATGCCATAGCCAGAAAGCCATAGTCATTAAAGGAGCATACTTTTACAGCTCAGCAATATTACGCATCTTTTGGGGATTTGCAAAGTTAGTTAAGCTTTTTGTGAACTTGGTAAGAGTGTTTTTAGAGATGACCAATGCAAGAATAACTGAAGCATTTTTATGCTGCCAAGTAGTTTTTGATGGAAGGTATGTCATGACAAACATGTTAATATTTACTTTCTCTTATAATATATTAGACTGCATTGAGATTACTTAGCACTTTTCTGGGCATGAAAAAGACTAGTATACAGTCTAGTTTGCATCAGTATTCATTTATGATTAGTATGTATGTCTAGTTTGCATCAGCAAAATACTGTCAGTGAGAGCAGCAGTTTAGCAGCTGTACATTTTAACCGAGGAGACATGGCCGTCAGAGCTGTCTATGGGTATATTGTGGAGACAAGCACGATCGGAAATGTGCAGCTGTCTAAATGTGAATGCAGGGACGACCAAAACCATTTCAGCACCTACCCATGTCCCATAATATTAGCGGGGACAGGATTCTCTGCTTCTCTCTATGGCCTGTGCCTGCACCCGTGCGCAGCTCTCCCTCTGAATACATGCAGGGGCCAGCTGAACAGCATGTTGGACGTGCCGTGCCGGATACAACTACATGCCGATTCCATAAACGTGGGCGCATCTATACTCGTGGATGCGGAATTAGGACTGAATCATGCCCGTGCCCGATTTAAACGTGTCTGCCAGAGATGCTATCCGGAATCTGCCTCATATCATCTTATGTCAGTATAAAACGCTTACCTAAACTCAGAAGCACAGATGATGTTGACTCTGCATGTAAGGACTACTTAGCCTTAGCCAATCTAACCATTTGTGTTTAGTTTAGTTTTAGTTTATGCTAAAATACTTGATAAACTGTCTTTCAAGGTAAAACACAAAGGCAGTTTACAGGTCTTATCTGATCTGGGTTTTCCCTTTTCTTCCCCCCTCTCTAGGTTCCCGTTGTGTCTGTTCGGGGCATGCCCGAATTGTGCCATTGGGAAAGCAGCTGTATCGCATTTTTCACGGTTGTGCATGCCTGCTTCGCATCTGTGATGCACATGAAGCGGTGTTGTTCTTTCAGTGGCCTGTACTTAAGTGAGGCATGAGGGTGAAGCATCCCAGAGAGCGAGATTGCAGACCAAAGAGTGAGATTTTTTTCATATGGTGCAACCAGGTTATAAATCTAGAAATATTTAAATGTAGCATTGATTTGCAAATGAAAAAAATAAAACATTTAAAATGATATGTGCTCTTCTTTGGAGCCTCTGAAGGATGCAGACATAGTGGAGGCGATATGGGTAAATTCTGAAGGCTGAAAAATGTGCTGCACTCGGTGGCTACAAGTCTGTGCAGAGGTTCCACAGTACCTGTACTTGTAGCTACAAGGAAAAGGGATGATGCAGAAGGTGAGCTCAGATTTCGTCCAACAGGCTGAGCCACTTGGTTTTATTTCTCTTAGGCTTGATCAGAATCAGCACTGAGACTCTAATGCCTGAGAAAAGGGGCTCAAAGAGTGTGAGAAAGAAAACCTTCAAATAAGTGTGACACGCTTCTATTGAGTGAATCTCGGTGTCTCTGATTTATGCCGTTAATAACATCGCTAAACATAATGGCTCTCACCACAGTGAGTTGTATATTGATGGGTTACACAGAAAACTTGAGACTGTGAAATCTTTGATTCTACAGTCATGTCACCATTTTAAAACTCACATGATTACGATTGTTTACGAGCCAGCATACCTTAGCTAGATGATTCTGCAGCTTATTTTTGGCATCGTTGGTCTCCGCAATACGATTAGTGAAGTTGACGTTGACTGTGTTAAACTGGTTCCACATCTCGCTGGCTGTCGTCGTCATCAGGTTCTCTACATCATCCCTGAGTTTGGAAGAGGCGGTTCGCTCACTCTGGGAACGCAGGATGTTGTCATCAGAGAACTTGGCCCAAGTCTCTGGTACTGAGATTCTTGAAAAAGAAGAGAGGTCATACAATAGCATGGTGTTGCTGAGGCAAACTACAGACACATTTGGTAGCCTAGGAGGCAGGAATTAGCATTTAAACGATCTGTAGGTGAAGCCATTGACTGAAACTAAAACTGTTTACAGGAATTATAATGGGAGCAAAAACGTCTGACCACATTACTCCAATACTGAAACAACTACATTGGCTACCATTAACGAACCGGATCCAATACAAAACAGTATATTCAAAGTCATCCACAATCTATCGGCTCTATGCCTAAAATTCACCAAACAAGAAGCCAAAGAAACGAGAGACTAGAGGGGATACATCGAAAACATGCTAGCCCTAGCAGCTGAGTTAGTGAAAAGTAGCCAAGAAACGCGGAAAAGGGTCTTCTCAATGTATACATCAGACCTCTGGAACGCACTTCCCACAAAGCTAAGAAACATTACCGAACTCACAATATTCTGCGAGGAACTAACAACACATTTATTCAGAGACCACATCAAAGAATAATAGTCTCCTCTCCTACACAGACCCTGTATCCCCACCCATACTGTACATAAGTTCATCATTAGATGTAATGATTTAGTTTAAATTGTATCTGATGTATCTTCAGTTCTTTGTTATATGTAAATGAAAGTTCAGTTTGATGTAAAGCGCTTTGATTTATTGACTAAGCGGTATAATAAAACAGTTAAATAAATAAATGATATTAGTGCCTGGTATAGAATATTCAGAACTACGGTGCTGATCTCCAGCTGTGATGCAAATTAAGTGAAAAAGTACAGTTGTATGGTACTGTGTAGCACTAATTAAATCCAATCAATTAGAGGCTGGAATAATGGAGTCCTCCTTAACAACTTATTCCAGTACAGTTTTCCAAAAGCGTATGGCTTTTCAGATAAAACCACATGTTCGTATTTTGCAAGGGTGTGCTAGGCTACAAATGAGAAGCATCACTGATCTCTATTTCCTGCCCTTTATTGCAATTTTCTCTATGGTAATATGCAACAAGTGTTGCTGGTGGTGCCCCCTACTGTCTAGAAGTGTGACCGCTCACACGTTTGGCTTGCATGACCCATGCCCCCTGCCAGACTTATCTCACTTATTGAACCAAATATGCTCACAGTCATATTATTTCTTAGTAAGAGACATCACCATTAGCACCTATTGTAGTCAGCCTAAGCATAACTACGGCTTCTGATTTTAGGTTTTAACCAATAAACATTGATAATGCACCGCTGACGCAAAAAGTTAAAAAAGGCATTTAGTGGATAAACATGACTTCTCCCAGTCCCCTTTCATTCCTCCCCCGGATTATCTTCTATCCTCCACTCAGTGTTTGTGCTGATGACTCCTAAGTGACACAAACATTAACATATGACGCCACTCGAAAAGCTACCTAGCAATAATACCTGTGGTGTGAAAACACTAAGGGGCATGTTTACTAAACTGCAGCAATGTTATTCGCGTTAGGTTCCGCATTGATGATACAGATGCCCATATAAAGGAGTGGGTGGGGCAGCATTAAAGCTGTGTCAGATAAGGTACAGTACAAGGCACATTATAAGGCACCTTATGAGGTGCAGTACAAGGCATGCGCCTTATCTGCAGGGAATACAGATAGACACAGGTGTATCCTAAATGTATCTGCAAAGACTACCCATCACACACTGACACTGATGAAAACCTGCAGCACAGCCTGTTTCAGCTATGCCATGTGCTGCGGACTTGTTGCTGGGCCCCCCACTTCACCCTCAGGGTGAGCACAGGAACCGCATGCTGTCACAGTCTGTAGCTACTCTGTGCCAGTAACACACACGGTCAGCTCCCCCTACCAGGCCGGGGTGCTATAGTGGCGCATACCCCAACTTGTGATCAGACATAGGCTGCTGATCTGCATGTGCAGTGCATCATGGGTATGGGTGGGTCTAATCTATCCTGATAACTACAGCAGACAGCTTCTGTGGTCACCTGCAGTCTTTCTGTAGCCAGCCAGCAGTGTGTTAGACACTATAGAGCTGTAGCCCACTGGTTATGTTGATGACTGTGGAGGCAGAGATCATGGGTTCAATTCCTTGTTGTTCCCTCCTGTCCAGCGCAGATATTTTACTTGCCTGTGACAGTCATATCTTTGCAGATCTGTGCTGCCAGCCACAGATCCCTCTCCACAGCTATCAACACTCCTTAAAATACGTTATAAGGCTCCTAATTAGGCACAGTACTGTGCTGCCAGCCACAGTACCCTCTCCACAGCTATCAACACTCCTTAAAATACATTACAAGGCTCCTAATTAGGCACAGTACAAGGCGCCTTATAACGCGCCTTATACGGCGCTTTATAAGGCATGTAAGGCACATAAGCAGTGCCTTCTACGGTGCCTTATAACGCACCTTTTAACACACCTTCTAACGCGCCTTATCTGACACACAGCTTTACTGCTGCCCCGCCCACTCCTTTATATGGGCATTTCTTGCTTTACCACGGAATGACATTATCGCAGTTTAGTAAACATGCCCCTAACTTTCCAATATTTTTTCAAGACCATGTTTGAATGGGATTATTAATATCCCAGGAAGCAGGTCTATTCTTTTCTTTCTGAGTCAATTTTTTGTACAAGCAAAATTTTAACAAGTTGCAACATTGTTAATTAACTCTTCCTAAGAACATAAGATATGCCATACTGGGTCAGACTAGGGTCCATCAAGCCCAGTATCCTGTTTCCAACAGTGGCCAATCTAGGTCATATGTACCTAGCAGTATCCCAAAGAGACACAGGTTCCACAATGCTTGTATTGGGTCAAGCATTGATATCCTGGGTCCCTTTTTAATAATGGTTTAGGGACCTTTCCTCCAGGAACTTGTCCAAACCTTTTTTAAACCCAGCTACACTAACAGCCTTTACTACATCCTATGGTAACAAATTCCAGAGTTTGATTACATGTTGAGTGAAAAAATATTTTTTCTTATTTGTCTTAAATAGTTTACCCTGTAGCTTCATTACATGTCCCCTAGTTTTTCTATATTCTGAAAGCGTAAACAATTGATCTATGTTTACCTGTACCACTCCATTCATTAATTTATAGACCTCTATCATATCTTCCCTCAGCCATCTCTTTTCCAGGTTGAAGAGCCCTATCCTTTGTAGCCTCTCTTCATAGGAGTATCCTTCCATCCCTTTTACCATTTTGGTGGCTCTTCTCTGTATCTTTTCTAATAACGCTATATCCTTTTTAAGATACGGCGACCAGAATTGCACACAATATTCAAGGTGCGGTCGTACCATGGAACGATACAGAGGCATTATAATATCCTTTGTTTTATTTTCCATTCCTTTCCTTATGATAACTAGCATTCTATTTACTTTCTTGGCCACTGCTGCACATTGGGCGGAGGGTTTTAAAATGTTATCCACGATGACGCCTAAATCTTTTTCCTGGGTGGTGGTTCCCAATGTGGAACCTTGCATCGTGTAACCATAGTGTGGGTTGTTCTTTCCTAGGTGCATAACATTGCACTTGTCCACATTAAATTTCATCTGCCATTTGGATGCCCAGTCTTCCAATTTATCAAGATCCTCTTGCAGTTTTCCGCAATCCCCTTGGGTTTTAACAACTTTAAACAGTTTTGTGTCATCTGCAAATTTGATAACCTCACTAGTTATTCCCTTTTCCAGGTCATTTATGAATATGTCAAAAAGCAGTGGACCCAGTACAGATCCCTGGTGTACACCACTATTCACCTTTTTCCACTGGGAAAATTGGCCATTTAGCCCTACCCTCTGCTTTCTATCTTTTAACCAGTTCCTGATCTACAATAGTACACTGCCTCCTATCCCATGACTTTTTAGTTTTGCCAAAAGTCTCTGATGAGGGACCTTGTCAAAGGCTTTCTGAAAGTCCATATACACTATATCAACTGACTCAACTTTGTCTACCTGTTTGTTCACACCTTCAAAAAAACATAACAGCTTAGTAAGACAAGATCTTCCTTGTCTAAAGCCATGTTGGCTGTCTCCCATTACGCCATGACTATCTACATGCTGAGTAATTTTGTTCTTTATGATAGTTTCTACCATTTTCCCGGTACTGACGTCAGGCTTACTGGTCTGTAGTTTCCCGGATCACCCCTGCAATGCTTTTTAATTTGGCGTTACATTGGCGATCCTCCAAACTTCAGGTATTACAGATGATTTTAATGAAAGTTCACAGATTACTAGTAGCAGGTCTGCAATCTCATATTTCAGTTCTTTCAACACCCTTGGATGTATACCATCCGGTCCAGGTGATCTGCTACTATTCAATTTATCAAATAGTTGTAATACATCTTCCCAGTGTAGCGATATTTCTCTCAATTCCTCTGCAGTATCACCTTTAAATACCACTTCAGTCATGAGTAACATCCCTACATCTTCCTCAGTAAAGACTGAAGCAAAGAATTCATTCAGTCTCTCCGCTATAGCCTTGTCTCCTCTTACTGCCCCTTTTACCCTCTATCATCTAACGGTCCAATAGACTCTCTCACAGGCTTTTTGCTATGAATGTACTTGAAAAAGTCTTTATTTCACGTTTTTGCTTCCATAGCAAGTTTCTTCTCAAATTCTTGCTTTGCCTGCCTTATCTATTCTTTGCATTTAACTTACCAGTGCTTGTGCTGTTTCCAGTTTTCATCATTTGGCTATTTTTTCCATTTCCTGAAAGATGCTTTTTTGGCAGCAACAGCCTCTCTGACCTCACCTTTAAACCATGCTGGCAGATTTTTGGACTTTCTTCCAGTTTTCTTAATGCGTGGAATACAGCTGGTCTGGGCTTCCAGGATAGTATTTTTACACAACACCCAAGCTTGTTGTAAGTCTTTAACCTTTGCAACCGCTCCTTTTAGTTTTTTCTTAACTATTTTCCTCATTTTATCATAGTCTCCCTTTTGAAAGTTAAAAGGTAGTACTGTGGATTTCCTTACTATCCCTCCTCTACTAATTAAATCAAACGCGATCAGGCTATGATCACTATTGCCAAGTGGCCCCAACACCCTTATCTCTTGCACCAGATCTGGTGTTCCACTAAGGACTAGGTCCAATATGGCTTCCCCTCTGGTCAGTTCATGAACCAGCTGCTCCAAGAAGCAGTCATTTATTTCATCTAGGAACTTTATCTCCCTAGCATGTCCTGCCGTGACACTGACCCAGTCGATACCGGGGTAATTGAAATCACCCATTACTATCACTGTGCTGTGACTTTTGTTAGCTTCCTTGATTTCTTTGAGCATTTCATCATCCATTTGTTCATTCTGGCCAGACGGTCGATAATACAACCCCTCTGCCATCACCTTCACCTTCATACATGGAATTTCAATCCATAGAGATTCTACAGCAAATTTTGTTTCCTGCAAAACTTTAATCCTTTCTGACTGAATGCCCTCTCTAACATAGAGCGCAACCCCTCCACCAATTTGATTAGTTCTATCATTACGATATAGTTTGTACCCAGGTATCACAGTGTCCCACTGGTTATCCTCCTTCCACCATGTCTCTGAGATTCCAATCATATCTAACCTCTCATTTAGTGCTATATATTCTAACTTTCCCATCTTATTGTTTAGACTCCTAGCATTTGCATACAAGCATTTTAGAGACTGTATTTTATTAATATTAATCTGGCTATTGGTAGGCATGGGTAATTTGGAATCTTTACGCTCTGTCTGCACCATACTCAAGGGCATTTGGGCTACTTTACTCTTTTTTGGAACCTCTCTGCTTTTAGTAGAATCCTTCAAGAATACCTTCTTCTGAACCATGCGCTCTTGGGCGACTGTTGGCTTTCCCCTATTTTCTAGTTTAAAAGCTTCTCTATCTCCTTTTTAAAGGTTAATGCCAGCAGTCTGGTTCCATCCTGGTTAAGGTGAAGCCCATCCCTACAGAAGAGCCCCTCCTTTCCCCAGAATGTTCCCCAGTTCCTAACAAATCCAAAACCTTCATCCTTGCACCATCGTCTTATCCACGAATTGAGACTCCGGAGCTCTGCCTGCCTTTTGGGTCCTGCATGTGGAACAGGAAGCATTTTGGAGAACGCTACCCTGGAAGTTCTGGATTTCAACTTCCTACCTAAAAGCTTAAATTTAGCCTCCAGAACCTCCCTACCACATTTTCCTATGTCATTGGTATCGACATGTACCAAGACAGCAGACTCCTCCCCAGCACTATCTAAGACCTTATCTAGGCAGTGTGTGAGGTCCGCTACCTTCGCACCAGGCAGGCATATTACCAGTCGATCCTCATGTCCACCAGCCACACAGGTATCTACTTGCCTAATGATTGAATCACCAACTGTAACTGCTGTCCTAACCCTTCCCTCATGGGCACATGGCCCTGGAGAAATGTCCTCAGTGTGAGAGGGTTTTACATCACCTGTAGGACGATGCTCTCCTGTCATGTGACCTCTCTCCTCCATGACAACAGGGATGCTGCCAGACTGGAGTTGGGACTTCAGAACTATATCCCTGTAGGTCTCGTCCATGTACCACTCTGTCTTTTTTATGTCTTCCAGGTCTGCTAATCTAGCCTCTAGAGAACGGACTTGTTCCCTGAGAGCAGAGCTGCTTGCACTTAGTGCATACATAAGACCTCTCACCAAATGGGAGAAAATCATACATGTGACACTCAATGCAAAAGACTGTAAAGCCCCCATCTTGCTGCTGGACTGTTGTCTGCATCTTAGTTTAAAGCTTGTGTTTAGGTCGTTAAATTCTGTACTTACTAAGGGTTGGTGTGGATGCTTATACTAATAAAATTGTATCTAATACCTTTAATATACCTTGTTCACCTGAAGCTTAATTAATCTCAGTTCCTCAATGTATGACTGATTTGGATAAGGAGCTGCACCTGAGAGCAGCCCCTTTCCTCTAAGACGTGTAAGTACCTATAAAGCTACAATTACCCCAGTGGTGGATGGGTGTCGGGGAGGGAGGGAAATAAGACCTATTAAAAGAGGGCTGTTACAAGGTACCCTGTCCAGTAACCTCAGCAGGGAGGGAGGGGGCAAGTCCCTCAGGTAGACTAGAGCAGGAAAAATAGTTTAAAACACAGCACGTTCTGGGGACAGAGCAGGGAGATATTTAATTTAAAGTAACAGTTAACCTGGCTTCCACACAAAGGCCAGAGAGTTCAAAGAGGCAGGGTAAGTTATACAGCTGAGAAAGCTGAAGTGCAGAACTAAAGGGAACAGGGAGATGAATTAGCACACCAATAAAGACAAACTAATAAATAAATAGACAGCTAGAACTCACAGCAAGTCGCCACAGGAGTTAAATATCCACCTCTCTAGCAGAGCACTGTGAGGGCACTGCTCTTCCCAGAGCAGACAGAGGCAAACAGAACAGACTATGCGGAGGGAGGGGGTAGTCCCTCAGGTAGACTAGAGCAGGAAAAACAGTTTAAAATGCAGCACGTTCTGGGGACAGAGCAGGGAGAGATATTTAATTTAAAGTAACAATCTGCGCCATACTACAAGCACACAACTTACTCTACCACATATATGCAAATGATATCATGTTTTAAGCTCCTATTAACACCACCAACCTAACCATCACCTCCATATCCATATGCTTCACCTCCATATCAACATGGCTCACTAAGCACAACTTAAATATGAATTTCAAGAAAACTGAAGTCTTATACATCTTCAAGGATATCACATAATCACATAATAGGTGCTGGAAACCAACTTCAAGTCAAACCGTAAGTACGCTACCTGGGAATCATCCTCGATCAACATCTCACAAAACCAATGTCACAAGAACCATCTACCACAAACTCAAGACAGTGCAACACCTAAGACCACTCCTGGAGCCAAACAATTTCTGCACAGTTCTTCAAGCACTCATATTCCCTCATTTTGATTACTGTAGCATTATCCTGCAAGGCTTCCCTAAATCCACACTTCATCCACTCCAAATAGCCATGAATACTATTTGTATCCTTTGCAACATTCAAAGGACTGAACATTCAAAGGAATGTTGTATCCTCTGCAACATTCAAAGGACTGAACATATAACCCCAATGCTCAAACAATTACCACTGGCTGCCCAACAATCAAAGAATCAAACACAAGGCCATCCACACAATCTTCAAGCTATTTCATGGACTGTCTTCCACCTACCTACAAGCATTAATATAGGAAACTCCTAATAACAGATCCAGAAGAACAAACTCTATCAACACACACCACATACCATCTTTAAACATGAAAACCAACTCCACAACATCCAAAAGAGTCTTCTCACTCTTTGCTCCGGCATTGTGAAATGCACTACCAGACCATCTCCGCACTTTGAATGACCACACAGATTTCAAGAAAAATCTATAAACTCATTTGTTCCTTGAACATTTCAACAATGATAATATATAACCAATGTATCTCCAGTCTAGCCATCCCATCCCAGCCCAACCCCCATCTCCCAATCCAGCCCTCCCCACTGCTCCCTTCCCCAGCCAAGCCCCACACTCATCCCCACCTCTACATAACAGCAATCTCACACCCATTGGATGTACTTGTCTTTAGTTATTTTATATGCCAGCTACTGTTTAATATATATAGTTCTATGTTTCCACTAAGTTCTCACTGTTACATAAGCTAGTTCTATGTACCTTACTAAGTTATTTATGTTCCATGTAAGCCAACCTGGCCAAGTTGTTATTTGTAAACCACTTGGACTTGTAGATCAGCAGTAAATAAACACAGTTAAATAAATGAATAAATAATAACTATCTTTATCTTTATTGTATCAGTTGAGTTGAAATGTAAACCACCATGATTTAAGGAAAAGGTGGTATATAAATCCTGTTAGATAAATAAATAAATAAATAAATAAATAATACCATGTCTTCATGACATCAGAGCCGTTTATAAAAGTGCAAAATAGTGAGGTGGCTAATGCCAGGAGTAGAAAGGAATTACATCAGATCGATAGTACAGGATAGTGCATTCATATTAGGGGAAGGAAGGGACAAGGTAGAAGAGAGAGGGCAGAGGAGGGGGATCAGCAAGCAGAGTGAGGGAGGTCAACGGCAGTTTGAAAGAGGTGGGTTTTGAGGAGTGACTTGAATTTCGAGAAAGACGGTTTTAGGCGTAGGGCAATAGGCAGGGAGTTCCAGAGGGAGGGCCCAGGAAGAAAAAAGCGGAGTGACGGGTGGACTCAAAGTGTGCACGTGACACAGAGAGCAGTTGCAACTGGTTGATATGAACAGAGTGGAGACTGCTGGATGGGGTAAGAGAGTGAAAAGAGTCTGAGAGGTATTGCAGAATATGTATGTAGATGGATCTATGAACCAGGATGATAATTTTATAGTGAATACGATATTTAATAGGGAACCAGTAGAGATTTACAAGTAATGGAGTGATGTGATTGAAACATGTGGCATGTGTGATGATCCTAGCTGTAGTATTTTGGAGTAACTGAAGTTGCTCCAGGTATGGCCAGAAAAGAGTTTTCTATCCTAGCTTGCTCATGTAGATGTTGGCTGATGACGAGCTTGGCATCAGGGCGGTAAATACATCTAGGTCTGGCTGGGAAGCTAGTTACTTTAATAAATGACTGCACTGTGAGGTTTTGGATAATGATAGGTGATTTTGAATCTTCCCTTTTTTGGGAAAGATCACTGAGAAAGTGGTGGGTGGCCAATTAAATTATTTTTTAGATAGTCTGGACAGTTTGAATAACCATCAAGATGGATTTTGCCATGATTGTGGCATGGACTCTGTATTGATGGCATTGCTCGATGAGATGTATCATGCTCTTGATTAAGTGGAATGGTATAGTGATTGTGTTTTGTCAGGCTTTGATACTGTCCATCATGATTTGTTAGTTGGTCAATGGAAGGATTTGGGTCTTCAGAAGACAGTTTTAGGATGGTTCTCCATGTTTCTTGAGGGGCAACAACCACAAGTTGTATGGGGAAAGGAGGTTCCTGAAATGGAGAGGGTTACTAATGGGGTTCTACAAGGGAAGGTCCTTTCACTGGTATTGTTCATCCTTTTTTGCAACCCTTGTGTAGGGTGTTGAAGATGGCAAGCCTCCAATTTTATTATTATGCTGATGATACACAGATATTTTTTCTTGTGGGAAAGGAGTAGATGTGGCTTCAAGAGTGGATTAATGAAAGATTGTCAGCGGTCACTTCTCAATTATATGGTAATAAGCTGAAATCAAAGTGAATAAATCTGGGGACATTTGCTTGGGATAGATGTGTCCTTCCTCAGATTTTAATTTTCAGATAGGTGGTAACCAAATTCCCCTGATGGCTTGTGTTAGGAATTTTGTAATTTGGTTGGTCATGAGGCTAATATTTCATAATCAGATTCTCTAGGGGAGTTCAAGGTGTCTTCTATCAGCATCATCAAGTTAAGCAGAAGGCTTATTTGAGCCCAGAGATATTGCACTGGGTGTTACAAGCTCTAATATTGATGCAGTTGGGCTATGCTAACATTGTTTGTTGGGGTAGCTAAAAAGACAGTAAGGCATGTACAGTTATTGCAGAACATGGCCACATGGTTGTGGGAAGGTTTGGGTCTGAAAGACCATGTTATCCTGGTGTTAAAGGAAGTGCATTGGTTACCAATTGAGCAACAGGGTTAGTTAGTCTTGTCATTGCTCTTTGAGTTGAAGCATGGTGTGGGAAGTCAATATCTGATGCAAAGGATGAAGCCATATTCCCCCACCCCCAATTAAATCTGCATACTTCACAGAGAGAGCTTCTACAGTATATATAGGAACCACCACCTGGGAAAGGATTTAGGTGTCATCGTGAATAATACATTGAAATCCTCCACCCAGTGTGCAGCGGCAGCCAAGGAAGCAAATAGAATGCTAGGAATCATAAGGAAAGGAATGGAGAATAAAGCAAAGGATATTATAATGCCTCTGTATCGTTCCATGGTTCAACCGCTGAGGGGAGATAAGATAGAGGTCTATAAATTAATGAATGAAATAGAACGGGTAAACGTAGATCAGTTGTTTACTCTATCAAAAAGTAGAAAGACTAGGGGACATGCGATGAAGATACAATATAACCCATTTAAGACTAATAAGAGAAAGCGTAGTTACTCACCTGTAACAGGTGTTCTCCAGGAGCAGCAGGAATCAGTCCTCACTTATGGGTGACGTCGGCGCCGACGGAGCCCTCGCGGAGCAATTTTCCCCAGCTTTCAAAGAAAGCCTTTGGGAATTGCAGCGCGCATGCGCGGTCCTCTTCCCGCCCAAGGGTGCCATCTTAGCCAGTCAGATGACATAGCTAAAAAAGACAGCATAAAAAAATTTGCAAAAAAACATAAGCAGACGATTGCAACTCCAAGGGGAGGAGGGAGGGTAGTGAGGACTGATTCCTGCTGCTCCTGGAGAACACCTGTTACAGGTGAGTAACTACGCTTTCTCCAGGACCAAGCAGGAAGTCAGTCCTCACTTATGGGACTCCCAAGCTCAAGGCTACCGGAGACCCTAAGCACAAAAATGAGCTCCCTCTAGCTCAGCAGCACAGAAGGAAAGAATCTTCGCTGAATTATCCCCCACCGGTAGCCCACATCCGGGATGGAGGGTAGGAGTTGCTCAGACCTCAAAGAGATTACGGAGGACTGCCTGTCCGAAAGCACTGTCCCTGCGGGACTCCCTCTCGAGACAGTAATGGACCGCAAAAGTCTGGCTCGAAGACCAAGTAGCGGCCCGGCAGATGTCTGCCAGCGGAACAGAGCGGAGGTAAGCCACTGACGTAGCCTTTGCCCGAACGCAATGAGCCGTGACTCGACTTTCTAAGGAGAGTCCGGCTGCCCCATAAGCCCAAGAGATACAGTCCGCAACCCAGATGGACAGAGTACGCTTGGAGACCGGGAGCCCCAATTTATTGGGGTCAAAAGACACAAAAAGCTGAGCAGCTTTATGGTGCTCCCGCGTACGGTCAAGGTAGAAGTTCAATGCCCTTCTACAGTCCAGGGTATGGAGGACCGTTTCAGCTCGGCTGGAGTGTGGTCTGGGAAAGAAGGTTGGAAGTACCACCTCCTGATTGATGTGAAAAGGGGAGACCACTTTTGGAAGAAATTTTGGGTGAGTCCGTAGGACTACCCTATTTTTGTAGAACCGAGTGTAAGGGGGATCAGACACGAGGGCCTGCAATTCACTTACGCGTCTAGCGGAAGTGAGGGCTATCAAGAACAGTGTTTTCCAAGACAGAAAACGGAGAGAACAGGTAGCCATAGGTTCAAAAGGCGGACAGGTGATCCGCTGCAAAACCACATTCAGGTCCCAGTCAGGCGCTGGCGGGCGCAGAGGTGGTTTAAGTAGAAGGAGACCTCGGAGGAACCGCGCTACGAGAGGGTCGCTGGAGAGAGGTCTACCGTCCACCGGCACATGATGGGCCGAAAGAGCACTGAGGTGAACTTTGACGGAGTTGGACTTAAGTCCCAGATTAGAGAGGTGTAGCAAGTACTGCAAGATCACCGACACCGGGCAGGAGAAGGGATCCTGAGACTGTTGGGTACACCAGACGGCGAAGCGACGCCATTTAAGGGCGTAGCATTTGCGGGTAGAAGGCCGTCGCGAAGCCAAGACGACCTCCTCCACCTCTGCCGGCAGGAGAAGGGGAGCAAGGACTACCCTCTCAGCAGCCAGGCCATGAGGTTGAGAGACCTGAGGTTGGGGTGTAGTAGAGACCCCTGATCCTGAGTGAGGAGATCCGGTTGTACCCCCAGAGGGAATGGATCCTCCACCGCTAATTGCAGCAGGAGCGGAAACCACGGCTGTCTGGGCCAACGAGGGGCCACCAGGATCATGAAGGCTTTGTCTCGGAGAACCTTGAAAAGAGTCCGAGAGACTAGCGGGATGGGAGGGAAAGCGTACAGAAGGCTCCCCGACCATGAAATTAGAAACGTGTCTGCCGCAACCCGAAGGGGGTGTGGCTGACGAGAGCAGAAGCGAGGAAGCTGCCGGTTGTGAGGACTGGCAAAGAGATCCACCGTGGGGAGGCCCCACATCAGGAAGAGCTTCTGAACTACCAAGGGATCCAGCCGCCACTCGTGCGGCTGGAGGATCCTGCTGAGTTTGTCCGCCAGGCAATTCTCTTGGCCCGGGAGATAAACCGCCTTGAGGAGAATGCCGTGACTGACGGCCCAAGAGCAGAGCTTCTGTGCCTCCCGGCAGAGGAGGAAGGAGCCCGTGCCCCCCTGCTTGTTCACGTAGAACATGGCAACTTGATTGTCCGTCTGGACAAGGACAGACTGGTGGGAAGTCAGGTGGGAGAAAGCCTTGAGAGCCAGGCGGATCGCCCTGAGCTCCAGGAAGTTGATCTGCTGAGCAGACTCCCACGTGGTCCAGAGGCCCTGAGTACGTGCCTCTTGGCAATGTGCTCCCCAGCCCAGGAGGGATGCATCCGTGGTCAGCACCCGGGTCGGCTGGGGTGACTGGAAAGGCATTCCGAATATCAGGTTCGGCTGCTGAAGCCACCACCGGAGAGACGAGATCAGCGGCTCGGAGACGCGCACTAGGTCTGCTAGGCCGCCTGTGGCTTGTCGCCACTGCTGGCGGAGACACCATTGAGCAGGCCGCATATTCAGGCGGGCATTGGGTGTCACATGGACGGTGGAAGCCATATGGCCGAGAAGTCTCAGGAAGCGCCTGGCGGAGACCAGGGGCTGGCTGCGAAAACGGTCGGCTAGGTCCATGAGCCGTTGAGCCCTGTCGAGCGGTAGGTACGCTCGTGCCTGAGGAGTGTGCAGCCTTGCGCCGATGAACTCGAGATCCTGTGAGTGGAGCAAAGTGGACTTTGCGAAATTTATAACAAAGCCCAAGTATTGCAGAAGAGTCACCGTGCGGCGTGTGGCGCTGGTGACCTCCGGAGCGGACGCCGCTCTGATGAGCCAGTCGTCGAGGTACGGAAAGACATACAGGCCGTGAAGCCGGAGATGGGCCGCCACCACCGCGAGACATTTTGTGAAGACTCGCGGTGCGGAGGACAGGCCAAAGGGCAGTACTCTGTACTGGTAATGATTTCCTGCCACCACAAACCTTAGGTATTGGCGGTGGCTGGGGTGGATGAGGATGTGCGTATAGGCATCCTTTAGATCCAAGGAGCATAGCCAATCTCCCTGCTGGAGGTAGGGCAGAAGGATTCCAAGGGTAAGCATCTTGAACTTCTCCCGCACAAGGAACTTGTTGAGGTTGCGCAAGTCCAGGATGGGTCTGAGGCCTCCTGTTTATTTATTTATTTATTTATTTATTTAACATCTTTTATATACCGCGCTATTTGTTTTCAGTGCGGTTTACAAGTAACAGAACTGCACAATCAGAAAACACTGGTGTGCTTACATTATAACAGGTAACTTAAACTTGGAAAACGGGTAATAAAATATAACTATGTATACACAGTGAAACTATATACAAAAACAGTGTAAAAACTGAGCTATGTATAAACATATTGGGTTGTTTAGTATTCACAGGCAGACTATGGTCGGAATAAACTTGAGGCAGAAATTACTTGTGAGGGAAATGGGGAGAAGAGTGAGAGTTTGTTGGTTTAGGAGGGCTGATGATCCGGTGAGGATTTGGTTCTCTTTGGTATTAGAAAATACCTGGAATAAAAGCCTTGACCTTCCAGGTGGTGTGGCACCGGTTCCACCGCCTGTTCCTGTAGAAGACCTGCTAACTCCTGAAGGAGTAATTCCCTGTGCAGAGGGGGTCGTGGAGGTTCTCCCGGAAAATAGGAGGGAGGGACCT
Organism: Ichthyophis bannanicus; assembly: GCA_033557465.1. NCBI lineage: Eukaryota > Metazoa > Chordata > Amphibia > Gymnophiona > Ichthyophiidae > Ichthyophis > Ichthyophis bannanicus. The sequence continues at coordinate 257,794,699 of CM066041.1, forward strand.
GGTGGAAGTGGAGAAGATAGCCTTCTCGCACGACTTGAAGCACCCAGGCATCTGCGGTGATGCTGGACCACCTGTGGGCGAAGTGAACCAGCCGGCCTCCAGTGCAGGGAGGAACCAGCGGGGGGGGAGAGGCTATGCTTAGTGAGTCAAAAACCCCCACCCTGCGGAGCAGGGGCTGGTGGTGCAGGCTTGGGGGCTTGCTGCCTACGGGACCCGTTACCCCGTCCCTTGGCCTGCTGGCCCTGTTGGGGAGCTGCAGGGGCCTGATAATGGGGGTATTGTTTGTAGGCAGTCGCCTTCCTTGGGTAAAAGGACTTTTTTCCCGAGCCCTTCTTTTTCTGGGAAGGGGCAGAGGTCTTCCTAGAAAGCCTGGTCCTGGTGAGAGTCTCAGTCTCAATTTGTGCAGCCTTTTCAGCCATGGGCTTGCCAAAGAGGTTTTCGCCTCGGCAGGGGACATCGACCAACTTGTCCTGCACCAAGGGCTCAAGGTCTGACGACTGAAGCCAAGCCTGTCGGCGGGCACCGATGCCGGCTGCGGCCACTCGAGCCGATGCTTCAAAGCCATCATAGGCTGCTCGGGACATGAACTTTGAGCATTCCCGAATGCCAGTGGACAAGGCCAGGAACCTCCGCAAGGGTTCCTCGGACAAACCAGCGGAGAATCCGACTAGTTCTTTAGCCAGATCTCGGAGATACATGCCCATGTATAGCTGGTAGGTCTGGACACGACATGCGAGCATAGAGCCCTGGAAACACTTCTTACCAAGGCCATCCAGGTTACGGGCCTCCCTGCCAGGAGGCACCGAGGAGTGCATCTTCTGGCTCTTAAGACGATGCATGGCCGATTCCACTACCATGGAATGGTGTGGTAGCTGTGTCTTTTGAAAGCCAGGGCTCTTGCGGACTCGATAGATAGAATCGACCCGCTTGCTCAGGACCGGCGAGGAGGCCGGACTCTCCCACATGCGGAAGAGTAGTCGTTCCAGCATAGGAGGAACCGGTACAGTAAAGTGTTCCCTTGCGGGAGAGTCATACTGGAGGGCGTCGAGCTCTTCGGCTCGAGGCTCCTCCTCGGGGTCCGCAGGGAAGGCCAAAGCCTTGGCCATATCCCTGACGAAGTCCGAGAACCGGGCATCCTCCGGGGGGGACTGCTTCCGAGGCTCGGACTCCGGTGAGTCCGAGGGGACACACCGAGTCCGGAAAGAATCAGGCAACTCTTCCTCTTCAGACTCCCAGACCGACTCCGACGAGGACTCGGTGGGGTCGGCCCGGGCAGGGCGCGGCGCCTGCCGCCCCGACGCCGATGGAGTCGGCGTCGGCGACCTCGGTCCCGAACGGGAGGCCGAGGGTGACCTCGACCGAGGATCGACTCGAGTTCGCATCGACTCGAGGACCGGCTCGGTCTCCGGGGTCGACTTGGACGTCGACGTCCCGGCGGTCGGGGCAGCGGCGCCAGCGAGGCCAGCGAGCAGTGCCCGCTGCTGGTCCATGAAGGCAGACAGTCTGCTCTCCAAGGCCGTCAACCTTAGTCCGAGCTCAGGTGACCCAGCAGCCCCCGACTCGGGCCCCGACGGCGTCGGGCCCGACGTCGGCTGTCGCGGAGGCGAGTCCAGAAGGACCACAGGACTTACCCGAGCAGGCATCTCCGACTCCAGGCGAGGTCGCTTCGTGAGGTGCTCCTTCTCCAAGGACCCGGGGCGGCTGTCGGGGCTATGCGACCTGGCCCTCGCGGAACCAGGAGCGTCCACCGACGCCGCCCTCGCGGGTTTCACCTTCCGACGATGGTCCCCGGAGGGAGAACCCCTGTCGGAGGAACTCCGGCGACGGTCCGAGCTGGAGCCTTTGGACGCGAAGGCCTCCGACGAGGTCCGGGTACGGCTGGGGTCAGCGAAGATCCTATCACGCTGATGCCGCCAACTTCTCAACGCTTTGGAGGACATTTTGCCGCAGGGCCCACAGATCAATTCCTCATGATCCGGGCCCAGGCAGCGGAGGCAAAAATCGTGTGTGTCAGTTAGTGACATATTTCGGTCACACTGACCACACCGCTTAAAACCACTGGCAGCCATCGGGGGAAAAAGGGCCCCTGCGAGGTCAAAGGACCGGGCTGCCAGGGAAAAATCGAAAACGAAAGCTGACTAAGTCAGAAAAACCGAAAAAAGGAAGAGGACTCGTGACCGGCGTCGCGAGTCCGGGCGGGAAAAAGACCGGCGTCGAACCGAAGGAAAAAGAATAAAATAACGAAGAAATATCGACTTTTTCGCGGGGACAAGACGGGGACGTCTGTAGGGCTCCGCGGAAAAAAGAAGACTGGCTAAGATGGCACCCTTGGGCGGGAAGAGGACCGCGCATGCGCGCTGCAATTCCCAAAGGCTTTCTTTGAAAGCTGGGGAAAATTGCTCCGCGAGGGCTCCGTCGGCGCCGACGTCACCCATAAGTGAGGACTGACTTCCTGCTTGGTCCTGGAGAAATATTTTTTTAAAATGTGTAATCAAACTCTGGAATTCATTACTGGAGGATGTAGTAAAAGCTGTTAGTGTAGCTAGGTTTAAAAAAGGTTTGGACAAGGTCCTGGAGGAAAGGTCCATAAACCATTTTTAAAGAGAACCCAGGAAATCCACTGCTTGCCCTGGGGCAAGCATTGTGGAACTTGTGTGCCTTTTTGGAAATCTGCCAAGTACTGGATTGGCCACTGTTGGAAACAGGATACTGGGCTTGATGGACCTTGGTCTGACCCAGTATGGCATTTCTTATGTTCTTATATGTGACATCCTTAAAGAAGTGTGGTCACCGTTTTTCAAGGTTAAGAGCAATGTCTATTGTGAGTCCCATTTTATAGAATGAGTTGGTGCTTATTGTGTGATCGGAACAAGATTATCTTTGATTACTGAAACAAGTTAAAGCCTGGCTTTGAGGCTAAGCTTATGGGAGGAGACAGGCGGGTTCTGAGATGAGATGGGTTGGGGAGATATTTGTTGACTGGATGGCTATTTTTAATGTCATTTTATTGTTTTTATATTGGTGTAGATCATTTTGAGCTTCCTGTTTAGGTGATCAATACATCAAACCAAATACATAAAAAAAATAAATAGACACCTGTGTTTATAAATGAATGAATTTGGGCTCCAAGATGTCAAGAGGACTTAACCTGTAGTTCACAGATCTAGAAGGACTACTCACAACATGCGTATGTAATCAGGGAAAGATGAATGTAAACCATTCACCAAACATGGGGCTGATGTATTGGCTTCATAGATTTTTGGTTCTCCCAGTATTACAGAACTTAACCTATCGAATCCTGGGAAATGGGAATTAGTGATGAAGTTTTTTCTCACCAGATGAAAAGCATCATTCACACTGACTCTTACACTATTTCTTGCCAAACCATAGTTGGCAACGAGTCACAATGATATATTGTCTCCTAAAGCATGTCTACTTTCTTTTCTAGACTTTAAGTGAACTTGGTTCATCTTCCATTTACCTAGGAAAAAAGAAAAGGACAGAAGCAGCCATGCAAACCTCTGTCACAGTACAGGGGCAGCAGCCACGCAATCCTTCCTCACCCACTAGCCCCTTACACTATGCATCAGCTCTTTTCCAGAGGGACCATTTCAAGAGTGAGAGCATGACTCAATCACATTCAATACCTGTGCTCTCTGCAGAGATTGTCAAACAAAGTGCCGGTTATTGATGCAAAGGATTGTGAATTGTAGTTCACTAGTTACCAGCAAGGCATTCTCTTCCTGGAAGAACTCCTAAGTGAAATATATTAACGATTTCTGTGCAAGCTGAGCTTCTGTAGTTGCATGCACCATCCTAAAGTTTAGAGACAGAGGTTTGCTGCCTCTGAAACCTGATGATATATCAAAGATAAAACATTCCATACAATACTCAGTGTATAACACAGCTTGTTCCTTCTCTACAGTATATCCCGGGGTCCTATCTAGCTTCTCCAAAGTCTAGGCAGGATCTTAACCCGATTGCTAAATTTTCTTGCCACATCCTATATTCAAAGTTCTCAATCTACTGGTACTAGGAAATTGTAACTACCATATTGATAATCTAGTCTCAGATACTTCTAGTTTTATTGATGGGGTAACCATGATGGGTTATGGACAAATGGGGGATCCATACAAAAATAACTACCAAAAAGATCTACAAATATATATACGTGGAGGCCAATTCCGATCAGGGCCTGTCTGGCCCATCCAAACCTCCAAATATGGACCCGATTCTGCACCCGCAAGAGCTAGGCATTCCCACGGAAGCAGATTTGGGGCACTTGGACGGGCTGGACGGGCCACGATCCTGACAGCTGAGATATGCAGCGCTCTCCCTGACTAACCCTCCCTCCATTCCTGCATGGAGCCCTGCTGCTGTGGCGTCTGTCACCATGGCACAGGGACACCATGCAAGAGCACCGAACAGCCCGACACCTCTGCTCTCCTTTCCCCGCTGCCCGGTCTCGGCAGTGGCAGCCACGACCATGACCGGGCGGCAAGGACTTACCTTTAGCAGCCCCGTGTATTTGACTGCCCTGAATGCCCCAATGTCTGCCAAGCATGGGACGTATTCCACCACTGAGTTTGAATACATCTCATGTCCATCCTGACAACACAGGACGTACAAGGCTGTGACCTGAATTGGCCCTGTACATCCAGGATGTGTACCCCCCACTCCGGCCACTCTCCACCCTGATGGCACCCCCTCCCACCCCTGTGCAGAGCTCCCCGCACAAAGGCCTTGTACATGCGGAGAGCTCTAGGTCCATAACTGGGTCCTTGTGAATAGCAGGGGTTGGATATCCAAGCTGGACGTCCATCCCCACTATTCACGGTTCGTAATAGAAATTGTAGCAATAGACCTTATAATCAAGTCACACCAAAAACACACTCCAAATAGTTATTGTAGTCCAAACACTATTCTTCACCATGCAGAATGCATTCATATAAATATATTAGGAACAAAATGGAGCTCGTTCAATGGCATTACATCTGGAAAGACGAGACAAGCAAAGTCACAATTTCATCATTGAAAAAAGTTTTTTTTTCAAAAATAATTCTATATATATATTCCAGTGCACTTTCCCATAAGTATACAGTCTTAAAAAAAACATATCACTTATCTGATGGCAAAGCTGATAACCATGGATGGTTGCCATGCCATATAGCATTCACTACAAAGGATGTCACACAACTTTGGAATGGCATGTGGCATCTGGATTTGGCAATAGAAGGGCACAGATCTGAGAGGGGCCAGGAATGTAGCCTGACATGCAGACTCAGGTAGTTTGTTCCAGGCATAAGAAGCAGCAAGATGAAAGGATCAAAGTCTGGATTTGGCAATAGAAGGGCACAGATAGAAGCAATCTGACAGAAGAGCGGAATTCCTGGGGAGGGGTGTAGGGAGAGATAAGAGGGGAAAGGTAGTGCAGAGCAGCAGAATGAGTGCACTTACAGGCCATAGGCACGAAAAGGGCATACAGCTGTTGCTCAGCAATATTATGCATCCTTTGGGGAACTGCAAGGTTAGTTCCAGGTTTTGTGCACTTGGTAAGGGTCCATCCTTAGCAGTTTAATATGTGTTTGTAGAGATTACCAGGGCAGGAATCATTGGGGCCGGTTCCTAATGCCACGTACCATTTGATGCAAGGTATGTCCTGATATATATATTCATATTTACGTTCTTGTATACCATACTGAGGTGCACTGGGCTTACCTAGCACTTTTCAGGACATGAGGGGGATTGGTATATGGTCCAGGTTTCAGTAGCTGTCATTTCTTATTGATATTTATGTCTAGTGTGCATCAGCAAACTACTATCTATGATAAGCAGCTTAAGCGGGGTGGGCAATTCCGACCCTCGTGCACCACAATCCAGCCTGGTTTTCATGATGTCCCTAATGAATATTCATGAGATCTATTTGCATCCACTGCCTTCCAGTGTATGGAAATAGGTCCATGAGGTGGAATTCCAGAGGTGGAATAAGTCACCCTGGATGTTGGGGGATGGCAGGCCCAAGCAGTGGCGTAAAGGTGAGGGGGCGCAGGGGGTTCCCCGCAACCCAACCCTGGCCATGGAAGGCCAGATTGGGGGTCGGGCTGAGGGGAAAGGAGAAATTGGTCAGCGGCCGGGGATCACAGCTCCTGAATGGAGCCATGGTGCCATGGCAATGGGATACCATGGCACCGCGGCTCCATTCAGGAGCCTGACTGAGTTAGCCAGGCAGGGGTCTGTATGTGCAGGTCAATCAGAATTGGGTCCTGGCCTGCACGTACAGACCCAGACCCGATTCCGATCCCACAGGGAAAGTCTAGCCTCCGCAGGATCGGAATCGGATCTGCCTCTGTGCGCCCCTATTCCGATCAGGCACACAGGGACCTGGACGCACATATTAGAATGTGCCTCCACGTACCTACATCACTTCAACAAATAAATAAAATGGTGTTAAATACTTCACTTCTGATTGGTGTTTTCCACTACCGCTCCCTTTACCCACTTTTTCTAAATGAGTTCTCTGTAATTGTTCTGTTGAAGTTGGAATGTAAACCGCTTTGATTCCAAGAAAGGCGGTATAGAAAACGTGTTAAATAAATAAATAAATAGTTTATAACCTCATGGAGGAATGGTGTCTTTGCTGTGCCTCACTCAGCAAGAGGGGTCATGGTCCCAAGATGAAGCTTAGCCACTGGTGGTGCAGATAAAAAGAAGGGGAGCCTGACCTGCCCTGCTCAGTGTGAATGCCATGTTGCAGTCTTGTGTAGTGGGGCTACTGACAACAGCAGCAATTCCTGCATAGAAATTCAAGGAGTGGTCTGCAAGCCCTCGTGTGCTGACAGGTTCTGCTGTATTCTGCTCTTCACATGGGTGTCCATGGAATCAAGAAGCCTGTGCGGGAATAGGGTACGGGACTTCCAGGGCCTTGCACTGAATTCTTACCCTGTAGCCTCTGCTGCACAGCAGAATGGGTGACTTCAGAAGAGGAGAAGACAAGGATATGGACAGGGGATTCTGGCAGATTTATGATAGGTTTTAAATTTCATTGCAACTATTTGAGTTTTGCTGTTTAAATATGTATGAGTGAATTTGCCTTTCAATTATAATTGTGTTAATTATACTGAACAACAAAGATTTTGCTTCCTGAACACTCTTGGGTGTATCTTATGGATTTTGGGTTGCTGATCACAAAAATCACCTTGAAATTTTCCTATCACACACCATTTTTTTGCAGTCGCCTAGTTTTGTGATTTCCTCACATATTTTAAGTCTACTCATATGTTGCCTAGAAAGGAAGCTGTTTTGTTTAGTCCAGGCATGCCTGGGCATTCACTCAGTGCAGGCTCATAACATGCAATGGAAATGCTACTGCTCGGGAATGCATGGGCATGCTTAGTCAGGATGGATGCTGGCAGTACAGGCTATAAAAGCAGCCTTCATACACAGATACTATGCATGACATAGATATCAGTTTGTGTGCTTAACAATAGCATTTCTATGTATGCTTCTTGTCTAAATGACAATTCGCTACAGCAGAAATGATTGATCAGTGTCACAACAGCCGCGATACATTCTGTTACATTTGTGGTGAGTATACGCTTAAGCCTCAAAGATGCAGCATGACTGCATTTACTAAGAAAGCGTATGAGCTCTACTTTGGTTGTAAAGTTGGTGATCAAGACAAATCCTGGGCTCCTCACATTTGCTGTGCAACATATGCTGTCCATCTCAGATCTTGGCTCTGCGGTACTCGGAAGTCAATGCCATTTGCAGTCCCAATGATATGGCGAGAACAGAAGGATCATTTGGCAAACTGTTACTTCTATCTGAACAATATATCCAGCTTCTCTGCTAAAAATAAGAAATCTATTGAATACCCCAGTCTGCCTTCAGCCATGAGACCAGTGCTGCATGACGACAATATGCCAGTACCGAAGCCACCAGAGACATGGAACCTAGATGAGGCAGACAAAGATGCCACAATACACGGGCCAGACGTAGAAAATGACATGGATCTAGATTTTGAACCGTTTATATCTGGTGTGCCTCATCTGATAACAAAATCAGAATTGATTGACCTGGTGAGGGACTTAAGTTTGTCAAAAACAAAAGCTGAACTACTTGGTTCAAGATTGCAAGGATGGAGTTTGCTATCTCTGGGTACAAAAATGTCTGCCTTTCGGACCCACCAAGAAGATTTAAAAAGTTTCTTTGCACAAGTTGACAGCCTCTGTTTCAGCACTGATATTGATGGGTTGTTCATGGTTTTGGGTTGTGAGCATGACCCACAACAATGGTGCCTTTTCATCGATTCATCACTGTTAAGCCTGAAAGCTGTCTTGTTACACAATGGCAATATGTAACGTATCCGTGCAAACATATCAGTGACACAATTGCTCAGTTTGTATATAGTTACCCCTGTTGAAATCCAAGTTGTAATTCCTGTTTTTTGTAAAGTTCAATGTATGTTTCAGCCTGCATTGTACAAATTAATGTTACTTGTAAACCACACTGATTCTAAAGAGCGTGGTATAAAAAAGATTTAAATAAAATAAATAAATAAATGTCCACCCTTCAATACCTATTACTTATGCAGCGCACATGAAAGAAATCTATAAAAACATGGAAATGTTGAAACAGATACAGTACAACAATAACAAATGGAATATCTGTGGTGATCTAAAGGTAGTGGCACTGCTACTAGGAATGCAGCTCGGGTATAACAAGTACTGTTGTTTTATTTGTGAATGGGACTCCCGTGCTGGAGAGTCTCATTACATAACCAATCCACAATCTTTCTAGAATCAATGGAAGATATGGGCTATCAGCAAATTATTAATCAACCTACACATACTAAAGGAAACACACTTGATTTAGTATTTCTTCCCTTGCCCTTCACCATAACACATGAATATACCCCTCCTATAATATCACAAATCCCATGGTCTGACCACTTTATAATAAATTTCTCTATTAATATCCCATCTACTACCTCTTCTCGTCAACCTAAAATTCATCACGGACCTAGATTTAGATCATTTTCACCTGAAGAATTTCTAAACTTGATCATTCCACAATTATCTACAGACATAAAAAACCTTGATGAAGCTACATCCATTTGGAACACTACTATAAAATCAGCATCTAAACCGTTACATAATAAACTGAAAAAATACCACACTAGATCTTCAGAAAAATGGTATACAACTGAACTAGCCTCCATCAAAAAAAACCTTCGCAAAATTGAAAAGGAATGGCGAAAAACAAAAACACCAGAGCTACGAGACTTATACTTCACAAATCTCAACACTTACAGATCAGCAACAAACAACGCCAAAAAACAATACCATGCGAGGATTCTAAATAAAGCCATTAACCGCCCTAGAGAACTGTTTGAAATAGTAAAATCACTATCTAAAGCTCCCATAGATAATCATCAATCAGCCTCAATTAACATACAAGATATGGCAGACTATTTTGCTAGCAAACTTAAATTATCAATAATACCAACACCCTTCAACACAACATCATTTAATAACCACACCTGGAATGCTTTCCAATCAATAGATAAGAAACAACTACTCAATATAATATTGAAAATCAATACAACTACATCCATACTTGATCCCTGCCCAGTTCTCTGGATCAAACAAACAAAGCAGGAACTAGCACCCTTTATCCTAAATATAGTGAATCAATCACTCCTGCAAGAACTAAAGAACTAAAACTATCTGCAATCCGCCCCATATTAAAAAACAAGACATTAAATGTAAACGACCCATCATCTTATCGTCCGATAGCTAGCATCCCTTTCTTAACTAAAATCATAGAAAAAGCTGTACAAATACAGTTACAGAATCATATAGACACTTTTGCCCCACTTGATGAACACCAATACAGTTTTCGCCCTTTTCATGGTGTTGAAACCCTGCTCATTACACTTCTTGACACTCTTAATAAAGGTTTGGACAATACAAAACAAGCATTCATTTTAGTTTTCCTTGACATATCAGCTGCATTTGACAGCATAAATCACAACATACTCATTTCAAGACTTAAACAAATAGGATTACTGAAAACTACTCTAGACTGGTTTAAATCATACATATCCGATCATTCACAATATGTTCAACTTAATCAATCATCATCACCCCCTTTCCCTCAAGAACAAGGTATACCTCAAGGCTCCGCATTATCTGCTTTATTATTTAACATATACCTCCAGCCAATATGTACCATATTAAAAAAATACGAGATTAATTACCATATATATGCGGACGACATTATGCTATTCTCTGAGTTTAACATAATTAACCCAAATCATAACAAACTAATAAACTGCCTTATAGAAGCTGAAGAATGGCTTCGATTAAACAACTTAGCTATTAACATCAAAAAAACTGAAGTCCTGATTGCAACAAAAAACATGAAATATACTCCCCCATCTAACATTAAAATCCTTAATGCGACTCTTCCAATCAAAGAAGAATTAAAATACTTAGGAGTTATCATTGACAAAACTCTCAGTTTCACAACACACATCAAGAAATTAACAAAAACAATCTATTACAAACTGCGCTCTATTCAACAACTAAGACCACTATTACAAGACGAAGACTTTAGAACCGTCACACAAGCTTTGATAACACCGCATTTCGATTTTTGTAATAGCATACTACATGGTATAACTAAGAAGAACATCAAAATCCTGCAAATGGCCCAAAATGTAACAGCAAGAGTTATATTTAAAGTCAAACTATCTGACCATATTACCCCTATCTTATACACTCTACACTGGTTACCCATATTCAGTAGGATCCAATACAAAATACTGTTAACCACTTTCAAATTAATTAATAACCTTGCCCCATCATACTTAACTACTCTTCTTCACAGCCCACTCGAAAATAGGATTACCCCGGTATCGACTGGGTCAGTGTCACGGCAGGACAAGCTAAAGAGATAAAGTTTCTAGATGGAATAAATGACTGCTTCTTGGAGCAACTGGTTCATGAACCGACCAGAGGGGAAGCCATACTGGACCTAATCCTTAGTGGAACGCCAGATCTGGTGCAAGAAATAAGGGTGTTGGGACCACTTGGCAATAGTGATCATAGTATGATCATGTTTGATTTAATTAGTGGAGGACAGATAGTAAAGGAATCCACAGTATTACCTTTTAACTTTCAAAAGGGAGACTATGATAGAATGAGGAATATAGTTAGGAAAAAACTAAAAGGAGCGGTTCCAAAGGTTAAAGACTTACAGCAAGCTTGGGTGTTATTTAAAAATACTATCCTCGAAGCCCAGACCAGCTGTATTCCACGCATTAAGAAGAGTGGAAGAAAGTCCAAAAAACTGCCAGCATGGTTTAAAGGTGAGGTCAGAGAGGCTGTTGCTGCCAAAAAAGCAACCTTCAGGAAATGGAAAAAAGAGCCAAATGATGAAAACTGGAAACAACACAAGCACTGGCAAGTTAAATACAAAGCATTGATAAGGCAGGCAAAGCGGGAATTTGAGAAGAAACTTGCTACGGAAGCAAAAACACAAAATAAAGACTTTTTCAAGTACATTCGTAGCAAAAGGCCTGTGAGAGAGTCAATTGGACCGTTAGATGATAGAGGGGTAAAAGGGGCAGTAAGAGGAGACAAGGCTATAGCAGAGAGACTGAATGAATTCTTTGCTTCGGTCTTTACTGAGGAAGATGTAGGGATGTTACCCATGACTGAAGTGGTATTTAAAGGAGATACTGCAGAGGAATTGAGAGAAATATCACTATACCGGGAAGATATATTACAACTATTTGATAAACTGAATAGTAGCAAATCACCTGGACCGGATGGTATACATCCCAGAGTGTTGAAAGAACTGAAATATGAGATTGCAGACCTGCTATTGGTAATCTGTGAACTTTCATTAAAATCATCTGTAATACCTGAAGATTGGAGGGTCGCCAACATAACACCAATTTTTAAAAAAGGTTCCAGGGGTGACCCGGGAAATTACAGACCGGTGAGCCTGACGTCAGTACCAGGGAAAATGGTAGAAACCATCATAAAGAACAAAATTACACAACATGTAGATAGTCATGGCCTAATGGGAGACAGCCAACATGGCTTTAGACAAGGAAGATCTTGTCTTACTAATCTGATATGTTTCTTTGAAGGTGTGCATAAACAGGTAGACAAAGGTGAGTCGGTTGATATAGTGTATCTGGACTTCCAGAAAGCTTTTGACAAGGTCCCCCATCAGAGACTTTTGGCAAAGCTAAAAAGTCATGGGATAGGAGGCAGTGTACTATTGTGGATCGGGAACTGGTTAAAAGATAGAAAGCAGAGGGTAGGGCTAAATGGCCAATATTCCCAATGGAAAAAAGTGAATAGTGGAGTACCCCAGGGATCTGTACTGGGTCCGCTACTTTTTGACATATTCATAAATGACCTGGAAAAGGGAATAACTAGTGAGGTTATCAAATTTGCAGATGACACAAAACTGTTTAAAGTTGTTAAAACCCAAGAGGATTGTGGAAAACTGCAGGAGGATCTGGAGAAATTGGAAGACTGGGCATCCAAATGGCAGATGAAATTTAATGTGGACAAATGCAAAGTTATGCACCTAGGAAAGAACAACCCACACTATAGTTACACGATGCAAGGCTCCACATTAGAAACCACCACCCAGGAAAAGGACTTAGGAGTCATCGTGGATAACATGTTAAAACCCTCCGCCCAGTGTGCAGCGGCGGCCAAGAAAGCAAATAGAATGCTAGGTATCATAAAGAAAGGGATGGAGAATAAAACAAAGGATATTATAATGCCTCTGTATCGCTCCATGGTACGACCGCACCTTGAATATTGTGTGCAATTCTGGTCGCCGTATCTTAAAAAGGACATAGCGTTATTAGAAAAAGTACAGAGAAGAGCAACCAAATTGGTGAAGGGGATGGAAGGCTACTCCTATGAAGAGAGGCTAAAAAGGTTAGGGCTCTTTAGCCTGGAAAAGAGACGGCTGAGGGGAGATATGATAGAGGTCTATAAATTAATGAATGGAGTGGAACGGATAAACGTGGATCAATTGTTTACGCTATCAGAATATAGAAAGACTAGGGGACATGTAATGAAGCTACAGGGTAAACTATTTAAGACAAATAAGAGAAAATATTTTTTCACTCAACGTGTAATCAAACTCTGGAATCTGTTACCGGAGGATGTAGTAAGGGCTGTTAGTATAGCTGGGTTTAAAAAAGGTTTGGACAAGTTCCTGGAGGAAAGGTTCATAAACCACTATTAAAAAGGGACCCAGGATATCAATGCTTGACCCAGTACAAGCATTATGGAACCTGTGTCTTTTGGGGATATTGCTAGGTACGTAGGACCTAGATTGGCCACTGTTGGAAACAGGATACTGGGCTTGATGGACCTCGGTCTGACCCAGTATGGCATGTCTTATGTTCTTAGGATAAGATGGAGAAAAAACCTTAACACATTAGCAGTCCCAGATCTAATAAGGAAAACAAAACACTCAACAAGTAACAGTGCCTTTTCGCTAGTAGCTCCAATACTGTGGAACAATCTCCCGGATCAATTAAGAGAAACAAAAGATCTACAAACATTCAGAAAAGACCTAAAAACTCATCTATTCAGTCAACACTACACCAATGGAGAAACAAGTATAGCTTCCCAACCACCATAAATTGAATTTACTTACCCCATCAAATGTATATATACAACTGGAACAACGTCAACTGTAAGTGATAACTAACATTATAATGATTCTTCACACAAATATATAAAAATCAACATAAACTCCTATAATAGGTTTAAGCTCACTCTTATACCTGTTATACAGTTTTAATGTAATATAGTTCAATAATGTTCTTGTTATATTGTAATATTGTAATATTGTACTATACATTTCTTGTTATAATGTAATATAGTTCCATAAAGTTCTATGTATCTGTTTGATTTTTGTTGTAATGTAAACCGCTGCTGATCCTTGGAAGCAGCGGTATATAAAAGTTGTACAAATAAATAAATAAATTACATTAAAAAGAACTGGCCTCTCCATAAGGTTTGGTTCCAGGAAAGAAAAATGTGGCACGTGAACCACTTGTTGACACAAGTACGATTTTTTTGCCTCCTTTTCATATAAAACTCGGGCTGATGAAAAACGTCATGAAAGCGATGAACAAGGAAGGTGAAGGATTTCGATATTTGAGACAGACGTTTCTAAGAATAACTGATGCCAAGATTAAGGAAGGCATTTTTGTGGGTCCACAAATCAGACACGTCATCGATGACAAGTGGTTCAAAGACCTGCTAGCAGGGCCTCAGTAAATCACATGGAAGGCATTCAGGGATGTTGTTGAGAATTTTCTTGGCAATTACAGGGCATCAAACTACATCCAACTGGTTAACAACATGCTTCAAGCATACAAAACCATGAAGTGCAACATGTCGCTGAAGATTCATTTTCTGCATTCACACTTAGGGGCATGTTTACTAAACTGCGGTAATATCATGTGCATTAGGTTCCGCAGTAAAGGTACAGATGCCCATATAAAGGCGTGGGCGGGGCATCATTATGGCAAGCATGTCAGGTAATGCACGTTATAAGGCACATTATAAGGCACAGTACAAGGCACGTGCCTTAACCTGTGCCCAATAAGGCGCTTTATTACGTGCCTTGTACTGTGCCCAATAAGGCGCCTTGTAACATGCCTTGTACTGTGCCCAATAAGGCGCCTTATAACGTGCCTTGTACTGTGCCCAATAAGGTGCCTTGTAATGTGCCTTGTACTATGCCTAATTAGGAGCCTTGTAATGCCTTATAAGGATTGCTGGCAACTGTGGTGAGGGTACTATGGGCTGGCAGCATGGATCTGCAAAGATATGACTGTCACAGGCAAGCAAAATATCTGCCTTGGACAGGAGGGAACAATGAGGAATCAAACCCATGACCTCCACCTAGAATGTCAGTGTACTAACCAGTAGGCTATACCTCTATGGTCTGTTGCACAGCAATGGCTGGGTACAGAAGGACGGCAGGTCACCGCACAAACCGTCTGCTCTGTGTGCCAGGATAGGGTAACCCCACCAGCACCCATGATGCATTGCACATGCAGAACAGCAGCCTACAGCTGACCACCAAATGGGGTCTGCACCTCTCCGGTACTGCAGCGTGGTAAGACGGACTGACAGTGTGTGATTCTAGCACAGAGTAGCTACAGACCATGCCATTGTGCAGGTTCCGTGTGCACCCTGAGGGATAGGATGGGTGCCCAGCCCTAGGTCCACAGTACATGTGGTGCTAGAGATAGGTCCTGCTGCACATCCCCAGCACTGCCAATGTGTGACAAATGTCCCCAGCAGTACAACTGAAGGTACATCTGTTCCAGCTGTGTTCTACATTCACATATGGCCCTGGGGGACCAAACACCACCCAGATTAGTGCATGCCCAGTGTTAGGGTCTGGCTGCCATGGGTACCTGTTATCAGGGCAGTCGGGTGTCTAGACTCGAATGAGGGCTATGTAGCACTGCCACTATGGGTCTAAGTGGTATGCACTATATACCACAAGGGGCCTCAATCACCCCTTTTGTAGATGAGGGTGCCTGCACCCTTCAGAATGGCTGTAGTACCAGCAACCACAAACTGCTGGCGGATGACAGCCCTCCAGGGCCAGTGCCATACCTGTGACCATTGCAGACTAGCAATGATACTTGAGGTAGGCAGAGGAAGGCTCAACTGCCCCACGCCACCATCTGCCATTCATCAACAGACAGCGCAGTCAGACTGCACCTGCAGCATCCTACAAGGTGTTCCCCCCATGCACAGGTGAACTGCAGACAGCCTATTAACCAGTCCATAGTGCATGCTCACAGAGGAACCCTGTGCACCCAGAGGTGGGATACACAGCACAGACACCAAGCAGGTATCCCTGTGATTGGGCCCCAGAACTGGGAACACATAGGTAGCACTGGAAACAAATGATATGTGGAACTATGTGGGAACATAGACATGCCATAGTCACTGCTCAGTCAGAGTGAGAGTGATCCCACCCAGCGTGACATGCTGTGGCCACTCTGTCCATGCAGGTGGTGGTCGAGCACTACAGTGTCTCAGCCATTGCCTCCACCCTGTGCAGATGCATCCTGGCCAATCCGCCCTGTCTGGGCCATACCCACAATACCTTGCTTCTCATTATGCACATTTGCAGGCTAACGCTGGAAGCAGTGTGAGCAATGTGGGCTCAATGAGGTGTTGGCAGACACAAAACAATGGAGAGACATACGCACACTCCCACATCTATCTCAGCATTATGCAGAGATGGAGGTGGTTGACAACCCTACCCACCGCACTGGTCCTGATCACAGTGCCGACATTGCTATTCTGTGCAGGGGGTAGTAATAGTACTCTGGTGATAACTGCACCTCTGTGCTGGGGCTAACAGCCTGACACTCCATGAAGCTGTGGATAGTGGAGCCCTTGTGAGTGGGTGTCCGTACCCCTGTGCACCACTGCGTTGGGGTTTGCCCATGTTGTTGTTGTGGCTGCATTGTGGGCTAAAACTATGGGGAGATGCTCTGCAGGATCCACAGATGGGACCTGAACCTCTGACCCTCTGCTCTTGGACATGCTAGCTGGGTGTACTGCACCACACTGTTGCCACAGCAGCATAGTTGTCCCTGGGGCTACCCTTATGTTCCTCAGCCAGACCTCTTCTGTTGCACTACACACCACATACTGGTACAGGGCATGGCCTAGGTCCACTGCAGGCGGGTGCCACTGCTCCCTCCAGCACAATCATCCACCCCCTCTGCCATGCCACCATGACCATATGCTGTCAGTGCCGGTGGTGCGCCATCCCAGGCCATCCAGGGGGCAGGTAGGCGGCTACCTAAATGTGGGTTCTGGGGTAGGGGTGCCTACACAGATGTCCATGCTTCCCCCCCGGCACCGCCTGTCAATGTTATTTGCCCCTTGGGATACCTGCTGGGTAATGTCTCCTGGATGGGACACTGTGGGCCACAGACTCATGGGCATGTCTGATCCTGGTCAGTTGCTGTCTTGCTGGTTTCCATTTTCTGTGTTCCTATGTGCCACCTCGGCAACCGCCTAGTCCACCCTGTGCCCCAGTAGCCCCCACTGCATGTCCCGCCTGCAGCCCCATGCCCCATTTGCACCATCACCATAGTGGCCTTTCATACCTGGGCACTATGCTGTTGCTGCAAATGGAGCACTACTATCACCTTTCTTGGGCTCCCTGCCTATGCTGTACATTGCTGACACTGAAATAGTTTCTCTCTCTTGCAAATGTGTGCTAATGCCAGGTTTTCAGTTGCGTTAGGATTCAGCCCTTAATTTCTCCACGTTAGTGTGAAAGGGGCCTCTCCCCGCCCACTCCCCGCCCATTGACCCCTTCTCTCCGCCCTCTCTCCACCCTTTTCTGGACTTACCGTGGCTGGGAACATTAAGGCGCGTTATGTAACGTTAAGTCATCTTAACGTTACATAACGCGCCTTAACGTAGCCGCTACTACGTTACCACAGTTTAGTAAACATACCCCTTAGATTTCTTCCCTGCTAATCCTGGTTCAGTCAGCGATGAACATGGTCAAAGGTTTCACCAGGACATTGCGACAATGGAAAAACGGTATCAGGGCAACTGGAACCCATCGATGCTGGCCGCTATTGTTGGACACTGAGATGAGAAGAATCAGATGCTGAGTACAAATGAAAATTAGGAGCAAAACATTTTTAGCTCAGGTGAAGTAGTCAATATGTCAGCATCATTGTGTGATTAAACATACTAAATTCAGACAAAATTTAATTTCATGTTTCTCCAAATTCCTATGCGATACCGTCAATCTGAAATTATATTTGTGTTCAGCTTGAAGCTGTCTATCATAATCACCAAACGTTTTCAGGAAGCAAAAGTTCTCAATCTAGTGTGCAGGTACCTGTTGCTTCTTTTTTGGTACTGGACATGCCTCTACCATGTCCCGCCACTCCCCCATGCGACACAGACGTCTTCATCCCGGAGACCTCCATAAACCTGGCTTTCTAAAATGGTTCCTAGGAAGTCTTCGGGATTTGCATGTCACCATGCCCGTTTTTAGACGTTCAATCATGAATAGAGCTTCTAAAACGACTTCCATTGTATCGATTCACAATGCCATTAATTAAAATGTTTTATATATTGTACCACACCTTGAAATTTTATGTATGTATGTAGTAAATAAAATGATTGACTGGTTTTACATTTTTTGTGTATAAATATTGTTTTATTGAAAATGTTTTTGGATAAAGAAATATAGCTATGCCCACTATCTGCTCATTTATGAATCATATCACAGTGTTTGAGAACAAACATTACATCGTTCAGATTTATAACAGGCCAGAGTAGAGAATATAGAACCACAAGAATACAGAAAGACAGTAACATTGCAGGGACAGGAACTGTAGTTGTCAAATTAATGTAGGGAGGCAATCCCAAAAGGGAATAATAGCATAGTAGTTAGAGCATAAAGCAGAGAGCTAAGGAAATCGGGGGTTAAATTCTGGTTCCCACAGGGACACCCCGTGACCTTGAAGAAGTCACTTTAAGTATGTGAGGCAACTGGAGATAGAGGTTAAGCTTGTTTGGACGGGGATTTAATAATAATGCTGCAAGCTGTCTCCTTTGGAAAGATGGGCTAAAAGGTCTTCTCATAAAGGTTACCCAGGTTGGTGACTGATCCCCTTGGAGCAGCTAGCACTATGCACAGAACGCATGGACTTTTAGCCGTTTTAAAAGAGATCTTGCTGGGGACATGGTTTGTTCAAGGAGTAACCAGTGGGTGTGCAACTGCATGTTCAGCTGTTTTAACCCAGTAGACCACCCACTGAAACAGCCGAGGTAAGGTATGCGGGTATTTTATACGCATGCATCTTTAGTAATACAGGGTACGTGCTTACTAGCTTAGGACAAATTGCTTAAACATGTACAATCAGTTCTATCCATTCATGTCAATCGCTTGAACTAGCTCTTCCAGCTGATTAGGGCAGGTTTATCTGATGCAAATACTCTAATCTGGTGCATAGAGCATTATAGTATTGCACATTATAAAGTGGTTAGAAAGCCCCACTGATTACAGCCTACGAGCTCACCAGCATCCTCTGCGAATCTCTGTAAGCAAAAGCGTACCAGAGACGCTGAGAAGTGGAAGTCAGTGTCCGGGGGAGGAGAGTGAGAAAGAGCGCAAGGGAGAGAGAACTAGACATACTCCCAGTACTCCAGCCGCATAAACATTCAACTACAGCCCCCAGACCTCAGCCACATACCCTCTCATCCTGTCAATCACGCACCTCTTTGCCTTCCCTGTGTGCAAGGTTTTGACTGTTTCCTTTTACTTTGAGCCAGGCTTTGCATTTTTTAAATAACATCGAATGAACCAAAAATGCCCCTAGGGATACTGTTTGATGAACACCTGTTTTCAATACTCTCTAAAAATATCTAATGAGCTGGAAATAAACACCTAACTTTAGCGTTGATAAATCCCTGAATCAGGAGCCTTTTCTAATCCAGACCCTGGCGCTGTATTAAATTCCTTCAGGAAGCCCGATACGTTCTATAAGTGTAGTAAAATCATTCTCCCCCACTCTTGCATTTCTCTCTCATCCCATCGCTCTCCTCGTCTTGGTTGCCCTTGCTGTTCCTCAGTTAGGTTTCTAGTTAAATAATCTGTCGTAGGCAGTAATGATCTATGCATATTTCTGAGAAGTATTTTTACTCCTTCATTCTCCTCTATCTAGATCTATTCAAAGACCGACTAATGTTAGTCATAATAACGTCAAGGCCAATTTCATCATCCCTTGACAAGAGCAGCAGAATCTAATAGTAGCATTGGTCTTTTCACTGTCTATTTGTAGGATGTCAGCTCCTAGAGGAGCGTGACGGTATTTTTGTAAATACTAGTCATTCTTTTCATCTGAAGCAATCATATAACTCATTTTCTGAGTTGCCTGCCCTGCAAGAAAGCCACTGCACAACCCTTGTTTCTACCACTACCACAATACTTACATTTTATTTGTTGTTGTGTTAAAATAAAATCCTTTCATGATGACAGATGGGACCATGCTCCACTACTCCACTAAAATTGTTCTCCTCTTCCAATGCTGAAGCTCAAACCGGGTGTGGATTTATCTAGGAGAAAAGCTTCCGAGACTCCATCCATGGAATAATTCCACCGCATGCTGTGTGAATATGGAGGCCCAGCTCCGTCTGACTAAGCCTTTAAATTCTTTCCCCAAAGAGACTTTTGCATCAAAGTAATTTGATTGCATGAACTGAACTCATTTCTATGGGTCCTTCTGGGAGCTTAGTCCACAAAGTCACCATGGTCTACGGAAGATACATTTGGCAGTCTTCAAAGAAATTCAATCACAGACTTTGAATTTGGGATTTGTCTAAACTTACTACATGCTCAGCCATGCTATGCAAATCTTATTACACAAGGACAGGAGAAGCAAAACATTGTTTTGATTGGAGGGGCCAAACAAACCAATCTTCAGCCTTGCCCCCAAGTTCTCTAGATGCTGATGCTGTGCTGGGCAAAGTATTGGTGGGGCCAAGGCCCATGTGGCTTACCCCATTCTGCTGCCTATGCACAAGGATGCTTTATGATCACTGAGCAAGATCAAACAGCCCAGGATAGTGCTAAATGCTCCACCCTCACTGTAGTCCTAAACAATAGAGATGTCTATTTCAAAGCACAGTAGTGCTATTGTAAAATGATCATGCAATAAAATACCTTGACAAAGAGAAATGTATTTTAAGCACAAACTGGCAAATACATCTGCATGGCTCCTGCCTTCATTGTGACCCATATAACCCACTGAATTTGAGGTACTTACGTTGCATCAATGCGTTCCACTCCCCTGAAGTAACTAATGCCATCGGAAGTGTTTCTGAGGTGATGGCATTTGTCGTCGATTCTCAAGGCCGATTGCTTATCACAGACGTCTCTTTCCGACTCATGCTGAGCTGCTCTGTTAGATCTGTAACATAAAACAATCCCTTGTGAGGCCTTCGTACCGACTGAAACATGAACCGGTAATGTTCTATTATGTATGAACTAGAAAGGATATAGCAAGCTCAAGCTACTAAAAACAAGTCACACAGATAGGATGGAAAATGCCGACACAATGGTTGAAAGACATAACAATATTATACTATGGAATTTAATCCCGATCCTTTCAGCTTGGTCATAATTGGACTCTACTGGACTACATCACCTTGAACCTTCACACAAACTACCTAGGCTTTTCTCCCCAGCTTGAGCCTGGCCATTGCAGGGACAATGCTTGGCTAGAGGTCACTTGCTGTGGCTCCCTCCAGACACGTAAACACAGGTTCAGAGTCTAGCTTAGATTGCCTTATTCTCTACGATACTACCTCCTAAACATCCCCAGAGGCATCTGAGCTGTAATTAAACAGGTTTCCCCATAAAGCTACATGTTTCATACATTACGCTGGCCTTTACACATCTAACTTGCCAGGTTTCTATTTTTTCCACATGCTTATCTAGGAAATGGTTTCTCCCATCAATCCTCATGCTTTCCTGAACTTCCATGTCCCCGGCCCACTTTTAACAATCACTTCCCTTTTGAGGGGCAGAGATACGTTGATTTTACATCCGCTTCAAACGTGCGCGCCTTCTCTTCTAAAGTTAACATAGATTTGCAGATATTTTCATTTCCACATCTATCCCAGCACATAAACGGCCTTTCTAAAGTGTGCCTTAATACCACTAAATCACCAAATAGGTAACAATACCATATCAAAAAACTAAAACACACTAAATGCATAGTACAATATTTTTTTAAATTAGCAAAATATATAATCACATTTTTAAATATGAAATTCAATATCAGTATCAGGATGCCTTAAAAGTGAATTTGGAAGCAGCTTTAATAGACATGAAGGCGCATATTAGTTATTGCGTGGAGATTGAAATTAAAATGTTGAGGTTGTAATGCACAGAATTCCAACAGGATTTTAGAAGAGGCTCTGCTAGAGGTGGAACCTGTTCTAAAGTAGTGCAAGAGTGCACATATATTTGCCGATACGTGGTGCTGGAGGACCCATTTTGCAAGTCTATACCTGAGAAAAATCAATGGGGGAAACTCAACAATTTCCAGGTGTAGATGGAGGCGCTTAAACAAATATGTCAGCAATTTTGAAAACCTACTTGCAGGGCCAGCCCCAGAGTTGGTTCAAGGTGTTGACACCCTGGGCAAACCTTAAGCCTTATGAACCCTCTGGCTGTCAGAATCCATTGTTTAACTTTGAATGTCCTGCTCTTTGCTGCACCCCCAGAAGTCGCCGCCCTAGCCGACTCCCTAGTTTGCATGAAGGTTGGGCCGGCCCTGACTACAAGTATAAATGTCACCAATTAATGCTGCTATCTTCACGTAATTTCAAACTGGAGGAGGAAATAAACAATGGGGGATTCAGGAGGGCAACCCATCTTAAAGGTTATTCCTCCTGTAAAGGGCTGGCCAAAATCCTATACTTGCCAGAGAGAAGCTATAAATCCTAACATGGACAATTATAGTCATAAATGCATAGTCCTTACATGACATGGGAAATACATGTGACCCACCCCGGCCACTCCCTAAGCATGCCCCTGACACATCCCGTTGCAATGTCTACTGAGGACATCCCCGTTCTAACCTCGGCACTTACGCATGGATGCCATCTACACGTGTATCTGCCTGATTTTACATGCGAATAAGGCGTCTAAAATAATCCCCAAATTGTCTGAGGAGTATGGCTGGGGTATTTTCTGTAAAATGTACGCATATTCGTTTATGTCTTCCGGTGTTATTATATAACATGATTGTTTTAACCCACTGAACAGTCAGGATTAATGGGATGTAAATGTTTTGAATAAGAATAAGCCACCTTGAAATATCCCGCTTGGGCTCTAAAGTGATATATCGAGTGCCAATAAACTAAATAAATTCACTGGATTAACATATTATATTACATATTTAATATGTTTATTTCATTAATTAAATCAACTATAATGTACTTATTACTAAAAGATAAATAAAACAATCTCAATATTCCCAAATATTCGGGTTGTGCATTCTCTTGTATGGTCTTGGTTTGCTGGTGCACCTAAAAAACTGTACTGCAAGCAAAACTGGTTTAATTTGCATTAACCTACAAGTTAATGCATGGTGTCAATTTATGGAATTAAATTTTTTTAAAATTCACATCAATGGAACAGCTTGACATTGGAACTCCTACAACATCTGATCCTACCCGCGGTGTTAAAGGTATCCCCAATTATCATCATGTATAGGTATCTAATAAAAATGACCATGGACCAAAGGAGTTCTCGCTGCATAGTGACCGGCGCATTTTGCCTGCTTTCCTGCTTGCCCGCAGCAGACGCTGTTCTGTGGTCTATGTTGCTGCCTGTGTAATCTGAGGCAGACCCTGAACAGCAGATTCCCATTAGGCGTGTCTTTCCCTCCTCTTGCAAGCCTTCAAGGACTGTGTCTTTGCCTGATGAAACCACCATCCTGGCACAGTGGGATCCAGCGGCCTAACTTGGCTCATGCCGCGTGCTCGGTCACGTGCTGAGGGACCGGACCGCCTCCTTCAAACACACCTTGACTGCCCGGTGATCACTAGTGTGTATCCCTGCCCCACTCCACCAGCAGCTGATCTTCACTAGCAGCAGTGCCCCAAGGTGCTCTAAGGAGACAGCAGCTTCGTCGTGACACTTGGACAGAAGCTGACAGTGACAGGAAGACAGAAATGGTGTATCCGCCATTACCAGGAAACACACTACGGTTGCAGGCCGGACTACTATCGCACTAAGTTCCTTTATCTAGGATTCCTGTCTGTAATATTTCCACTCTTTCTCATCAGGGGATTTTGTCCAGGACTGAAGAGTGTGAAGCCACTATTAACAACTTTGCGTGAGTGAAGTCATCAGATGGATGGATGTGTGTAGCTTTGCTAGGACTGTGCAGAGAAGCCTCTATGAAAAGAGAAATGGAAAAGAAGAAGGAAGATTAGGAGAGATGGAAAAAAAGGAACAGAAAAGGACAAAAAAACAGAAAATGGGAAAAAGAAGGAAAAATAATAATAAGAAAATAAAACGATGCAGGGAAAGGGGGAAAGGAAAATAAGAGGGGAAACAAGAAGGAAAAATAATAAATGTACAATAAAAAAGAAGAACAAAAAATAACAACATAGTCATAGAGTAATAAACAACAGGATAAGGAGGGGTAGCTACAACAACATTTCTCCTTTCTAGTGGATACATAGTGGGCCCAGCCTGGCCAACCAACCTTCGTATTTAAAGGGGCTTTCTACCATCATTCCCAACCTGATCTCCGTATGGCTCTGCATTGGGAACTGGTTGAGCTTTCTTCAAGCGGTGAAGGATCTCTCTTTGCCTAGACTCTTGAAGCAACTTGTGAAATCTCGGGACCACCATGTCAGATAAAAACACATATTCTGCAGCTTTATCTAGGTTCTCCCGGTTCACAGAGTCTGTGGCCGCTGCTGCTCCATCACCGGACACTAACCATAATCTTAACATCACTCCTGCAGAGTCCTCAGGGCCTTCCCCACCTGCCATTAAGGCTGACTTCCTGGAGATTCTGCAGGAGCTTCGGATCTTCTGGATGGACTTTTTCAAAGCTGTGAGTGACATTAAAGCTGATATTAAATCACTCAGAACAAAATCTAGACTGGTGAGCAGATTGATGCTACGGTCCTTTTTCAGTCCAAGCTCCATAAATTGGATCAGCTAGCTAAAGACCTAAAAGAACAACATGATGACCTTGAAAATTGCCAGTAGCAAAATAATATTCAAGACCTTGGTGTCCCTGCATGCCTTGGAAACAAGGAGAATACCAAAGAACTAATACAGGAGCTGAAAATTTTTGTGTCTCTGGGGCACCTGGTCCAGTCAAACTTGAGAGAGCTCATTGAAGCCTCGGGCCCAGAGCAGGTGCGGGATCCTGTCCTCGCCCTATCATAGCTTGCTTCCACTCCTTTGTGGATAGATCCCATCTTCTATGCAGTCTAAGAGGTATACACTCCATCACATTTCAGGGTCAGAAGATCTAAGTATATCAAGATCTCTCACAGTATACACTCGAGCAGTGGAAAAGCTTCAAGCCCTTGATCCAGTTACTACAAAAAATGTCCGTCAAATATCGATGGGGCTTCCTCTTCGCTTTAGTTTTTGAATGGAATAATGTGTAACACAAAATATCTGAGCTAGTGGACTGTCTGGACCTGCTGTACTTAATCCAAAATGAATGAGGGCATTCCCCACGGCAGCACAGTGAGCAAAGAGACTGGGACATTTCAACACCCAAAAGACACAAGATACCCGGAATCTGAAGGCATTTGGACAATGAGCCAGAGCACTCTCATAGCCGAGATATTGACACCACTAGACCTCCCTGATCTACTTGGGGATAGACTTAGTTTCCCTTTGTGTTTGTTTTTCTTTGCTGCCTTGTTCTTGTCTGCACGTGTAGGAACTCTGGAGTAGTCCAGGGCTGTGGTATAAGGGGTTGGGGTTGGATAGTTGGGCTGCACTTGTCGGGGGTCTCAAACTCTTATGCATAAGGTCATGAACACCCAGATAGGGAACGTGCAGATCTCAGATCATGTAATGGTCTGGATAGACCTCCAGATCTCTCAGCAGGGAGGCCATTGTGGGGGTTGGCGCTTCCCCCTCTATCTGAGAGGGGATGCGGACTTTCGACGGTTCTTTAGGGAGAAGTGGGATTTGTTCGAGGAGACAAATAAAGTTCATAAGGACAATTTGTCACTTTTTTGGGAAACAGCTAAAGTGTATTTATGTGGAGTTATAACTGGTTATATAGCTTGGAGGAAAAAAGAAGATAGCTGCAAATTGGTGGAGTGGAGTACCTGGCTCTGCGTTCTAAGGCGACGATTGATAAGTAATGATGCTGATGAGAACAGAACTGCTTATTTAACTACGCAGAGCCAGATAAACACCCTGATTCATTCAAGAGCAAAAAGATCTATGTTGCACTATAAATATACACTTTATAGGTTTGGGAATCATTCGAGCCATATGCTCGCTAGGCCAATAAAAAAAGAAGGCAGTCCCCAGGTGGTAGCAGCAATCAGGGGAGGGGATGGGATCATCCGCACAACACAGCGCTCAGAAGAGACGGGTTGCTTGGAGTACTACCGTGATTTGTATAGAGAAGACCCGAGTGATGGCCAAGGGGCAGTATAGTACTTGCAGAGTTGTAAGCTCCCATGTTTAGAACAATCTCAACGTGAACAGTTGAACACATCTATCAGTCTGCAGGAAATACAGAAAGTGATAAAAGGTCTGAAGACACCCTGAGCGCCTGGCCCTGATGGGTTTAATGCAGAATTTTATCAAATTTTGGAAGATAAGGTTTGTGTCCCTTTGGCTGACCTATATCAACAATTGGCAGAACTTCAGCATTTTCCATACCCAAATAATGAAGCGTTAATCACCATTATTTCTAAACCCGGTCGGGATCCTTGCCTGCCGGTGAAATCAGAAGCTTTGGTGGGGCTAGAAGCGGTAAAGGTGGGATGGAGGGGGAACTTCCCCTTAAAGTGGGCTGAGAGTTCTTTTCGTTACCTTGGAGTGACACTGACTGCAGACCCACAGGATGTGTGTCAGTGTAATGTGGGGCCACTGATGCACCAATTGGCACAGAACTTATCCCTTTGGCAAGATCTTCCTCTCTCGTTGGGGGGGAGGATTGCACTGTTTAGGATGGCCGTGTTTCCACAATGGCTATATTTGCTGCAATTATTGCCCCTATGCCTATTTAAGAGGGATTTAAATAAGATAGACGGACTACTAGCTCGTTTTTATGGCAAGGACGGCGAGTGTGAATAGCGATATAGATGCTTAAGGGGTCCTGATGTTGGGGAGGTATGGGGTTCCCAGACCTCCAAGCTTACAACTTAGCCTGCTTATTATGACTGGCTATTTGACACAGAGGATTATACTCCCCTGAACTGCGAACAGGCCCTGGTCGCACCCCTGGTGCCTCGCTATGTTTTGCACTTGCCCTCAAGTAAGCTTCCTTCATCACTGCGGAGGTGCAGCCTCATTTCCGTAATGCTCCAGACTTGAAGGTGGATTTGTGGAAGGACGGGGCTTTCTGCTTTCCAGTTGGTTTACCTGCCAATTCAGGGTAATGCAGATTTTCCCCCTGGTATAGCGCCCTCTAGGTTTAGACACTGGCAGAGCGCAGGGATAGAACACCTTGAACAAGTCTTAATGGAGGATGGAGTCCTTCTGTCCTTTGAGGAGTTAAAATCCCAAGTCATCCCAGAGGCTGCTGACTTATGTTCATAGTCTGGGAAGCAACCATTTGTCTAGCTCTTTTTGCACCGTTGGAAGACTCCTTCCTCTGCGAGGAATTGGGTAGAATTACAGTATCGCACATGCATCTTCTTTTGCGGTAAAGGCTTTCCAGACCACTTGCCATAAATTGGCTGAAACCTAGAATATGGACCTTGGCACATCATTGACTGGAGAGACTATATGGAAGCTTATTGGTAAGATTCCCGGCTTACTGCACTGGATGCTCTTCAGGACATGCAATATCAGTACTTGTCCCCTGGACAGATGAAGGTTATGGGGTATAGTGAGTGGACTGGTTGCTCTAAATGTGAGGAAGAGGGTGCGCCCCGATTCATTTGTTGTGATCCTGCTTGGTAGTGCAGACATATTGGCAGATGGTTCATCATTTTACGGAGGAGGCCCTGCGGCAACAGTGGGTCCTGATACCTGACTTGGCCTTACTACATGTTATGGAAGGTGTGGATATCCAAGGAAGGGGTGACACTGGTTGAAACTCTCATGGGTATTAGCAACTCAGGTAATCTTGAAAGGTTGGCTTGGCATAGTCCAGATCCCCCTAGCTTTTGGCAATGGTATGCAGCTTTGCACCATCAGATGCAGATGGATAAACTGTGGGCCAAAGCTAAACGTCGGCAGATATCTAAGTTTCACGCCCTTTGGGATGATTATATTCAAACATTACCCATATGGAGTCATAGTTATGTCCTCAATGACCTTTAAGAAACAGAAATGTATATTTAGAAAGTGGGGTGGGGGGCTTGCGGGACGCGACTTGCATATGGGGGGGAGGTTTGGATAGTTTTAGAGGGAAACAGAGGGTTCAGGGAGACTGGGGACTAGGGTTCTGGGTGTATAAGAACCTCCGTACCTAGTCCACAGTTCCTGCTGAATGGGAGGGATAGAGGGGTTGCTGCAGGTCCGGACAGAGGGGATAGGGATGGGTAGAGAGAGGGGAGGGGGTAGGGGGTAGTTCATAAGGGGGGGAATTGGACGGTTGATTATTTGAAGAGTATGCAACTCTGTATGTTGGTGATATGGATCTTGTGATTTATATGTTTGTTTAGTTGCTTGTTGGTCTATAGACCTTTGGATTAAAATCAACCGGGGGGTGGGGGGATGTGGAATATAGAATATAAAAACTGTAAAAATGTACATAAAGATCTAGATCTTTCTTCTGGTTGTCAATCCTAGCATTGTGTAAGAGCACACACAGGCTGGGAGTATTGTGGTTTGCATTAATAAAAAGATTTGAACATAAAACTGTGCACAGGTAGTACACACATAGGGCCTGATTCAAAGGCATTTACATGGTTTACAGATCTGTAAACCATGTAAATGCCGCTAAGAAGGATAGTCAATGGCACTAAACATGGTTAATGCTGCTGAATATCCCTGAGTAATGTTGCTACATGCTCCGGTGCTAACCGCTTAGTATCGGGGCATGTTGAGGGCATTTTGGGATTGAGCAGAAGTGGCACCAGTCACTAACCAGGCAGCGGCGATATTGCACCGCCGCCCCGTTAGCAACCCATGAGTAAAGATAAGCACAGCAAAAGCTGGCCTATCTTTACCTGTGGGAGCTAATATTGCCATTGTCCGATTAGCTTCTACGGTGTCTTTGGCTGTGCGACAACCTTGGCTATTCAATGATGGGTCCGCATATGACCCCGACACTGAATATCCGGGGTTAAAGTTTGGCAGCATAGCTGTTGCAAATGAATATCGGGCCCGTAAATATTAGGCACATCCCAATATGATCATGAGGGTGTAGTTTATTTATTTTATGAACAGATATTTGATAGGCCATGTCCCATAAATTAAACACCAACGTGATTACAATTAAAATAAACGCATTAAAATCCTTATAAAAAATAGTCCCCCCTTAAAATGTCATCTCCAGCTCTTGCATCCAGCCAGAACCAACTCAACCACGAGGCAAACTAGGTAGCTACCTAGGGCAGCAGCTTCTGGGGGTGACAAAGAGCAAGGCAACAAATCAATCGAGAAAAATGGTCGTATTTTACGAATTTATCTCAGACTCCAAAAAGATGCCTCACCACTCTCCTCACTTGGGTAGGCCAGGGTCGGTTCATCATCTAATGTTCTTGTTGTTGTTGAGAGCCATTGAGTCAATGTCAACTCTTGGCAACCCTGTGGATAGATGTCCAAGTTGTGACTATCCCCTGGGTTTTCTTGCAAGGTATGACCAGAAGTAGATTGCATCATCTAATATGAGCCCCCCAAGTCCTAACCTCTGTTTTTGAGTCAACCTTTATCCCCCCTCTACTTCCAAATGAACAGTTTGGGTGCAGCTGGGGCAGAATTACAGTGTACATGTGTATTTTATAAAATGCAAGCATGCATGTATATGATAAAGGCCCACATTTACCCCTCCACAGAACAGGTGTAAATTTAGGTCATAGAATGGGTGTGCTATTAGCCAATTTTATAAAAGGATTAAGGTGTCTAGGTTGCTTTTTATAAAAGAGCTAGGTAGGTGAATCTGGCAGGGAGGGTGATATTCCCTGTGATCTGGATGGGTCATTGTTGGAGATATGATGTTGGGCTCAATGGGCCTTTAGTGGGACCCAACATGGCACATCTTCTGTTCTTACCAGTACCCTGAAAACCAGACAGACTGGTGAGCCATCTCTTTATGCAACAAGTCTGAAATGTGCCCTTGGTTTGCACCAGTCTACGTTGGCATGCAGTGTTTATTCCACTTAAGAAATATGGAAGGACAATGATCAGTCTTACGCCAGCTGAGCTATAATCTTGTCCAGGTGTCTTCTCATCCTTTCTTGACAAGACTTAATAATTTCAACCTCCTGTTAAACAAAAAAAATAAATTCTAAACCATATTTTTACCATTCACCTGGAGGTTAAAGTGATGTGGTTTCCATAACAGGAAAGCATGAGGTGGCTGGCTGCCCATAGCCACTTTCTTAAAGTGAAACTTTTAGCTACTACAAGCTTGCTACTATATGTGACTTCTAGACACAGTTTTTGGGAAGTTGGAGAAACAGTGATTTTTGTCTGGTGTGGATATGTTTCCTTGCAGTGGCACTCTCTGGGTGCTTTAAATTACTGTGTTTTTACATAGTGCATACACTAAAAAGTGTCTTGCAAATGCTTTCCTCATGCAGTGTTCTAAGTATGCATATAAAAGGATGTAGTTTTGTGAAATATCCAGGGGTGAGATCACCGAGTTGAGCGTCACAGAAGGCAGAGTTCAAATCCTCATCCTCCTAATGACACTCCTTGTGGCCCTGGGAAAACCAACTTCTCTCCCACTGTTTCAGCTATCCACTTAAACTACAAGCTTTCTGGGGCAGGGGCACATTGTACCTGAATATTTACTGCCCCTCTACAGTGCTGCACATGTCCAGTAGTACCTGAAGGCTTTGCGCCTATCTGGGCAGCCTTAGAAGTACCCAGAGGTTTTATTATTAACCTTTATGGAAACTTGATGTTATAAAATCACTGGGTATGTGTCCAGGTCCCTCCATCCTGCCACATCCCTGCTGCCCTGCTACACCCCTACCGTCGCTCTCTGGGGCCCGCAGTGGTGGAAACGGCTTTCAAACCGCAACACAGTGCCAGAGACTTTAAGCAAGTGTGGCATTGTGGCTGCTGCTGCTGCAGGCTCCGCAGAGGGGAAAAAGCAGTAGCAAGGGGTTCCCCCAGGATGCTGGAGCTCTAGGAGACTGCCCAATTTGACTAATGGTAGCACCAGCCCCGTAGCCTTCTGTTTATCTGTCCCTTCTCCATCTAATGCCCCCCATCCCCCGCACGATAATTTTCATTCACATTTCTCTCACAGATAGTAAAATACCCAGTGACTCCCAGCTTCTGAACAACCCCCTCCCAAAAACATACACATACAAGCACACACCTTGGATTTCTCTCTATTAGGGGCCAGTTTACTAAACACTGCTAATTGCACATGTTTTAGCATGCAGTAGCTGGCAGTGATGAGTGCTAATGTGCATGCATACCAGCTAGAGGCTGCTAAAATGCACAGTAATCGACAAAGAGCGGGCAGGTTAGAGGTGCAGGGTGTGAATGGAGAGCATATTACCCAAGCGTACGGGCAACTGCCATGTGCTCAGCGGCAACATGGCTATTAGCATGAACAACACAACGATAGCTCTATGGCTGTCTTTAGGTGCATCTACACTAATCACGCATTAGGGATAGCAATTGTGCTCTAACTGCCAGGAACTTGCTGGGCAGCTCCCTGACAGTGCACAACAGGTGCACTTACCACGCGTTGGTATTCCTGCTATTTGCATGATACGTGCAGACCTTTAGTAAAATAGATCCTTAGTTTTCTATAGGCCAGTGGTTTTCAAGCCAGCACTCAAGGCACACCCACCCAGTCAGGTCTTTAGGATTCCCAAAATGAATATGCACGGGGCAGATTTGTATACAGTGGAAGACATGCATGTAAATATATCTCATGCTTCTCCTGAAAGCCTGACTGGATTGAGAGTCGCTGCTCTAGTAAATGAGGTCACTACAGTAATCTCAGGATGGCCAAAGCTCATAGTGATGTCATCAAGTATCTTTAAAGTTGCCCTCTCACTGATTAATGCCAGCAGATCTCTCCCTGATCACTGAATTACAGCAACATGTCACTCTCACTACGGGTCTGATTTATTAAATTGTTTTTGCCATAGACAAAGAATGGGAGACAAGTCTTAATAACTCAAATCCTAAGAAAGAAAAAGACATTGCGATGTCATCGAGGATTTTGAAAGCTACCTTACCTTTGGTTAGAAATATAACTATATGCAATTTTCTTTTATTACAACTAAGGAAACTAGCCACCATGAAATGTTAACACATCTCCTTACAATAAGTTTCCAGAGTCATTTTACTGTACCAAGCCAATGGATAGTGAATTAGTGTTAACCAGAAAGTGCAACAGGCAAAACAATAGATTTTCAAATGTAGCCTTTTAACTTTAGCAGGTAGGAAGTTAAACTTGTGCTGGCCAGGTTAGGCCCTCCAAAGTTCACAAGGCAGTCACATTTAGCTAGGCTCAAGGGCCTTCTTGGAGCAGGCTTATGACTTAGTTGGTAGGCCCTGATTTTTCGGCCATCTAAAGGCCCCTCTTACAGTGCTATCTACTGCATGCTCCATAGGAATAAAATGGGCCGTGGCGGCAGACCGCCCATGCTAAGCATTAGCAAAAGGGGTCCCAACTTTTAGCTGGCTAATCTCAGATACAACTATCCTAAATCTAGCTGGTCCAATTTTCAGCCAAAACCTAGCTGGTTACGTCCACCTGGAAACTTTCCTAAAGATATCCGTTTAAAATGAGCTGGTTGTTTTACCTGCCCAGCGATATTTTGAAAATTGATATCCTGCCACAATTATATATCTGACAGCTACAAGTAGAAAATAATTAACAAGAGAGCTCACAGTTTTGTGACACAAATATAGGAAAAAATGTGAAACATATAGAACCAATGATTATATCCAGACAATGCTGTTTAACAACAAACGTTATAGGACACTTTTCTAATATTTGCTTCTCTTAGCTATTATTTATGCAATTATGTAAGCTATAATAACTGTAATTAGCATTACCAAGGCAGCACACACTGAAACACATTTGGATCCATTGTCTAATAGGTCTGTCCCATTCTTTGCCTGTAGCAGGACTCCTGGAAAGAGGACCCCTTGTTTCTATGTATGTTTGGGGTGGGGCATTGTCTAAGAGGGAGGAATGTGTCATCAACTTTTCTGATTCTTGATTAGTGTTACTCGCATAGGAGAGATTAGCCCCTTAGAGTCTCATCTTTTAACGTTCATGTCAATTGTTTCACATGCCTTTATTAACTTAGCGTTTGCATAGGATTATGTTTTGACGTTATTATTATTTCATATGACTTTTGGATTTTCTTGAACTTAGCTGATTGTTAACATACTGTAGTATTTTTTAATTAACTGATTCATTTCTATGCAATTTAGAACAAAGTCCTGTGTTTACACCAGTGAGTAACCTCTTGCCAATCCCATCCTGTTTTGTCTCCATCCCCATTGTTTTTTGGCTTGATAACTCACCCTCAGCAGCTGTTTTTCCACTTCATCATGAACTAAATCGATGGCCATTCTCTTCTCTCTGTGATACAAACATTCTTGAGCCACCTGGGTGAGAGATCAGAGAACAAAATGGCAACCACTGTAATTCTCCTGTGTTATTCCTGCCAAAATGTGTCAAATGAAAGCAAAGAGGAAAAGCGCACACACATGATAGATGTGGTACTGTGAATTTAGTCCTCGGCAAAGGACACAGTGGAATGAAACCTGGAGGCCTTGGATCTAGATTCACCTCCATCGCTTATCCTTAGCAAGCCACTTAGCCTCTCTGTAGTCAAACCTAAACTGCAAACTCCGAGGCGTATGTGATTTATCTTGGCCAATGCTGTGTATGTAGTGGGCAAGGGAGGAAATGACAGTCTTCAACATGTTGTATGTATTTCCCGCTGCTTTCAACATGGTCTTGTCGAAAATGGTCTCAACCTCATTAAGTTATGGTCATTTGCAATAGGGCAAATTCCAGGCCCATCACTGGGCTTCATGATCTGCCCATTTGGAGGCAAGTTATCATGCCTCCAGACAGGTAGATTGAACCACTGCATAAGCTCT
Organism: Ichthyophis bannanicus; assembly: GCA_033557465.1. Lineage (NCBI taxonomy): Eukaryota > Metazoa > Chordata > Amphibia > Gymnophiona > Ichthyophiidae > Ichthyophis > Ichthyophis bannanicus. The sequence goes on from CM066041.1 coordinate 257,828,770, forward strand.
TTACTGACACGTCAAAAAGCATTAAGAAATGAACATCCTTTGCAAACACAATCCTAAGCCATACTTTATACATAGTGTAAAAAGGATATCAATTGAATGAGTTACAGTGGCCAAAAGCCAGTGCTGTGCATTGCCATGCAGGGAATCCGGACAGTGATGGATTCTACATACACTACCCCTAAGCACTGTTGGTGCGTTTGTGGCTCCCCAGACCACTTAATCTTTCCCTGTGGTTGTCACCACCACCGAACTTCTGCTCCAGCAATGCATCCTCGAACTGCAGTCAGAATGCACGGGGACTAATTTAGCCAGTGCTCACAGGAAGCCTAGAAGTGGCAGGGCCACTGTGGTACCTATGAGCATGGACTGGCTAAATCCCCATGAATGCTCCCTGCAGTAGCAGCATATATCATTGGAGTGCATCTCCTGAGGTGTGTAGGGTATATTGTGGTGGGCATATAAGGGAAAAGGAGGATTCCATGAGCTGTCTAAAAAATAAGATGGGTGAGTTAGAATATATAGCACTAAATGAGAAGTTAGATATGATTGGTATCTCAGAGACACGGTGGAAGAAGGACAACCAGTGGAATACTGTGATACCTGGATACAAAATATATTAGAGCAGATTGGTGGAGCGGCTGTGCTCTATGTTAGAGAGGGCATTGAGTCACATAAGATTAAAGTTTTGCAGGAAACAAAATACACTGTTGAATCTCTATGGATTGAAATTCCATGTAAAAAGGGGAAGACGGTGGTAGTGGGGGTGTACTATCAACTGCCTGGCCAGAATGAACAAATGGATGATGAAATCTCAAAGAAATCAGGGAAGCTAACACAAGTTACAAAATAATATTAATAAAGGGTGATTTCAATTACCCCGGTATCGACTGAGGTAGTGTCACAGCAGGACGTGGTAGGGAGATAAATTTTCTAGATGAAATAAATGACTGCTTCTTGGAGCAGCTGGTTCATGAACCGACCAGAGGGGACACCATCTTGGGCCTAGTCCTTAGTGGAACACAAGATCTGATGGAAGAGATAAGGGTGTTGGGGCCACTTGATAATAGTGATCATAGAATGATTGCTTTTCATTTCATAAATGGAGGAAGGATGGCAAGGAAATCCACAGTACTGCCTTTTAACTTTCAAAAAAATAAAGCCGGGTGAGGGCGGCTTTACCTGCCGCCCTCACCCGGCTTCTCCACACGCGAACTCCTACCCATTCGGGGTAGTGGGAGTTGCTCCTGCCCAATCCGGGCAGTGGGAGCTGGAAAGCCCGCCCAACCGAGCCACTTAAAAGCGGCGTCCCTACCGAGAGGGAGCCGCTTTACCTGCCGCCCTCACCCGGCTTCTCCACACGCGAACTCCTACCCATTCGGGGTAGTGGGAGTTGCTCCTGCCCAATCCGGGCAGTGGGAGCTGGAAAGCCCGCCCAACCGAGCCACTTAAAAGCGGCGTCCCTACCGAGAGGGAGCCGCTTTACCTGCCGCCCTCACCCGGCTTCTCCACACGCGAACTCCTACCCATTCGGGGTAGTGGGACTTGCTCCTGCCCAATCCGGGCAGTGGGAGCTGGAAAGCCCGCCCAACCGAGCCACTTAAAAGCGGCGTCCCTACCGAGAGGGAGCCGCTTTACCTGCCGCCCTCACCCGGCTTCTCCACACGCGAACTCCTACCCATTCGGGGTAGTGGGAGTTGCTCCTGCCCAATCCGGGCAGTGGGAGCTGGAAAGCCCGCCCAACCGAGCCACTTAAAAGCGGCGTCCCTACCGAGAGGGAGCCGCTTTACCTGCCGCCCTCACCCGGCTTCTCCACACGCGAACTCCTACCCATTCGGGGTAGTGGGAGTTGCTCCTGCCCAATCCGGGCAGTGGGAGCTGGAAAGCCCGCCCAACCGAGCCACTTAAAAGCGGCGTCCCTACCGAGAGGGAGCCGCTTTACCTGCCACCCTCACCCGGCTTCTCCACACGCGAACTCCTACCCATTCGGGGTAGTGGGAGTTGCTCCTGCCCAATCCGGGCAGTGGGAGCTGGAAAGCCCGCCCAACCGAGCCACTTAAAAGCGGCGTCCCTACCGAGAGGGAGCCGCTTTACCTGCCGCCCTCACCCGGCTTCTCCACACGCGAACTCCTACCCATTCGGGGTAGTGGGAGTTGCTCCTGCCCAATCCGGGCAGTGGGAGCTGGAAAGCCCGCCCAACCGAGCCACTTAAAAGCGGCGTCCCTACCGAGAGGGAGCCGCTTTACCTGCCGCCCTCACCCGGCTTCTCCACACGCGAACTCCTACCCATTCGGGGTAGTGGGAGTTGCTCCTGCCCAATCCGGGCAGTGGGAGCTGGAAAGCCCGCCCAACCGAGCCACTTAAAAGTGGCGTCCCTACCGAGAGGGAGCCGCTTTACCTGCCGCCCTCACCCAGCTTCTCCACACGCGAACTCCTACCCATTCGGGGTAGTGGGAGTTGCTCCTGCCCAATCCGGGCAGTGGGAGCTGGAAAGCCCGCCCAACCGAGCCACTTAAAAGCGGCGTCCCTACCGAGAGGGAGCCGCTTTACCTGCCGCCCTCACCCGGCTTCTCCACACGCGAACTCCTACCCATTCGGGGTAGTGGGAGTTGCTCCTGCCCAATCCGGGCAGTGGGAGCTGGAAAGCCCGCCCAACCGAGCCACTTAAAAGCCGCGCCCCCTCTGGGCGCGCCCGCGCCTGGCGGGCCCGCACCTGGCGGGCCCGCACCTGAGGGCCTCGCCAGAGGGCCCTTTGGCGTGGCCCTTAGGCGGTGGCCATTTGGCGCGACCTAATACACTGAAAGAGAAACAAAGGAGCAACACTAAGATCCGAAACCAACCCACAACCAACATAGGCTGGAGCTCCCCAGGAAAGGGTAAGAGCTCGCCAACACCGTATTCACCGCCGACGTCGAACTGCCCAACGAACTGGGAGCATTGGGCCATGTAAGTCACTCTCAATTGAGTTATTCTCAGCTAGCAACGCTACCTCCTTCAAACCGAAATAGACACTAACCACCTGGCTGGTCGAACCTGTGTGCATTAGCTGCACTCTTTAATAATAATTGATGCATATTTGAGTTTTAATCAGCTGATTACAACAGTCTCACCATCCAAAACTAGGCTTCTTTTCCTGCCTTCATAAAAGTATCAATGCAAACGGTAGCAATTCGTTTTGGAACTATAAACCCAGGTCAGTGTTGATTCACACTGATGCTATTGTTACCTGCTATCGTTTATAGGCCATTTTGTTATTACCCATGATTGTTAAGATTGATACTATCAACCCAGGGCTATGTCATGTACGCTAGTTTACAACTGACACTGTTAATAATTGCTGCCACAAACTAACACTTAGAAGGATATATTGTTAAGTTGGATGCCACACACTAGATACTGTTGATACTTGCTGTTGATACTTGCTGTTGATACTAGATGCTGTTGATACCTGCTGTTGATACTAGATGCTGCTGATACTTACTGAGACTATCTAACACATATAAGTAATATTATTGATACTTGCTGCTACAATCTATCGCTTATAAGTAATACGGTCACTACCCACGATTGTTAAGAATACAAATCCGAAATTACAATCCGAACATCAGATACGAAACCTAACTATTCAGACCAAGAGGCACTTGCAGAGCTACTAGAACAACTAAAAAATGAAGGCCCAAATCTGGTACATAGTGATATACCTGCTCACACTAATTCCTGCTTATGCATTAAACCAAAACCTTTACCGACCCCTCTCACATCTCTACACCCCATTCTACAACCTCTACACCATCCAAACAACACAACCACTATTACTCGCACCATACTACTTCCCAGAAAAACCTGTGTCACACGCACACGTTCATAAACTCTCCGCAAGAAATTCGACTAAAAATCGGAGAAAGCACAAGCCAAATGTAACACAAACACGCCCACACAACCAGGCAAAATCAGAAACCACCACCAACCAGGCTACAACACCCACATACAAAAACTGCAAAATCATACTCATAAACGCCCGCTCAATCAGAAATAAAACCCACATAATCTACGACATCATCACAGATGAAAAACCAGACATCCTACGTATAACCGAAACATGGGTCACGGAAACAGATTCAGCCATATTAAATCAGATCAGCAAACCTGGATATAACATCTATAACTGTCCCCGATCCCATAAAAAGGGTGGAGGTGTACTCATAATAGCAAAAGAGAACCTGAAACTCACCAGCACGTATCAGAACTCAAATCCAGACATAGACATACTCAAGATTGAAAACCCCGCTTTATCCATCTGCTTGATATACAGACCCCCCACACAGCAATATGAGATACTAGCATCAGCATTGGAAATAATTTCATCAACCCAACCTAGAAAATTCCAAATTGTGCTAGGAGACTTAAACTTAGCAACAACATCTGCCACAAATACAACCACCTTCCTGGAAGCCATGTCCCAACTAGGCTACCAGCAACAAATCACAGAACCCACCCATGAAAAAGGTCATACCCTAGACATGGTTTTCACACCCAAAAATGCTCAGGCCAAGGACGAGAAGCCCAAGATAGGGATCAACCCGCTACCCTGGTCAGACCACCACCAAATCAATATACAGTTAAACTTGCCGAACCTGTCTAAAGACACCAAAGCAAAAAGAACAGCACAACAACAACGACGGTTCAACAAACCAAACATGGAAGGTCTGATTGAGTCCATCAAATCACATATAGACCTCGACAAAACAAACCTCGATGACTTAGCAAATGAATGGGACACCGGAATCCGAACCATAGCAACTCTCAAAGTGACTCAGACGCCAAACGCATCTAAACATCAAAATGAACCTTGGTACACCAGAACGTTGACCAAAATGAAGAGAGAGCTCAGGAAGCATGAAAGAAAGTGGAGACACACCAAATCCACTGAACTCAGGACAGTGTACCTTAATCGCCTCGCAAACTACAAAGAGGAAATAAACACAGCAAAAAGGTTACACCATACCAACATACTGAACAAAGCCATTAACAAACCACGGGAGCTTTTCGTCCTAGTAAAATCACTTACAAAGACAGCCCTCCCTGAACCTCAGGATAGCTCAATACATCCACAAACACTAGCAGATCACTACGCAAGCAAACTGAATACTACCACCCCCACATTTGCCCTAGAAACCCCTCACCAACGAACAAAGATGAAGCAAGAATCTACATGGAGCAAATTCCGCAACATTGACAAACAACAAACCACCAACATCTTAACCTCCATAAACACCACCACCTCACCACTTGACCCCTGCCCAACTGCTTGGATCAAAGCGGCAAAAAATGAGATAAACCAGCAAATAGCCCACATTGTTAATCAATCACTAAGCCAAGGAGAAATGCCGGAGAAACTAAAACAATCTATAATAAGGCCGATCCTAAAGAATAATTCCCTCAACAAAGAAGACCCATCATCATACCGCCCCATATCAAGCATCGCATTCCTGGCAAAAATCATAGAAAAGGCAGTACTCTTGCAACTTCAAGACCACCTCGACGAACAGGATGCCCTAGACAAACAACAATACGGATTCAGAAGAAACCATGGAGTGGAAACACTTCTAATAGCACTAATGAACAACCTACTCAAAGGACTAGAAGACACAAAGAAAATGTTCATACTCATTTTCATTGACATCTCCGCCGCCTTTGACACGGTACATCATGAGATACTCCTTAGTAAACTAGAATCCATAGGAGTTGAGGGAACCCCCCTCAAATGGTTCTCCTCCTATATATCTAACAGAAGGCCTCAAGTACAATTTAATGGGGAAGAAGCTATTCCATTCACTCAAATGCAGGGCATACCACAGGGCTCAGCACTCTCAGCACTGCTGTTCAATATCTACATGCGACCCCTCTGTGACATCTTTAAAAAGCATAGCATCAACTACCACATCTATGCAGATGATATTATGCTCTACACGCAACTGGACGTCGCTGACCCCAAATATGCACAGCTCGAAAACTGCCTGAACGAGATGTTGCTATGGCTACAGAAAAATAACATGACGATAAACCACACAAAAACGGAGGTAATGTACATGTCCAACAAACCCAACTTCAAGTCACCTGACTCAATCACCCTGTGCAACAACACATACAAAGCAAAAGAAGAAATCAAATATCTAGGTGTCACACTCGACTGCAACCTAAGAATGGAGAAACACCTGCATAAAACAAACAAAGCCATCTTCTATAAACTTAGGGTGATACAACCTCTAAGGAAAATAATAGCACCAGGCGATTTCAGGTCAGTGGCTCAAGCACTAGTCATGCCGCACCTCGACTACTGTAATGCCATCCTCCAAGGTCTACCCAAAAAATCACTGGGTATCCTTCAAATGGCCCAGAATGTCGCAGCTAGAATAATAATGGGAACAAGAGTAACTGACCACATCACCCCAATATTGATCGACCTTCATTGGCTTCCAGTTGCTGCTAGGGCACAGTACAAGATGATAGTAACAACGTTCAAGCTGATCAACGACATAGCCCCCTCGTTCCTGTCCTCTTTTATCAACACACAACCAGCAAATAGGAATAGAAGAACTAACAACTTGGGCACCCTGCAGGTCCCTAACGCAATACGAACTGTGAAAACAAGTACAAGTCGCAGAGCCTTCTCTTTCGCTGCACCCACTATATGGAATCAGCTCCCTGTTGACCTGCGGCTAACCCAGGACATGAAAAGTTTCAGGAAAGAGTTAAAAACCCACCTATTTAAATGCTATTACAACCAGCCATAAGTCACAAAATCCAGGAAAACGTAACAAAGTAAACTGATAAATACGTACATTGTAAATCCGCCTTGTGTAACCATGTATAGACAAGTATAATGTGATTTCCTCAATCTGTAAATATGTATTATATAAATGTAAATATGCTTACCCCCAAAACTTTAACCATGTGTGCCGTGACCCCCCAAGTCCTCTATGTATATACTCCCCCACCCTGTCCTGATCGACTTCCCCAAAAGAAGAATCAAACCGCTACTGATCGCTGGAAGCAGCGGTATATAAATGTGTTCTAAATAAAATAAATAAATAAATAAAAGGGAGACTATGATAAAATGAGGATAACAGTTAAAAAAAAACTAAAAGGAGCAGCTGTAAAGATTAAAGATTTACATTAAGCATGGCGTTGTTTAAAAATACTATTTTGGAAGCCCAGAGCAGCTGTATTACATGTTTTAAGAAAGGTGGAAGGAAGTCCAAAAAACTGCCTGTGTGGTTTAAAGGTGAAGTCAGAGAGGCTGTTGTAGCCAAAAAAGCATCTTTCAGGAAATGGAAAAAGGAGCCAAATGATGAAATGTGGAAACAACATAAGTACTGGCAAGTTAGATGCAAGGCATTGATAAGTCAGTCAAAGAGAGAATTTGAGAAGAAGCTTGCTGTGGAAACAAAAACGCATATTAAAGACTTTTTCAAGTACATTCATAGCAAAAAACCTGTGAGTCAGTTGGACCATTAGATGACAGAGGGGTAAAAGGGGCACCAAGAGAGGACAAGGCCATAGCGGAGAGACTGAATGAATTCTTTGCTTTGGTCTTTACTGAAAACAATGCAGGCAAGTTACCCATGACTTTCAAAGTTGTTAAAACCCAAGAGGATTGTGGAAAATTGTAAGAGGATCTTGATAAATTGGAAGACTGGGCATCCAAATGGCAGATGAAATTTAATGTGGACAAGTGCAAAGTTATGCACCTAGGAAAGAACAACCCAAACTATAGTTACAAGATACAAGGATCCACATTAGGAACCACCACCCAGGAAAAAGATTTAGGCATCATTGTGCATAACATGTTAAAACCTTTTGCCCAGTGTGCAGCAATGGCCAAGAAGGTAAATAAAATGCTAAGAATCATAAGTCCTTCTCAAAGCACAATAAGGCAATTCAGCTGCGCAGTCAAGGACTGAGTAGCTGCCTCTTTTCACTCAGGTTCCAAGCCACAGTCCCTTGCAGAACCAACTCTGTAACTCAGCTGCACAGTCAGGTGCTAAATAGCTGCATCATGTTGCTTATGTTCAAAACACAAAGTCTTTAGGAGAACTAAACCCCATAGCTCGAGGCGCATCCACAAGCTGTACAACTGCATCAACTCAGTCCACTTTAAACATAGTCTTTCAGGGAACGTAACAATGTAGCTCTGCTGCCCAGCCCAAAAGCTGAGTAGCTGCCCCACCCTTCAGGTTCACAGCTTGCTCACTGAACCTGCCCCAAGGACCAGAGCTTTCATTGTCCTCTCCTGTACCTCCATTGGTTCTGGATCTCTGTTATCATCCTATGCTTGTGCGTTCATGGCCTCCTCTTCTTCCCATGGGTCACTGCTCTCTTTCTCTGGAAACATCGGGAGCTTTTCCAGCATCAGCGACAGGCTCCTGAAGGCTGCACTTCCTTCCTTCCTCAGCCCTCCCTCCCAACCCCACCAACCCCCACACTGCTTTTCCGGACTTGACACAGGTAGCTCTTCCCCTGCCACCCCAGAAGAAATCTGCTCAGTCTCTCTCTCTCTAGCCTGAGGAAACTCCACCCAGCTCCACCCTCTCCCAAATGTTCCCCTCCTAACTGAATCACCTGGGCTTTAACTGTGGCAGGGGCCCTCCCATCCCAAGGGATTCTGGAACTTGTAGTGATCTTCATGTACCTGACCTTGCCACATGGGCCAGGACTGAAAAAGGGCTGATATTGGGGGATGGAGGGACTGCAAGGGAGCTGATGCTGGAAGGGACTAGAAATGGAAGAAGACTGATACAGGGGGCTAGAACTGGAAATGAGATGATGCTGGGGGATGGGGAACCTGGGATTGTAATAGAGATGCTGCCTCTGATGACTGGGAATGGAAGGGGACTGATACTGGGGAGGGGGGAGGACTGGAATGAGCAGATGCTGGGGAAGGGGAGACTGGAAGGGAGGTGATGCTGGGAGGGACTGGGACTGGAGGGGGACTGATACGGGGGGGGCTAGGACTGGAAATTGGCTAATGCTGGGAGATGGAGGGACTGGAAGGGTGATGATGCTGGAAGGGGCTGATGCATGGGGAGGACTGGAAGGAGGTAGGGCTTGGGCTGGAGGGAGGAAGGAAGAAGCTGGGGTGTGAAGATGGATAGGGGGACAAAAATTTTCAATGGGAGGGAAGAAAAAAGGTCATGGAGTGGGAACAGTTGAGAGGGAGAGGTATAAGAATGAATGTTGGGGTAAGAAGGAAGACAGGCAGAGATGATGGATATCAGAGAAGGAAGTAGCTGGGTAGGTGTGCACAAGGGATGTAGGAGGCAGTATTGGGAAAAGGGAGATGGGAGAAAGCAGGGACTTGGACTTAGGTAGAGACTTTAAAACTGGGCTGGAGAAAACAAGAACATAAGATATGCCATACTGGGTCAGACCAAGGTCCATCAAGCCCAGTATCCTGTTTCCAACAGTATCCTGTTCCCAATAGTGACCTCTCACCAGGTGATTCAGTTAGGTCATACGAGTACCTAGCAGTCTCCCCAAAAGACACAGGTTCCTCAATGCTTGTACTGGGTCAAGCAGTGATATCCTGGGTCCCTTTTAATAATGGTTTATGGACCTTTCCTCCAGGATCTTGACCAAACCTTTTTTAAACCCAGCTACACTAAGAGCCTTTACTACATCCTCTGGTAACAAATTCCAGAGTTTGATTACAAGTTGAGTGAAAAAATATTTTCTCTTATTAGTCTTAAATAGTTTACCCTGTAGCTTCATTGCATGTCCCCTAGTCTTTCTATATTCTGATAATGTAAACAATCGATCTACATTTACCCGTTCCACTCCGTTCATTAATTTATAGACTTCTATCATATCTCCCCTCAGCCGTCTCTTTTCCAGGTTAAAGAGCCCTAACCTTTTTAGCCTTTCTTCATAGGAGTATCCTTCCATCCCCTTTACCATTTTGGTGGCTCTTCTCTGAACCTTTTCTAATAACGCAATATCCTTTTTAAGATACGGCGACTAGAATTGCACACAATATTCAAGGTGTGGGCTGGGTATGGGGAAGAGTAAGTAGGGACTCAGATGGTGGATCAAGGAACTGGCACAACTCACTGTGCATGTAGCTCCAGCATCATGCAGCACCATCCCCAGCTTCATCTTTCTTTCTCTGAGTCAGCAATGTCAGCTAATGCTGCCCATAGCATTCACTTCCAGTACGCAGGGCCATGCACCAGAAGTGAATGCTACAGGCAGCACTGGCTGCGTGCTGACTCGGAGAAATAAAGATAAAACTGGAGATGGTGCTATGAGATTGTCCTGCTGCAGCTTCAGAAAAAAAAGAAGATGCCAGGGATGGTGTCACACAATATTTTTTCCCAGGGGGAGGACAGAGAAAGGGAGAAATAGAGTGATGGGATATGCTGGATGGGGGTTGGGGGGGGGGGAGGGGATGGGGGAAAGAGTGAGTGAGAATGGGGAATGATGGACCAGGAAAAAAGAGGGGGGGAATGGGAGGACTGCAGTGAGGGTTGAAAAGTGTTAGGTAGATGGAGTTAAAAAGAGGAGGATTGAGGACTGGATAGTAAGAAAGAGAAGTGAAGTCTGAGTGGACAAAAAGAGAGAAAAATAACTGGAAGAAAGCTGAAGGGAAAAGATCAATATCCATGAAGGAACGAAGTGAAGAAAACAAAAGAGGAGACAAGAAATGGTAGATGGACTAGAGGCCATGGAAAGAGAGCTAAGAGGAGACAGAGGAAAGTAGAAACCTCAGATTGGGACCAGCATGATCAGAGAAAATGGTCAGACAACAAAGGTAGAAAAAATAATTTTATTTTCAGTCTTTATATTTTATACAGTACAGGGAAATGCATCTCTGTATATTTCTCTGGTGCTGCATGGTATGCAGGATCTGGCTTCTTGCAGTTGCCATTAAATTTTTACCTACATATGTTTATTTTTAGGTTGTGGTCACTTATTCTGTACTTGGTGAGGGTCTGTGTTCTGAGTGTGTGACAAGGCCCAATGTTCTGTTAACATGGAGTTTGTACATAGGGATCTGTACTGTAGTAATCTGAACAGTTCAGCTTCTCAAATAGGTGGTTGGATGTTCCAGGGCCAGCTGCATTATTTACAGTGCTGCTTTATTTGGGTAGGCTCCTTATGGAGGGGGGTAGGGTGTCACTAGCATTAATAATGAGGGAGGGGGGCACCGATCTATAGGTTGCAGGGGAGCACCAGAAACCCTAGCACCAGCCCTGGTCTTTACATTAAGAAGAGGTATGTGATGAATAGGTTCAAATGGAATATTGTGTTAATAATCCAAATAGATCAATTTTTCTGATTGATCCTATAAAATATGTAGGGAATAATAGAAGCAAAGAACATATAAACACCATATGGCCCACCTAGTCTTTCCATTCACATCGACTACTAAGTTCAACAATCCCTTCCTCTTCCATTGAGATTCTCTGCTTGTCCCATGCTTTCTTGAATTCAGATACAGTCTTCATCTCCACCACTTCTGCTGGAAGGATGTTTCACACATCCGCCATCCTTTCCGTAAAGACCACAACCCTTCAAACATATTCCTGAGCTCCCTATGGTGCTATGGCCTATCTAGAACTATTAACCCTGCTGCAGATTTTCTAAAGCTTCAAATTGACACATGTGAATGTAGATGGAGGTAACTCTATAAAGGATTTCTGGCATGTAAACGCTTTCATAAAATTAGCCCAGGGTGAGACGTATAAAGATATTTATGATGACATAAAGGCGTGCATTTTTACGTGACACATGTTCAGGGGCAGAGCGCAAGCAGAGTCACAGTATTTTATGTGCAAACATTTAAACCTGATCCCGAGCAGGTACAAGTGTTTGCAGCATCAGCCTAAGTGGGATTTTTGCTGCTGTCCCCTAGTATTTTATAAAGACACATAGACGACGCCAGTTTGCTGAAGCCTGTGTGGTATATGCAGGGGGCATGGCCAGCATCTGCATTTACCGCACAGGGTACGCACTTACCGCATGGACCCACATTTCTTGCTTCCACAGGTAGCACAGATGCAACCGCATGACCTCCAAAAGCATGCAACAAAATCAGCACTGGTGGCCGTGGTTGCGACCGCGTCCCTAACTCCCCATGCCAACAAAGAACCCTCCCAGCACATGTCCCCTTACCCTAATCAGGACCCACCCTATGGACAGTTCCCCTTCCCATATCAGAATCCCCAATGACTGGTACTCTCCCCTCATCCCCCAAAGACACCCCAAGAGAAACACAAAATGACATTTCCTCTCCTCTTCCCCCTTCCCCCCGGAGAACCCTTCCCTGCTGGACAGCAACTCCTTCCCAAAAATCAACTTTAGCCACCCTACAAGGCTTACCCATGGGAACTCCTGGTAGTCTAGTGGTCATTAGGGCAGGAGCGGTCTTCCTCTGCTCCTGCCTGGCTGCAGAGGCTATCAAAGTGGTGGTTGTAAACCCTAGTAGGAGGTCTGCGGTTCTATCATTAGGGAATCTCACACACACACACACACACAAATATATATCTATAGAGAGAGAGAGAGAGAGAGAGCGTGATGAAACATATGGATCAAAATACTGAAGAAAGATAATGAGGAGAGGAATATGATCCGATATTTGAATTTCTCAAGTGCATAAATATTTATTTATAGTAAAAATTTGTTATACCGCTAAACACAGAGCTTACAGACTCGTAAACTGTGTAAATGACGCTGAAGGAGATATTCAACGGCAGTAACACAGTTAGTGCCTCTGAATATTCCCGATTATCTCCACTACATGCCCTGGCGCTAACCGCTTATCATCAGAGCGTGTTCCGGAGCATGTCATACGTGACAACAGTTACTAACCGGTTAGCGGCGACATTGCACCACTACCAGGTTAGCGACATGCGGGAAAAACTAAGCGCTGCAAAAGCTGGCCTTGTTTTACCCACGGGAATAAACAGGTAGACAAAGGTGAGCCGGTTGATACAGTGTATTTGGACTTTCAGGAAGCCTTTGACAAGGTCCCTGATCAGAGACTTTTGGCAAAACTAAAAAGTCCTGGGATAGGAGGCAGTGTACTACTGTGGATCAGGAACTGGTTAAAAGATAGAAAGCAGAGGGTTCGGCTAAATGGCCAATTTTCCCAATGGAGAAAGGTGAATAGTGGAGAACCCCAGGGATCTGTGCTGGGTCCGCTGATTTTTGACATATTCATAAATGACCTGGAAATGGGAATAATGAGTGAGGTTATTAAATTTGCAGATGACACAAAACTATTCAAAGTTTTTAAAACCTATGAGGATTGTGGAAAATTTGCAAGAGGATCTTGATAAATTGGAAGACTGGGAATCAAAATGGCAGATGAAATTTAATGTGGACAAGTGCAAACTTATGCACCTAGGAAAGAAAAACCCAAACTATGGTTACACGATGCAAGGTTCTACATTAGGAACCACCACCCAGGAAAAGATTTAGGCGTCATTGTAGATAACATGTTGAAACCCTCCGCCCAGTGTGCAGAGGCGGCCAAGAGAGCAAATAGAATGCTACACGTAGGTATCATGAGGAAAGGAATGGAGAATAAAACAAAGGATATTATAATGCCTCTATATCGTTCTATGGTGCGACCTCACCTTGAATATTGTGTGCAATTCTGGTCGCCGTATCTTAAAAAGGATATAGCGTTATTAGAAAAGGTTCAGAGAAGAGCCATCAAAATGGTAAAGGGGATGGAAGTATACCCCTATGAAGAGAGGCTAAATAGGTTAAGGCTCTTCAACCTGGAAAAGAGATGGCTGAGGGGAGATATGATAAGAGATCTATAAATTAATGAATAGAATGGAATGGGTTAATGTAGATCAATTGCTTACGCCATCAAAATATAGAAAGACTAGGGGGCATGCAATGAAGCTACAGGGCAACCTATTTAAAACTAATAAGAGAAAAGTTTTTTCACTCAACGTGTAATCAAACTCTGGAATTTGCTACCAGATGTAGTAAAAGCTGTTAGTGAGGCCGGGTTTAAAAAAGGTTTGGACAAGTTCCTGGAGGAAATGTTCATAAACTATTGTTAAAGTGGACCCAGAATATTCATTGTGGAACTTGTGTCTTTTGGGGAAACTGCTAGGTACTTGTATGATCTAGATTGGCCACTGTTGGAAACAGGATAGTGGCTTTGATGAACCTTGGTCTGACCCAGTATGGCACTTTTTATGTTCTTATGTGCTTAAAATTAAGGTCCTGAATTAGAGTTGCTAGTGCAGCTGTGAAAATATTGAACAGGATAAGGGACAAACTAGAACCCTGAGGAACAGCAGAGTGAAGGGGAAAGGCAGGTGTTACAGTTCCAGTTGAGGTCCCAACTTTAAAGGTGCGCTTGGATAAAAAGGATTGAAACCAGCCCAACTGGTCAGGCTGATGTCAGAAAGTCTTGCCAGCAAGAAAATGTTTCTCAGATAAAAGAATGTTCTAGAACAAAGAGTCAAAGTATGAAGCTCCAAGGAATCGGGAGGTGCAACATCCAAAGCATAATTCTTCATGGGAAGGGTGATGGATACGTGGGATGGCCTCCTAGTGGTGGCGGACACAAAGCAGCACCAAAGAGAAATGCCAAGGGTGGACCATCCCAAAGAATGAGATTTACCTCTTCAAGGGGTGAGACTGACACCAAAGAGTGAGATTTTTCAGATGGAGCGAATTTAGAAAACAATTATGTGCGGTATTACATACTTAAAAAGCAATCTTTTTAAGGAGATGTGGAGGAGTGGCCTAGTGGTTGGGGCAAGGTACTGCAGGCCAGAAGATCAGGGGTTCAAATCCCACTAGAGTACAGCAACCTTGGGCCGGAAGGACTGGGGTTTCTAGTCCCACAGGTGCTCCTTGTGGTCTTGGGCAAGCCACTTAACCCTCCATAGCCCATTGTTCCCTGTAAAATAGTTCTCTGTGTGCTGTGCTTTCCTGTCTAATCAATGTGTTTATACCTCAAAAAATTTCCTGTCATGATTTGACAATTTCCAATCTGTAATCAAACCGCTGCTGATTGCTGGAAGTAGCAGTATACATAATAAATAAATAAATCTAATGTGGAATTTGCTTTTCCTTGACGTCTCTGAAAGAATGTAGATAGAATTTAAGGCAATAGGAGACAATTTTCAAAGAAAATTTTCAATCCCAGGCTGAAAACTGCCCTCCACTCAGTGGCTAACAGTGGAGATGAAGCAATAAAGCGGGCTAGATTTATGCATGGGTTAGCTTGGTTTAGTGCACAATTTTGCATCCAATGTAAAAATGAGTTTGGTGCATGAACTAACTGTGCACAAAACCTTAGACATCAGCATACAACATATTTAAATCTATTTAAATCCAGGGTAATGAAGCATGTAGCTATTCTGTGCAGATGCAGGGAACAGCTCAGAAGACCAGAGGCTGAGCATAACGCTAGATTTTTAATTCATGATGTGAAGAGAAGTAAATGATTAGCTCATTGTTCTGCAGTCAGTGCTAGTAAGGAATTTATGCCTTTCCTCTCTTTACCTCAAGCATACAGGATCTGCAACTTTTCCTGGTCTCCTTGAAAAGGAAGTGCCGAGGGGCAGGTGTGCTGGAACAAAGAAATGCTGGATTGCTGACAAAATTGGTATTGGCAAAAACGTGTGTATCAGCAATTCAGAGTTACCTACATCAGTGCAAGCGCTAGAACGCTATTCTGTGCATAAACTGTAATAATGCAAAAATTCCATGCGTGGACAAGCATTCCAGCACATGCAGAGATTCGTGAGCACATGCAACTCTGGGTGCCGATATAACTTCCTCATGCAAAAAATATAGCTGTGTCTAGCACAGATGTATGTTTGCATGCATCTGGTATCCTCTTCCATATTAGCGCATGTTTCTTGCGCACAGCCCATTTATATTCTAATTGCTCACTGCACTGGAGAGCAATGTTGTTTTTTACTTGTATGTTAGGAAACCCTCCGCTGAGCTTTAATACAGAGCCCTAACGCATGTTTTCTGCATTGACCCCATAGGTTTCACAACATGTGTACATACAGATTTGGGGAAAGAGATGAGACACAGAGAGGCAAAGGACACAGGGAGATATGTTCAGATTTCTTCCTACCATGAAAGCAGTGGGCAGGGTCAGCACACTGGCACTGAGGCTCAAAGCGTGTCAGAGTGAGAGTGTTCAGATGAATGACACACTCCTAATGAGCGAGACTCAGCATCTCTGTGAAGCCACATCAACAATTAAATAAATAGCTCACAGCAAACTAGAAAATAAAATAGATTTATATTACTATAATTCATTTCTTCTGAATAATCCACATAGTTTACCACGTCTTCTTGGAAGTAATTCTGAATATTATCACGTGAAGAGATCCCCGAGGCTCTATAAAGATTTGTTTTTTACACAATCTGTTGTACAAATGGAATGTTCCAGAGTGAGAAAGATTCCTGATGTAATTTTGAGGAGATGCCGTCCTAGCCGTTCTCAAGAGTGGGGCAGAAGTATAAAGGGGAACTCAGACAGTTCTGAGGGGCGTCATTGAACAGGGTGCAGGTAGAAGACATCTCTCATTCCAGAACTCCCCAAACTCTGAGCATCTTCAAATCACGCAGTCCACCCGCAAGAAAAAGAGTGAACAGAGCGATGACTACAGATATATGCCATCTGACCAGGGGATATTCAGCTCTGCGTCCTAGAGGTTTACAGATCGATTACTCTTTAAAATGACTCAGGTGACATGTCTAAAAGACTGAAGCATGTTGGAACAATGCACAGCTGCAAAGCCACTGGCAGTTAGCCAGCATCAATGGTTTTTATTTGACCGGACCAGCTAATAACATACCTTCAAAACTGGCAATGTATAAGTTGATAACTACTATTAACTCCATAGGCTGGACCACCCATATAGGCCATGCCTTATTCTTCTGTGCCCCTGCCACTCCTGCAGCCACCACTAGGATGGTTTCACTCCCGACACGGATGTCCTGATATCTGGGTCCTACCACCACCAGTACTGACTGGCTGCCAATGCCAGAGCCGGCCCTCTTCTTGATGCTCTTTTCACAGGGGAATGTCTCCGAGTTCAGGACAGTGTGGCTTAAAAGGGGCATGACTGCGGCCTATGGGAAATATGATGGGGAGTTTAAAAGAGAGTAGAGTGGGGTTTGGGAGCGCCTGGGGAGAGCTGGAGATAAAGGGAAGCTAGGGAAGCGATAGACTGCAAGACGAAAAATGGGAGTGTATGTGGTTCCTTCAGAGGAAGGATAGGCTCCTTTAGAGTTGGTACTCCTGGAATAGTAGTCTGCCGTCAGTATGTATTGGCATATTGGTGTGTCTTCAGGCCTGATGAGCTGTGCCAAGACTAAATCACCACTCCTGATGCTCCGGTACAGACTAGAATCCCAACTGTACTCTCAGCAACAAGAGGCAACCGTAGTGACTTTTCAATGTGCAGGAGTTCCTTCAGCACGTGTATCTCACATGCTAGCCCTCTCCCTTGATACTTAAGAGCCCCCCTAGAAGGTGAGAATAAAGGGCACCAGGGCTTTGTGCAGCACACATATTATAGACAACATCTCCTCCTGGTCCTCCTCCTGAGTTTCCATCTTTGAGTCCTTCCAACTCCTGGTGGTAGTTCTTCAGTGCTTCTCTACATCTTCTTTTGGCCACATAAGGAGTGGAGGAGTGGCCTAGTGGTTGGGGCAAGGTACTTCAGGCCAGAAGGTCAGTAGTTCAAATCCCACTAGAGGACAGCAACCTTGGGCCAGAAGGACTGGGGTTTCTAGTCCCACAGGTGCTCCTTGTGGTCTAGGGCAAGCCACTTAACCCTCCATAGCCCATGTTCCCTGTAAAATAGTTATCTCCAAGTTATAATGCCCTGTTGAATGTAATTTCAGTTTGTTCAATGTAAACCACCTTGATATCATGAAAGGCAGTATATAAGAAATGAAAAATAAATAAATATAAGTCCTCTCCACATTTACAGTGCCTGTTCCACAGAGATTGGTGTGCCATACAACATTTTAGTTGATGTCGGTGTGTCTTTGCGTGTAAAAGGTGGAAAACATTGCCACGGAACAATGTCCATCTCAAAACCAGAAGCAGATTCTCCTAGTGTGAGACCATCTGTTTATGTACTCTAGGAATTTGAGGAAATTTGAGTCAAGATAATCATGTTAAAGTATCTGATCATTATGAACCAATTACAGCATCCATTTGCTAATTTCTCCAGATACAATCCAGATGAAATGATAGAGAAGAGGGTGACAGGTACTGGCTAGTTTAGAGTACATCACGGCTGTAATTCAGTCACGCTGCTCAAAGCTGTGATGACAAATATTGCACGAGCTGTCTGCAGAAGTTTTGCACCACTTCCTCCTACTCCCCCAGCCCTTATACCTTCTTAAAATGAAAAAGTGTGTGAATTCTGGGTTAGTCCATTTTAATGGTAGTTAAATAAAAAGAGAAACAGAAAAAGGAAAATAAGGTGGTACCTTTTTACTGGACGAACTTAACACATTTTTGGACTAGCTTTCGAAGGTTAATGTATTGTTAGTCCAATAAAAAGGTATCACTTTATTTTCCTTTTTTTTTTGTTTCTCTTTTTATTTAACTTCTTAAAATGAGACAGAGTGAAAGCCAGAGGAAATGTCTTAAGGAAAAGCATACACATTCAAAGCTAAGCATCCACACTTTTAATCCTAAATATTTTGGTTTGCTTGCCTCCCGTTTAGTTCTGAGATAGTTTTATCTTGAAAATAATGGTAAAATCAATCCACCCCACAGCCCAAACTATAAACTAACATTTCTGATGACATCATAGTTTGTTTTTCGGCACTGAGTTTTGTACATTCAACTCAAACAATTTTATCAGCTATGTGATGATAATGTTTTGAAGGCAGGGGAGGACTGAGGTGTTGATGTCCAGTTTTATTGTTCTGCTTTAGAAATGAAAAGTAGAACAGATAGCAATATATTACTACTAAGGCTTACTACGGGCTTGGAGTAGGGTTGCCAGCTATCTCCAGATTTTCAAGACAGGATGATCCAGCCCTCGTTCTTACCCTCTCTGTATGCAGGGACTTGTAGTTCTGATTTCCCAATGGGATCTTCTAAGAAAAGCAAGACCCTGCCTTATATGGCAGGATGAAACCACCCCCCCCCCCTCCCCGGGGTACATCCTGGGGCAGCTGACCTCACGTTGTATGTCCCAGGATGCACCTGGGAGGGGTCACTCTACTATACAAAAGAACATGGGATAAAATACACAATCTATGCGGACGACATAATGATATACACATCAATCACCCTCGACAACCCAGACTACACCAAGATAACAGACTGTCTCATGCACATGAACAGCTGGTTTCAAGACAACAACCTGAACATTAACTACAGCAAGACCGAGGCTCTAATCATCACACGAAACTCCGACTTCATCCCTCCTCGCAACATCAAGACAGACAACACAACCATACCCATACAACCAGAAGTGAAATACCTCGGAGTGACCCTGGATAAAGAACTGAACCTTCAGTCCCACATCAGCAGAACCACCAAAAATGCATATCACAGAATGAGACTAGTCCGACGCCTCAAACCCCTCCTCTCTCAGGAACACTTCCGCACAGTCTGTCAGGCACTAATAACCCCAATCCTAGACTTCTGTAACCCAATCTATCTTGGCCTAACAAAACAGACACTCAGGCCACTGCAACTGGTGCAAAACACAGCATCACACATAATAACTGGCACCACAAGACAAGAACACATCACACCCACCCTAAAAGATCTCCACCGGCTACCAATCAGCTCCCGCATCAGATACAAGACAATCATAAACATATTCAAAATCAAGCAACAGTCATCAGTTTTCAGCCTACACCCACTCATACAAACCGACAGCAGCACAAGACCAAGGAGGAGAGGCACATCCAACCGTGTCAACACACCTAAAGACGTCAACAAGGTACGCAAGGACACCGAAAAACGAGCCGTATCAAAGGCGGCACCATCAATCTGGAACGCCCTCCCTGATGAACTATGGTCAACAACAGGCATTAAGGACTTTAGGAAACTGCTAAAGATGACCCTCTTCACAGAGCACTACGGTGAGATCACTTAAAACGGCAACAGACAATACCCCAACTCAATACCCTACCCTAGCGACACAATTATAGTATTAGTCCTGATGTACATAGTATTGTAAATAGCTCACCAAGAATCAATGACCATCTACACACACACGCACTCACTGCTCAAAGCATGCGCACACTAGACACTATTTTGTTGATTGTTTGCTGTGTAGACCGCCTTGATTGTAGGAAAAGGCGGTATAGAAATCCATTTAAATAAATAAATATAAGGAAGCTTTGCCTTATGTGGCAGACTGACCCCACGTGGGGCATCCCAGGATACACTGCATGGAGCCAGGTGTCACCATGTTTCAAGATGGCAATGTGGGGGCAGGAGCATGTGGGTTATGCTCCTGCTTCCTGAACTGGGATGTCCCAGGGGGTAAGGGGAGGAACTGGGGGTGGTGTGGGAGGCAGTACAGGTGCGGTGGGAATCAGTGCCCACTAGGGCAATCAATGATTATTCTGTTTGGTAGAGAGGGGAGGTATCGGGTCCCACTAGGACCACCAATGATATTTTTTGGGGGGTGGGGGAGGAGAAATTGAGCTAGAGATGTAGACCGGCATGTTTTCTTTTTAAAAAATCTCTCTTCCTGTCAGTGCGTGAACCAATCTCCATTCTAAAACTGACAGGAAGGGCCAGAGCACCTGCACAGACGTCAAACCTAAATGCAGGCCCCTGTGCACCTCTCTGGCTTGCACTCCCTATTTAGCACAGCTGTTTTGTGTACAATTCATTTACATGCTGTTTGCTTACAGCATAGCTGAGCAAAACTAATGTATTAAACTAGCATTAGGAAACTCTGCACTAGAGCTTTAGTGCTGGGCTCTAGCGGAGGGTTTCTCTTTCATCATTACTGGTTGTGCCCCACGATTACCTGAAGAGGACCTTCCGTTTCAGCCAAGGCTCTTTCCAATCTTCTCTTCATATCCGAAAGGGCATTTGTCTCCCCAATCATCTGGTCAATCTCATAATTTATTTCTGCCTTCCAAAATGTAATATCATTGACTCGTTCTCCCAAGTTTTTACTGGTGTCTTCTTGGGTCTTTCTCGTTTGATTTTCTTTGTCTAGAATCATCCGACTGGTATCCACTCTCAATCTTACTGCACTACGTCTGGAACAATCAGAGTCTTTATAACTAACCTGATTGGATTTATACCAGTCATCAGGAGTATACCTAGTGAAAAGTGCTGTTCTGTTCCCAGGGTAGGGGATGATCTTCGTAGGGGGGAGATCTTGAGTACTTCTAGACAAGGGAGCCAACTCTGGAGTGATAGATGCTATTTTATAATAGGTGCTAGGTCTCCAAGGAAGGGTCAAGCTATGACTCAATGTGTAATGAGGAAAACGGTTCTTATAACTTGATGCCATAGTGGATATCGCAGGCAAAAAATTAGTAGGCGTTGGCCTAGGGCGAGCATATGTCGCAGTCAACGTAGAACCCAGAAGTTCCATGGTGGAATACTGTCATCCAGAGATGTTTCCTGCAGAGGGGAGTGGGAGGGGGAAACATGAAAATAAATGTGGTAAGGTCCAAACTAGAGGAAGAAGCATCTGATAACAAGAACTAGGTATATTATTAATGTTTGCCTCAAGGATTGAAAAGGCTAATTGAGCAGCATTTAAAAACAGAACACCACTGAGTATACAGTAAAGAAGTTCAGCAAACAGAATAATGACCACTTATGATTTCATAGGCTTTTTCAAGTTTCTATAAAACGCCTACTGCTTTGATCTAGTTCAATGCAGGCTTTGACTCTGTCAGTAGACTACCATTAGCAATAGATCATTCCAGTGCCTCCATGGAAAGATCTTGTTAAGGCAGTCTAACAGCTCATTCTAGAATGACGCATCTTCATTGCTCACACACACGCTCCTGCTCTTTGAATTCACTGGGACTGTAAAACAGAAGAGTTGGACGTTGACACCCAGTTCTCCAAATCTGAACATCAAGACTTTGCGAATTTTCAATAAGTATTCGAAGGGACTTGCACCTTTAGAAGTTACCACTAAGAAGCTGATTCCATACGAGCAGTGCAGAAGGTTATGTATGTCCGTCCCTCTTTTCAAGGACCTATGCGCAAGACTGGGCACTTAAGTGCATGCTTCACCGAGGTGCTATTCTGTAAGCACACGCTCATGTGTCCATCATGTGTAACATCTGGTGGACCTGTGATGGGGTGGAGCATAAGCGTGGCCATTGCTAGCACGCATAAGCTATAAAATACTATGACATGCGCATCGAATCGCTGATCTAGGCTTGGCAAGTGGCCATGCCTAGGTTGTAGTGCATCTGTATGCCCCCATTTTATAACATAAAGCGCACGTGCGCTTTACCTTATAAAAGAGGAACAAACTGTGTACTTGCTGACCCACGTGTTTTCAGCATGGGGAATACAAAATTACCCTCTAAATATGTAAGCCCTCTATCCATGGATTTTCAGCGACACTGAAAATCTCTCTTAACTGCCACAGTACTATATGGATCGTACCAGGTTGGAATTAAGGCGGAATGAGGGTGCAATGCTGAAATGTACATATAGCAGTGATATTCAGACATTATCTGGCCAGCTATGTGTTTTGATTTAGACTAGGAAAGAAACTATTCTAAATTAAACTTCATAACTATACATTTAGCGGCCAAATATCACTTCCAAACATATAGATGGCAGCACCATGGCCTATTCGTACAGCAATGTTGAATTTTAAAAAAAAATGACATCATCACCACTACGGAATATTGACCTGTCTTACATCTACACAAACTATCTGGCAATGCTAATAAGAGTTGTGTGCTGTTTCCGGATTTGCCTTAGTTTAGTTTAGTTTATCCCAGGGCCATCTTTTAAGTCAATAAACTAGAGTGGAAACCAGATCAAGTATAAATCACTGGCACATGGCAGCCAGTCAGCAAGCCACTGCAAGCCAGTATTTGAGGTATTGAAATCTGCTTTCCCATACATACAGTCACCCCAGAACATGTGGCTTATGGGGGGAGAGGGGGGGGGGAGACTGTTGGTGGTCAAGCAAAATAACTTAATGTTAACAGCTTACTGGGAAAATATGGGGGGAGGTGGGGAGGTGGCTTTTCAAGAAGGATTAAAAGAGCTTTTCAAGGATTAACACCCTGTCCTTGTCTCCAATAGTGGGAAAGGGTCCACAAACCAAGTGCTTCTACCATCGCGCATCATCATACTTGTAGTCAGTCTACTCTACTAAAAAAAACAATGGTTATAAGGAAACAAGATGAATTGCTCTTATATAGAACATTTGACTGCTTTTTTTTATGATTCAAGGAATTTTAGGATTTACAGCTAAATTAATCATTCAGTGCTAAATTAATCTTTTAAAAAAGCTATGGCCCCTAAAACAAGGAGTTTAGAAACGAAAAATATCATTGCAAAGAGATATTTATCAGTGATTAGTAATGCAGAGTAAACAGAAAAGAATATCAGTTGTGTGTTTGAATAATTACCAAGGCAAACAGGCTTATTAAGTAGCTGTGAGGATATCATTTCAATATTTACTTAATAGACATTTTGATCCATGTATGGATTGCATTACTTTGAAAGACATTTTGCAAAATAATCTATTCAAAGACTGCTAAGAAGGTGGACAGGCTTTTAGTTCGTTGCTGAGTGACTTCAAGGTCATTAGGTAGATTTCAGTGCAAGATAAACCCTTGATTTGAAAGACACATAATTAGTACTGTAAGCATAAATGTTTGTTAGCAAATTAACTTCACTAAGCCTATTCAGAAGTAACGTGTGACTACGCATGTATGTATGACGCTACAATCTTTCAATATAAGCTAAAATATTAGATGTATTCCTTGAGTAGTTTTTCCTTGAAAAATTAAAGGATGTTTAAAGTATATGCAATTTAAACATAACGTTGTATCATATGTTTATTGCCCTTTAAGGCTGGAACGCCTATCGATTTAAAATATGCTTTATTGCTTATTAACCTTAAATCACCCCTATCTGTGTGCTTTATATATTTTATATAATGACCTATAAATAAAATAACTTGGGTGACAGTGCGTGATTGTCACCTTGCATCACTCATCAAATAGGATTGTCAAGTGAAAGGCAACCCTGTGTTTGCATCCAGTGCTGCTTTGTGCAAGGGGATAAATGCGGTAGCTGCTTGCGCTAACTCACCCGGAGATGTCTCTACAGCTTGTGCTAGAGTAGTAACCCCCAGCTGCTCCTGACTCCTCCGCACGCTCAGAGATTCTAGCATCCTAGTTCTCTCAGCTCTAGCCCCGCCCCTCCTCTGTGACGTTAACAGAGTGTCGTTTTAAGGGACCACTCATCAGGCGACATTCCCGAGGGCGGCACGAGGCCGAACCAATCCGCAGGGAGGTGGGGCAGTCCTCCCGTTCCTTCCCTCCCACCGCCCCAGGCCGGTTGCCATGGACGCGTAGAGACTGGTTACCTGCTGCCTGGAAGCTAGGGGCGCTTGCTGTCGGGAGTGGGGACTGGGGGACGTGAGCGCCTCTCCCCTCACCCCCCCCCCCCCCGTGACCCCGGCTTGAGCTGTCCCTGGAAAGGCGAGATACGTAAAGCAAATAAAAGCAGCATGAATGCAGCCATGGGTGAAGAGCTCAGGAGATGCAGCCTCGCATGCAATGATAAATGCATCGATGGCTTCGCAATCCAGAGTTTTAGCAGTTCTAGGACAGTAACCCTGAGATCCTTCCACCCTCTCCATTCGGATTTTCCCTCCTTCCCCAACATACGTACATACGGTTTCTCGGTTACGCTTTCTGCGTGAGTGCTAACTCCCGAAAGCTAGTCAAGGAATGTATAGAGGTCGTCCAGTAAAAGGTATCACCTTATTAGAGACAGTTGGATTTCTCATGGACTGAAAAAAAAAACTTTTGCATTCTTTATTTCATTTGATTTATAGTTATGTATGTATGTATTTATTTGCTAACGAAATGTAAGTTTCCAAAAGCACGTTCTTAAAATCGGTCGAGATTTAAGGATGTGAGCCATTTACATAATGCAAGCTAAAGAGGTACATCTGGTAAGAGTTGTACAATGAATAGTAACCCCCCCTCCCCCCAACACTTGACTTCTGCAACCCTATATACAGGGCCGGATTTACCTTGAGTGAGGCCCTACGCCAACAAAAATTGTGGGCCCCCAGCAGGGGCGGCCCAAGGGGGGTGTGGGGCCTCATTTGCATAAGGGGCCTCATTTGCATAAATATTTGCATCATGTTACCATATACTAACTTTTAGTAAACGTGCCTCTTAATGAGTGTATGGATAAAGAAAGACTGGAGTGGAGGAGTGGCCTAGTGGTTGGGGCAAGGTACTTCAGGCCGGAAGGTCGGGGGTTCAAATCCCACTAGAGGACAGCAACCTTGGGCCAGAAGGACTGGGGTTTCTAGTCCCACAGGTGCTCCTTGTGGTCTTGGGCAAGCCACTTAACCCTCCATAGCCCATGTTCTCTGTGTGCTGTGCTTTCCTGTCTAATCAATGTGTTTATACCTCAAAAATTTCCTGTCATGATTTGACAATTTCCAATCTGTAATCAAAACCGCTGCTGATCGCTGGAAGTAGCGGTATACAAATGTATACTAAAATAAATAAATAAAAGATTTCTACATTACTATAATCCAGTGCCAACTGCCAGACACATTAGGAACTACTACAAACACTGCCCATTTAGAACCCATAGTAAACCCGCCGTATCCTAACAGCACTACCAGGACTCACAAAGCACCATACTCTACCAATCAAAAGGCAACACTGCAAATATTAAACCAATACATTTCAGAGAACAACAATACATGACCTACTGGGGAAAGAGAACAAGTGGCAATGTCAAATAGGAATTATATAAACAGAACACCTCAGCTCAGTTACACATGCAGAACATAGACCATCACCAAACAAGTAATCACAATTTAGAAACAGGAAGACAATAATTAAACTGGGAATCCCAAAAGCCAAACTTGGAATGTACAACACTGTAGAAATAAAACTATACGTTAATTTGCTCTTGTACTAAACAAAGCGCAGACGTTAATGATGCACATTTACCAGAGCTGACATATTCCAATTAATAAATTCAAAATAAAGAGATATTTTTCTACCTTTTGTGCATTTTTTTCAGCTGCAATTGCTCCAGCCACTTTCTTCTGGTTTCTTCGTGTCTTCTGCTAACTCTCCATCGTCTGCTGTCCATTTGTCCTTTCTTCTCTCTTCTAGATTTTTTTCCATTCTCTCTCTACATCTGCTTTAACATACTAATCTTTCTCCTTTTGCTCTTTCCTCATTCCTATTTCATCCACTCAAATTTTACCCCTCCATCCTCAATCCCCACTTACTCTCCCAATACCCGGCCAATTGTAGATTTTTTATCCCTCCCACACAAAATATTTTTCCCTTCTCCATTTTACTCTTCCAGCCCCATCCCATTCTAATCCTCCCCCAACATCAGCTCCCTTCTAGTTCCAGCCTCACCCAGCATCCATTCCCTTCTAGTCCCTGCATCAGCCCATTTCCAGTCCTAGCAACCCCCCAACCCAATACCAGTCCTAGCCCCCCATCAACCCACTTACAGTCCTAACTCCCCATCACCCCATTTTCAGTTTAAGCCCCCCCTATAACCCATTACCAGTCCTAACCCCCCATCAGCCCACTTCCAGTCCTAACCCCATCAACCCATTTCCAGTCAGCCCCCCATAGCCCATTGCCAGTCCTACACCCCCCCATCAGCCCACAGCCCATTACCAGTCCTAACCCCATCAGCCCACCTCCAGTTTTAACCCCCCAGCCCATTTCCAGTCCTAGTCCCCCCATAGCCCATTACCAGACAGCCCCCATCAGCCCACAGCCCATTACCAGTCTTAACCCCCCCCCAAAGCCCATTGCCAGTTCTAAGCCCCCCCAACAGGCCACAGTCCATTACCCGTCCCAACCCCATCAGCCCACCTCTAGCCTTTACCCCCCCCCGCCCATTTCCAGCCCCAGCCCACCCAATAGCCCATTACCAGTCCTACCCCCCCATAGCCCATTACCAGTCCTACCCCCCCCCCCCGTCGGCCTAAAGTAAAATTTAATTTAAAAAAAAACCTGCTGGCTGCCGCTGCGGGGCCCCCTCTGCTGCCGCGGCAGCACCGACTGACCCGCGGGGGCCCCCTCTGCAAGCTGACTCCGTCGGTTCGTCGATCCCTCCCTCCCTCCGTGCACGCTGTGAGAGGCGCGAAGGGAGAGTGTCTCCTCGCGTCTCTGTTAAGCCCGCAGGGGCTGATGGGAAATTTCCCATCAGCCCCTGCGGGCTTAACAGAGACGCGAGGAGACACTCTCCTTTCGCGTCTCTCACAGCCTGCACCCTGCACGGAGGGAGGGAGGGAGGAACGAACCGACGGCTTCAGCTTGTAGAGGGGGCCCCCGCGGGTCAGTCGGTGCTGCCGCGGCAGCAGAGGGGGCCCCGCGGCGGCAGCCAGCAGGTTTTTTTTTTAATTGTATTAAAAAAAAATTAAAACTTGTTCTTTTTTTGTGGGCCCCTGCCGGCTGTGGGCCCTACGCCATGGCGTACATGGCGTATAGGTAAATCCGGCCCTGCCTATATACCTTGGTCTAACAAAACAGTCACTCAAGCCTCTACAGCTTGCTCAAAACACGGCTGCACGCATAATTTTCGGATTGTCAAGTCAGATGCATATAACACCCATTTTGAAAGAGCTACACTGGTTACCAATATCTTCTCGCATCAAATATAAAACTATAATATACATATTTAAGATCAAGCAACACACTTCGGCAAACAGCTTGATCTCTGTCATTCAGACTGATACCAGCACACGACCAAGAAGAAAAGGAACATCTAATAGAGTCAGCACCTCTTATGACTTTAGAAAAGCACGCAAGGACACTACGGAAAGAGCGCTCTCTCTCACTGCGCCAAAAATTTGGAACACCCTCCCAAATGATCTGAGGGCAGCACTGGACCTCAAGGACTTTCGAAAACAACTGAAGACAATGCTGTTTATAGAACACTTTGGTCAAGTTACATAATTAATGCATTTAATAGGAATGACCAATTTATTACCCTCAGACACACGGACATATAATGTATTTTGCCTTGTGTTGTTCCTTATCACCAATCATTTAGAAGACTATTATAGCTCATGTTGTATAATAGCGCACAATGTACATAGATCAATTTTTTCTAACACACAACACATTAGCATCGCAATCTACAAATTTACCCTCACTGCTTGATTACACCTTCACCTCTTTGGTATGTTTTGTTGTTAAACCGCTTTGATTGTAAGATAAGGCGGTATAGAAATACTGTTAAATAAATAAATAAATAAAACACAGATGAGGCCATTTTTCTTTAAAGGTATTGTTGCAGCGAAGTGCACGCAATGAATAAAACCAGGAGTCAGTTTGAAGATCCAAGCCAATTTATTGTGCACAGTCTCAGGCAATGTCACATTCAAAAAGGTCTGAGCAATGGAGTCCAATAAACAACACCTTTTATACCTTTCTTCTTCAGTTTAATACAGGCAAACTTTCTATTGGTCCCACTGACCCCTGCACCCATCCAATTGGGATCTTTCTGTGGGCCCAGTACTTTGTTCCCCCTGCTCAGAACTCTCTAACAAAGGCACAGTTCTAAACTTTGATACTTTTCTCTTACAAGGTCACTGCTTAGCTTAGAAAATGTGTGAACACAGAGCACTGTACATGTCTGTCATCAGCATAGAATATTCAACAAAGGATTTACACAACCTTATCATAAAGCAGTTTAAAGCGGTTTCTCTAACTTATACTGACTTTGGTCTTTCTCAGCATTCTTATTCTTAGATGGGGCTGGGACTCAAGCCTAGCTTACAGGCCTCTCATAGTTTACATACATTTATAGGCTATTCTAGGCCATAGCCTACCACATTCCCCCCTTTGATTATTCTCACCCGTAAGTGAGAAAGAGTGAGAATCAAATCACACATTATACATGGCTATCAACATCATGTTGGGGTATAAGGGAATATTGCCACATAGCTAATACCTTTGTAGCTGCCTTACGTTCAACAATACTATCAATGGTTGAGTTCAACATGTGTAAGCATAAGGGTAGGAAACATGGGAGAAACAAGCAAATAGCCAATATGAATAGGACAATGAACACAAGTGTCTTCAGGCCGCCCAGTCCTGAAAACAGAGAACCAAACCATCCATCGGGTTGCAAACCATGCCATGTCTGAACTGGTACATATGTTTGTTTTCTCATATGATTGGCTATGTCTTCTACAACTTGTCCTTCATTATCGATTTGCAAACAACAGTTAGTTAAATTCAGCTTTCCACATACCCCTCCTTCAGCAGCAAGTAAATAATCTAATGCTAAGCGATTCTGATAAATGGCGGTACGCATCTGTGTGGCTTGTTTAGATAACAGGGTTAGTGCTCTACTAGTTTCATTGGTTATTATTTCTACAACAGCTTGCAAACGTATAATACGATTTAACATATACACAGGGGTGCGGTAACCCCAAGAGCCATCTTGTGCCCAGGTGGCAGGTCCATAGTAGGAAACGATTCTCTCCGGTGGCCATTCTTCAGATGTTGCATCCCATTTGTCCAATTGGCCTATTTTCAAGGCCTCTCGTTTCTGTCGACTCTTGTATACAGGGAAACCCAGTCGTTCTCCATGGGAAATGGGCAGAAGAAAGAAGGAAGGTCTTATTGTCCCCAAAACACACGCACCTCCCAAGTTGGCAGGGAGTCTAGCATATGCTCGAGTTCCGCAGATCCAATATAGTCCAGGTGGAGCTTGCCAGTTATTGTGAGAAGCGAGATTTGTCCATAACCTGGCAAGGTTAGGAAAGAGGATCAGAGGATTGGAGGGTTCCGGGGCATTGGTTCCTGACCACCAGGATGTCTTTTTGGTAGTAGCATTATAGTATTTTTGGTTCAAACAGACCAATTGCCCCACTAGCATAGCTAATTGTGGTCCAGCTCGAGCAAAACATAGGTTACCAACAATGGGGTTAGCTAAGACCCATTCACTGGTAGCTTTATGCAGATCAGTTTGGTTGTATGGTACGGAATAGTTCAGTTCTTGTGCTTCCCAGGGCCACTGGTCGCCCATCTGAGTTCCTCCACAAAAAAGACAATCAGAGACATGGAGACTGGATGCTCCAGCTCCAGCTAGTTCAATAAACAGATTTCGGGAAGCGTGGGGAATTACAAACTCTGCCTTCATGGCCTCATAAAAGGTATGATGTATTCGGTAAGGTGAAGAGACATGAGTTTTGGTGTTGAGCTGGATATATACAATAGTTCCGGGGTCAGTTCCACTTCCTGCAATACGTAGGCCGAATCGGAATCCATGCTTCCACTGGCTCGGGTCGAGGATGATAAGCCGTAGGGGATTACAAGCACTTTTCTTGCACTTCTTGGGTTCCAGTAGGGGTAATCTTTCTAGCTTAGCCTTGCGATTATCTCCAGTTTGTCCAGTAGGGCTACCAGACCAGGTAGCATAGTACACACAGCCCCATTTTGGGCAGAAATAGTCATCTTTTGATGGTTTTCCATAAGTAGTTGGGGAATGTACCCCTGTGCATATTCCCCATCAATATGCACCTTCGGGACACATGTACTTGTCATCATAGTAGTAAGCTTGTTCCCATGATCCACACCTGTAATAGTCATTTCTGTTTATCAGGTCGCAAGCATCAAAATACAGGGACACAGGTTTGGTGGGATCAGAGAGTTGAGTTGTAGCATTTATGAGGGCTCCATCTTCATCATTCCATCGCAGTTCCAAGACATAGTAAGAAGGATTCTGTCGAGGTCTAAAACAGGTACGAGTTTTTCCATTCGTACAGACATTCAGTTCTGTACCATTATACATGCACTGACTGACTTTACCAGTGCAAGTGTAGTAAGAGTGATAAAGTAAAGTCTGGGTGATCTTCATCCCAGTTCGGGTAGTGGTTATACAAGCTGCACAAGGAGGCAGAGCAAAAGTTGTTTCCAGGGGACCCAGGGCTACCGCAAAGATGAAACAGTAATACGCAATCATCATGATCATAGTCTCTTAATCTTTGATGATGGATAACTGAGATGTCGAAGGCTGGTTATTCTCTTCATAGTGTGAGTCGTAACGGTGCTGCAGGATTAGCGATCGAAGTCCAAGGACGACTCTCAGGAACTGCTGCTGGTTTGACTCGACTGTGATGAATCCAGGAATCGATTTCTGCCATTTTAACCGCTGTGGGTGTTGACAGTAGAACAACGTACGGTCCCTTCCAATGAGGTGCCAACGGTGTCTTCTTCCACTCTTTGACCCACACCGAGGCTCCAGGCTTGAAAGGATGCAATGGCTCTGTCAGATTGATAGGCAACTGGTCTTGCACCCAGGTATGGAGGTCCTGCAAGACAGAACTTAGAGCCAACAATTCTTGTCTAGTGATTTCTGATCCAATCTGACTCATATCCCCCCTTATTCCCTGAACTATGGGTGGGGGTCTTCCATACAAAACCTCAAATGGGGAAACTCCTAATGACTTGGTGGGGGCTGAACGTGCTCTGAGAAGGGCTATAGGGAGAGCTTGAGGCCATTTCA
Organism: Ichthyophis bannanicus; assembly: GCA_033557465.1. Taxonomy (NCBI): domain Eukaryota; kingdom Metazoa; phylum Chordata; class Amphibia; order Gymnophiona; family Ichthyophiidae; genus Ichthyophis; species Ichthyophis bannanicus. Next base: position 257,860,517 of record CM066041.1, read on the forward strand.
GGTGAGCTTCCTAACAGAGCTTGGATAACTGAGATTTCAGGGTTCGGTTCATTCTCTCTACCTTCCCTGAACTTTGTGGTCTATAAGCTGTATGTAACTTCCACTGTATTTGTAAAGCACGGGCTAGCTGTTGAGTTACTTGTGACACAAAGGAGGGCCCATTGTCTGACCCTATGGTCAAGGGTATTCCGAACCGGGGAATGATTTCATGAAGCAGAGCCTTAGTAACTTCTCTGGCCTTTTCAGTCCTGGTGGGGAAAGCCTCCACCCACCCAGAAAAAGTACAAACTAGAACCAGTAGGTAGTGATATCCATTTGCTCGTGGCATTTCTGCAAAGTCTATTTGGATATTTCCCATGGGGGTAGCTCCCACTGATTGAACTCTTGGAGGTAGGACCGGACCCTGTCAGGCATTATTCTTTGCACAGGTTACACATTTTCGGGCTATTGAGGCAGTTAAGGGTCCCAATAATGAGATACAAAAATACGGTTTCAGGGCTTTTTCCATTGCAGTTTTTCCATAGTGTGTGGCTTGATGAAAGGCGTGGACAAAGGCTGAACCCAGGGCTTCAGGGATCACAGTCATACCAGGAGGTGAGCCTCCTTCGGGCGGTGGTAATACTATCCATCCAATCTCGGATAGCTGCCCCCCCCATTCTGACTGTAGTAGTCCAGCTCATTTGAGGTGTATCGTGGTGTCCAAGCACTAAGAGGTACTGGAAATATTGGGGGTAGAAATTTCATAGAAACATAGAAACATGATGACAGAAAAAGACCACAAGGCCCATCTAGTCTGTCCTTCCATAACAACTACAACAGTCCACTTTTTACCTTTAGAGATCCTCTGTATTGGTCCCATGCTTTTTTGAATTCAGTTACTGTCCTCATCTCTACCACCTCCACTGGGAGACTATTCCACGGATCCACTACTCTTTCCGTAAAGAAATATTTCCGCATATCACTCCTGAATCTATCTCCCTTCACCATCATCCCATGTCCCCTCGTAGCAGAACTTGCTTTCAATTGAAAGAGGCTCTCTCCCTGCACATTTATGCCACAGAGGTATTTAAACATCTCAATCATATCACCTCTATCCCGCCTTTCCTCTAAGGTGTACATAATAAGATCCTTTAGTCTGTCCTCATATGCTTTATAATGAAGCCCATTAATCATTTTAGTAGCAACCCTCTGCACCGACTCCATCCTGTTCACATCCTTTTGAAGGTGCGGTCTCCAGAATTGCAAACCATACTCCAAATGAGGTCGCACCAAAGACTTATACAGAGGCACTATCACCTCCTTTTTTCTGCTAGCCATTCCTCTCCGTATGCACCCAAGCATCCTTCTAGCTTTTGCTGTTGCCTTTTCTACCTGTTTAGCTACTTTAAGATCATCAGACACAACCACGCCTAGGTCCCGCTCTTCTTTAGTGGACAAAAGTACTTCACCTCCTATACTGTATTGCTCCCTTGGATTGCTGCAGCCCAAATGCATGACCTTACATTTTTTAACATTAAATCCCAGCTGCCAAATTCTAGACCATTCTTCAAGCTTAGCTAGATCCCTCCTCATGTTATCTACACCTTCCTGGGTGTCTACTCTATTGCAGATTTTGGTATCATCCGCAAAGAGGCAAACCTTACCCGACAGCCCTTCCGCTATATCACTAACAAAGATGTTAAAAAGAATCGGACCAAGGACAGATCCCTGGGGCACACCACTGGTAACATCCTTCTCCTCAGACTGAGCTCCATTTACTTGTACTCTTTGTCGCCTCCCACCCAACCAATTTCTAACCCAAGCAGTAACTTTAGGGTCCATCCCTAGGGTGCTCAGTTTGTTTATAAGTCGCCTGTGAGGAACAGTGTCAAAGGCTTTACTGAAATCTAAATACACCACATCTAGAGCTCTCCCTCGGTCCAACTCCCTGGTCACCCAGTCAAAGAAATCAATCAGATTTGTCTGACAAGACCTGCCTCTGGTGAATCCATGCTGCCTCGGATCCTGTAATCCGCCGGACTCCAGAAACCTCACTATTTTCTCTTTCAGCAGCGTTTCCAATAATTTACTCACCACTGAAGTTAAACTAACCGGCCTGTAGTTTTCAACCACATCCTTACTTCCGCTTTTGTGTAAAGGCACCACATGAGCCTCTCTCCAGTCCTTTGGCACCACTCCCGACTCCAACGAGGCATTGAAAAGGTCAGTCAGTGGAGCTGCTAGAACGTCTCCAAGTTCCCTCAGTATTCTAGGGTGTATCCCATCCGGTCCCATCGCTTTATCTACGTTAAGTTGAGCTAGTTTCTCACGAACACAGTCTTCTGAAAATTGTTCAAGATGTCCCTCGCTTCTGTTCTTATTTGTGGGTGTTTTCTGAGGTCCTGCTCCTGGTTCTTCATCTGTGAACACAGAACAAAAATATTTGTTAAGCAATTCCGCTTTATCCTTATCAGCTTCTACATATCCCCCCCCCCTGCACCCTTGAGTCTGACAATACCACTTTTGCCCTTCCTCTTCTCACTAATATATCTGAAAAATGTCTTATCCCCCATTTTATTGCATTGACTATTTCCTCCTCCTTTTGAATCTTTGCCTTCTTGACTACTTTGCTAGCTTCTCTAAGTTTTTCCAAATACAGATGCCTGTCTTCTTCTCTCTGTGATCTCTTGTATTTCATGAAGGCCTCCCTCTTTTTCTTCACTTTTTCAGCTCCTTCCTTCGAAAACCATAGCGGTCTCCTGTTCCTTTTGCCTTTATTTACCATTTTAACAAAAAGGTTGGTTGCCTTTAAAATACCCCCTTTCAGTTTTGCCCACTGTTTTTCTACATCCCCCAGCTGTTCCCATCCCACTAACGACTCCCTGAGGTATTGGCCCATCTTCGCAAAGTTAGTCTTCCTAAAGTCTAAGATCTTCACCTTGGAATGGATTCTAACAGCCCTAGTCCTAATACTGAACCACACCATCTGGTGATCACTGGATGCAAAATGATCTCCCACTACAACATCAGAAACACTTTCACCATTGGTAAGCACCAAGTCCAGTATGGCCCCTTCACGTGTGGGGTCTGTTACCAATTGCCTGAATAGTTCTCCCTGTAGAGAATCCAGGATCTCCTTACTCCTAGATGGTACTGCAGCAGGAATGTGCCAATCAACATCTGGCATATTGAAATCTCCTATCAGTAGCACTTCCCCTTTCCTAGCAATGCTGCGTATGTCTTCAATTAACTCTCTGTCCACCTCTTCCTCTTGTGAGGGACGTCTGTATATCACACCAATGCAAATAGATTTCTCGTTCCCTCTTTCTAGTTTAACCCACAATGCCTCCTCTCTCCCTTTCAAGCTCTGTAATTCCAAAGTTTTAATAGTAGTTTTTACATATAGTGCCACTCCTCCTCCCCTTCTTCCTACCCTGTCCTTTCTGAATAAAGTATAGCCAGGTATAGTTACATCCCAGTCATGGTTTTCTGTGAACCATGTTTCTGTAACTGCCACTAAATCCAAGTCAGCCACTCCCACCAAAGCTTCAACTTCAGGGATCTTATTTCCCATGCTACGGGCATTAATACACACTGCTTTCTATATGTTACCCCTGTTACCCATTTCCATAAAGGTATTTAATGTATCACTGATTGCTGCTTCTCGGGCTGAGGCATCAGCGAATCTGTTCCCTCGGGACACTTCTCCATCTCCAGTCTGGTGGCCTCGGCAGTGCATTACAGCAACTTGTTTGGAGGCCCATACTGCTTCCAATAAAGTCAATATTTCTGGGCTATACTTGATGGACTTGCCTCCCGAGGTTATCAATCCGCGTTCTTTGTACAAGGCTCCATGGGCATGTAATGTTGTAAAGGCATATTTAGAATCTGTGTAGACATTCAGACGGATCCCAGTCCCCAGTTTCAGTGCTCGCGTGAGGGCTATTAATTCGGCCTTCTGTGCTGAAGTTCCTGGGGCCAGAGCTGATGATTCTATTACCATGTCCAGGGTCACCACTGCATAACCGGCACATCATTGTCCATTAATTACAAGACTGCTTCCATCCACGAAGAAAGTCCTTTCTGGGTTGTTCAAAGGGATATCAGTTAAATCTAGGCAACTTGAATATACAGTGTCCATTACTTCTAAACAATCATGATCAGGAGGGCCTGGACCAATCGGCAGTAGGCTAGCAGGGTTCAAGGTTTGACTAACACTCAGTTGCAGCCGAGGATTTTCACACAACATACTTTGATATTTCAACATTCGCGCGTTGGTGAACCAGTAGTTTCCTTTGTGTTCCATTAGGGTTAAAACAGAATGTGATACAGCGACTTGAAGATTCTGCCCCAAAGTGAGCTTGTCTGCTTCGCTCACCAAGAGGGCTGTGGCTGCTACGGCTCTTAGGCAAGGTGGCCATCCTTTGGCAGCAGGATCCAATTGTTTTGACAGATAGGCTACAGGTCGATGCCAGGATCCAAGGGGCTGAGTCAGAACTCCCAACGCATTTCCACATAACTCATGGACATAGAGATGAAATGGTTTCTGCATATCTGGTAGGCCCAAGGCTGGTGATGACATTAATGCTGTTTTTAGAGATTTGAATGCTTTATCCTGTTCTGGGCCCCATTCCATGGGTGATCTTTCCACTCCCTTCGTGGCTTGGTACAAGGGCTTTGCCAAGTGTGCAAAATTGGGTATCCATATCCGACAATAACCCGCAGCTCCCAAGAAAGCCCGCACCTGTTTTCTGGTGGTGGGGGTTGGGATGCGGCACACTGCTTCCTTACACTCGAGTCCCAATTTTCGGATTCCTCTGGATAGATGGAATCCCAGGTATTTCACTTCAGTTTGGCACAACTGCGCTTTGGCTCTTGAGACTTTGTATCCGGCTTCATTTAAGAGGTGCAAGAGATCACTGGTGGCTTGCACACACTCAGACTTGGAGTTGGTGGCTATAAGCAAATCATCTACGTCCTGAAGTAAGATTCTTCTTCCTGGAGTTACAGAGTAGTTTGAAAGATCTTGGTTGAGAGCTGCACTGAAGATGGTGGGTAAATTCTTGAATCCTTTAGGCAAGCGAGTCCAAGTGAGTTCGCCTCGTCTTCCTGTAGTGGGGTTCTCCCATTCAAATGCAAACAAGAGTTGGCTGGCAGGTGCCAGGCGGATACAGAAAAAGGCATTTTTAAATCCAGAACGGTGAAATGAGCAGCTTCTGATGGAATCAGTCCCAGGAGGATGTAAGGATTTGGTACTACTGGATGTATGGTTTCAACTGCACTGTTCACTCGTCGCAAATCCTGCACTGGGCGGTAGTCACCTGTCCCAGGCTTCTTGACTGGGAGGAGGGGGGTGTTCCAGGGTGATTGGCGTTCTCTCAGGAGTCCATACTGTAGTAATTTCTTGAGGTGACAATGAATACCTTCAATTGCTGGTCGTGGGAGGGGATATTGTCTATCCGTTTTTCTCTACGCCGACGACATTCTTTTACTCCATCACACTTCACCCTCCTCCCCTGATCTTACAGTTCTTGACTCTTGCCTTTCAGCCATGGCGAATTGGTTAACACGCAACTGTCTTCACCTTAATCTCACTAAGACTACTGCTATCTGGTTCTCTCACAATGGCCCCTCCCCTTCAATAGCTCCTTCTTTTTCCGGCACTCCTGTACCATTGGTCTCCACTTTCCGTTATCTTGGTGTGCACTTTGACTCTGACCTTTCCTTTCACACCCACATCTCACACATCACCAAAACATCCTTTTTTTTTCTTCGTCAAATTCGCTCTGTTCACCCCTTCCTTTCCCCCTCAGCTCTCACTACCCTAGTGTTATCCCTAGTTATGTCCCGTGTAGATTTTTCCAACTCACTATTCATCGGTCTTCCTAAATACCAATTAACTCGCCTTCAACGGATCCAAAACACCGCAGCACGCCTCATCTCACACACCTCCCCTCGAGACCACATAACCCCTCAACTGTTTCACCTTCATTGGTTGCCTGTTCCCTTCCGTGCCACCTTAAAACTCCTAGTCCTGGTTCACAAAGCCTTTCATAACAGTACCCCTCAGTACTCCCTGACACACCCCTTGCTCTTTTCAGCTTAACCGTCTCACCTTACCCTCCCCCTCCCGCGCCCACCTGCAGTCCACCCGTTCTTCTGCTTTCTTTTTTGCTGGTCCTGCTGTCTGGAATGCCCTTCCCCCCTCCCTCCGTTTAGAACCACAACACGCAGTATTCAAACGTAATCTAAAGACCCACCTATTCTCCCAAGCATTCAATGTTCCTTCTCCCTTTGTGTGATTTCCCCCTCTCTCTGCCCCTCCTTTTATGATGTCCCCCTGTTTATGTCCTGTCTTGTCTCCCTACTTCTCTCTTACTGTCCTTTTAAAAGATTGTACATTTCCTTTCCTTTTCCATGGGCCTTGGCCTCCTTTTATTGCTTTGTTTTTACTTGTACACCGCCTTGGTTCTCGGAAAGGCGGTTTTTATCAAATACAATAAAACATAAAACATAAACATGCACTGGTTCTGCTCCTGGTTTAAGGGTGACGAGCACAGGAGCTATATTCTTTGCTAGGCCAGGTGGATTATCCTCCGCCCACACTCCGGGCGGAGCTAAGATGTTAGTGGGTATACGGGGGCTAGCTGCTTTGGATGCAGGTAGATAGAACCGCCATTCTTATTATTTATTTATTTATTTATTTATTACAGTTGCTTATATACCGCACTATTCGGTATCAGCGCGGTTTACAGTATAACAAAAACAACCTAAACACAAACTGTTTGGTTTTTGGTTTTTCTTCTTCTCGGGGGACAGTCAGCACCATCAGGCCAGCAGAATCCAAGTTCACAGTCATCTCCATTTTCCCTCCTTCAACAAAGGATATCTGTGCCTGGAGCTTAGCAAGCATATCTCGGCCCAAAAGGGGAACTGGGCATTCGGGTATGTAAAGAAACTGATGTGTTATCTTCTGTCCCCCCAATTCACAGGCACGGTTCTGCAGGAAAGGTCTTGTGGTTCTAGTTCCAGTGGCGCCAACAATGGTGACAGATCGGGAAGACAAAGGAGGCACTGGCTTAGCCACTACTGAATGTTCGGCCCCCGTATCCACCATGAAGTCCATGTACTGGTCCCCAATCTTTAAGTTGACCATAGGCTCCTGGGGACCCAGGGAAAACTTGGAGCCCGGTCTGGCCTAGTCCTCATCCACGTAGTAGTCCTCAGTAGTCGCCACTCCCTCTACAGCGGCTTCTTCCTGCTGGAACTGTGCGTGCTGCATTCCTCCCCGTTGCTGGAACCGCCCCCCTGCTCTCCTTGTGCTCCCCCTCCCTCTCCAGGGGGTAGAGCCAATATTCAGGCATTCATTCTTCCAATGTCCTTCTTCCTTACAATAGGTGCACTGATTTGCACCTAAGGGGGACCGAGCGCTTCCTTGGCCCCTTCCCCATCCTCGGGTCCTCCTGTTTGGGTATCCTCCACGTCCTTCAACTAGAGCTGCAGCAAGCAGATCGGCTTTCTTCTTCATCTTTCTTTCACTTTCCCTTTTACATTCTTGAACACGATTCACAAATACCTTCTGGGCAACTTCCATTATCTGTGCTGTATTCATGCCCGCAAATCTGTCCAGTTTCTGCAATTTTCGTTTTATGTCTCCCTGGGACTGACTCACAAAAGCAGCATTTACCATACGCAAATTCTCCTGGGCTGCTGGATCATATGGGGTATAGAGTCTATAAGCTTCAGTTAATCGTTCATAGAAGGCAGCCAGACTTTCATCTGGGTGCTGAAGAACGTCTGCTACCTTCCCAACATTCATGGCTTTCTGACCTCCCCTCCTCAGGCCTTGCAGTAGGGCCTGGCGGAAGCGGGTGAGGGCCCTTTCTCCATCTGCACTATTTGGATCCCATCTTGGGTCTTCATTCGGGAAATCTACGGCCGCTGCCTGTTGAGGATTTAGGTCTCTCCTGTCTACAGGGTTCTCTTCCAGCCATCGGATAGTTGCTTGCACTATTCGTGCCCACTCTTCAGTAGTAAAGAGGGTAGCCAAGAGCTGGCGGCAATCAGACCAGGTAGGCTGGTGGGTTTGCATGATACTAGACATTAACTCTGTCAAATCTTGGGGTTTTTCAGTATAAGAAGCATAGTGCGTTTTCCAGTTTAATAAATCTGTGGTAGAAAAGGGCACATAAACGAGACTAGTTGGCCCGACCACAACCTGACCCCCATCATCTAGCATAGGCAATCCTGGGACTTGGCGCAATGGCATTTGGAAAACTTCTTTCGGGCCCGTTTCTCTGCTTCGGAGGGCATAGTGCAAATTTGCGGGTCCAGCGGAGACCCTTCCGCTGGAGCCTGGACTAACGGGTGACCCTGGACTGGCAGTTGATGATCCCCCGCTGGCTGTTCCTTCAGGTGATGGCAGCCCTGCCGGGGAACTTTGAGAACTTTGTTCGGGACTGGGACTCCTGCTTCGGGAAGGGGGCTGCTCTCTTTCGGGCAGTGGATGTGACTGAGGGGGCGGAGTCATGTCAGCTGGAGGGGCTCTCTCTTCCTCAGGCTCTGCTCGGGGTAACGGTGGAGCTGATGGGACTGGCTTATACAGGAACTGAGGTGGATAATTTAGAATTTCTGCAGGTTCTGGGGCTGAATAAATGGGGAGCTTTTCTCCCTTGGCCCCCGGGATCCCCTTTGTAGTTGCTAACATTATCCTGCACTGTTCCTCACAGCAACGCTTCATCCAAGAGGGTTGCCTTTCACAAATATCTAACCAGGAGTCTATATAGGGGAACTGGTCGGGGTAATTCCTACGCACTATCCCATGCACTCGGGATACAATTCTGACATCAAAAGTACCCTCTGGTGGCCACACGGTGTCCAGCACCGGCCACTCCCTACCACATAATTTTTCTAATTGGGACGGCGACATTTTTGTCCCGTAATCACCACTAAATCCCTTTTTAAAATGCGTGATCATACAATTCAATGGAGTTTGCACAGACCCCGCCCCTCCCATTATGACGTAAAAGACAACAGACAAAGAGGGCGGGTAGTATGGCTGCAGGTAAGGGGTCCGTACAGCCCACAAAACAGTAAGGGAGACAAACACCAAACGCTTCCTCCTTTTCGTGACCTGGGCGCGGTCGCCCGGCCAGGAACTGCGCTACTTAGGAGTCTGCTCTCGCTTAGTCTATATTTCAAGACCTCTCATTCACTCAAACAGACAGGCATGCCACCAAATTCCCAAAATCCCATAGAGGCCTACCTTACTTACTTATTCATGAGGGGTGGGGTTTCGTCCTTGCGCACTCTCATGCAAGGAGTACTCGGCCACACCCTGAGAGGTGATCAGGCTCTCGTTACCTTGTACCGTTACCTTAAACCATATTAGTCTCGTGCATGCGAGACTTTCCCATAGCTAGCTGACTAGAAACCAAACAAATTGCTACTCACCGGATCCGGCCACTAATGCGCTGCACAACCAGTCCCTCCTTGGGTTGAATCCTGGACTCCCCTCGGGTTCGAGGTGTTGGCCGGTCGAACCCGGCAGGCCTCCGAGGCAGGGCAGAACCCTCTCCGATATAAGGTGACCGGCGGCACCTGGGGTCCTCTCCGCTGTCGGTCAGCCGCGGTCCCGACCGGACCAAACCTGGAGACGGTAATACGTGGTATATTCACTTGCGCACCATTCACATACCGCACATTCCCGGCCAACGCATCAAGAATATGTTGCAGCAAAGTGCACGCAATGAATAAAACCAGGAGTCAGTTCGAAGATCCAAGCCAATTTATTGTGCACAGTCTCAGGCAATGTCACATTCAAAAAGGTCTGAGCAATGGAGTCCAGTAAACAACACCTTTTATACCGTTCTTCTTCAGTTTAATACAGGCAAACTTTCTATTGGTCCCACTGACCCCTACACCCATCCAATTGGGATCTTTCTGTGGGCCCAGTACTCTGTTCCCCCTGCTCAGAACTCTCTAACAAAGGCACAGTTCTAAACTTTGATACTTTTCTCTTACAAGGTCACTGCTTAGCTTAGAAAATGTGTGAACACAGAGCACTGGTACATGTCTGTCATCAGAATAGAATATTCAACAAAGGATTTATACAATCTTATCAAAAAGCAGTTTAAAGCAGTTTCTCTAACTTATACTGACTTTGGTCTTTCTCAGCATTCTTATTCTTAGATGGGGGCTGGGACTCGGGCCTAGCTTACAGGCCTCTCATACGTTTACATACATTTATAGGCTATTCTAGGCCATAGCCTACCACAGTATGGAATGGCTAAGGTTTTGAAATGAGCGGACAGCCTTGGTGTTAAGTAGCACTATCATCTATGGAGCTGTTGCTTGCTTGGCCAGACATAGGGGAGCCACCTTGGGCAGGGGCAAGGAAGAAGTACAGATACTTGACCAAATATTTTGAATCTTTTTGACAAACAGCCAACCAAGCCTATCCCAGCCCCACTTTGTCTAATCCCATGACTGATGTCAGCCAGAAACTGAAAGCAGCAGTTCCTCATTTTGTTTCTATTGCTCTCCTGGATGTTGAAGGCAGAGGAGCTAGTTCTAGGATGCTGCAGGCTTCAGAAGAGAAAAGGATCACAATATTAGTCTTAGAGTAGCTGTGTAAGTTACAGTGAGGAGGCCTCAAGCAAAATTTTGCTGAGGACCCCCCATTCTCATGGTGATGGCGTACCCCTCCATGCATGCCTCTCCTTTGTGCGGTGCCCCCCCCCCCACCCCTCCCCCCATGCGGCTGCAGCAAACTGCATTGTGTTTGCTGTGCTGCTTCCACTCTTGTAAGTTCGCCATGGTCCCAGCAGCTGTTCCCTGATGGAATGAAGTCTCAGTGTGGCTGTTATTCCAATACTTTGGCCTGGCAAAGAACAGCCGCTGGGCTTGCAGCAGACTTATTGAAGATCTGTGATTTGATTCATGGGGGATCTAAGATGTACCATAATGGCATTCAGCATGGCTTGTTATTCTGAGTAAATTTCTTCATTATGGGTAGGAGGAAGGGGAAAATGTGGTCATTACTCCCTCAAGATATGAAGCCTTCTTCTGGACCCCTCAACACTTTTGTGTGCCACCCACAAACTGTGAGAGATTCTGTGGAGAGCTAGCGTTTGTCGCTGTCGGTTGTGGGTGCAGCCGGTGATTCATTTGGGCATGAGATCTCATTCAGTCTAGAGGAGCGGGAACTCCCAATGCAGCCTTGCTCGACAAGGTCTGTTTCGGCAGCTAGTGCCCCAGCATTGAAAGACGGTGCGGGTTCATCTGTGGGAGGTAAGAATCAGAGAGGCAGGCTAGTGATTCCAGGTTTTCGTCGGGCTCATCAGCGTGCACTGGCAGCTCTGTGAGTTCAGAGGAGACTGGACCAGAGTTAAGTGGTGATTTGACTGAGATGCTGTCTGAAACACAACTTAATGGTCAACAAAGTACCTTCTCTTTGCTGGGTTCATTCTACTCGCGGCCAGCGATATTTTTGCTGGAAGTCATCTGGTAAGCTGTAGTGGATTTGGGCTCTGCATTGGTACCTCGTGTGAATCAACTTTCTGAAGTCGCAGTTGTTGAAGGAAAAATTCAGAAACAAGGTGAGGAACTTTTGAGTCTAAGATCTGATTTCAATTGTTTGGAGGAAAAGTTGGAGAGCTGTCAGAATCTTCAATCTGCGTTAGTTAAGGATGTTTCGGATATGCATCTTAAGCTGCAGGCTTTGAAGAATATCTCACAAAGCTGTAATTTAAGAGTGCTGAACTTCCCGCATTTGGATACAGGTTCACCAAATAAGACTTTTGTTAAATATTTGATTGGGACTTTGGGATGGGCTGCCGATAAAATACCTTTTATCAAAGTGGCTCATTGCCTGCTAAAATTATTTCCCCTGTTTGGGTGAGTTCACTTGAGGTAGGGGATTCCTCTCTTTTGGATGTTTCTCGGTGATTTCCTATTGCAGTGCTATGGGCATCTCTCTTCCCCGTCCTCTCCCCACAGTCCAGCATCTCTCTATCCCCTCCACCCCCAAAGTGCCGCTCCATTACATAAGTTGACTGGAAAACTCTGTAAAGTATCCAAGGATTCATCATTCTGCTGGACAGCAGAATGCTAGCAAGCTTTTGAAAAACTTAAAGGAAAATTAATGGCCACCCCCTGTGCTGTCTTTCCCAAGGTTTGATACACCTTTTATCTGATGCACGTTTTAAGGGTCTGGGAGCTGTCTTGAGTCATCTGCAAGATGGTGAAGAAATCGTTATTGCTTATGCTAGCTGTGGATTAAAAAAATAGAAGATAATAAAAATTACAGCACATTCAAATTAGAACTTTTAGTGCTTAAATGGGCCACAACAGAAAATTTCTAGGAGCACTTATTGCATAAAAAATTCAAAGAACATCCACTTACAACTCAGACAAACTTAAATTTAAATAGTGGTAACCTAGAGATAGATATTTCCATTGTCACTAATGTAGAGCAGGTGTCAGAAATACCCAATGTTCTAAGAAGTTCAACAAGAACCAACAAAGGAAAAGTACCCACATATTTACAGAGGGATTACTTGTTGACCCGGGAAGAAGATGATAAAACAATCTAGTACGAATTTAGTAAATGATTGAGATTGATGTTTGGGTGAGTAAAAGGTTAGAGAACTGGGAGTAAGAATGATTTCTTTATAGGGGAGGAGACGTGAATAATTTATGATAACACATATTTGTAGGCGAATGTAACCCACAGAAAAAAAAATATTTTTTATATACTTGGGGTTTTGGGCTTTGGGTGTGCTGCCGTGTGCTTCAGATTGCGTAGCCTTGGCACAGAAAAGATTGTTTTGCTTAGATCCTCATCGAAGGGTCGAGTGAGCACGACTTGTGCCTTCAGCAGTCCCAATGTTATATGTCAGTGACGGCAGAGTTTTCAGTATTAAAAAAGAAAAGTCTTGGAGAGTTCTGACAGGGCATTTAGATGCCACAATAGAACAGAGCTCGTAATTTCTGCAGTCTCAGTGGTCCATAGAGGTGGAACAGGTTTTCCGGAAGGGCAGTGGAGCAAGCCTTATGCTGGTACACCTGGGGCCTGTGAGACTATGACCATGCTGGTGTTTTCTTTTGAAGGAGTGTAGCTAGAGAAAGACCAGGGAAAGTGCTGGTATAGGCCTATGACCTAGCGGGGTTCAAGGTCATGTAGAGGAGCAATGTGGGGCCTTGGGGCAGGCTGGAGAATGCCTGCCCCAAGGCCCCACATTGCTCCCCTAGTCATGCTAAGGGGTCTGGGGATAATTACCACTAGGTGTCACAGGTGCCATTTTGAATCTAGGAATCCCAAGAGCAGGAGTGACGGGATAATGCTAAGGGGCCTGGGGATAATTTTAAAAAAAAAAGAAAAATGCCACAAATCATAGCTATAGGCAGAGTTGGGACACAACACTACCGAGCTTCTGGGTAGACTCTGGAAGCCTTGTTTTGGGCTAAGGAGGGCAGAACCTGGTTTGGAGAGGTCTCAGGAGCTAAAGTAAATTTAAAACTTAAAAATGAATATCCAGGCCCGAACCTGGAAGTATCCTTTCATTGCATATGAGCAAAGGCCTGAGCAATGAAAGGAGGGATAACTAAGAGAGTGCACGAGGTAGGAAGCCTACAGAAAGGCTAAATTTGTTATGTACTTTTTGCCTTAGTTTATGGGACTGTTTATCAGTTTAATATTAGTTTAATATTTTTTTTTATGATGATCCTTTATGGCTGCTATAAGGAAGAGAGTTCTGGCAGAAGGTTGCTTGAGGTTAGACTGAGGGGTCTGCAGAACTCTTTTTCGTGAGGAGCACAATTTATCGGAGCTATGCTGACTGTACGTACACTGTTCCAATGGACTAAGTGGGCAGCTGTAAGAAGCTGTGATGAAGGATGGATGTGTGCTGAATAGGGAGTAGGTGTGGTTCCTCTTCCTGGAGGTGTGCTGCTTTTAAGCTAAGGAAATACTTATTTTCTTTTTAAAGTGATTTTTCTAAGAGGTTCTTATCTGCAAAGAGAAATTCCATCCAGAAAAAAACAAAGTAGAATTTAATATTCAAGGTTAACTTCAATTGAATAATTTATACTATTGAAGTGGAAATTATACCGGGTGTGACAAACAACAGTTCATGATCCTGAAAGAAAATTGAACTGCAATGAAAAAATGCTTTCAAGTGAAATATTTGAGAAACTGAATTGTTAATATTCTGGGTACTTAAAAGACTTTTGAGACAAATTGTAGAGAAAGAAACAACTCAAGCTTGTGAAAGAACTTATTTAAAGGTTATTTTTCTGTATTCATTCAAGTGAATATTTTTATCTAGTTAACATTTTTGCTGCTGGCTGGATCCATTAATTCTTAGTCACATTTTAAAGTTATTTATTTATTAAAATCAAGATTAAATTAAATATTTGACAAAAGTTGTTTGAAATGTTATTGAGAAGTCACTTTATAGTGATTGTCATATTCCTTACTGAAAATACTGTAACATCACATCTACTTCCAAAATTCTTACAATTTAGTTTTCTTCTTTATCCTCTTGCTGTGAACTAGGGTATTCTTGATTTATAGCAAGAGGATATTAGGTTTCAAATGGAAATCTGGGAACCAATGGCTTCTTGTCCAAAGTATCCACTTAAGTCACATGACTACCGTAGTTCTATAGTAAAGGATTAATAGTAGGACAAGAACTCTTCTCTGGTACCCCAGGTTACACTTTCATTAAGGATGTTAATATTCTTCAGATGTTCTGTATGATATAGGAGTGGAGGAGTAGCCTAGTACCCAGAAGATCAAGAGTTCAGTTCCCACTAGCACTCCTTGTGACCTTAGGCAAGTCACTTTACCTTCCATTGCCTCGGAAGAAAAGGCCTGGCAATCTGCTCCCAGTGACAGATTGCAAAGAAAACCCAGAGGCAGCTGGGTCTCCAGGAGTCAGCACTGACTTGACAGCACTAAAAAAAAGAAAAAAAAATGAAATAAATAAAATTTTACAAGTCATGCTTTCTAGAATTCTTGTTCTATGGTGCCACCTTGAAAGTCCTTCCCCGAATTCTCCCATCACAATCATAGAATGAGGAACCTTGAAAGGATGTAGCATAGTGATCCATGACTGTACAATGAATTTCACTTTGGATCATTGTTTAACATGGTAAACTTCTAATAAAAGGCTGGGAATGAGTATCATGAAGGTGCTGGCTTGATTAGACATACTAACTGGAGCTCCTATACTGATATTATTTTTGTTACATTTTTTAGATGGCTTCAAAGAGGGATGAGAAAATATTTTGAACGTTTTGTGAAGTATTGGAACTGAGATGTGGAAAGACTCTTGTCATCATCAAACCTTTTGCTATTAATGTGCTAGTGAGCTCCATTGGTGGATCTGGGGAGGATATGGCCTACCTGGAACTAGATATCATTCTCAGCCCAGCCACACGGGATATTCCTTGGACACCAGGTTTAAGTTTGGTTGTGGTAGAGGACACAGCTAGAGCACCCAGGAAACAACAAAGAAGCAGAAATAATTTGTGAAACTGCAGGAGTCACTTTTGAAACTTTTTGACAAGCAGTCAATCATGTCTATCCCAGTCTTACTTATTGCAAATCCCATGGCTGACAATGTCAGCAGGATACTGAAAACAGAAAGCAACAACATTGCGCACTCAAGGCTCAGGCACAGGTAGAGATAAGCTGGGCGCTGGACAACCTGACTAGTTTGAGTGTCGGAGGAAAACCTCAAGCTTTGTGTTCTGCAACTGCAGATTAGGCAGCAGAAGACATATTCAGGGGCTTGACTGTGAAAGAACAGAGGTTTGTCAGAGACAGAGCAGGGAAATTTGGCAGGGCAAAGGAAAACAAACACACTGTCTTTGTGGGTCACTCGGAAATCACACTTGTAGCAAATGTATGGCGTACTGTGTGAGTGCACAGTAGTGAGTGAATCAGTGTCACGGCCTCCTTACTAGGCAGGGCAAAGGGCACACACATACTGATTTTGTTTTGGGTGTGAGAGTTACTGTGCTACTAGTCCGGTATGCTGTGTGGATGTGAGTGGGTATGCTGCAGTGTCACGTGACGGTATCCTTACTAAGCAGAGTGGAGGGTACACACATATTGCAAAAAATCCTGGATTAGCATAAGAACATAAGATATGCCATACTGGGTCAGACCAAGGTCCATCAAGCCCAATATCCTGTTTCCAACAGTGGCCAATCTAGGTCATACGTACCTAGCAGTTTCCCCAAAAGACACAAGTTCCGCAATGCTTGTACTGGGTCAAGCATTGATATCCTGAGTCCCTTCTTAATAATGGTTTATGAACCATTCCTCCAGGAACTTGTCCAAACCTTTTTTAAACCCAGCTACACTAACAGCCTTTACTACATCCTCCAGTAACAAATTCCAGAGTTTGATTATAAGTTGAGTGAAAAAATTATTTTCTTTTATTAGTCTTAAATAGTTTATTTACCCTGTAGCTTCATTGTATGTCCCTAGTCTTTCTATATTCTGATAGCATAAACAATCAATCTACGTTTACCCATTCCACTCCGTTCATTATTTTATAGACTTCTATCATATCTCCCCTCAGCCGTCTCTTTTCCAGATTAAAGAGCCCTAACCTTTTTAGCTTTTCTTCATAGGGGTATCCTTCCATCCCCTTTACCATTTTGGTGGCTCTTCTCTGAACCTTTCTAATAACGCTATATCCTTTTTAAGATACGGCGACCAGAATTGCACACAATATTCAAGGTGTGGTCTCACCATGGAACGATATAGAGGCATTATAATATCCTTTGTTTTATTTTCCATTCCTTTCCTTATGATATCTAGCATTCTATTTGCTCGCTTGGCAGCCGCTGCACACTGGGCGGAGGGTTTTAACATGTTATCCACAATGACGCCTAAATCTTTTTCCTGGGTGGTGGTTCCTAATGCAGAACCTTGCATTGTGTAACCATAGTGTGGGTTGTTCTTTCCTAGGTGCATAACTTTGCACTTGTCCACATTAAATTTCATCTGCCATTTGGATGTCCAGTCTTCCAATCTATCAAGATCCTCTTGCAATTTTCCACAATCCTCATGGGTTTTAACAACTTTAAATAGTTTTGTATCATCTGCAAATTTGATAACCTCACTCGTTATTCCCTTTTCCAGGTCATTTATGAATATGTCAAAAAGCAGTGGTCCCAGAACAGATCCCTGGGGTACACCACTATTCACCTTTCTCATTTGGGAAAATTGGCCATTTAACCCTACCCTCTGCTTTCTATCTTTTAACCATTTCCTGATCCACAATAGTACACTGCCTCCTATCCCATGACTCTTTAGTTTTGTCAAACGTCTCTGATGAGAGACTTGTGAAAGGCTTTCTAAAAGTCCAAATACACTATATCAACTGACTCACCTTTGTCTACCTGTTTATTCACACCTTCAAAAAAATATAACAGATTAGTAAGACAAGATCTTCCTTGTCTAAATCCATGTTGGCTGTCTCCCATTAAGCCATAACATTAAATAGAAGACTTCAAAAACTCTAAACATATTGCAACATTTTAAACATAGCTCACGAGTGAGAGCCTCAGAATCAACTCACTGATAAAACCAAATCAGGAGTAAGAATTACATCAACGGTTCTCACTCGCTACACACCCACCATCCAAATTCACGATAATACAAACTTAAGTAATTTTCAATTAGCATAATCACATCTCCAAATATTTGAAATATCACCAATATCACCACAATCCAAAATCGTGAGTCAAGATGGAATTGAGTGTCCCCGACGCTTTTTCAAGATATCCTATATGAGCGTTTCGCTACAGCTGTGTCAAGGGGATCCAACTCTAAAAAACAAATTAAAAAATAGCTTAAAATAATGCCGCAATCCACAAAACACTCCTTATACTCATTATACCAAGACATTAAACACTTACCAAAAATCATTTCACGAGCCAGCCAAACATTTCAAAGCGGTTCATCGTCGCTCCTCAGAGCTGAACTCCACGACCGCCATTCAACTCCATACAACAATGCTGGAGTCACTTTTGAAGGCTTCGATAAAGGCTTTATTGTTTTGTTTCCCATTAAGCCATGACTATCTACATGTTCAGCAATTTTGTTCTTTATGATGGTTTCTACCATTTTTGTACCATTACTGTAAGAATCTGATGTGCGCATATAAGTACAACAGATTGGGTTGTTGTAGCTAAGTATTTTCGAGACAACTCATGGTGCACAGCTTTACAGGACCTTCTTCTGATATCCAAAAAGATGGAGCTAGAATTCTTTGTTGGGGCTGCTTTATCCTTTTCCAGTGCTTTGGGGCTTTATTTATTGATTTCATGTTAGAATGCTGGTATTCCAGAAGCTGTATTTTATTGAAAAGGTGTGAGTTAAATACAAATAATATTGTTTGGGACTGGTAAATAGTAGCTCCTTTGTGACAGAGGAACAGACCAGATGAACTGCATTCCAGTCCTTTCAAAGTACAGCTCCTAAGTCTTTCCATATAATCTTTCTGACAGTGCAACAAATAGTCTGCTCTCACCATCAAATTCTCCCGGCCACACCTGTCTCTGGAGACACTGAGATACTCCTTCATGCACTCCTGTAATGGGCTGATTTCCCCACAAAACTCTGGTCCTAATCAATGCTTAATGTTGCTTCATTGCCTGTTTGGAAATGTTTGTGATGGATACAGTGGTGTTCTCAGCCCTCTCGGCCCTGGGGCTGGCATCCCCCAGTGCAGCCGGCAACCCTCCTCCATGATCAGGAGACTTTAGCTGGGAGAGAAGAGCCAATGGGCCTACATTGGAGGTAGCACAACAAGCCAACTGGCTTTAATGTAAGCTTTGTGTGCTGCCTCGGAAGTATGGGCTGTGCAGGGGTGTACCTCCTCTCGACTGGCACCCAGGGTGAGCTGCACCCACCACCCCACCCTTGGGTGGGATATAAGTTTGTTTAAAATAAATAAAACCCTGTTGGTGCTTCTTTGCCCAGTGCTTCATTGGTGCCACTTTACCCCTCTCCTGGTGCTTTGGAGTCTTCCTGTCAGTGTTGGCTCTACTTTGCTCCTTTAAGTAAGCTTTGAGTCTTCATGGTACTCTTAACGCCTGGATTTAGGCATAAGAAATGTGGAGCCCGGTTCAAATAGGGGCATGTCTGGGCCGTCCAGACAGCCCCAAGAAAGACAGATCCATTTGGACCCATTCTGGACTGTAGAAACAAAACATTGTCCTCCCTGCAGGTGGCCCCGACTCCCGTGTCCTCGGCCCCCCCCCCTTTTCCCCACTGTCCCACCTAAGGCTGGCCTGCCATGGCCTGGATCAAGCAGCAGGTACTGCCCCTGGGCCCTATCACTGGGCTTTTGCTGCTTATTCCACCTTTGAATCAGAGGTTAGGTAAATGTGGAATAAACAGAGCGTTGCCACGGGCCTGGCAGGACATTCAGGGCCGTGAACCGACCAGAGGGGAAGCCATACTGGACCTAGTCCTTAGTGGAACGCCAGATCTGGTGCAAGAAATAAGGGTGTTGGGACCACTTGGCAATAGTGATCATAGTATGATCATGTTTGATTTAATTAGTGGAGGACAGATAGTAAAGGGATCCACAGTACTACCTTTTAACTTTCAAAAGGGAGACTATGATAGAATGAGGAATATTGTTAGGAAAAAACTAAAAGGAGCGGTTCCAAAGGTTAAAGACTTACAGCAAGCTTGGGTGTTATTTAAAAATACTATCCTCGAAGCCCAGACCAGCTGTATTCCACGCATTAAGAAAAGTGGAAGAAAGTCCAAAAAACTGCCAGCATGGTTTAAAGGTGAGGTCAGAGAGGCTGTTGCTGCCAAAAAAGCAACCTTCAGGAAATGGAAAAAAGAGCCAAATGATGAAAACTGGAAACAGCACAAGCACTGGCAAGTTAAATGCAAAGCATTGATAAGGCAGGCAAAGCGGGAATTTGAGAAGAAACTTGCTACAGAAGCAAAAACACGAAACAAAGACTTTTTCAAGTACATTCGTAGCAAAAGGCCTGTGAGAGAGTCAATTGGACCATTAGATGATAGAGGGGTAAAAGGGGCAGTAAGAGAAGACAAGGCTATAGCAGAGAGACTGAATGAATTCTTTGCTTCGGTCTTTACTGAGGAAGATGTAGGGATGTTACCCAAGACTGAAGTGGTATTTAAAGGTGATACTGCAGAGGAATTGAGAGAAATATCGCTACACCGGGAAGATATATTACAACTATTTGATAAACTGAATAGTAGCAAATCACCTGGACCGGATGGTATACATCCCAGAGTGTTGAAAGAACTGAAATATGAGATTGCAGACCTGCTATTGGTAATCTGTGAACTTTCATTAAAATCATCTGTAATACCTGAAGATTGGAGGGTCGCCAACGTAACACCAATTTTTAAAAAGGGTTCCAGGGGTGACCCGGGAAATTACAGACCGGTGAGCCTGACGTCAGTACCATGGAAAATGGTAGAAACCATCATAAAGAACAAAATTACAAAGCATGTAGATAGTCATGGTCTAATGGGAGACAGCCAACATGGCTTTAGACAAGGAAGATCTTGTCTTACTAATCTGATATGTTTTTTTGAAGGTGTGTATAGAGGTAGACAAAGGTGAGTTGGTTGATATAGTGTATCTGGACTTTCAGAAAGCTTTTGACAAGGTCCCCCATCAGAGACTTTTGGCGAAGCTAAAAAGTCATGGGATAGGAGGCAGTGTACTATTGTGGATCGGGAGCTGGTTAAAAGATAGAAAGCAGAGGGTAGGGCTAAATGGCCAATATTCCCAATGGAAAAAGGTGAATAGTGGAGTACCCCAGGGATCTGTACTGGGTCCGCTACTTTTTGACATATTCATAAATGACCTGGAAAAGGGAATAACTAGTGTGGTTATCAAATTTGCAGATGACACAAAACTGTTTAAAGTTGTTAAAACCCAAGAGGATTGTGGAAAACTGCACGAGGATCTGGATAAATTGGAAGACTGGGCATCCAAATGGCAGATGAAATTTAATGTGGACAAGGCAAATTTATGCACCTAGGAAAGAACAACCTACACTATAGTTACACGATGCAAGGCTCCACATTAGAAACCACCACCCAGGAAAAATATTTAGGAGTCATCGTGGATAACATGTTAAAACCCTCCGCCCAGTGTGCAGCGGCGGCCAAGAAAGCAAATAGAATGCTAGGTATCATAAGGAAAGGAATGGAAAATAAAACAAAGGATATTATAATGCCTCTGTATCGCTCCATGGTACGACCGCACCTTGAATATTGTGTGCAATTCTGGTCACCGTATCTTAAAAAGGACATAGAGTTATTAGAAAAAGTACAGAGAAGAGCCACCAAATTGGTGAAGGGGATGGAAGGCTACTCCTATGAAGAGAGGCTAAAAAGGTTAGGGCTTTTTAACCTGGAAAAGAGACGGCTGAGGGGAGATATGATAGAGGTCTATAAATTAATGAACGGAGTGGAACGGGTAAACGTAGATCAATTGTTTACCTTATCAGAATATAGAAAGACTAGGGGACATGCAATGAAGCTACAGGGTAAACTATTTAAGACAAATAAGAGAAAATATTTTTTCACTCAACGTGTAATCAAACTCTGGAATCTGTTACCGGAGGATGTAGTAAAGGCTGTTAGTGTAGCTGGGTTTAAAAAAGGTTTGGACAAGTTCCTGGAGGAAAGGTCCATAAACCACTATTAAAAAGGGACCCAGGATATCAATGCTTGACCCAGTACAAGCATTGTGGAACTTGTGTCTCTTGGGGAAACTGCTAGGTACATATGACCTAGATTGGCCACTGTTGGAAACAGGGTACTGGGCTTGATGGACCTCGGTCTGACCCAGTATGGCATGTCTTATGTTCTTATGTTCTTAGTGCCTTTTGCACCTCTTTGATGAAATGCAATTGGGGTTTTGCAGCATTCTTGCTGCCTTGGAGCACTGTTGACAGACGCTGCTGGAAAGCTTCATAAGAAATGGATGGAAAACCCCATTATTAAAATGCAAAATTGCTTCCGCCATTGGCTTGAATGGAAATGAATGAACCAAGTAATCTGGAATCCAAAAATGAACCAAAGAAGTGATTGATCCAAAGTCGAAGCAAACTGAAATCTTTTTTCCATGCGCATCCCTATTATAAAGAGAGCAACTGAGTTTCAGGCCTCTCAGTGGCTTGTTTTACCTACTTTGTAATTTTCAGTGTAGTCTAGTTGTTTGACTAGATCACAGACCTATGTGACTTGGAGACACAGACTTGATTAGCGTATGCTCACGAACAATTTGTTTTCCTCCTTGATCTCAGACTTACAGTCATTAGAGTAGGAATCTTACATTACATGGTTACATCTTGTTACCCCATGTAGAAAATGGAGAAGAGGGACCTCATAGTCAGTGGTGTAAGGTAGCGAGGGCACTTATCCTGGGTATGTTCTATGATTCCATTGAGGTCTCTCGCTTGCAGACCTGTAAACATTGCTGCAGAAAGATGTAAAGGTTTGTTCCTGCCCTGTCTGCAAAACTCCAGCTTTCTAGCTTACTTCTAGACAAGACCTCGTCACGCCCTAGCAGCAGCACAACCATAGAAATCTTCTTTCTTTAAAATCCCAATTATTTGCTTAAAAAGCTATGACTAATGTGTTATTGCTGGGAACTGGATGAAGTACGGAAAACATCTAGTGACTGGGATTTACAAAAGGTTAAAGAAACAAACCCCATCTGCTCATGGAAGTAGGGACTTCAGCCAACACTGCCATAAATTACTCCCGAATCTCCAAGGAGTCTGAATACTGCATACTTCCGAGTCACCCAGAAATGTGTTCCGAGGATGCATTGTTAATGTGTCAGGGTTTTAGTGGAAAACCATTCACTGTGAGATCTATGGATTGGATCCTGCAAATATCTCTATTCTGGTAAATAAATGGATCTTTTTTGGAACCTTATCTACTTGCCTAAGTCTGCTTTTATTACTTGTGTCTTAACTACCAGCATATAAACATATCTCGAAGGCACCATGGCATAAGCTTTGAGTCTGTGCTTTAAAGAATAACTAATACTGTGCACAGAGGGACTGGTTTGCCCAATCACTGTATTGAGTGATTCATCCCAATAAGGTCCACTGCACCATCTATTCAGCTACAACTGAATAGTGCCTCTGTATAAGTCTTTGGTGCGACCTCATTTGGAGTATAGTGTACAATTCTGGAAACCGCACCTTCAAAAGGATGTGAACAGGATGGAGTCGTTGCAGAGGGTGGCTACTAAAATGATTAGTGGTCTTCATTATAAAGCATATGAGGACAGACTGAAGGATCTTAATATGTACACCTTAGAGGAAAGGCGGGATAGAGGTGATATGTTTGAGTTGTTTAAATACCTCCATGACATAAATACACAGGAGGAGAGCCTCTTTCAATTGAAAGCAAGTTCTGCTACGAGGAGACATGGGATGAGGGTGAAGGGAGATAGATTCAGGAGTGATATGCGGAAATATTTCTTTACGGAAAGAGTGGTGGATCTGTGAAATAGTCTCCCAGTGATGGTGATAGAGATGAGGACAGTAACTGAATTTAAAAAAGCATGGGACAAACACAGAGGATCTCTAAAGGAAAAAAGGAGATTGTTGTAGTTGTTGATATAGAAGGACAGACTAGATAGGCCATGTGGTCTTTTTCTGTCGTCATGTTTCTATGTTTCTAACTGTTAAGAACCATAGAGCCTGTGTTTGGGTTTCACCCCATTACAAGATTGCAAGCAATTATATAGGAAAGATATATTACATATCATGCCATATTGTGAATAATTTCCACTTGCTGGAAAAATGAGTATTCATCATATGACTCAGTTTGAAGAAACATGTATCTATATTATAATATATCCAGATATACTCCATTCAGTAGTCCCCTCTGAAAATTCATGAAACAGCATGGGTAGAAATTTTTTATTATGTCCTATCTCAGGACACCTTTTCCATCTGCACTTCTGGTATTGCATCCTTTAAATGGAATAGTGAGTTGACAATAAGGGGGTCTTTTGCTAAAGGGTGTTAGCTGACCATGCATGTTCTGGTGCACGCTGAATGCGCATTGAAACACACATTACCAGTTAGTGCGGGACAATTTCCATACTGTCTAACTCACGTTAGGGTTGTGAGTGGGTGAGGTAGGAGCATAGAGTGGGCGTGGTATGCTCAGTGCAGTTAGCGTCGAGTTCACACTATGCTCTAACTGCATGCGGTAGTGTGGTGTACAGTGGGAAGTGGTTTTCTGTACAACACAGTCCAGGGAAAACAAAAGCAGCTTTACTTCTGACCTAGCTTGTTAAAACTCCACAAGCTGGATTTCCCGGCTCTTCCTCCAGCCCCAGTTAAAATTCCTACCTCAGAATTCCTCTGCACAGCTTGCCTTGGAAGGACTTCTGTCTCCACGGGCCTCTCTTCCTCCTGCAGCCTGTTGGGTTCTTAACCTCTCCCTGTCAGCTGCATCCTCCCAGCCCTGAACTCTGGGCTGTAGACTCTCTTAAAGGGGACTGTTGATACTCCCTTTGGAAAGGAACGGGTAACATTCTATAGACCCCATCACACTGCAGTAGCATGGGATCACCTAACGCCACCTCAATAGGTGGATTAAAGTGCACCTGCACTAATGTGGTATGCACTAAGGGACAGGGCCCCATGTTAACTGTTGGAAAAATGCTTTCCACACTCCCAGTAGTTAACACTTTTGGCATGTTCGGTGCAACACCGTAGCGCCCTTTGTAAAAAGACCCCTAAAAGTAATTACAATTGACTTCAGACAGAGAATCCACACTAAAGAGTTATTTTTTCTTGGTTTTATGTGATAGATGGAATGTTAAGTTTGATCACGTGCAATCTGATTAATTGGACCCATAGCATTAATTTCTAGAAAAAGGGGAGGATTAACCCTTCATAACTCACATACGTAAATCTGTGCTCACCCTATGCTCTGCCCTGTGCACGTCTACACTAAACGTATGCTCAACAGGACTTGTGCATGTGCCTACAGAATAGCGACTTCCTAAAATATGCATGTAAGGACTCATTTATGCACATATGTCCTTGAAAACAGATGACTTATGCACGTTAATGGTGTGTATCTTCATAGAGTTCCTTATAAAATCAGCTCCATAATAACCATGTTGAATTGTTCAATGATTAGACTCAGCGATGACTGTGGCAAACCTGTGAAGCAGTCAGTTATTTTATAAGGCATGTCCTACATAGTAATATAGTATATGACGGCAGATAAAGATCAGCATGGTCCATTTAGTCTGTCCAGCGAAGTTTCAAGAGTAGGTGCACCTGCTGCTCCGTGCAGGTCACTCCTCCCAATGCCTTTGCTTAGGGGTGTACCCACCGCTCTGTGCAGGTCACCCCTATTTGTTGAGATATAAGAGATAGTTAATTTGATCCTGTTGCTACAGAGGGATCCACTGTGTCTGTCCCATGCCATTTTGAATTCTGTCATTTTATTTGCCCCCACCACTTCCATCGGGAGGGCATTCCAAGCATCCACCATCCTTTCAGTGAAAAAGTATTTCCTGTCGTTGCCTTTCAGTTTACCCCCTTGCAGCTTCATGTTATGTCCTCTAGTTTTGGAGCTTCCCCTTTTGAAAAAGGTTTGTTTGCTCATTAATACTCTTTAAGTATTTAAAGGTCTGTATCATATCTCCCCGTCCCTCCTCTCCTCTAGCATATACATATTTAGGTCTTCAAGTCTTTTCTCACACGTCTTCTGGTGCAGACTTCAAATCATTATGGTCGCCTTCCTCTGAACTATTTCCAGCCTTTTTATGTCCTTTGCGAGATATGGTCTCCAAAACTGAACACAATATTCCAAATGAGACCTTAGCAGTGACTTGTACAGTGACATTAGTACTTCCTCCTTTCTGCTGGTAATTCCTTTCTGTATGCAACCCAGTAATCTTCTGGCTTTGGCCACCACCTCGTCATACTGTTTCGCCACCTTGAGATCCTCAGAAACGATTACTCCGAGGTCCTTCTTCTGGTCCATGCATACCAACTCTCGCCCCCTATCGCATACAATTTCCTTGGATTTCTGCATCCAAAAAGCATGACACTTCACTTTTTCACATTAAATCTTAACTGCCAAGCATTAGACCATTCTTACAGCTTTTGTAGATCTTTCCTTATGTTATCCACTTCCATAGGGGAGTCCACTCTGTTGCAAATTTTCATGTCATCTGCAAAAAGACAAACTTGTCAATTCAGTCCTGCAGCAATATCACTTACAAATACATTGAACAGTACGGGTCCCAGGACCAATCCATGGGGCACGCCACTAATCACCTTCCTTTCATCCGAGTGAGTTCTGTTTACCATCACCTTCTGTCATCTGTCAGTCAACCAATTTCTGATCCAGTTCACCACCTTCGGACCCATCCCTAGGCTGTTCAGTTTATTGATAAGCCTCCTATGAGGAACAGTATCAAAGGCTTTGCTGGAATCTAAAATCACATCCATCACATGCCCTTGATCTAGTTTTCTGGTCACCCAGTCAAAGAACTCAATGAGATTTGTTTGTCATGATCGTCCTTTGGTAAGACCATATTGCCTTGTATCATGCAACCTATTGGTTTCAAGAAAGTCCACTATTCGCTTTTTCAGGAGCACCTCCATTACTTTTCCCTCCACTGAGGTAAGGCTTACCGGCCTGTAGTTTGCCACTCCTTCCCTGTTACCACATTTGTGAAGAGATACCATATCGGCCCTTCTCTAGTCCTGTGGAACCTCTCCTGTCTCCAAGGATCTATTAAAAACAGACTAGATAGACAATGTGATCTTTTTCTGCCATCATGTTTCTATGTTTCTTTAAAGGCCCTATAAGAACATCTCTGAGCTCTTTCAGTATCCTGGGAAGTATCCCGTCCCATGGCCTTGTCCACTTTCAGTTTTGCAAGTTGTTCAAACACATCATCTTCTATGAATGGTGTGGTATCTACACCATTCCCATTTGTATATTTTATTTATTTATTTATTTAATGTCTTTTCTATACTGCGCTCTTTGGAATCAGTGTGGTTTACATTCAACAAAATTTGTACAGTACAGGCGGACCTCCACTGGACTTATAATGAACAGGTACTACAACTTGGGACTAATGAGGGTAAAACTATGTACAGGCTAAGCGATCGGTCACAGCTGACCGGGTTGGCTGGCAACTATTTACAGGTTGTCTTACTATATACAGGTTGCTCGCCCAGATTACTATTTGTCAATCACAGGTGGTCCTTCTCTAGGATTTTCTTTAGTAAAAACAGAAGTATTTGTTTAGCATTTTCTCTTTTTCAATGTCACTTTCCACAAATCCATTTTCGGCACTTTTGAGTCTTGCAATTCCACCTCTGATCTTCCTCTTCTCCTGAATATATCTGAAAAACGTTTTGTCACTACGTTTTAGATCTTTAGCCATCTGTTCTTCTGCCTTTGATTTTGCTTTCCTTATTTCTCTTTTTGTCTCTTTTAGCTTTATCCTACATTCTTTTCCGTGTGTTTCCAAATTCTGAAATTTTTAAAAGCTGTGTTTTTTTGCCTTTATTTGTGCAGCCACTTCTTTGGAGAGCCAAATAGGTTTCCTTTTCCTCTTGTTTTATTTACTTTCCTTATGTATGTATTGTCGCAACCCATGCCCAGGCAACCGCCTATAGGCACGGACCTGCCTTTATATTGTCCTTTTAAATAAAGAATGGTTGGAGGCTTCCCAGGGCCGAGGCTTCTGGGAGTTGTAGTTGTGTGGTTTCAAGACAATAATGTTGAGACCCGAGGGTTTTCAAGGCAAACACAGGAATTTATTAATTCCTTTTCCAAAAAGCATTTAAAAGCTCAGCGCACAACAAAAATAGGATTTTTTCTCCTAACAAGATTCCAAAGACCTTTTATCCAAAGCAAGGCACTGTAAGTGCTTCAATTAGCTTTCAAACACATGTAGCTGTTTTTCCAAAACTTTCAGCATTCAAAATAAAGCTTTTCATTCTTTTAACAAAACCCAAAAGCAATGTTCTTTTCTTCAGATAAAACAGGATTCTTAGCAAACTCTAGCTAAGCAACATTATCCCTGTTTCCTCTCTCTGCTTTGTAGAACATTTCTAGGCTTTAAGGCTTTCTCCTTTCAAACCAGGAACTCCTTATTTTGTCTTCTTACATAGAGAACAGTCCATAAATGAATCATCTGACTCCTTGTCAGATTCATAAGGATCTATTTGCATCTCCTCATAACTTGAGTCTGATAACTCTGATTTCAAGTCACCCTGCAAAAGCTCAGGCTTAATGTCTTCTAAAAGCTTTAACACTTTCCTCCAGTGAGACTTTTCCTTATGCACAGGTTTTTCCCCAAGCACGTGGAGATTCTTTCCCTTCAGTAACTGACACAATGCCTCTAACTGGCTCAAGTTACTTTTTGTTACAGGTTTATTCACGCACCTTTTTGGAGCTGGCAGTTTCTCAGCAGGTTCATAAACTGCTGCTACTGTATCTTGCTCCCCATCAGCACTCCTCCCAGGTACAGCTTCCCTGTCTCCAGAACCAGATGCAGTTCCCCTGTAGTACTGGCTTCCTTCTGGGTCGTGGCTTTCACCTCTGAGAACCCCACTGCTTTCTCCAGTGTTCTCCCTGGTTAAGCCTCTCGTGTGACTCTCTCTCAAAGCCTCCTTCCCAGTATGCTGCCTTCCTGTGTGCTGCTTCCCTCTGAAATTCTCTCTGGTGCTGTCTCTGGTGATTCTCTTTCCTTCCGTCTCCCTGGTGGTTCTCTTTCCTTCTGTTTTCCTGGTGCTGTCCTTTCCTTCTAATCCCCAGGGTTTATAAGAGTGTGCCTGAACTCCCGTGCACTGCCCTTCCCCCAGGTGTTTCTTATTAACTTCCAAGCTTGCCTCTGGATTAGCAGAGCTTGGGCGTGGTCTGCACTCAGCAACTACGTGTGTTTTTTTCTCTTTGCCTGCAGTTTGAGAGCTACTGCTTTCTTGCCTGTCTCTCTCCTTAAAGGTAAATGACTGTTCTTCTTCCCAATCCATAGACTCAGCTACACTCTCGCCATCACACATCCCCCCCCTTAAGATATTGCTGGCGTAACAGAATCCGCACAGCTCGTAATTCTCGACAGGGCATCCACTTTCACGTGTAACGTTCCCGCTCTGTGCTCAATATGGAAATCAAAAGCCTGTAAGGCCATGTACCAGCGGGTTAAACGAGAGTTCTGATCTTTCATTTGGTGTAACCACTTTAGTGGCGTGTGGTCTGTGACCAACAGGAACCTACATCCTGTAAGGTAAAATTTAAGTGCCTCCACCGCCCACTTTATGGCCAAACATTCCCTTTCTATGGTGGAATATTTCCTCTCGGCTGGTGCCAACTTTCGACTTAGAAACATAATCGGGTGTTCTGTGCCCTCATGTTTCTGTGACAACACAGCCCCCAAACCCGTCTCTGAAGCGTCCGTCTGTAAGATGAACGGCTGTTCAAAATCCACACCGCGTAATACCGGTGCACAGCAAAGTTTTTCTTTCAAAAAAATAAAAGCCTCATCCGCCATCCAGGACCACTTCAACTGCTTTGGCGCATTCTTCTTTAGCATGTCTGTCAGAATAGCACTGTCTTCCGCAAAATGGGGAATAAAACAACGGTAATAGCCTATTAGGCCCAGAAAACTGCACATCTGTTTTTTGGTCCACGGCCTTGGAAAAGCTTTTACGCTTTCCACCTTACTTAACAGAGGCCTAACTGTACCATGCCCTACCATATGGCCTAGGTACTTTACCTCCTGCCCCATAAAAAACATACATTTCGCCGGATTTATGGTTATGCCCACATGCCTCATTGCTTTTAGGACTGCTTCTATGCAAGGCAAATGTTGATCCCATGTAGAGCTGTGAATTATTATGTCATCCATATATGCGATGGCATACTTTTGGTGCGGGCGTAACACGAGGTCTACAAACCTCTGGCAGGTCGCGGTTGCACCCTGCAGGCCAAAAGGCATCCTCCGAAACTGGAAAAGGCCTATGGGGGTACTAAATGCGGTCTTGAAGCGCAATTCCCAAGTTACGGGAATCTGCCAGTAACCCTTGGTCATGTCGAGGGTTGTAAGAAATTTCGCTTGGCCTAGACGGTCCAGCAGCTCCTCTATCCGGGGCATCAGGTAGCATCGAACCTGGAGATGGCGTTGACCCATCGAAAGTCGATGCAAAACCTCATTGACCCATCCGGTTTTGGCACGAGCACGATAGGGCTGTTCCAAGGACTTTTAGACTCCTCAATGATACCCATTTTGAACATTTCTTTCACTTGGTTCACCACCTCCTGCTGCTTGGCTTCTGGTAGCCTGTAGGGTCTTTGCCTTACTACCTCGCCCGGTGGGGTCACTACTTCATGGGCAACTAGCCTAGTTTCCCCTGGGACTGGTGTTAGGACATCCGGAAATCCCTTCAACAACTTTGACAATTCTTGCCGTTGCGACCAAGAGAGTTCCTCCCCCATTCTTGGTTCTGGATCTGTCTTACAATCAGACAATTGCGGGCCCAGATCCTCCTCTTCCTTCTCCTCAAAGCTTGCGGTTAATCCCTTCATATCTGCCCGCCCGGTGGATCCAAACCCTCCGGATCCTCGGGTGGTAGTGGTCATCATAGGAACTTCTTCCAGTGGTGGAAAACCCACCCGCTCGCATATAAGTTGGGCTATCCGATCGCCCATGTTTACCCTAAAATCTTCTTTTGCAAAGTTAAAAAGTAGCACCTTAACCGCCCCCCTATAATCCAGGTCAATAACACCCGCGCCCACATCTATGAAATTTTTCAGAGCTAGCCCAGAGCGTGGAACGATGCGGCCATAGCACCCTAGTGGCATTTCCATTTGGAGGCCCGTATCCACTAAGGCCCTCCCTTGCCCTGGAATAATCATATCTATCGCGCTACATAAATCATAGCCTGCTGCTTGCTCTGAAGCGCGCTTAGGGCTCCTCGCATTAGGAGTGGTTCGGCAAAACGTTAGGACAAACTTTGGCTTACTGCCAGGTTCTTCTTTTTGGGTTATTCTTCCCTGTCCCTGCCTCTGCACTTTTCCAAACAACGGACCGGGGACTGAGCTTACCCTAGCGCCTACCTTAGGTGGGGATGCATTCAGTTCCTTCCTATCCTTATCTGTAGAGGGAACCTTAGAGTCTCTCTGGAGAGATAAATTCCCTATTGTTTCAACTGGAGATCCCTTTTTCCCCTCTAGGGTCCTAGACTGCGCTCGGGTAGATACTATACCCACTTTTTGATACAACCCCTCTTCCAGCCCTTTCCTGAATTGGGGCCAATCCCTCCCCAGGAGCAGGGCGTGTGGTAATCTGGGCACTATAGCTACAGGAATTTTCCTCTTTAACCCTAGACCCTTTACTAGCACTTTGTGTATGGGGTAAAATGATGCTGCGCCATGAATACACCTGATCTTCACATTTCCCTCAGGTTGTTTTGAGACCTGATTATGGTGTGCTACGATCTCCTGCCAGAGTTTGCGAGAGATCATGCTTTGATCTGCTCCTGAATCTACCAAGGCTTCCGTAGTGATACCTTCTACCTCCACAGCCAAAAGAAAACCTTCCCTACTCTCCTTGGAATGGGCTGTTATCAAAGCTGTCTTTGCTCTACAGTCTCTTCTTAGATGTCCCTCACTATCACATGAAAAACATTTTTTCCGTGTATAGCCGTTTTTATCCATTGACATACACAATTTCATTTCCTCCATCCTTGGCCTTACCTTCCTTTCTGATAGTACCAACTCTGCCCTTTTTGAAACACCCCCTTTCTCTTGGCCTACCAATTCCGCTTCTATAAAGCGCTCGGTCAACAAGGTCGCGTCATTGGTGTTCCGGCAGTTTTGTAGGATCAGGAAGGTTTGTATGTCCTTCGGGACTGTGGCCATAAATTGTTCCAATACAATGCAATCTATAATGGATTCTATAGTTCTCGCCTCTGGTGTCAACCATTTCAATGCCAAACTTTTAATTCTTTGGCAGAGAGCCCTTGGTGTTTCACCAGGCTTTAACTTACTGCTTCTCAAGAGACGATGATAAACCATGGGCGTTAGACCTAGGCGGTCTCTTATAGCCTTCTTTAGCTCATCATAATCGCTGGCCAAGGCTACAGGCATGGCCCTGTACACTGCCAACGCTTCTCTGGTAAGGGAGATGGCCTGGCGCACTGCCCATTGGTCCTTAGGCCAACCGGTTATGTGTGCTACCCTCTCAAACGTCTCTATAAATTCATCAATGTCATCATTCTGAGTAAGCTGACCAAGAGAGAATGTCTCACTATAACGTGACCCTAGCCCATGCAAAGCTCCCATGGGACCTGGAACTGTCCGTGCTGGCTCCGCTGTTTTCTCCTGCGCTCCCAGCCAAGCTCCCATAATGTCCAGCAGGGGCTTCTGCTGCACCTGCATCACTGCAGCAGTCTGCTCCTGAGCCTGTATGGACATTTCGCATTGCTTCTCAAACTGTCAGGCCATCCATTGAAGAAGCTCCTTACACTCCATGTTGGTGTCTGTGCTGCAACAAGAAGAAAAGAGAAAACACCACCAAGTGCGGCACTAACAGAACAACAGCTCCTTCTCAGGGTTCTGCCAACCACTGCTACCTCTGCACCAGTATCCTATTACAACCCCCTTATTCACGGGTTACCTGATACAGGTGTAGGGTCAAGCTCATCAGCAATGAAGAACACCGCTTGTCCTCCCAACTCCAGCTCTGACCTCCGCGCAACTCTGCTTTTAAATCCTCCGCAGGGCTTCAGCGTTTATCATAGGTCTTCTGTGGAAGTTCTTGCGTGGTTACAATCTTGGTGCATGCGTGGAAAAAGGAAGCAATCCTCAAAACTACGCCACCTGTCGCAACCCGTCCCCAGGCAACCGCCTATAGGCACGGACCTGCCTTTATATTGTCCTTTTAAATAAAGAATGGCTGGAGTCTTCCCAGGGCTGAGGCTTCTGGGAGTTGTAGTTGTGTGGTTTCAAGACAGTAATGTTGAGACCCGAGGGTTTTCAAGGCAAACACAGGAATTTATTAGTTCCTTTTCCAAAAAGCATTTAAAAACTCAACGCATAACAAAAATAGGATTTTTTCTCCAAACAAGATTCCAAAGACCTTTTATCCAAAACAAGGCACAGTAAGTGCTTCAATTAGCTTTCAAACACATGTAGCTGTTTTTCCAAAACTTTCAGCATTCAAAATAAAGCTTTTCATTCTTTTAACAAAACCCCAAAACAATGTTCTTTTCTTCAGATAAAACAGGATTCTTAGCAAACTCTAGCTAAGCAACATTGTCCCTGTTTCCTCTCTCTGCTTTGTAGAACATTTCTAGGCTTTAAGGCTTTCTCCTTTCAAACCAGGAACTCCTTATTTTGTCTTCTTACATAGAGAACAGTCCATTAATGAATCATCTGACTCCTTGTCAGATTCATAAGGATCTATTTGTATCTCCTCATAACTTGAGTCTGGTAACTCTGATTTCAAGTCACCCTGCAAAAGCTCAGGCTTAATGTCTTCTAAAAGCTTTAACACTTTCCTCCAGTGAGACTTTTCTTTATGCACAGGTTTTTCCCCAAGCACGTGGAGATTCTTTCCCTTCAGTAACTGACACAATGCCTCTAACTGGCTCAAGTTACTTTTTGTTACAGGTTTATTCACGCACCTTTTTGGAGCTGGCAGTTTCTCAGCAGGTTCATAAACTGCTGCTACTGTATCTTGCTCCTCATCAGCACTCCTCCCAGGTACAGCTTCCCTGTCTCCAGAACCAGATGCAGTTCCCCTGTAGTACTGGCTTCCTTCTGGGTCGTGGCTTTCACCTCTGAGAACCCCACTGCTTTCTCCAGCGTTCTCCCTGGTTAAGCCTCTCATGTGACTCTCTCTCACAGCTTCCTTCCCAGTATGCTGCCTTCCTGTGTGCTGCTTCCCTCTGGAATCCTCTCTGGTGCTGTCTCTGGTGATTTTCTTTCCTTCCGTCTCCCTGGTGGTTCTCTTTCCTTCTTTTTTCTGGTGCTCTCTTTTCCTTCTATTCCCTGGGGTTTATAAGAGTGTGCCTGAACTCCCGTGCACTGCCCTTCCCCCAGGTGTTTCTTATTAACTTCCAAGCTTGCCTCTGGATTAGCAGAGCTTGGGCGTGGTCTGCACTCAGCAACTACCTGTGTTTTTTTCTCTCTGCCTGCAGTTTGAGGGCTACTGCTTTCTTGCATGTCTCTCTCCTTAAAGGTAAATGACTGTTTTTCTTCCCAATCCATAGACTCAGCTACACTCTCACCATCACAGTATCTGTTGCCCTTTTATTGCCTCCTTTAGTTTAGCCACTGCAGTTCCACTTTCCTTACCTCCTTCCACCCTGCCAGCTCCTTCTTTAGAGAAATCTAATCCACTAGATCCATCACAGTCAGTCTGCAGATGGTGTACAGCACTGGATTGTGCCAGGTTGATTAGTCACTACCCATTGCAAGTATACTTAGCCATGATGCAGTTTATGCCACCAAACAAACACCCACGGACAGCCAGCAGCCTGGCTAGTGACTGCAGTACCATTAAAAAACCAGTACCCATGTCACTGCAGCTTAACCCTAGATAGGGTTATATGGATATATAGACATGACATGGTCACAGCACGGTGACAGTGAGAATGCATCGCAGCATGAACAGCTATGTGCAGTCAGACTATGCTTGTACTGGACCCATGTTTTGATGATTGTGACATTTACCTAACCTCTGATTCAAGTACATCATCTGCAAACTTCTCTTTTGTAGACAATACCCAGAATCCTCTGCTCCCCATTTGTGTACCCTTTTTTGTTTGAGCTTAGGGACGGCTAATGCAATGCCAAGAGCACTGAAAACTGGCCCAGAGACAGGGCTGCGAGTGCATGTTGGCCCACAGTGGCCTACATCTGTCACATACCAGAAGACTGTGTCCGCCTACAAAGCTTTTGGCAGTGATCATTGAACATCGTGCCATGCTCGTACTCCCATATTATGTCATTTCCCTGACCATGGATACATCAAAAGTGCTCAGTGCAGCACATCTGCTCTCCCACATTTCGTACACAGTTCACCCCACCCCACCAAGGACACATGGAAGCATGGCAGGTAGGACATGGGGTTAGATGTTGGTATAGTT